>CANTUV010000025.1:0-678125 GCA_947685225.1 Garcia nutans
TTCCTATCTTCTGCAACAAAACAATGCTTAGAAGTTCTGGATCTATCTGCCAGGTCTTCTTTGATTTCTCTTTGGCACTGATGTTGTACAGATGTATACTTTATGGTGAAATGATGCCCTGGGTTTGCTGAACTTGGTTCAAATAAGGAAATTCTAAATGTAAATTTTCATTATCTTTTTGTCTTGCTTTCTTGCTGAACTACCAGAAGTAATGAGCCAGTAATGCAACACCATCTCTTTTTTTTGTGGTTCGTTTGCTCTTAATCTGTGAAGTCTAAGTAAATTTGCATTATTTTGGCAGTAACGTTAAGGTATGATCATCCATTAACAGAATAATTTCAAGAATCTCAGACAATCTCTATTTTTTTACAATTTTTTTCCAATAAAAATCTAAATTTGATTAGAGTTGGAGTTTGAGGTGTTATCATTTTTTAAAACGACTTGATTACAATGTATAAAGAAAGACTCATTGATTTAATTTTTTGCAAGCTACATTTCAAAAGCCCCAAAGCCATCCATGTCCCTCTCTATATATATTAATACTGCTCTTCTTTGCTTAGCATCTTCCACCAACTCTCCTCTCTCATCTCTTTCCATCAAATGGGTGGTTTTGCCATTTCTTTTGCTGGTTCTTTCTTTACTGCACTATTTTCATGCAAAGCAACTCACTGGAGTGAATGAAATAGGAAATAGTGTAGGGTGTGATTTTTTTCAAGGAAGCTGGATTCTTGATGACTCTTTTCCTCTCTATGATATTTCACAATGTCCCTTATTTTGGAAAAGTGTTTGATTGTCTTAAAAAAACGTAGACCAGACACACTTTCTCAAATATAGATGGAAGCCACCTCAGTGCACCATGCCAAGGTACTTTTTATTTATCCCATTTAGGCTGAATTTCAATTTTGACTCATATTCTTGTCCGTTTTTAACTTCAAATTTGCAAAAATGATTTATAGGTAGTGGAAAAATAAATTGTAATATACAATGACTTTCCAACAATATCTATGTTTGGAATTAAAATAAGAACTGTTTTTTTTTAAATACCTATTGCCACAATAATGCATTGTAGTTTAGACATTGGTTCGGGGCCTATAATGTTGCTCGGTATTGACACATATGAATTATTTAATTTAGGAAAAAAAGTATTTTTTTTTTCAAAAGAGTATTTATAAATGCATATAATTATGTTAATGTATGAAAAAACATTATTATCTTATGTGAAAACCGTTATTATATTATGTGCTGGTATCATGACTTTAAAACTCACATCCATGATTCTTGCCTTTTTTTTTTCTAGTACATGTGAGCATACTAAGATGTTTGACTATAGCAAGAATGTTTTGATGATATCATGTGCGCACCAAGTGAATGCATACTAAGAATGTTCAGAAGTTTGTACCAGTGGCATTTTAAATTTCTGTTTGGAATTTAGATGCTCGAATGATCGTAAAGGTATATTAACAATTTTCTAGCTAATGCATTTTTCAGAAGTTTGCACCAGAGGGTGGTTGGCATTCCTTTTATTGTTATTGATTTATCCTGAAATCCTTCATATTGTTTAGTTTTGATTGAAGTTTTAATTTTTTGTTCTTTGCAATTTTAGATTTCATTGATAATTTGTGTTTTCTAAATTTGATTCAGGCAACAAAGATATGGAAGGAATCAACACTCTAACAAGATAATACAATTGACTGAAGAAGGACAACTTAATAAACCAAACAGAAAGGCACAACTTAAGATAACACAATATTATATTATGTGGTTATTTTTCTTTTTTCTTTGGAGGGTATGTTAGACTTTGAGTTGGATGTTTGTTATAATATTTTCACCAGGTAACTTTTGAGACTTCTTGCTTTGAGACAATTTATGTTAGATTTCATATTATGAGAATTATAAATTTTTTGACAATTAAGATTTTGCAATACATAATATGAATTTACATTACAGGATATCAATTTGTATTTAATTGTATAAAATTTGCAGTAATTTAAAATATTCTTGAATAATTACCCATAAATTATCGAGGGATATAAATGTTGAATTTTTTAATTTTAATTTGGGTTTACATAGTAATATAATTTTAATAGAGCTAATAAAGTGATTTTATTTTTTAGGCTTTAGAAATATTTAATTTGGTATGAGCTATATATGTGTAGAAGTCCAATACTGGTGATTATGATTTTATGAAAAATCTAATTAACCTAGTATATAAATGACATTATGAGGAATTGTGGTCCCTGAGTTAGATTAAAATTGTTAGTTTACTTGTTTCATATTCAGAGTAAATACTTTGAGACAACAAATCATAACTTAGAAGATTCAAATTATAAAAATCAATTCTCCTATGGATAAATGTACAGTTCCGCTAATCTTTTCTATTATTTCTCATTATTTTGTATATGGAGAATTATTTTGTACTTATGGATTTAATTATAATTATATTTATATATACATATGATTAATTATATGTGTTTTGAATTAATTAAATCCTATTAAGTGGTATCAGAGCAACTCCATTATAGATTCTTATGATTGATATTAGGATTTAAAAAAAAATTTATTCAATTGAGTTATTAATTTTATTTGTTATGGATATGGATTATCGATTACACATAAAGAAATTAAAATATACAGTACATACCTATTCGATTTGCTATATGTAATTGTATAGATTCATCGTTTTTTGGTAATTCATATTCTGTGTAAAGCTTGTACACTGTTTTCGGCCATATTTGATTTTTTTTGCTGTTAATAATGATATATAAAATAAAAGCCATACGTTTTTTTTTCTTCAATGTGTTCTGCCACTGACATATTTGGCATTAATGATAGCTATGAATTATTGAGGTCATTATTATTTTTTTTTTGAGAGAATTATTGAGGTCATTATGATGTTTAGTAAATAAAAAAAAAATTCGAGGTTTACGATTGAAGTGTGTGTATGTATATATATATATATATATATATATATATATGCATATGTTTTAGTCCCTGCCACATAGCCATGCATCAGTTGGCTGTTTCTTTTCTTTTGGCATGTATTGGGATACTAAAGTGCAATGAAAGTATTAAAAAAAAAAAAAAAGGCCGAAGAAACGTCCATTTGGTTTATGTGAATTTGGTCATTTTTTTTTAATTGGTCATGTTTTTGGACCATCATTTATTATCTTTGGCACTGCATATTTTGTTTGTTGTTTTGTATGATCATATGTGATATTATTAATGTTATTACAATATTGCCATTATAAATTATTTTGGCCATTAAAGTTATACTATCTCTAAATTTTAATTAATTTTTTTGGATGTATCTTTATAATCAATAAATTTGTCAAACATTTAATAGAACTGGCTGAAATAAAAAGTCGCCAAAGTAATCTCTCTTGTGTAGATTAACTTATTGAAAATGTTATGATGTTTATATTTATGTTAATTCATGCGGGTATTATTCGGCAAAAAAATAATATTTGGCAGAATTACATACATATTTGTGATGATAAATGTGTGACAATTATAAGATTTCCATGTGAATAAAAGTTGATCCAAAGATAGGCTTATTATTTGACAGAATTTATTATCAATATTTGACTACTACACCGAGGGTACTATTTACAAGTTAGTATTGCTGTCCAAAGACTTGATATTAATGTTGTGCTAGGTATCTCGATATGCATTCCATAATTATTTAAAATTTTAGAAATTATTTTTGAATTATAATGTGAGCATATTATTTATTGTTTATTCTCTGTATAGTTAATATGTCTACCAATATGCCACTCAATACGAGCAATATTCCAGTACTTATTGGGTCAAACTTTAAAGTTTGGGAGGAAAATATCTTCATTTATCTTGGTTGCATGGATCTCATCCTGGCATTAAGGGAAGAGTAGCCTGCCCCTCTTACAGCTGAAAGTTCTACTGAGGCAAAACGGAACTTCAAAAGGTGGGAACACTCTAATCGCCTGAGTCTAATAATCATTAAGTGTGGCGTTCCAGATGACTTTCGAGGTGTTATTTTTGCTGAGATTGCTAAGGCTAGTGATTTCCTTACTGAGATTGAGAAAATCTATGAGGAAAATGATAAGGTAGAAACAAGGGCGTTTCTAGCGAAACTAACTTCCATGAGGTATAATGGTAATGAAAATATTAGGGAATACATTATGAGCATGTCTAATATCTCCAAAACACTGAAAGCACTTAAGTTGGATTTACCAGATGAGTTGATTATGCACTTGGTTATGAATTCTCTTCCTTCACAGTTTGGGCAATTTAAGGTCAATTACAATTGCCAAATGCAGAAATATACTCTTAATGAGCTCATTATACACTGTGTACAAGAAGAAGAAAGAATGAAGTTGGAGAAATTTCAAAGTGCTTATCTAGCTAGTACCTCAGCAGATAAGTTTAAGAAAAAAAAAGGATAAAGAAGCTGCTAGGAGTCTAAAACAAAAGAAAGCTAAGGTAGATAAATGCTTCTTTTGTGGACAGACTGGACATCAGAAGAAAGAGTATACCAAATATCACACTTGGCATGCTAAGAAGGGTATGTTCTTTATTTTGGTATGTTCTGAAGTTAATTTATCTTCAGTACCTAGAAACACTTGATGGATAGATTTTGGTGCTACTACTTACATAAGTGTTTCAATACAGGGTTGCCTGAGCTACCGAAAGCCAAGTGATGGTGAAAAATACATCTATATGGGAGATGGAAAATCGGCAGAAGTAGAGGCAATAGGGCATTTTAGGTTATTATTAAGGACTAGTTTTTATTTGGATTTAAAAGACATTTATTGTACCATCTTTTAGGCGGAATTTGGTTTCTATTTTTTGTTAGGAAATCATAGAGATCACTGCAAACAAAAACATGCAGCGGAAAAATATTTGATCTCTGATTTCCCACCAGGATCCATGCTGTTCGTTTAATTCGACAAAAGTGTTCAAAGAACTAACCTGTTGATGATTCGAAATCACAGTTTTGAAGAGATGCCTCGATCGCGAAACACCCTCTATCGCGTATCCACACGAATGCTACCGTTTGGAGTGCTAGCTCTCTGCAACGGCGAAGGCTGGAAAAACGTTTTCTCTAAAAACGTATTAGAGTTACCTTTTTCGTTCCTCTTTGTTTTTATTGTTACCTCTTAGAAGACTTAACGTCTGGAGTGAATATAATCACTCCAGAATCCAATTCAAAATTGGATACGGAAAGTCAAATTCAGAATCCAAGTCTAATTAGGATTCTGAATACATTATCTAATAATATATATAATTGGATAAGGTAAGTCATATTCAGAATCCAAATCTAATTAGGATTCTGAATATATTATCTAATAATATATATATATAAACGAAAATAATAATAATAATAAATATTAATATCTAATATTAATATTATTAATATTATATCCAGCCCAAAACGCATTCTTGTGTGTGACCCGATAGGCCCATATTAATTGGCAGTCAATTTAATCTCTATTAAATCAACAAGTCATAATTGGCCTCTAGCAAGGCGTTACAACTACCCAATTAATATAAGGAATGTCCAATTTGCCTAATAATAGTATATGCATTAATCCCTTTGTCACACGATATCTAGCTTGAACATAAGTCATGGTCAACGTCATACTTATATTGTCCAAACTTATGATTACTCGATCTCCAAGTAGACTGATAAAAACAAATGAAATTGATCACACTATCAATTCATTTGAGCACGGCCATGCATTTCACAGTCTCACTTATCGAGGGGCCCAAAAGATATCTCTCTCAAAGAGAGGGACAAATTCTATCTTGATTGTTCATTATCCTCTACATAATTTCTATCATATATGAACATAACCTTTATTACTATCCAGTTACGGATAATGTTTGATCATGTCAAAATATAATAGTCCTTATATTGGAAACTATGACAATCTCAAGTCAAAGAATTAATACATAACTATCATGAGATTTACTTATGACACTAACCCATGTAGTAATCTCATGATGGGTCTATCCAATACATTGTTCTCTAACAAGTATCTATGAAATTGATTTGTATCACTATACACATAACCATCTAATGATTATCAAATCAATGTTCATACTGGTTAAGAATTAATTTTTTTTATCTCTATAACAATAATAAACCAGGGACAAATATCAAAATTGTGTAACATGCAAACAAACAATAATGATAATAAAACCTCATTTATTAATAATGAATGTATAACATAAAGATCCAAATAAATGGCCTAGGGCACATACACTAACAATCTCCCACTTGCACTAGGCCTACAAATTTCTAAGACCCATAGATCTAGTGTGCTGATCATGCTTGACCCGTGAGAGAGGCTTTGTTAATGGATCTGCTATGTTATCATTTGTGTCAACTTTGCATATCTTGATATCTCCTTTATCGATAATGTCTCGAATGAGGTGAAAACGCCTGAGTATATGCTTAGACCTTTGATGAGATCTAGGCTCTTTTGCCTGTGCTATGGCACCATTGTTGTCACAATAAATGTCCACAGGATTTGCAATGCTAGGCACCACTCCTAGCTCAGTGATGAATTTCTTCAACCAGACTGCTTCCTTAGCTGCATCTGATGCTGCTATATACTCAGCCTCTGTTGTAGAATCAGCCACAGTGCTTTGTTTTGAGCTCTTCCAACTAACAGCTCCACCATTCAATGTGAATGTAAAACCTGACTGCGATCTAAAATCATCTATGTCAGTTTGGAAACTAGCATCTGTGTAACCATTTACAACTAGCTCATCTTCCAAACCTCCATAAACCAAGAATACATCTTTAGTCCTTCGAAGGTACTTAAGAATATTCTTGACAGCTGTCCAGTGACCTTCACCAGGATCAGCTTGAAATCTACTAGTTGCGCTTAATGGATATGAGACATCTGGTCTAGTACATAGCATGGCATACATAATAGATCCTATAGCATAAGCATAAGGAATCTTATTCATTCGATCTCGCTCATCAGATGTCATAGGACATTGACTCTTGCTGAGATGAATGCCATGAGACATAGGCAAGAATCCCTTTTTGGAATCTTGCATGTTGAACCTCTTCAACACTTTATCTATGTATGTACTTTGACTCAGGCCAATTATCCTTCTAGATCTATCTCTATAGATCTTTATACCAAGGATATAGGCAGCCTCACCTAAGTCTTTCATTGAGAAAGAATTCCCTAACCAAGTCTTAACCTTTTGCAAGGTAGGGATATCATTCCCAATGAGTAATATGTCATCCACATATAAGACTAAAAACACTACTGCACTCCCACTAACCATCTTGTAGACACAAGGTTCATCTTCATTCTTGATGAAACCAAAGTTCTTAACTGTTTCATCAAAACGAAGATTCCAGCTTCGAGATGCTTGCTTCAATCCATAAATGGATTTTTGAAGCTTGCAAACCTTTGTAGAATTCTCAGGATTTACAAAACCCTCAGGTTGTGTCATATACACATCCTCAAGCAAGTTTCCATTAAGGAAAGCGGTTTTGACATCCATTTGCCATATCTCATAATCATAGTATGCTGCAATGGCAATGAGAATTCTAACAGACTTAAGCATAGCAACTGGTGAAAAGGTTTCATCATAGTCTATACCATGAGTTTGCTTGAAACCTTTTGCAACAAGCCTTGCTTTATAGGTCTGCACATTCCCATCCATGTCAGTTTTCTTCTTGAAAACCCATTTGCAACCAATAGTCTTAATACCCTCTAGAGGATCAATTAAAGACCAAACTTGGTTGTCAAACATAGATTGCATCTCAGATTTCATGGCTCCAAGCCATTTGTCTGAATCTGGACCTGACACAGCTTCTTGATAGGTAGTAGGCTCATCTTGATCTATGAGCATTACTTCACTATCATCAGTCACAAGAAATCCATATCTCTCTAGATGACGACGTGTCCTATCAGACCTGCGAGGGATTTGTGTTACATCTTCAGACTCCACAACTATTTGTGGTTCTGAAATAGGCTCTATAGACGGCTCAATGATTTCTTGTGGTACTTGAGTTTCCTCAAGTTCTACTATACTCCCACTAGTTCTCTTAGAAAGAAATTCCCTTTCCAAAAAGATCCCATTTCGAGCAACAAACACTTTGTTCTCTGAAGGAGTATAGAAATAGTATCCTTTAGTTTCCTTAGGATACCCCACAAAATTACATTTGATAGACTTTGGAGCTAACTTATCTGAAACTGGTCTTTTCACATAAGCTTCACAACCCCAAATCTTAAGAAAAGACAAACTAGGTGTCTTACCTGTCCATATCTCATATGGTGTCTTTTCAACCGCCTTAGATGGTACACGGTTCAGAATGAATGCAGCTGTCTCTAAGGCATAACCCCAAAAAGATAAAGGAAGATCCGCTTGACTCATCATTGATCGAACCATATCTAATAGAGTTCGATTTCTCCTTTCAGAAACTCCATTCCACTGTGGAGTTCCTGGAGGAGTCAGTTGTGAAACAATTCCACAATCCCTTAGATGATCATCAAACTCTTGGCTCAAATATTCACCACCTCGATCTGATCGAAGTAGTTTAATTGTTTTACCAAGTTGATTTTGTACTTCATTTTGAAAAGTTCTAAACATTTCAAAAGACTCATGCTTATGTTTCATTAGGTAGACATAGCCATACCTACTGAAATCATCAGTAAAAGTAATGAAGTATCGAAATCCTCCTCTGGCACTAATGCTAAAAGGACCACATACATCTGTATGTATCAAGCCCAATAAATCATTAGCCCTTTCACTATGACCAGTAAAAGGATCCTTTGTCATCTTACCAAGCAAACAAGACTCACATGTTTCAAATGATTCAAAATCAAATGAATCTAATAATCCATCTTGATGGAGCTTAGAAATGCGTTTCTCATTTATATGGCTAAGGCGACAATGCCATAAATAAGTAGGGTTTAACTCATTTGGCTTAGTTCTCTTAGAAGTTATGTTATAGATATAATTACCATTAGAATCATCAAGATTAAGGATATAAAGGCCATTATAAGAATTTGCAATACCATAAAGCAGATCATTTTTATCAAAAATAGAACATTTCTTATTCTTAATAAAAAATGAATAACCTTCATCATCCAAAACAGATACTGAAATAAGATTCCTACTCATAGTAGGAACATAAAAGCAATTGTTCAAAATTAACAAAAACCCATTGGGCATAACAAGCTCATAAGTTCCTACAGCTATAGCAGCAACTCTTGCTCTATTGCCAACACGTAGGTCCACTTCGCCCTTCTTCAGCATCCTACTCCTTTTGAGTCCCTGCATATTTGTACAAATATGAGATCCACATCCGGTATCTAATACCCAGGAAGAAGGAATAGATAAATTAATTTCTATAACATAAATACCTGAAGATGTAGTCGCACTACCCTTCAACTTCTTTAACTCATCCAAATAGAGTTGACAATTTCTCTTCCAATGCCCAGGCTTGTTGCAATGGAAACAAGTCCCTTCCTTAGGAACTTTAGCCTTAGGTACAGGTTTTGGTTTAGCTTGTCCCTTGGACCCTTTAGCACCTTTTGCCTTACCCTTGCCTTTAGTATCTTTGGCTTTCTTTTTCATTTGTTTAATATTGACATTCAATATTTGGGTAGGCTTTTTGATATTCCCCTCAGCAGTTTTGAGCATACCATGTAGCTCAGGAATGGATTTCTCCATGTCATTCATGTTATAGTTCATGACAAACTGTGAAAAACTGCTAGGCAATGAATGTAGGATCAAATTCGTGGAGAGTTCTAAACTCAGGGGATATCCAAGTCTAGCAAGGTGATCTAGATAGCCTTTCATCTTCAAAACATGAGCACTAACAGATTCACCTTCAGACATTTTGCAGTCAAATAATGCAACAGCGGTGTTAAACCTATCTTGCCTAGCCTGTTGTTGGAAAGCTTGTTTGAGATGCACACTCATCTCATAAGCCTCTAAGTGTTCCAGATCCTTCTGAAGTCCTGGACACATAGTAGCCAACATAAGACATCCTATGTCATTGGAATCATCCACATGCTTCTTATGCTTACTCTTAGCAGCATTAGAAGCATCGGCAGGAGGTGGGTCAGGGATAGCTTCATCAAGCACGTAGGACTTTTTCTCTTGTTTGAGAACAATTCTCAGGTTCCTAAACCAGTCAACAAAATTAGTCCCACATTCTTTCAGTTTTTCCTTCTCAAGGATAGATCGCAGTGATAAGGTGGAATTGTTATTAGCAGCCATCTGTTGATAAATATGCAAAGTCAAATTTTAATTAATAATGAGGTTAAAATTATTTAAACTCCTACTAAAAAATATAACCCTCTAAAGAAATATTTTAGTAGGCTAAGATCCGTATTTCACTTAATTCTAAACTCAGCTTTGGCGTGACGCTTAAAATCAAGTTATTTAGGTAGGTAACATCTTTACCAATTACATCTCATGTAACTCTTAGTAATTATGGAATATTGACATCATATATCATAGCATGTTGAATTCCATCTAATGCCTTAGGCCCAAAACCATTTTGATAGCCTAATTAAGTCTAACCAATTTTAAAACATATGAGTAGCACTATTACTCATCCTACTTAGCTAGGAATGTTTAAAGCATATTGCTTTGGCAATACCTACTTTAATACAATCTTAGTTTTGATAGGTGTTCAAAACGTGGATGGCATTTAGACTTAAATTATTAATGAGGGTTCAACTAAATTATTATCATGTCTTGCATTACATATCATTATATTTTAGCATCCTATATGCATATATATAATTTATCACATAAGCATCATATACCAAATGACAAAATATGTAAACGTGACATAGCATGGCCAAACTAAATATGATCTTCAAGAGACCAAATGAAGATCATAAAGGCAACCCTAGGTGAAAAACCTATCTATTACAACACTTGTAATATTACATATCTTCAAAACTTGAGCTTGTGCTTCCATCACCATGGAACCATCTTCTCCTTGGTATGAATCTCCATCACAAACATTGTAGCTTGAATCTTCATATATTACAATAAAAGAAAATCTAACTACTAGTAAAATAAATTACAACAAAATAAACGACACGCAGGCCGTATTTACCCAAAATAAAGATATGAATAAACCAATCACATAGGTCATAAGGCCATGCTATGCACCATGCCAAGACATCAAACAAACATAACATATTCATCACCAACATGTTAAATAGAAACAAATATATTGACATTCTTAATGTCGCGGTAACGAACTATAGGGCGCGAACATACGGCGGTCCCGCTAGCCGGTTAGCGGGCGGGGCTCCCGCTGGCCGGTCAGCGGGTGGGGTTCCGAAGGGGCAGCGCCCCTTGAAGCCAAACAGAAACGTTAATCTCATTAACATTTTTCTTTGGCGAAACCCTAAAACAGAACCGTTAATCTCATTAACCTTCTTACTGTTTTATTTCGAATATGTACAACCCATTACAGAATCATTACCAAATGTTTATATCACATATAAACTTAATCGTTTTCATCATATGAAAATCATTTTAATCAACCAATCATATATACGTGATCATCTCATGAAAATGAAATTAAAAACACCAATCCTTTCTCATCATATGAAAAACGAATTAGGGTTTTACAGAAACGAAACCAAAAACCAATCCTTTCTCATCATATGAAAAACGAATTAGAGTTTTATAGTTAACATGCCATACGTAAACAATATATATCACCATAATCATATCAACATGGCATTTTCGACTTAAACGAAAACAACAACCTGGCTCTGATACCACTGTTAGGAAATCATAGAGATCACTGCAAACAAAAACACGCAGCGGAAAAATATTTGATCTCTGATTTCCCACCAGGATCCATGCTGTTCGTTTAATTCAACAAAAGTGTTCAAAGAACTAACCTGTTGATGATTCGAAATCACAGTTTTGAAGAGATGCCTCGATCGCGAAACACCCTCTATCGCGTATCCACACGAATGCTACCGTTTGGAGTGCTAGCTCTCTGCAACGGCGAAGGCTGGAAAAACATTTTCTCTAAAAACGTATTAGAGTTACCTTTTTCGTTCCTCTTTGTTTTTATTGTTACCTCTTAGAAGACTTAACGTCTGGAGTGAATATAATCACTCCAGAATCCAATTCAAAATTGGATACGGAAAGTCAAATTCAGAATCCAAGTCTAATTAGGATTCTGAATACATTATCTAATAATATATATAATTGGATAAGGTAAGTCATATTCAGAATCCAAATCTAATTAGGATTCTGAATATATTATCTAATAATATATATATATATAAAAACGAAAATAATAATAATAATAAATATTAATATCTAATATTAATATTATTAATATTATATCCAGCCCAAAACGCATTCTTGTGTGTGACCCGATAGGCCCATATTAATTGGCAGTCAATTTAATCTCTATTAAATCAACAAGTCATAATTGGCCTCTAGCAAGGCGTTACAACTACCCAATTAATATAAGGAATGTCCAATTTGCCTAATAATAGTATATGCATTAATCCCTTTGTCACACGATATCTAGCTTGAACATAAGTCATGGTCAACGTCATACTTATATTGTCCAAACTTATGATTACTCGATCTCCAAGTAGACTGATAAAAACAAATGAAATTGATCACACTATCAATTCATTTGAGCACGGCCATGCATTTCACAGTCTCACTTATCGAGGGGCCCAAAAGATATCTCTCTCAAAGAGAGGGACAAATTCTATCTTGATTGTTCATTATCCTCTACATAATTTCTATCATATATGAACATAACCTTTATTACTATCCAGTTACGGATAATGTTTGATCATGTCAAAATATAATAGTCCTTATATTGGAAACTATGACAATCTCAAGTCAAAGAATTAATACATAACTATCATGAGATTTACTTATGACACTAACCCATGTAGTAATCTCATGATGGGTCTATCCAATACATTGTTCTCTAACAAGTATCTATGAAATTGATTTGTATCACTATACACATAACCATCTAATGATTATCAAATCAATGTTCATACTGGTTAAGAATTATTTTTTTTTATCTCTATAACAATAATAAACCAGGGACAAATATCAAAATTGTGTAACATGCAAACAAACAATAATGATAATAAAACCTCATTTATTAATAATGAATGTATAACATAAAGATCCAAATAAATGGCCTAGGGCACATACACTAACATTTTTGCATTGAACAAATTTGGATATTCTTGTTCTTTTGGAAGCAATCAATTTTGTCTTTCTTTAAATTCAAATATTATTGGTGCTAGTTCATTAAGTACTTATGATAATCTATATATGCTTGACATTGTTGCTTCATATAATGAAACCTTGCATGTAGAAACAAGAGGTACTAAAAGAAAGTCGAATCAGGATAACTCAGCTAGAATATGGCATAAGCGTTTGGCTCATATATCCAAATCTGGAATTGAACGACTTGTGTCAGATGGAATATTGGATACACTTAACTATTCAAATTTAAATACTTTTGTTGAGTATATTAAAGGAAAACAGACCAAACAAAAGAGATTAGGTGCCAACAGGTTTACAAACGTCATAGAATAGATACATATAGATATCTGTGGGCCATTTCCTACAGCTTGCTGGAATGGTTAAAGATACTTTATATCATTCATAGACGATTACTCACATTATGGGTATCTATATCTCATTCATGAGAAATCAGAGCCTTTGGACGTATTTAAAGCTTTCAAAGCTGAAGTTGAAAATCAACTTGGCAAGAACATTAAGATCATCATATCTGACCATGGCGGTGAGTACTATGGCAAATATGATGGTTCAGGAGAACAACGTCCATGACCTTTTGCTAACTTCATAGAGGAGTGTGGAATCGTCCTACAATGCACAATGCTTGGTTTGCCCAGTATAAATAGTGTAGCTAAAAGACGAAATAGGACTCTTATGGATATGGTAAGGAGTATAATCAGTCATTCTACCTTACTCGAGTCACTCTGGGGAGATGCACTAAAGACAACAACTTACATCCTTAATAGAGTACCAACTAAAGCAGCTGCCAAAACACCTTATGAGCTTTGGACATGGCGAAAATCCAGTTTAAAGCATTTTCATATTTGGGGATGTCCAGCTGAGGCTAGGCCTTATAGGCCCAATGAAAGAAAACTAGACTCAAAAATGGTTAGCAACTACTTTATTGGTTACTCAAAGCAATCTAGGGGCTATAAGTTTTATGATCCCACTACTAAGTTAATTTTTAAGATGGGAAATGCAACATTCTTTGAGGATATTGAGTTTAAGGGGACAAATAAGGTCAGACAAATTGTCTTTCAAGAGGAATTAACTCAGGAAAACTCAAATTTGATTCCCACTGCTGCTTCTAATAGTGTGCAAGTTTCTATACCTATCACTACTCAAGAAGCATATTTGGAACCAATACAAGACAATGTTGAACAACTTCCTATTCAGGTTGAGGAAGTTATTTCTCACAAATAAACTTAACAACCTTAAGAGCCTATGCCTCTAAGAAGATCCACTAGAGAGAGGAGAAATGCTATTATAGATGATTATATAGTATTCCTCCAAGAATATGAGGACACTGAAGGTTTGATGGGAGATGATCCAATCAATTTTCATCAAGCCATGCATGATTCAAACTCTTAAAAGTGGATTGAGGCAATGAATGAGGAGTATAAGTCAATGCAAGATAATCAAGTTTGGGACCTTGTCCCATTACCTAAAGGAAAGAAACTCATTGGTTGTAAATGGATATTTAAGACCAAGAGGGATTCAAAAGGTAATGTGGAGAGGTATAAGGCACGTCTTATAGCTAAAAGCTTTACTGAAAAGGAATGGATTGACTATAAAGAGACATTCTCTCCAGTTTCTTTGATAGAATCATGGCTCTTGTTGCACATTTTGATCTTGAGTTACATCATATGGATGTTAAGACCACGTTTCTCAATGGAGACATTGATGAAATGATTCATATGATGCAACCAGAAAACATTGTGTCAGGAGGCCCAAAGCATATGGTTTGTAAATTAAAGAAATCCATTTATGGACTTAAGCAAGCTTCCCGCTAGTGGTACTTCAAATTTCATCAAGTAGTTCTCTCTTTTGGTTTTGAGACAATTATTGTTGAAGATTGTGTGTACCACAAGTTCAGTGGGAGTAATTTTTTTTTTCCTAATTTTGTATGTCGATGACATACTTCTTGCAACCAATAATAAGGAAATATTGCACGAAACCAAAGAATTTCTCTTAAGTGAATTTGAGATGAAAGATCTTGGTGAAGCTTCTTTTGTGTTAGGAATTCAGATACATCGAGATCATTCTCGAGGTATTCTTGGATTATCACAAAAGAACTATATAGAAAAAGTGCTTAAGAGATTTGGTATGAAAAACTGTAAATCAGGAGACACCCCAGTCGCTAAAAGAGACAAGTTTACTCTCAGTCAATGCTCAAAGAATGACCTTGAGGTAAAGGAATGCAAAAGATTCCCTATGCTTCAGCTGTAGGGAGTCTAATGTATGCTCAAGTTTGCACCCGTCCAGATATTGCATTCATTGTTGGCATGCTAGGCAGATATCTACGTAATCCCAGGATGGATCACTGGAAAGCAGCCAAAAGGGTTTTAAGATACATACAGAGAACAAAGGATTACATGCTCACCCATAAGAGGTTAGATCACTTGGAGATCATACGATATTATGATTTTGACTATGCTGGATGCCAAGACAACGGAAGATCCACTTCAGGCTACATTTATCTATTAGATAGAGGAGCTATTTTCTAGAAAAGTGTTAAACAAATACTTATAGCTACCTCCACTATGGTAGTTGAATTTGTAGCATGTTATGAGACATCAAGTCATGGATTATGGCTACGAAAATTTTGCTGCCGGGCTGCATATTGTGAGTGGCATTGATAGGCCACTAAAGTTATACTGTAACAATAACTGAGCAGTCTTATTTTCCAATAATAGCAGGAGCTCTTCTCGATCTAAATGCATCGACATAAAGTTTCTGGTTATGAAAGAAAGAGTGAAGAGTAGACAGATATCCATAGAGCATATAGGTACAAACTCCATGATTGCGGATACTAAAGGAGTAACACCAAAAGTATTTCATGAGCACACTACTTGTATGGGTGTTACATTAGTTGAGGATGTTTAAGTTTAGCGGAAATTTGTATATGATTTTATTTTAAGTTGCTCTATTTTGTTTGGATATATTATACTATCTATGAATATTATTTTCTACAGAAATAAAGTATTCAATTTACTACACTCTGTGTTATTAAGTTAAAGTTGATCTCAATAAGATAGGACCAGTTGGAAATAGGCATGTTAAGATCGCATTACATGTAATTTCCATGTTACACATCCATACTTGATCTATGTCATTGAATATATTGATATTGTGATCATTGATGGGTCGAGTTAAGAATTAATATAACAAAGGCCTCATTGGTTCTATATTAATATAGTAGATGGACCAGATTGTACCTAAGGGAATGTTTCAAGAAATGATAGCCAATTTTGCGCGCATAAAGTATAATATAATTACTAAGGTATAATATGTAACCTAAGTAGGAGATTGTTGGATTTTTTAATCTTAATTTGGGTTTACATATTAATATAATTATATTATAGGCTATATAATTTAATAGAGCTAATAAAGTGGTCTTATTTTTTGGACTCTAAAAACATTTAATTTGGTATGGTCTATATATGTGTATAAGCAAAAATACTGGTAATTAGGGTTTTATGGGAAACCTAATTGACCAAGTGTATAAAGGACACTATGAGGTGTTGTGGTCCCTGAATTTGATTAGAGTTGTCAGTTTGCTTGCCCGATATTCAGAACACATACTGTGAGACGATAAATCATAACTTTGAAGATTCAAACCCTAAAAAATCAATTCTCCTATGGATCAAGGCATGCTTTCGCTAATCTTTTATATTATTTCTTATTGTTTTCTACATGGAGGATTATTTTGTATTCATGGATTTAATTATAATTATGCTTATATACATGCCTATGGTTAATTGCATGTGCTTTGACTTAATTAAATCCTATCAACAAAACCCTAGATAATTTTACCCAGAGATTACCCAGGGTTTTACATGTAGAATATATCCACAAAATACCTAGAGAAAAAGTCCCAGGATGCATGCAGAATTTGTCTACAAAATACCTAGGGAAAAATCTTCAAGGTAAATTTACTCAGAGATTACCGAGGAATATGAATCCCTGGATAAATTATCCCAAGGATTACCCAGGAAATTTTGTTAGCTAAGTCCTAATTTTTCAATGATGATTACCTGGGGAACTTATAATTTACCCATGGATATTATCCATGGATTTAATAATTTACTCTTGAGGTTTTTATCCACAATCTTAAATACATGAGTAATCCCTGGATAAACTGTTTCACCTAGGGATGTTGTCTATTTTGCCCAAAAATTTGTTCATGGGTAAACTATATTTTTCTTGTAAGTTTGGTATATCAAGGGAAAGAGGATCCTATCAAGTTTTTATAGGAGATGAAGGCAAAGACCTAGATTCTTTATTGCCCAAACAGAAAAGCGTAGAATTTACAAGATATTGGATGAGTGGAGATGCAAGGGAACACTTCAAAAAGAAAGTTTCTAATAATATTGTGGGAAATGTACAAATGAATTGGAGGCAGTTCTATGATGCAGTTATGAAAGAGTTTTTGCCAGAAAGTATGAGAAAAGATACGAAGTTCGAGTTTGAGATATTGTTCCCAACTAGGCTAAATAAGTTGAAACCTAGGCTATGGTAATTATGCAAGAGCTTTCACTAAGTCAACATACACAGTTCTATACTCTCGAGTCAAGACACATAGACTAGAGAAATATGGGTTCCTCACTTGGTGATTCCCTAATTTAATACAATCACTCAAATTGCGAGTCACTGATGTGCTTATACATAATTATCAGGCTATGTCTCATCTTTGATTAATAATAGATCTATAGAGATCAACATTTTTAAATTGACAAAAATGTTTTCACAAAATGTTTATCAACAAATGATTTTCTTTTTTTTTTTTTTAAAAAAAAGAGAAATTTTAATTAAAAAGGAATAATTTTTGAAAATATAAATGAAAAGGACATTTTTTTGAAACATCATTTTGAAAATAAAATTTTATCCTTAAAGAATTTGTAATTTCAAGCCTTAGAGAATTTGTTATTTCAAGTTGATCGGCACTCTTGATTGCTCTTTGTTGGGGATGCCTCAAGGGAAGTTATATATAGATTGTTGATGCATAGACTACAAATCAAACTTAGGGTGATGATGTTAAAGAAAACTTTCAAACCGATCAAAATGCAAGAGATATAATGCATGCATGCATGAGTACATCATTTTTTGAATTGATTAAAACAATTAAAAGAATGAATAATAATAATGTGTACGAAATATTAATCATATATGGAAAAATAGGAAAATTGATATTAAATTTTAAAAGTAAATGAACAAAAAGAAGATATCTAAAGATTGTAGAATATGTAATATGTATGAACATGTAAAAATTAAAGTAAGGAGAAACAAGGCCAAATAAAAATTCACATAATCATTAAACATATCAGAACAAAAACCAAGAAGAAATAAATAAGTCCAAACGAGTCAAAACACACAAAATATTTAGCACAAAAGATCTCAACAAAACTAATCATATGGAATGTGTGAGACAAGAACACATTAGTAATACAAAAAGATATACAAAATTAAAAGCAATGAAAGAAAATCAAATGAAACATACACAACACCTAAAACTATCCAACTAACATGCCTTTCACACTTATTTCTCTCACACATGTAGGCTTTCTTAGGTTTTTAGGTTAAAATACCAACATGGGATATTTTATTTTGAATTAAATACTCTTGGCAATTTGACTTTTTAAATATTAAACAAAAATATAAAGGATAACTTTTAATAACCCCATCATTTAAAAGTGTAACAAAGATTCTATCAGGCCCATCATTTGCTTTTTGGTTCATAGCTTAAATGGTGGGCTGGTCAGTCCATATGAACAAGTTCATTAGTTGGACTGACGGACTTGTCTACTGGTCACTAGGGTGCAACATCATTCTAGGTATATTTTAAGTTTCATCCAATTAGGATTTATTAAACATTGGTCTCATAATTTTTTGAAAATATTTAGAAAATCCATGCCACAAAAAAGCTCTAAAATTAATGTATTTTGAGTTTGATTAGGATCCATACATGGTTAAATTATCTTTTACAATTGGTTTAATTAAAACTACAACTTTAGCCCATGTAGAAAAATAATTTCATATCTAAGTCCATTTTCAAAATGAATTTTGGGCCTTGGTTACTTTTAGAAAATATTTTTTTTGGCCATAGGCCTAGTCTAAAACATATTTTTGATCCAAGTCCAGTTTCGACAAAATTCTTTCAGAAGAATCATTCTTGGGTCTTGGACCGCAAAAAGATTTTAGGAAAGCTAGTTTGGGTTCAAATCTTTTGAAAAACAATTTGGGGCTTGAAAAATAATTTAGGGCTTTGTAATTTTAGCTAAGTCAAGTTGTGAAGAATACACAAACCAAGCAAACTTTAAACAAAATCAAAACAAATTAATTGTAGATCAAATAGCATACAATTTGGGTTAACTTAGGGGAATTTACTAAGTTTTCTACATTAGTTGAGTCATATGGGTTAAGAGGTAAAGGGTCTCACAGCAAAATATACCTAAAGGTACTAGGCATGCGAGTGGTTATTATTAGGTTTCAATGGAAGACAAACAGAATATTGCAGCAAAAATCAAAATTAAAATCAATGAAAACAATGCCAGGATCCATGCCTTTCAATTAAATCAAAGGAAAGGTTAAACTTGTCTTAGCTCTTTGAAATGAAACTTAATCCCTTTTTACAATAGAAGAACGGATCACCAGGTGTTGTAAAATAAGAGCACCCTCTGCTAGTATCCACACGAATGAACTTCACCCAAAGGTGGCTATATGCTTGCACTCTATTTTTAAAGACTCTCTTCAGAAAAATATGAGTCTCTTCTTTTAGGTTTTTCTAAAAACATGACACCTATTACTGATGGGATATATAGTACTTAGGAGAATCTATTAGGATTTCAAATCCTAACCCTATTTGAATTTGATTTCATTAATTATCCTATATATATCTTATATATATACTTCAAAATTCTCCAAATCCTTATGGAAATAGAATATCTATATATGTATTTTACATTTATAACCCAATTAGGTCTCCTTTACCATTAAGGAATGCATTTTAGATGAATTTATACATATAAATATATACATATATCATTATTATAAAAATAAAACCTTTTAATTTCTATAATGTTTCAAAAGGCATTTAAAATAACTCATATTAATTATGCCTATTCTAATTCGTTCTATGTGGGCGACCCTATAGGTTCACTTAATATTGGTAATGAGATTAAACCATTACTTAAAGCCCATAAATCATAAGCAACCTCTAGTAAGACATTATGATTACCCAAATTAAGCAAAGATAACAAATCCAATTAACCTTATTCTACAATAAGATATTTAGACCTTTTTAGTACTCGATATCTTATATTAATCATAAGGCATAGAATTTGTCATCCTTATATTGATTTATTAAAATTTCTTGATTCCAAGCAGGCAAACTTAACAAATAACATTAATAACCCTTATTAATTTATTCGAGCATGGCAATGCATATTTCTCAGCCTTATTTGTTAAGAGCTTGGAGATATCTCCCTCAAGATATGAGAGGAGCACATCCCATATATGTCATCTATATTCCTCTCCATAATTTATTAAATGTCCAACAATAATCCTTATTAAATAAGTTAAAAGATGAAACAGAATCATGTCAAAACACAAAACTCCTCATGTAGGGAACCATTGTATTTTTAAGTTGAAGGACTACATAAAAATATTATGATGAGAATCACTTATGACATTATTCCATGTAGTATTCTCATTTTGAGTATATCTAGTACAATATTCTCTAATATGTACTTATGTTTTGACTTAATATCTCATATTCATGATTAGTAAAACATGACCATCAGTCAAGCTACATACTAGTCTTTATTCATTATCATTAAATAATGATTGACTAGGGATGATTTAGAATATAAATCATATTACTTTAAGGTTTTACTGCCAAGTCACTTACTGAATTATCTATTCTTGAAACTTTAACCATATTAACATAATAAATACACACATGATAATGAAATTTCTCAATTATTTTATTGAATGTAACAATATACATACATTCCATTGGCCTAGAACACAATACTAAAAGTTATGTTATGCTCGTTCTTCATACTTTGAACAAAAGTATGGAATCCCTCACATAGCATAATAGGGTAAACAAGGTATCCTAGCTGACATATACAAATGCAACTATTGAATGCAAGAATAGTATTTTAATACATCAAACAAAAAATGTGAAGAGTAATAGAATCAACTTCTCTTATCCTTAGTACAGTCACCACCCCCATAGGTGAGTGACAGCAACCTCACATTTATTTAACTAGGCTAAGAGAAGAATGAAGTCGCCACCCCCATAAGATAAAAAAAAGGGCAGGACTTGAATTCCTAAGAAATCCTTAATTCCCTATTAGGTTCATAAAGTTAGATAAGTATGGGGATGGTAGGAGTCAATTAGCATTCACATAAATCCAGTTGATTAAAACTGACCTCCATTTCAAGTTAACATTATTAAACCATCAGTTATTAAAATATTATTATCCAAACATGCATAAGAAGCATGCATAATGACACCCACAAAAGCATATATTATTTATCATAACATATTTACATCACTACACATATTTACATACGTTAGCTAATAATACAAATAAAAAGACAATAAAATTAAAATACATTAGATTTAAGATATAAACTAAGAGTAAAATTATAAAGCACAAGAAAGATCAGAATCCACATATTGGCTTTTTGGAATATCCATAAAAAAATCTTTAAATCTATAAAAATTTGTAAATTAAATACAAGGGAAACAATAAAAAATAGATAACAAAAACATACAAAGAAATAAAGAATAAATACATTAGACATATAAGAGATTGGCAGACCTTTCAATAGGGAGAGACGAGCCCATCATTCCATATTTATTTCAAGAATATCAATTTAGAGACAATGAACCTATCATTTGCCAAAAATGAAATTACATGGAAAATAAGTGACAAATTTATCATCTATGACTTGACTGAGTCCTTTCATGAAATATAATTTCTTGCAGGAATGACAGACTTGTTAATTAGGGTGACAGACCTGACATTCTCCTAAAGTGGAATCTTAGAAATATATGACATGGTCAAAATGATGTTTTGGTGATGATTAAACTTACTTTATTCATTTAAAACATATTTTAAACAGAAACACACAACAAAAAGACCAAAAGTTCATGTTTATGCATTTTTAACTTAACAATCTCATTTTACAAACAAACAAAATATATATACATGAAACAAAAAAAAAACTCCTAATAAAATAAGCAATACACATAAAACATATAAAAAATATAATAAAATATTAAATGGTTTAGATTTTAGAGAAACAAACTTTGTTATTAGTTCCTCTAACCTTTAAATCTTCATATTTGCTGTGTTTTTCACTCCTTAGAGTGTTGTCTGAGGTAGCTCAAGCTAAGGATCCTTAGGTTTAATGGTTTGAGTGTTAGGGTTTTGGGTATCTATTTTTCTTTTTCTTATTTGTTTCTCTCTTTCTCTCTTCTTTTCTTTTTCTTTCTTCTTTACTCTTTACTCTTTCCTCTCTTTATAGTGGCTGGTGGTCAATGGTGATGGCTTGGGGATTGGTTGAAGCCAATTTATTTCTATGCCCTCTTCAACCCCTCATTCCCCATACTTCTTAAAATCCTGAAGGCTCTTCCCCTTTTTCCAACATCTAATCATGCTATTTATAGTGGTTGTCTGGATCTACCATGATAATTTGTGGACTCACCAATTACAGAGTAAATGGGATGCTCATTTATACTTTAAATGTGCTCATCAATTATAGGAACACATGAGCTTGTTAATGCCATCTACTGACAAGCTCATTACTTAAGGACTTAGCACATTTTCTCTAGATTTCACCATCAACTCTTAAATCAACACTTATACTATTTCACTTTCCTAACCTTTCAAGATAACCTCAAACAGGGATGTGAATTTTGCATGTCTGTACATTGTCATCATCATTAATGGTTTGAAGAACCAAAAATCCAAAATTAAAAGGCATTATCATTTAAGAACTAACCTAACATCATCCATCTTTTCAAGCTCCTCTTTCCTACATGCATAGGATCACCAAAGAAGAGAAAGCTAAATTCACTGCATCGAGGAACAAAAACTTTTTGTCAAACAAATCTCTAAGAAAGGTAATTCTCTAGCTTTGAGTTTGGAAGGTGAGATCACTTCCCACTTAAGGAACTCAAAATTGGTAGATTTTTTTTTTGTGGATGATGAAGGATACCCTATCCTTACTAAAAAAATTTTAGAAACCTTTTCTATTGAGAAAGATTCAAATTCGTCTTTTGGGCTTTGATGGAGTTAGATTTAGGCTTTTTAGCTAACAATTTTGATTAAAGATTTAAAGAGTTCTCAAATATCTTTGGGTTCTAAACACGTGGGCTAGAAATTCTTCTCCAAATGAAGATAACTCCTTAGCCAAGCACCTCAAGTCCCTCAAAATTTTGTCTTTAATAGAATAATCATCTTTAACATTCATGCAATAGGTAATTGGAAAGAAGAAGACCCTCAAAAAATTCCTTTTCGTTCTTTTTGATAACAAGCCTATTCAAATAGGTAGATCTTTCATTGATCACCACTTCCATCTATGACAATCCAAAAAGGGTGATATTTTGGTTACCTTTTATTTCACAAAAAAAGCTAAACACTTTAAGCTTCTCACCTTAAGAAACAAAGCCATATTGCAAAACCCTCTTGACCTAAGAAAAAGTTAATTAGACATAATCTTTCTTAAGCATTCAAAATGTGTCAAATCCAAAAAGGAAGGCTATCTATATGTCCTTGGGGAATATAGTGCGAGATAGGCTTCTTGGAAAAGGCCTAGATTAGTTGAAGAATGAGAGAGAACTCTTAAGGATGTCTCCAAGAGGTTCAAGGATCACCAAGCCACCATCATCCTCCTCCTCCAAAGTTGTGTAGAAAATATTTTTTGTTACCACCCTTCTAACCCATCTCCATCATGATGTGAATGATGGACAAGGCAAATTAGAGTTAGGATTATGTGACTTGATGGAATGGGATACTTCTCCTAATGAGGAAGAAGATGAATATTTAATAGAATGAACTAAAGCTCCTTCTTCCATTTTGCCACTAACCAAAGAACCTCTTATCTCTACCATCAAAGGAAAAGCAAAAGTTATTGAAGAGGAAGATGAGGGTAGCTATGATGATGATGGTGATGATGATGATTGAACCTTGTTTTAAAATTTATGTTTTAGTTTTAATATTTTTATATTTCTGTGAGCATAGATTTTTGCTCCCACTCCCATATGGAATGGTTCTTGCGACTTCGGCACTATTAGGCTCAGGGCCTTAGAGAATACGGGACTAATCCCAAAGAAAATAAAGTAGCCACCTGAACGGGCTAGGAAAATAGAAAGGGGTGGATGACTCGATTCCTAAGAAATTCCCAACCCCCTATTTGATTCGAAAAGTTGGGTACGTATGGAGAAGGTGAGAAGTGGCCCAACACCCCCATAATGCCCAATTCATTAGAACCAGCCTCCTTTTCTGGTCTAGATATTATAAAATTCTTAAATATTATGATATTATCCATATTACATGGAATAGAAATAAAGAAATAAACATCCATCATATTATTGGGATAAAACAAACAAAACAAAAGATGAGCACCCATACAAGATGAAAACATGCCCTTACAATGTCCAATGTCTAAAAAGAAAGCGAAATAAATAAATAGGACACCCGCCATAGGTGAAAACATGTCCGTTATAATTTTTCCAAAAATAAATTAAATAAATAAGGCACCCACAAAGTGAAAACATATCTTTTACAATCTTAAATTCCCAAATAATAAGAAATTACAATCCGTAAGCAAATAAATCATAATATTACACATAATCATTTAACAATAATAAATTAGAACTTTAAATAAAATGAAATCACAAAAAGGTACAATCCATGAGCAAACATTAACCCCTTAATGAAATATAGGGTGCCGAAAATACGGCGGTCCAGCTAAGGTAAATGATTTACATGATATGGTTTATTGGAAAATTAAGGTTTTTATCTAAACTAGGGTTTTATATTTATAGAAATTAGGAATTTTCTTAACCTAGGGTTTTGGATAGAAATTAGGGTTTTTAAGGAATTAAAAATAAAATTACTATTTTAGGGTTTTGAAAACAAAGCTATTATTTAGAAAAAAAATCTAGGGTTTTAGTTAATTAGGGTTTGTGTCTGTAGAAAAAGAACTATGGTTTTAGAAAATAAATTAGGGTTTTTTACAAAATAATGATTTTCAATTTTAGGGTTTGGAAAATAACAAATTAGGGTTTTAGAAATTTTGGAAAAAATATATTAAGGTTTAGGAAAAACTTAACTACTGTAAAAGAATTTGTAAGCTATATGAACAAGCTATGGCTACTGGTAAATATTTATATGGGATATGGCTACTGGACGTTAGTGATTTGATGAACTAGCTACTGATCATGAAAACAATAAAAGAAACCACTTATTCTTACTGTATATGTGTATATAAACTAAAAATTAAAAGAATAAACTTTAAACATATATGGTTTGATGGATAAGTACAGTCATTGTGAATTTAAATGAATTAAGTTAGAAAAATACACCTCCGATTGTAGATTCCACCATAATTAAACATGGATACAATGATCTTGCTTGCACAACCTGAAACTCTTGGTTGAGTAAAACCAAGATAGTACCTATTGCCTTGTTTGATAATGCTTTCTCTGTATTAGATTGATTCTTGTTTTCTATTTGATAATTTTTTCATTGCTGTGTAATTTTCCAATGTCAAAATTGCTAATCCACTTATAATATTAAACATTATTATTTATAGGCTATAATGTGACTCCAAAACCCTAAACCTAATTTTAATCCATCTTTAAAATGAATTCTAACTTAATTAGGACATTAAATGGCTGGCCAAAACTTAAAATAATTCAAGACCATGTTGATCTGGTGTCCTAGATCGACATGGGCTAAGGCCATGTCGATTTGGGCAACCAGTGCTTGCCCAGATCAACATGGCCTTTGGCTCATGTCAATATGGATCACTAGATCGACATGACCTGGGCTCATGTTGACCTGGGCCTTTTAGGTCGACACGAGCAATGGCTTAAGTCAACCTGGGCTGCCCCCAACTCAATTTACTCTTGTATTTTTTTTTTTGGACCAGAAATTTTTCATTTGGGCCTAAAAAAACTCAATTTAGGGTTTTATAGTTGAATGTATGTCTTTCTTAACCGGACTGACTTATTTAAAAGTTGTAAACTAGGTTTAAATCTTTTAAATTCGGAACAAATTTATTTTGGCATTCTTTAATTGAGATCGGATTAGCTTAGGGCCAAAATTAGAGGTCTACAGTTTCTTTATTTTAATTGCATTTCATTGGGCTTCTAAAGGTCAAAGATATTGTAGCTTTTGTCTTTTCTATTAATGAAATGTATTTTTTTGGTATGTTTACCAACTTGAGCTTATTCATATATTAGTTCATTTTGCTTTTTGTTAAAAGAGGAGAAGGACCAAAAATACTTGATCAAATTGAATTGATATTAATATTTAATTTTTTTTATTGTAATTGCACATAATTGATACAAAATCACTTATGCTTTAAGATTAATACTTACTTAATTCCTTAAGCTGAGGGGGAGTATCAAGTTTTCTTATCCAATTACAAGAGACATATATCTTTAATTTTATCTTCAACTTCTCAATTTTATCTTCAACTACTCAATTTTATCTTAATTCAATTTAATTACCAAAAATAAAAAAAGCGTGATTGACTTGGGTCACACTTGATTTTGATCTTGAATATCAAATTGAAGTTACTAATGTGTGCATTCAGTGACCTTATGGCAGAAAATTAAGTTAACTTTGGGCCAAGTTCAAGGAAACTAGAGAATTCATAAATTCTCAAAAATACCATAAGTTTACAACTGCTATCAAAACTTACGTCCTTTAGTAAGGTTCTTAAAGGATGCATTCTCATAGTGAGGTTCGTGTCCGGGCTCAAATTCATAAACTTAATGGTACTTAGTGACCACTATCTCTAGTAGCAGTCGTGATCAATACAAAGCACTCAAAACTAAAAGAGACATAAAGACCTTTGCAATCAAGCTCACCCACATGATTCAAGGGTGTTAATGTAATCTCACACCTTTGACTCAGTGAAGCACCCATAACTCTTAAATAGTAAATGAAAAGGTCAAATGGCTAACTAGTTGATTAATGACCAGATGACATGTAACACCCTCAAACCCTATATAGGTACTATACATATACCTAGTATACATACAATACATATATAGAGTGCAAGAATGTCACTTCTAGTTTTAATTTAAAAATCTTATTCAAGTTCAAACAATACTATCTTTAGATTTTAATAACATTTAATAAATCATTATAAATATAAATATATGATTGTGAATAATATAACAAAATTAAACTTTACATGTATGCATCACCTTCTAGTTGGTCTCGAAACACTCTTACCCTTCTCGTGGCATAACAGCTTAACTTCCGAATCAACCGCATAATCACCTGCGCGATCACACAACCGCGCTAAGCCCGAGAGCTTAGTAATACAAAACATTCATATAAACATACATTTCATAAAATCATATTTATATATTAACCTTACATATCTTTATTTATTATCATGTTTTCCCATTGTGAATACACTTTTCATATATATACTTTTACTAATGTTTTATTCATAATTATATACACATACACTTCATTTCAATAATTCACAATTCAATGACTACCCAAAACCTTCATGAAGCAATATTCAACATTTCCACATCCATATACATTTACACATCATGTTATAATTTTATAAGCTCATCATTCAACATAGCTTCTCAAGATATATTCACTTTCAATAATTTGCTTATATATATTGTATACATCTCATTCCATGATTATCATCACATATTTCAATCCATGGTTCACATTAAAATAAAGACAACATATATCTCATTATTCATTTACTCCATTATTCAACATTATTCATTTATTCCATTATTCAATAATCCATATATATATATACAAACACAAGCATGGGCCCAAAACACTAATATGCCATTCCACTTTCAGAGTTAATGTTTTGGTTTAATTTTCACATTTATCATTATCCCAACTAGGCTTCAAGGATTAAGGTTCAACCAAGCTTCAAGGGGAACAAAGCATGCTAAGTATCAACCCAACTTGGCTTCAAGAACCAATCCAACCTAGCTTCAAGGGTTGTAACATCTCAATTAGGCTTCAAGGATTAGACCCAACCAAGCTTCAAGGGGAGTAAAACATGTTAAACTTCAACCCAACTTGGCTTCAAGGATCAAATCCAACCTAACTTCAAGAGATTGTTACTATCATTAGGCATGCCACCAATAACAAAACTCTGAAAATGAATAACATATTAGACACACACAATTCATTTATTATTTCATTCTCAATTCCATTTCCAATTCTCATCATAATATAGGCAAACATGCCCCATTTATCTCAATTGAACCATCATAGCCAATCACAATGGCTTCACATCTCATTTGCATCATCATAGCCAATCACAATGGCTTCACATTTCATTTCACAATATAACACTTCACTATTCAAGTATATATATATATATATCATCAATGATATTGAATATCAATTAAACAAACATATCATATAAACATGCTTCAATCATATCATTTACATCATTATAGCTTATAACATTAATTTCACACATCTCCTTATATCTCAATTGTATTGCAATTTATAATAAATTATATTGCACATACCTTTTAATGATCCTCATATCTTCCACTTGCCATATTTCCTCATATCAGCATCCTTTTCACATTTCATATTTCATTAATAATATATATATATATACATAGCAATTTACATTATTCATAAGCATCAATAATATAATAGATTACTTAACACATTTATAGCTAAATGTGTTAAGATCTAAGAGTATATAAACATACTCAATCAAATAGGGTTTGTACTTACCTTATGTACCACTTACACCAAACTACACACTTCCTTTTTCAATTACTCTTCACCACTTGAATTAGAGCCATCCATTTTCTTCACAACCTATTCCATTAAAATAATAAAATATATGAATCTCAATAAAATTATTCTTAAATTAATCACATACTAGACCTTTAGATTACAAATTACAAACCGACTTCTCTCTCTAGGGCCCCACGGCCGTGGCCTACCATTCCCCCATGGGCGTGGCTTAACAACCAATTTTGCCCAAATGCTCTAAAATGGCCACGGTTGTGGCCTTCCAATCCCCACGGCCGTGGCATATAAAATGAATCTGTTTCTTGTGTTCAACACCTCCACGGCCATGGCTTCCAATGGCCACGGTCGTGGCAGCCAATGGCCACGGGCGTGGCACCCAAAATACCTCTATTTCCGGACCAAACACATGTATTCTATGTTTTAAACTCCATTAAACACAAACATACATCAATCATACATCAATTATTCAATTCTCCAACTAATACATATTAAATCCTTACCCACCAATTTCACTAATCCTTCATCATCTTCACAAATAACCATTTAAATCTATATATATCTTTCAATCTTTCACTATCATCATCTTAACATATTAACTACCTCAAATCTCAACAATTCATCATCATCCTCTTAACTACCCATATCAAATTCAAACTCAAACCATAGAAATCAATGTAAAGGAATGAATACTTACTTGGTTATTTTGCCAAATCTTGAATAAAAATCTTCAATCTTCTCAAAATCATCCTCTCTCTCTCTCTCTCTCTCTCTCTCTCTCTCTCGACCACAAAGAAGAAGAAGCGGAAGAAGAAGAAAGAAACTTCTTGCTTCTTCCGTTCTTATCTTATATATATATATATAATAATAATAATAATAATAATAATAACAATAACAATAACAATAACAATAACAATAACAATAACAATAACAATAACAATAACAATAATAATAATAATAATAATAATAATAACAATAACCATAACAATAACAATAATAATAATAATAATAATAATACTTTAAATCTCCACCACATATTCTTTCTTTGACTTTCTTCTTCTCTTTTCTTTTTGTCCTTATTATCATTATTATTATTACTTAATTATACAAATGTATATACAATTCACTTTCCCTACACCATTTTATATCCCATATATATATAATGTATATGTATATGTCTTATATATATATCTTTATATTTCCCATATACACATATACATTAAATCCAAATACAACAACAATAACTCCAAAACTCTTAGGGTCTATTCCGGGATATTACATGACACATATAGTAGCCATGAAAGTACTTTTTAGGTCTGTTATGAAGCTTATGCTCGTGATAAAGAAGGAATGACCATAATTTACTTATCTCACAACTGGCTCCATGATCGTGACTATTTCCTGAAAAATGAATTTAATACAATAGATTTGGTAGTTGGAACTCAATCTTCCCACTACACTTCACTAGCAGGAAAGCTAAGTTATAGGGCTATAAATGCCCCACCTCCTACCACTATTTAACATAACCAATTGCATTGATTATAGCTACACTCTTGCCAATTTATTTCTTGAGCTAAATCTTTGTAATTTTCTTTCATTATTTATTGTAAAAACATTTAATGCTCATAGTGAGGTTGAGTGTAAGCCATTAAAATACTAAGTGAATTGGTGCGAGCTAAAAATACTAAGTTTGGGTTTTAGTCTTAGGAAAATTCTTTAAAAGGGTTAAGAGTTAATCTAAGTGTGAGAACCTCTTGTATAGTTTAGTGTGAGATAGAAACATTAAGTTAAGAGTTGAGCCTGTAAAAACTTCATTGGATTAGTGGAATACTAAACATCCATAGTGGGGAGTGGATGTAGGGTTATTGCTTGAATCATTATAAACCTTGTGTGTTCTTGTTTCTTTCCCTTCTCTCTCAATTAAATTTGCAAAATAGAAAAATGTCCACTCTATACACAAAATACCAATTCTACCCTCCTTTTTGGGGTGCCAAGGGACAACACATATACTTCGATTATGGATCGATTATACAAGTGATGCTACATATAAGACCTAATGTCTCTTATATTCTAGGTTTTATAAGCAAATATCAAGTTAATCCAGGTGAAAGTCATTAGATTGTTATGAATAGCATAATCAAGTACTTAAGAAGAACTAAATATTGATGTATGGATATTCAGAACTAAATGTTTAGGGGTATATAAATGCCAGCATAAAATCTAGTAGGATGATAGCATATCACAACTTGGTTATGTTTTTACTCTTAATGGTGGTGTAATAAATTTAAAGAGATCCAAGTAAGAAAGATATATAAATTCTATAACCAAAGCTAAACACATTGTAACTCTCAAAGTAACTAGAAAACTTTGTGGACCAATATATACATATATCACTGAACTAGTAATAGTTTCAAACATTATTAATGTTGCACCCTTGTATTGTGATACAATGGAATCATTGTATAAGCAAAAGAACCACAGTTTCATCAATGATGTAAGCATGCATTGAGGCAACATCATTTGATTAGGGAAATAATAGATAAGGAAGCTTTAGAGATAAGGTGAGCCTGAATGAATGATAATAAAGGAAATTATATGGTATACTACATTTTAAGTTTCATTTTTATTTTTACTAATTACACTTTTTTCTTTCACTTTTAACTTTTTTTTTTCAATTTTAACCCTTTTTATATTTTGTTTTTTTGGTTTTACAATATTTTTATTTTCGCTGGAGCTTTTCCTACTATTGTCACTAGGAATAGAATCATTAGAGATGGATATCATCCCTGATGATAATTACCATAAATTAGCTTCTTCTTAACACATAATTTTCATATTTATTTATTTCTTGCTCGTTCTTGCATATTTTATCCATCCATTTATAGATATTATCATCATTAACCTCACAATCTCATCTTCATACCAAGAAACACTTTAAAATGGAGAGAAATGAAATGATTGGAAGTGAAAACGGCAATCTTGAAGAGAATCCAACCTTTAATGATGGTTCAATTTATGGGTATGACTCAACGCACCACCTCCTCAATTCCAATCTTAAGCATCATCTTTTCACGGTAAATGTCTCTTTATGATCTAGAATTGGAATTTTCATGGGTTGAGTAAAGGTTGCTGATTTATCTATCTGTAAGCGTTTATATATTGTCGATAATGATTAATTTCATAATTTTTTACAAATTCAATTTTTTTTATAAATTTTTGGGTTGATTTGAAAAGCAAACACATTTAATTCTGGAAGTTCTTATTTTCTTAAACCAAAGTTTAAATAATGATGATTATGGTTATTAGATTAGAGTTTCAAAATTTTTTATAAAAGTATATGACTAATTTAAAATTATATTTTTGAGAAGTCAGTCGATTTGCTTCTAGGGATGACTTGTGGAAGAGTAAAAACTGATCTCAAGTGTTCCTTCTATGGTTGCAAGGAGACCTTGATTGCACTCTTTATTTTTTTTAGAAGGTTCTACAGTTACCATGAAGATGGTGAGCCAATTATTCAAGCTTATGTTAATGAGAATGGCCATGTCTCTAGGTTACAAGAGAAATGGTAGAAGATAGTTATGAAGAAAGGCAATCAATATTTTAGTTATTGGAAGAGTCAATACTATCAACTTATGTTAGTCAAGAGTGGTGAAACCTCAAATTGACGTCATGAGGATAATAATTTAAAATTGACTTAAAAAATACAAATAATAATAACACTTTTAGATATAAAATTTTGATATAAAACTTATATAAAAGATAAGAAGGCTTTCTTTTAGGGATTGGATAAAGGAAATGAAATTTATTGTTTGCTTAGGGACATCATTAGCCTTAAATATTGGATTTTCAATTTCAGTTGCATTTAGATATTGTTGGTACATGTTATAGATATATACAATTTTTAACAATATATATTGGTAAATATTATATATAATAACTAGATATATGTGGGTATATATTACAAAAGAACAATAGTATATGTCAATATATAATAGTATATATCGGTATATATTACACATATTTTAATTAAAGAATAACAATATATGTGAGTATATGTCGGTATATGTGGATATATATAGATATATGCAGTATATAATTATTTTATATTTTTATTTATATATGGATATATGTTATATATAACTAGATATACTGAAAAGAATAACAATATATGTGAGTATGTATCAATATATGTGGATATATATGGATATATGTTAGTCTATAACCATTTTATACTTTTATTTATATATGTGTATATGTTATATATAACTAGATATACCGAAAAAGGATAACAATATATGTTAGTATATATTATATATAATTAGATATATGTGGGTATATGTTTCAAAAGAATAATAGTATGTCTTATATATATGGGTATATGTCAATATATATCAGTATATGTTAAGGCCTAGCCTAGCTATCTATAAGTGCACAGATCGTATCAAGTAACAAAGTGATAAGTATAGTATCATTTCCATGAGGAGGGTAATTCTAAGTACCAAACAATTAAACTGTTTATTATTTGGATAAAAAAATTTAATTTGTGATTTAACTAAAGTTAAATAAAAAGAGTTGCTTTGAAATTTAATCGAATGATATAAAGCTTAGAGTTTAGTCACTGTTTAGATCATTTTTGTACTTGTTTTTAGTATGATTTTATGTGTGTTTTAGTTAATGTTTTGATTGATTTTTGTTTTAAGTTTGTTTAAATTGTTTGTTTTAGGTTTAAGTGCAAAAACTCCCTTGGATGATCAAAACAATCAAGAAAAATGAAGAAAGAGCATGAATCAAGCAAGACATGGCCAAGCCAAAGCAAGCTTGGCCATGTCCCTCAAAAGGATTCCAAGACAGTAGCTGACACACCCAAGAGACACGGCCAAGCCACTGGCCGTGTCTCACCCAAGGAAAAGAAATCAAGAAAGAAAAGATATAGAAGGCAGAATGCAACACTGGCAAGTGACATGGCCAAGCCACTGGCCATGTCGCTTGAAGCTTGCCCATGTCTGATCGTCTTGGCCATGTCGCTTGAAGCTTGCCCATGTCTGATCGTCTTGGCCATGTCGCTTGAAGCTTGCCCATGTCTAATTGTCTTGGCCATGTCTCATTAACTTGGCCGTGTCACCACTTGAAAAGAAAGAAAAGAAAGAAGGCAGAGTGCGACACTGGCAAGTGACATGGCCAAGCCACTGGCCATGTCGCTTGAAGCTTGCCCATGTCTAATCGTCTTGGCCATGTCTTATTAACTTGGCCGTGTCACCACTTGAAAAGAAAGAAAAGAAAGAAGGCAGAGTGCGACACTGGCAAGTGACATGGCCAAGCCACTGGCCATGTCGCTTGAAGCTTGCCCATGTCTGATCGTCTTGGCCATGTCGCTTGAAACTTGGCCGTGTTTAAGGAAAAATTGGTAGACATGGCCATGTCGCTTGAAGCTTGGCCGTGTCTCTCAAAGAAAGTGAAGCAGTGACTGACACTGGCAAGAGACACGGCCAAGCCATTGGCCGTGTCTCACAAAAACAAAACACACAGAATGGAACACGGCCAAGTGACACGGCCGTGTCTCATGAAAAATCAAGAGACACGGCCAAGCCACTCTTGGCTTGGCCGTGTCCCACCTGAAAAGTCAAAATTCTTTCAAAAAAGTGGGGAACAAGTGGGAGACAAAGACTTATTGCTTGCCAAAAGAAATATTAAACAAAGAAAAAGTGGGGGACAAAGGAAAATGGGATGAGTTGGAAGGCATAGGTGTTGATTTTTGAATGAATTAAAAGGGATTGAAGAGGAAAATGGAGGGAGCTTTTTGTTCTTGGAGCCAAAATTTCTGCAAAAAAAATGTGGGAGAGGGAGAGAGTGACACTCTCCCTTGTCCCTTCACCTCCAAACCTCCATTTCCATCCTCTCCACCTTCTCCATCTTCCATTGATAGGATCTTTGAGGTTCTTTGGGATAAATTGGGTTACAAGTTCTCAAAGGTTGAAGAAGCTTCATTGAAGGGAGTGGTGACTTGAGAAAGCTCCATTCCATCTTCCAAAGGCATATCCATTAAAGGTTGGTGACTTGAGAAAGCTCCATCCAAAGGTTTGGTGACTTGAGAAAGCTCCATTCCACATTGCAAGGGGAATCAACCATTGAAGAGGGCTTGAGTTCTTCATCAAACACATCAAGTGGAGCTAGGAGGAAGACTAGCAATCCTACTCTTGGCAATCTTCACAAGGGGTTTTTCTATTCTCTCTTTTAATTCATTTCTTATTGTTGTTGTTGTATTAAGAGATTGATATTGCAATGGACAATTTGTATTTGTGTTATATTGAGTTGAATGAATGTTATAAATTGATGATGTTGAGCTAAATACCCATGTTTAGGGTTTATAGTATATTTGGTTGAATGTCTTGATTTGATATTTACATTGATGTTCCTTGTTGATTGGTTGATTGTATTGTATTAAATGCTAGGTTGATAGATTAGCTACCTATTGATCTTTGAATATTGGATGACGAACCGACAGGTGAAATTCGATATCGGAACTATATAATCGACCACCCTATGAATGAATTAGAAATATAAGTTCTAGGGTTTATTAATTTGGTAATGTAAAAGAATTGGTCATTGCTAATTCATGAATGTGAGAACTAATGGATGGGTAATTGACTAGTTAATCTTAAGGAACAAATTGATTTACAAGGTTATGTTAATGGACAATTGAGAATTGAGCTTTGATTGAATGGACCTATGACCCTAGGCACCTTCCCAAGAATCGATTCGATCTTGTACAACCATCACACACAACTCCACGCACGTTAATTTTAGTTTTAAATTATTCTTTCCATAATTCCAAACAATAAACTCTCGCATTTAAATAACTTGTCAATCAAGCTATTACGAACCACACCTTCTTGGGGAAACGACCTTGGGGCGATCACCTTTGCTACAGCTACCTCGTATACTTGCGAGTGACGCTTTGTAGTAGTACTTAATTCGAGCGCAACAAGTTTTTGGAGCCGCTGCCGGGGAAGGCTATCGCAGTAGTAATAGTTTGATTTTTCTTTTCATTGTTTGTTTATTTTCTGTGAATTGTTTGTTTGTTTTATTTTTCTTTCAATTTAATTATTTGTTTGTTTTATTTAAGTTGCTAAGTGCCTTGTGTAAATATGCAGTTTTCCAGGCACGGAGGAGTTTATGATAGGAACGATGATTCTGAAATGGCATGGCAATTAGCAGAATTGACAAATCAACTTAAGGTGCTAAATGCAAGAGGGAGAGCACCTATGCCACGCCAAGAGATATGCGCAGCATGTGGCAATGTAGGCCATAGTGCAAACATGTGTTCCATGGGTTTTGGACGATACCAAGAATGGCAAGAGGAAGAATATGACTACCAAGATTTCCAGCAAATGGGAAGAAATGACACATATTCCAATCCTTATAATCCCAGCCGGAGAAGCCAACCAAATTTATCTTGGGAAAATCAGCAGCACATTCCACCTCCAAATTTTTTTCAACCTTACCAAAGAAATCCTTACTCTCAAGAACAATATTCAAATCAAGAGTACCTTAAGCCACCCACATTTGAAGAAAGTTTGAATGCCTTCATTCAAACTAGCGCGCAAAATCAAAATCACCTTAAGGAACCCACTTTGGAAGACAGTTTGAATGCCTTCATTCAAACTAGCTCACAAAACCATGATCAATTTGAGAAATCCACAGTGGACGATGATTTGAATGCTTACCTTCAAATTAGCACACAAAATCAGGAAGGGAGCAATGAGAGATTTGATTTTTTGGCGGAATCATTGAAGAGGGTGGAAATGCAAGTTGGGCAGCTGGCACATCAACTCCAAGCGCAACAAAAGGAGGAATTTCCTAGCCAATTGGAGCAAGTCAAGGTAATCACAAATTTGACGAGTGAGCAGGTGATATATAACAATTTTTGTGATTCCTTTGATGCAGGGACTAATCAAGAAGACAATGGTGAAGAAATGTTGCCCAACATGGAGAAACAAAGTCAATCAAAGGAGGAGGAGAATTTGGACTCATCAACTTCATCAAATTTGTATGAACCTCCGAATCCTTTACAATCAATTCCATTCCCAGGTAGGCTAAAAGAAGAGGAGCAAGGTAAGCAACTTTCTAACATCTATATTATGCACTCCCAAGGAGAAAGTGGAAATAAGCTTGAGATGGGTATGCCTTTAGAAGAAGAGCATGAAATGCCCAATTTAAAAATTGAGGAGTGTAAGCTAGTTTTAGATGTTAAGGTTGTTGAGAGGGAACTTGACATTGTTAAAGTGAATGAAGAAGTGATTCAATCAAACTTGGTTGAACTTAAAGAGTTCCCAAAAATCATCTCCTCTACTCTTGGTGGTGAAGAAGAGCATACAATTGATAGAACCATGCTGCACAATGAAATAGGATTTTACCACGTTCCTATAACACTGGAGGATAACCCCGATGTGACCTTCACATGTCCCTTTGAGACATGTTCCCTTCAAGGAAAAATATTTAAGGGTTGCCGTACATCGGGTGCATTGCAAAATTACATGTTGTTCATCCTCTCAGTCCTGGGCTCCAATTGTATTATGGGTGGAAGGAGCCCTACACATCGTATATGGGAACGATGGAAATCAGGTTTCATCTAAACCCTCCCTGTAGTATGCATGCTCACATTGAGGACAATGTGAATCTTTAAGTGTGGGGTGCATTATATGTTTTGTGTTTTTACTTTTGTTTTTGTGTTTTACTTTTAAGTTATTTTTGTTTAAGTTTTAGTTAATGTTTTTGAATGTTTTTCGTTGAATAAATGAATTTAAAAAAAAAAAGTTCAATTGTTATAAAATTGTTGATTGATGACCTTTAAATTTTTGAAGCATGAAATTGAGAATTGAGTAGAATTGGTGCTTATTGTCAATTTTGTTGGTTTTTCCTAGCATTGCCCTTTACCTAGTAAGGAATTGAGCCATCAACTTATTATTCTTTTTGTGGGTGAACATCTTTGATTGATGATTTACTAGAACTTGCTTTGACATACATTTTAAGATTACATAAAAATTTCAATTTGGCATCAAGATGATTAAGGCAATTAGGTGAACCCACTTTGGCGTAAAAGACCAACCCTGTATTCAACCTTAGTTAGCCAATTTTGAGCCTATTTCATTTTCCTTTTCTTTCTTTTTCACAACACCATTAGCTTGAACCTTGTTGTTTAACTCTTATCCTTTCATTAGGTCAAGAGCATTTTAAGAGCGTTTATGACTGAGTGTTGTGTTGAATTAAGTGTGGGGTTAAGTTTAGTAGGTTTAAGATTGCAAAGCAAAATAAAAAAAAAAGAGAAAATATATATATATATAATAAGAATAATTGTTATTCTTGTTGAAAGGGTTGGAATGTATCATTGCAATACTTAATAAGTGAGTTCCCTTGAAAAGCTCTTTAATGTCAAGGGGTAGATTAGAGGAATGTGTTTTGGGATTGTTGGGTTATGTATATGATCGGGTACTTCATTCTTAAAGTGCTCTTGAACTTAATGATTAAGCTCACATTTCCTAAATATCATGCCTTTACCTTAGCCCCATTACAACCCAATAAAGACCTTTTGATTGATGCTTGATTGTTATTTTGTGGTGGAGATTTGATTGATAAGCAAGCCTATGGCAATAATCTTTCATTGATTGTTATGAGTGTAAACACCACCATGATCAAACACTTGTAAGAGTTGGTGAGGGAGCAATAACATAGGTTATGCATGGAAAATCACTTAATTGCATGGGTGTCGATTTTGTTTGATTCGATATTGATTGCGGATTTAGGGAAAAGGAAGTCTTGATACATCTTTATAACTCTTGAACTTAACAAAATTTATCTTGTTAGTGTGTTTTGATTTTAGCCTTGCTTGGGGACAAGCAAGGATTTAAGTGTGGGGTAGTTGTTTAGATCATTTTTGTACTTGTTTTTAGTATGATTTTATGTGTGTTTTAGTTAATGTTTTGATTGATTTTTGTTTTAAGTTTGTTTAAATTGTTTGTTTTAGGTTTAAGTGCAAAAACTCCCTTGGATGATCAAAACAATCAAGAAAAATGAAGAAAGAGCATGAATCAAGCAAGACATGGCCAAGCCAAAGCAAGCTTGGCCATGTCCCTCAAAAGGATTCCAAGACAGTAGCTGACACACCCAAGAGACATGGCCAAGCCACTGGCCGTGTCTCACCCAAGGAAAAGAAATCAAGAAAGAAAAGATATAGAAGGCAGAATGCGACACTGGCAAGTGACATGGCCAAGCCACTGGCCATGTCGCTTGAAGCTTGCCCATGTCTGATCGTCTTGGCCATGTCGCTTGAAGCTTGCCCATGTCTGATCGTCTTGGCCATGTCGCTTGAAGCTTGCCCATGTCTAATTGTCTTGGCCATGTCTCATTAACTTGGCCGTGTCACCACTTGAAAAGAAAGAAAAGAAAGAAGGCAGAGTGCAACACTGGCAAGTGACATGGCCAAGCCACTGGCCATGTCGCTTGAAGCTTGCCCATGTCTAATCGTCTTGGCCATGTCTTATTAACTTGGCCGTGTCACCACTTGAAAAGAAAGAAAAGAAAGAAGGCAGAGTGCGACACTGGCAAGTGACATGGCCAAGCCACTGGCCATGTCGCTTGAAGCTTGCCCATGTCTGATCGTCTTGGCCATGTCGCTTGAAACTTGGCCGTGTTTAAGGAAAAATTGGTAGACATGGCCATGTCGCTTGAAGCTTGGCCGTGTCTCTCAAAGAAAGTGAAGCAGTGACTGACACTGGCAAGAGACACGGCCAAGCCATTGGCCGTGTCTCACAAAAACAAAACACACAGAATGGAACACGGCCAAGTGACACGGCCGTGTCTCATGAAAAATCAAGAGACACGGCCAAGCCACTCTTGGCTTGGCCGTGTCACCTCAAGGAAGATACCAAGAGACACGGCCAAGACACTCTTGGCTTGGCCATGTCCCACCTGAAAAGTCAAAATTCTTTCAAAAAAGTGGGGAACAAGTGGGAGACAAAGACTTATTGCTTGCCAAAAGAAATATTAAACAAAGAAAAAGTGGGGGACAAAGGAAAATGGGATGAGTTGGAAGGCATGGGTGTTGATTTTTGAATGAATTAAAAGGGATTGAAGAGGAAAATGGAGGGAGCTTTTTGTTCTTGGAGCCAAAATTTCTGCAAAAAAAACGTGGGAGAGGGAGAGAGTGACACTATCCCTTGTCCCTTCACCTCCAAACCTCCATTTCCATCCTCTCCACCTTCTCCATCTTCCATTGATAGGATCTTTGAGGTTCTTTGGGATAAATTGGGTTACAAGTTCTCAAAGGTTGAAGAAGCTTCATTGAAGGGAGTGGTGACTTGAGAAAGCTCCATTCCATCTTCCAAAGGCATATCCATTAAAGGTTGGTGACTCGAAAAAGCTCCATCCAAAGGTTTGGTGACTTGAGAAAGCTCCATTCCACATTGCAAGGGGAATCAACCATTGAAGAGGGCTTGAGTTCTTCATCAAACACATCAAGTGGAGCTAGGAGGAAGACTAGCAATCCTACTCTTGGCAATCTTCACAAGGGGTTTTTCTATTCTCTCTTTTAATTCATTTCTTATTGTTGTTGTTGTATTAAGAGATTGATATTGCAATGGACAATTTGTATTTGTGTTATATTGAGTTGAATGAATGTTATAAATTGATGATGTTGAGCTAAATACCCATGTTTAGGGTTTATAGTATATTTGGTTGAATGTCTTGATTTGATATTTACATTGATGTTCCTTGTTGATTGGTTGATTGTATTGTATTAAATGCTAGGTTGATAGATTAGCTACCTATTGATCTTTGAATATTGGATGACGAACCGACAGGTGAAATTCGATATCGGAACTATATAATCGACCACCCTATGAATGAATTAGAAATATAAGTTCTAGGGTTTATTAATTTGGTAATGTAAAAGAATTGGTCATTGCTAATTCATGAATGTGAGAACTAATGGATGGGTAATTGACTAGTTAATCTTAAGGAACAAATTGATTTACAAGGTTATGTTAATGGACAATTGAGAATTGAGCTTTGATTGAATGGACCTATGACCCTAGGCACCTTCCCAAGAATCGATTCGATCTTGTACAACCATCACACACAACTCCACGCACGTTAATTTTAGGTTTAAATTATTCTTTCCATAATTCGAAACAACAAACTCTCGCATTTAAATAACTTGTCAATCAAGCTATTACGAACCACACCTTCTTGGGGAAACGACCTTGGGGCGATCACCTTTGCTACAGCTACCTCGTATACTTGCGAGTGACGCTTTGTAGTAGTACTTAATTTGAGCGCAACAGTCACCTTTATTGATTTAGTCATCTTTTAAATCAAGCTTTAGTCTCTCTCGAGTACTAAAACTAATATCAATTTAATCCTTACGTCTATTCTCATGATCATAAGTAATTAAACCAATTTATTAGGTTTTGTAAGAATCTTAAATCAACTTCTTAAGAGTTTAACCTTATCTCTAAGTGAAAAAACTTGCTTAAGATTGTTATCTCCATGGACTAATGTCATGCTTCCACTCTCGCTCCATCACACAACATCTCAATTCAATTAATTATTATCCAGATAATCAAAGTATTAAGATTAAAGATAACAAAATAATCAAAGATAAACTTAATTAAATCAAATAAGCATATATTATTCCATAATAAATTCAATATAAGGGACCAGCCCTAATAGAGCTTAGTTCCTCATATTTGAAATAAAAATACAACAAACATTAAAGATGATAATTGAAGACATAATCTAAATAATAGGAAAGATCAAACTCTAATTCTTTGGATTAAAGAAGAACTCCACTTGGAACCTTGAATCTCATCCTTGAAATCATAATTTCACTATTCCTTCCAAGGACAAGCTAAAATTTACTTAATACAAGCTGTAATACAAACTATGACCAAATATCTAATCTTACTTCAATCTCTCTTGCATGCTTGAAATCTTGGGAGGACATGTGTTTATATAGAGTTCTTGGAAGCTTCTTAGTGGAGAAAAGTTGGCAAATGCTGGAATATAACTTTCTACAGCCGTTTGGTTTTTTAATTTTTCGGCTTCAAATCATAAATTTCAGCCCATGGTCATGGAATATGAGTACCACAATAATGGCCTAGGTAAAAATGGACTGTTTTGAAAGATATTTCAGCTGTAAATAGCGGCTTAGTGGGCCACAGTCATGATGTTTGAATGCCACACTCATGGCTTTTGAAAACAAGCCGTAAACTTTGAATTTTCTTCCTTTTCTTTGTTTGGACAGTAAGAAAATTGATCCCATGGGTGTGGCCCTAAAATTCCACGATCATGGTTTTGATTTCTCTTCTGAAACTTGTGTTTTTCTTCATTTTTTGATGTGGTAGACTCCATTTGAAGTCCATGATCGTGGCCTTGAAGAGCCATGGGCATGGCTTTAAAATTTTCTTCATTGTTTGCTTACTTTCTTCAATTTTTTATCACTTATCATTAAAAACCTTGTATCTTGCCTTTCCAAGCTAAAATAAGAGAATTCTAACTCAAACACCCAAACTAGCAACCAAGAGGGAGGGAGTGAATTGGTTGATTTCAGTAGTGATGATAAGTTAAAACTTTAAAAGCAAGAGAGGAAGAGAATTGAGATGGAGATGGAGTATAGAAGAATTAACAGAACGAGTTTATAGTGGTTCAGATTACCTCAATCCTACATCTACTTTCCTTAACAACTTGTTAAGGTTCTATTAATTTTGAGTTTTTGCAATCTTAACTCTAACTTGGTGTTTTCACAAGCTCATACCAAACTTTAATAAGGTTTGAGATCAATCCTTACAACCCTAATAAGAGTTTTCCCAAGGCCCACTCTAAAACCTAAGGGTTTCAAAGCTAACACTCAACTTACAATGGTATTTTTAATGCTCACACCCAACACTCAAATAATATAAATATTAATTATAGTAAAATAAATTTAAAATATATTGTATTTGCTATTAGAATCATAATTACCTTCAAACAAGTGGTTTTTTGGGTATTTATAGCTATTTGGACTGAACTAGCCATTTGAAGTGGTTCCCACATGTTTAGAGTTTGTCTTCTACTAATTTGGAGGCTGAGATCCTTTGTGCGGTCGCACTACCCCTTGTGTGATCGTACAATTAAAAAATTGCTCTAACAATTAACTTCAATGGTAAGATTTTGTTGTCTGACAGGATCTTTTATGCCCATATCACCATGTCTTGCGGTCATACAATATGTTGTGCGGTTGCACGACACAATGTTACCATTTAATTTGAATTTCTTCATCCACATATTCAATTATCATTGGTCTAAGGTATTTGGAGCTAAGATTCAAATGTACTGGACTTGTGCAGTTGCTCAGTTGTCTTCGGCGGTTGCACAAGTGATTAAGCATTGAGGAGACACTGCACAGGCTGACTGCTATCTCTTTTGCCATTTTTGAGATTTTGGGTCATTGGGTCGTGCGGTCGCTTAGGCTAGTGGTGCAGTCATACGCCTACCTCACAACTTGGTGCTCGGGTGTGGTTGCTCATCTGCCTCATGACTGGACTTTACTACACATTGAGACTACAAGATCCTCTGTAGGTTTTGTGGATTTTAGTTATGTATGTTGTTAAGTCGCTCATATGGCTTGGGCGGTCGCACATCTAGCTTGCATTCCAACTTCACCGCTTGGCAAGCCCGCTATCCTTTTTGTAACTTTGGTACATTTGTCTTGCAACTTTATGCGATCGTTCGGTGGGCTTGGGCAGTCATACAAGGGTTTAGGTTTCATGCCTGCAACAAAAACTTGTTTAAAATTATTATTACATATCAATTTGATTGTCAATAATTAAAATAGAGTTTAATTGTCTAACAATCTCCCCCTTTTTTACTTTGGCAATTAAATTGAATTTAATTTTAAAAATAATTAAGTGCATGCTTCAAATGCAATTCAAATGCAAATGTTTAATATTAATGTTGTTTGATTTTAGTTAGTTTCTCCCCCTCAAATTATTTTTCCTTAAATGTATATGAAATGCATGATCATTAAATTCAAGTTAGGTCTCTTCTCCCCCTTAATGTATGGAGTATATTCAATTTTCATTTAAGTGTTAATATTTTAAGTTTCTTTCCCTTTGTATAACCTTTATATAAGGACAATTAAGTTCATACAACTTCTCCCCCTTTGACAAAAGCAAAAAGGAAATTAAAGTAAGTGAATTCAAGGAAAGAAAAACAACATTTCATTAAAAAGGAGATCACAATATAAGATAAAAAAAGAGATGCAAAAAGGAAACAAGTACAAAAACAAATGTGAAAAATAAAAAAAAATTACAAATGAAGTAACTAGTCTAAAATTTTTTCTTTTCCTTTTCTTGATGGTGGAGGAGGAGTTGGAGTGTTTTCATCATCATTACCATTAAGAGAAAAAGAGGGAGAGTAACCATGAAATGATTGGGAGGATTTTTCATAAGGGCTTTCAATGTGCTCACTCACATCCCATTCACTCAACTCATATTGAGGAAGATCAAATTTTCCTTGTAATTCATGTATGTCATGATGAATGTGAGAAATAAGATCAACCTTTTTATTGAAATTTGTGATCCTCTTGGTTACATCCTTCTTGAAATGATTAAATTGCTTTTGAAGGAAGGCTATAGCCTTGAGGATAAACTTTAAGGTTTTGGATGACTCACCCTATTCTTTGGGAGGCTTGGATGGTCTAGAGGGGTGCTTCACTTCTAAATGGTAGGTTCTCCTTCTTCTTCGATAATATGGTACCTAAGCCTCTTTCTTTCTCTATGGATAACTCCCTTGCTGCTAAAGGTATACTAATAGTAGTCAATATCCTTTTGGATGCATCTAGCATACTCAAGATAGTCTAGGTTGATGGAGTTAGTGGTTGGATCAAGGGGACCACTTAGGATTGCAAGATTTTTAGGGGTTAGAAGGCTTAAGTGTCTAGCAAGTTGTGTGATTTGGGAGGAGAGAAAGAAGGTGGCCACCTTATATTTTTCATGATGTAAGAAGGTATCTATGAGGAACCTAGCATTTTTGGATGGCTCATTATGTAATAGAGCATACAAAAAGAACAAGTCACGTTGAGTGACCTTTTCATTTCCATTACTTCTTTGGTGGATAGTGTAAGTGAAGATTCTATATAGGAGCAAAAATAGGATAGTTCTAAAGTGGATAACTTTTGATAACCTATTGTTGTATTCGGTTTCAATGGAAAGCTCACTCCAAAAAGAAGAAAATTTTTTTTAAAGGAAAATCCTTCTCCATATAAGAGAAAGCTCTATGGATTTGGGATCCCCAAATTTCACCAAACTCTTCTAAAGAGAGGGCAAAGTCTTGCTCAAAAAGCCTAAAGTAAACTCTATAGAATCTTATGTGTGCATTATGGTTTTTCTCTAACCTTAGAGACATTAGAAATTCCCTTGTGAGACTAGGATACTCTAACTCATTTGGAAATGCAAAGTGCCTCCACCCAATCCTATTAAGGTAGCCATAGATTTCTTCTTGGATATTTAGGGCTAGGAGCATCCCTTCCCCAAGAATTTTGGTGGGTTCTATGGTTATTTTCTTGAGCATGTAATATTTTGTTATTTTCTTTTGTTTTGTACTTGGGTTTATATGGTTGAACACTTTTCCTAGTAAAATGTTTGGGTTTAGGTTGAGGTTGAGGTTTACTATTCACACTCCCTTTTCCCTTGGTTTGGTCTTTCTTTTTGGCAGTTTTGGTTTTGGGAGCCATAACCACAACAAAAACAAAACACAAAAGAAATGTAGAAGAAAGAAATAGAAAGTTAGAAGATAGAGTGTTGATGGAGCTTTAAAACCTTCAAAAACTTCTTCTTGATGAACATAAACTTGAAAGATTGTTTGAGAATGTGTTTAGGTGTTTTATAAAGATGTATTTTCATGTAATAGGAGGGTATTTGTAAGCAAAATTTGAAAAACTAGCCATTTCTAATCGTTTGGGGGCAAAATGGGCTAAAATTTGAAAGTTCCAACGTTAAAAAAAATTATTAGGTACACATGTTGTGCGGTCACGCAACAGGTTGTACGACTGCAAGCTTGGTCTTATGATCTCTACAAACAATGTGTGCTCACACAAGCATGATGAGTGTGTAACAGTAGAGAAAATTTGAAAATTTAAAGCTTAGGCTTCGGAGACATATATAATATTATGACCGCTTGGGATTTTTGGGCGACTACATAAAAGAAACACATAGGGATTTTGATGACTTTTCAAATGCACATGATCAAAAAAGATTTTTTGGAAGGATCAAAGAATGATCATACAAGGGACTTTCCATCAATTATGCCAATGTGATATTTTATGAAGTTCAATCTTTCATTATTTAAAGGTTTTGTAAAATTATCGGCAAGTTGGTATTGAGTGTCTATGAATTCTAAGACAACATTATGATTCTGAGCATTATCTCTTAAAAATAATGTTTGATGTCTAAATGCTTTGACCTAGAATGCTGAATGGGATTTTTGGATAAGTTACTTGCACTTGTGTTATCACACTTAATAGGAATGTGATCAAACATTTTTCCATAATCAAGCAATTGTTGTTTCATCCAATGAACTTGTCTGCAACAAAAATATGCAACAATATATTTGGCTCCCATAGTAGATAAAGCAACCAACACTTGTTTCTTGCTAAACCAATAAACTAGGCATTCACCAAGAAAATGACATGTTGTGGTGGTGCTTTTCCTATCTAGTAGGCTACCAATAAAATCTGCATCCAAAAAATCTAATATATCAAATGATGTGTTTCTAGAATGCATAGACCTAAATGCAATGTACCATTCAAGTATTTTTTAAAAGAATTCTCTTAGTGGCATTCAAATGTGATTCCCTAGGGCAAGATTGAAATCTAACACACAAACAAATACTATACATTATATCGAGTCTAGAAGTAGTTAAGTAAAGTAGTGATCCGATAATACCTTGATATTTCTTCTCATTTACTACCTTACCACTTTCATCTTTGTCAAGTTTCAAGGATGTGCTCATTAGAGTTTTAGTTGCTTTACAACCATCCATTCCAAACTTCTTGAGCAGTTCCTTTGTGTACTTAGATTGGTTGATGAAGATTCTATCCTTGCATTTCTTGCTTTACAGTCTAAGGAAGAATTTGATTTTACTCATCATGCCCATTTCAAATTTTCTAGTCATATATGAAGCAAATTTTTTGCATAAAGATTCATTAGTAGCACCAACTATAATGTTATCAATATAAATTTGAGCAATCAAGATGTTATGCATATTCTTTTTAACAGAAAAAGTTATGTCAACCTTTCCTTTTGAAAAATCATTTTTCAGCAAGTAAGCACTAAGTCTATCATACCAAGCTCTTGGAGCTAGTTTCAATCCATATAGTACTTTGGTAAGTTTAAAAACATGATTCAACAATTTGTAGTCTTCAAAACTGGGAGGTTGTTCAACATAAACTTCCTAATTTATAAATCCATTTAGAAATGCACTTTTGACATCCATTTGAAAAAGTTTAAAATTCATGTGACAGGTAAATGCAAGCAATATTCTAATAGCTTCTAACCTACCAATGGGAGCAAATATCTAATGATAGTCAATGCCTTTCTCTTAGTTATAGCCTTTGGCTACCAATCAAGCCTTGTTTGTCGTAATGAGACCATTTTCATTAAGCTTATTCATGTATACCTATTTACATTTACATCCTATAATTGGATGATCTTTAGGTTTATGAACAAATTTCCATACTTTATTTCTCTCAAATTGGTTGAGTTCAACTTGCATAGCAATCACCCAACATTCATCACTAAGAGCCTCCTCAATAGTCCTTGGCTTAATTTGAGAAACAAAGGCAACATTAGCATCTAAGTGTGTAAGTTTAGATATAATAGTTACTTCCTTTGATATGTCACTAATGACAAGTTCTTTTGGATGATCCTTCTTGTATTGCCAATCATTTGGTAGTTCTAGAGTCTCTTCCTCTTGTTCCATTCTTGTCTCAATTTCATTTGAATTGTCCTTTGGAATTGTTTCATGTTCTTTAAATGTACCTATAAAATCATCAAGAGGGCTACCTTTCCTTTGATCAGGTATAGAGGATTCATCAAAATAACATGCATTGATTCTTTAACTACTAGTGTTCTCTTATTAAATACTCTATATGCTTTGCTAGAAGATGAATATCCTAAAAATATACCTTCATCTAATTTGGATGAGAATTTTTCAAGATTATCCTTGGTATTCAATATGAAGCATTTGCATCCAAACACTCTAAGGTATGAAATTTTGGGGTTTCTACCATTCTAAAGCTCATAAGAGGTTTTGTTTATCCAAGGCATTTTGTAAACACGATTTGAAATAAAACATGTGGTATTAACAGCCTCCACCCAAAAGTAAGATGGTAAATTATACTCATTGAGCATTATCCTAGCCATTCTACCAATGTTCTATTTTTCCTTTTAACCACACCATTTTGTTGTGGTGTTCATGGAGCCAAAAAGTTATGTAAAACACCAAACCCATTGCAAAAATTTTCAAATTTTTTATATTGAAATTCTTTGCCATGATCACTTCTAATATATGTGGTTATATAGCCTTTTTTATTTTTTGAACTCTTTTTGCAAAAAATTTAAAATAATTGAAAGCTACATTCTTTTGAGTTAAAAATTAACCCATGTAAATCTTGAGTAATCATCAACAAGCACAAATGCATCCAAATTTTCACCTAAGCTAGCAACTCTATTTAGACTAAACAAATATAAATGAATTAGTTCTAGTGGTCTAGAGGTACTTATAACATTTTTGGTTTTAAATGAACTTTTTTATTGTTTGCCATATTGACAAGGTTCACAAATTATATCCTTATTAAATTTTATTTTGGGTAGACCATCGATAAGTTCTTCTTTACTAATGCATTGTAAATTATCCATGCTAGCATTTCGTAGTCTCCTATGTCAAATCCATACATCATTGCTAATGGTAATCAAACATTCAAATGCATTATTAGAATGTAAGTCAATTTTATAAGTATTGCCAATTCTAACTCCTTTGAATGCAAGTTCACCATTGGAAGGAGTAACTTTGTATCCTTTAGAGTTAAAATTTGCATTATATTATTTATCACACAATTGACTCACAATAAGCAAATTATGTTTTAAATCATCAACAAGCGATACATTATTAATTATATTTTTGCCAAGCATGCCAATGGATCCAATGCCTATGATTTTACCTTTAGCATTATTCTCAAAAGTTATATTACCTCTTTGCTTGTAGGTGAGAATTGTAAAAAGTATTGCATTGCCCGTCATGTGCCTTGAGCATCCACTATCCATAAGCCAAATACTTTCATCGATAATAGACTTTAGGCATATCTATAACACAATAATATTTATCTTCTTTTAGGTACTCAAATGAACTTGGGTCCTTGGAGGTTAGTAGTAGAAGGATCCTCTAAATTGAGATGAGCCTTCTAAATATAGAAAAAGGTGCTCTTATGTCCAATTTCATACAATAAGTGAATTGATACAAGGTTTTATATTTATGCACTCTCTTATTGAAATTTAATGAACCATGTACACAAATGCAAGTATATGTTGAGTGAAATTATTTTTTGTGCATTTTTGTGTTTGTGTGCATACCTTGTATACATGTATGCATGGTTTGCTCTTGGAACTTTAGTTCTAGAGTCTTGTGAACCCAATATAATCCTTTTAGGATTTTTTGGTTTGGTGTGTGAGTTAGTGTTCTTTATAACTTCAATTCTAGAGGCTTGAGTTGTAGATGCTTCGATAAATGTTGGTGCATTAGATGTAGTGATAGATGAGCCATTGAACCCTAAACCATGTTTCAAAGAGGGTGACCTTTGATTATTAAGTATAATATCTAAGGCTTCTTTTCTTTTATGAAATTTAGATATAGAGTTCTTAAGTTCACTTATTTCTCCTTTTAAATTTTTATTTTCTATATAAATTTTCTCTAGGTTCGGTGAATTCTTTGACATCTCCTTCATAGACTTCAATAATCATTCATTTGAATTCTTTAATTCTAAGGTGGAGTTTTTTAGAGACACAAAGTCCTTTTCTAGCTTAGAGCATTTGTGTTTATAGAATTTTATTTTAGTGAAATATTTTTCTACTCTAAGATTCATGTGCTCAATTAAATCACTATCATTTAAGGCGTCATCAACATTATCATCATATGCAATAAAGTTTATGGGTTGAGTACCAGCTCATTGGTGTGATCATCATCCCAAATAGTCATGAGACATAGATTAGCAATTCCTTACTCTTCTTCCTCTTCTTCTTCACTTGAGGAATCATCATCCCATGTGGCTTTGAGTGATTTCTTATTTCCCTCATCCCACTTCTTTTTCTTCTTCAATTTGAAGCGATATGATTTGATGTGACATGTTTTACCACATTCATAATATTTTACTTCATTCTTTTTCTCTTTATCTTTGATGAAGGATTAAGGAAATGTATCTTTGTTAGCTTGTACTCTTCTCTTTCTCTTCTAATCACTTATCCTTTTGGATAGCTTAGCCATTTCTTCTTCATCGTCACTATCTTCACCACTTGAGCTCTCAACTTCCTTGATGGCTTTAGGACATCCTTTTCACCTTGTTCATCTTCTTTTTTACTGTGCAATTGAAAGGTGAGTAGTTTTCTCATGAGCTCATCAGTTCTTAATGAGCTAAGGTCATGAGCTTTTTAAATTGAGGAAACTTTAGACTCAAAACTCCTCTTTGCTCTAAGTGCTCTCACAATTTTGCTATTAACATCGCATTGATCATAGACCTTGCCATATTTCTTTAATTCAGTGACAATGGCAAGTAAATGATTTGTCATGTCGGTGACTTTCTCGTTGGGCTTCATCTTGAAAAGCTCATACTCATGCATAAGTATTTGCTTCTTGGTGAATCTCACTTGGGTAGTATCCTCATGATAGTTTTCAATAGTTTTCCAAATACTATGTGCATAAGTAAGATGTTGGACTCTCCCACCTTCTTCTCTTGATATTGAATTCATTAAGATAGAAGATGCCCTATTATTCTTAAAATGAGCTCTCACCTTGTCACTTGTCCATTATGCTCTAGGAAGAGAAACTTGGACACCATCAACTTCATGAGTGGGAGGTTTCCACTCATTTTTAACATATTCTCAAAGCTCAATTCCTTCATTATCAAGGAATAAATACATCATATATTTCCAATAAGAGTAATCATTTCCATTGAAAGAAGGTCTACGAAAGGAATTTAGGTTTCCATGTGTAGAAGTCGTGGAGTTGGAAGTAAAAGTTGATGTAGAAGTGCTTGTTGGTGTGATGGCTGCCATTTTGGATAAAATTTTACACTTATGCTTCTTAAAATATCAAGCTCTAATGCCAATTGTTGTCCCAAACTAGCAACCAAGAGGGAAGGTGAATTGGTTGATTTTAGTAGTGATCATAAGTTAAAACTTTAAAAGCAAGAGATAAAGAGAATTAAGATGGAGATGCAGTAGAGAAGAATTAACACAATGAGTTTATAGTGGCTCGGATTACCTCAATCCTACATCCAGTTCCTTAACAACTCATTAAGGTTCTACTAATCTTAATTTTTTATAAGCTTAACTTTAACTCAGTGTTTTCACAAGCTCACACCAAACTTTAACAAGATTTGAGATCAATCCTCACAACTTTTAGAAGAGTTTTCCCTAGGCTCACTCTACAACCTAATTGTTTCAAAGCTAACTCTTAACTTACAATGGTGCTTTTGATGCTCACAACTAATACTCAAACAATACAAATGTTAATTATAGTAACTGAAATTGAAAGTATATTGCATTGGCTATTAGAATCACAATTACCTTCAAACAAGAGGTTTCTTGAGGAATTTATAACCATTTGGACTTGAACTAGCTGTTTGAAGTAGTTTCCACATGTTTAAAGCTTGTATTTTACTAATTTTGTGGCTGAGATCCTTTATGCGGTAGTACTACCCTTTGTGTGATCACACAATTCAAAAATTTCTCTAATAGCTAATTCCAATGGTAAGATTTTATTATCTAACAGGATCTTCTATGCCCATATCACCATATCTTGCGGTTGTACAACATGTTGTGCAGTCACATGGCAAAATGTTACCATTTGATTTGAATTTCTTCATCCACATGTTTAATTATCATTGGTCCAAGGTATTTAGCGCTAAGTTTTAAATGTATTCGACTTATCCAGTCACTCGATTATCTTAGACTATCATACAAGTGATTGAGCATTGAGGAGGAACTGCTCGTGTTGACTACTATCTCTACTACCATTTTTTATTTTTAGGTCATTCGGTTGTGCGGTCACTTAGGCTAGTGGTGCAGTTGTACGCCTACATTATGACATGGTTTCACCACATGTTGAATCTGTGAACCCTTATGTATGTTTATGAATTTAGATCAATTTTTTGGTGCTCTCACTCGATACTCGGGTGTGCTAGCTCGTCTGCCTCATAACTAGACTTAATCGGACACTCAGACTACGAGCTTCTCTATAGGTTTTATAGAATTTTTCTCGGTATGTTGTGCGGTCGCTCGGTATCTTGCAACCTTGTGCGATCACTTGATGGGCTTGGGGGTCTCACAAAGGTTAGGTTTCATGCCTACAATAGTAAACTTGTTTCAAATCATTAGTACATATCAATTTGAATGTTAATGTTCAAAATAGAGTTTAATTGTTCAACAAATTAAAATCATGGTTAGAATTTTACAAAATATTGATCAAAATTTCACTCTATCAGTATAGTTACATATACTTTAATTAAAGAATAATAATATATATGAGTATATGTCAGTATATGTAGATGTATTCATGTGGATATATATGAACATATTCGGTATATAAATATTTTATATTTTTATTTATATATGGGTATAAGTTACACAAAACTAGATATACCGAAAAGAATAACAATATATGTTGGTATATGTTAGATATAACTAGATATATGTATGTATATGTTTCAAAAGAATAACACTATATGTTATAGATGTAGGCATAGATGGGTATATATTGGTATATGTTAGTGTATGTTAAATATATTTAACTAAAATAATAATAATATATATGAGTATACGTTAATATATGTAGGTATATATGAAAATATATCGGTATGTAACTATTTTATACTTTTATTTATATGTGGGTATATATTACATATAGCTTGATACATTGAAAAGAATAATAATATATATTAGTATATGTTATATATAACTAGATATATGTGAGTATATATTGCAAAAGGATAACTATATATGTTATATATATATATATAGATATATGTGGGATATGTCGGTATATATTGATATATGTTAGTATATATTATATGTTGATATATATTAGATTACCTAATGAATAATAGTATATGTCGGTATATGTGGTTGTATGTTACATATAACTAGATATATATTGCATATATATAAGTGTATGTTGGTATATGTTGTTATATATTGGTATATGTCAGTATACATTAGTATATGTTAGTACATGTTATATATAATTAGATATATATATGTTAGTATATGTCAATATATGTAGACATATGTCGGTATATGTTACATATAACAACACAAATGTGTGAAATTTTAAAAGAATAAAAGTATAAAAATAATATATATTTAGTTACATATTAGTATATGCCAATATAATAATATATATGTGTTAAATTTCAAAAGAATAAGAGCATAAAAGGTAATATATATTTAGTTATATGTTAGCATATGGTACATATATAAATATATACGTATTAAATTTCAAAAGAATAAGAAAATTTTAAAAAATAAGAATATAACATATTTATATATTTAATTATATGTTGGTATATGTTATATATAATACATATGCATGTTAAATTTCAAAAAAAATAAGAATGACAATATAAGTGCATTTGGATAAAACATGTTGCACACACGTCTTATGTATGAAACAACAATTGCTAGATTATGGTAAAACATTTGATCACATCCCTATTAATTGTGACAATATAAGTGCAATCAATCTATCTAAAAATCACATTCAACATTATAGGTCAAAAAAAAAAATATTAGACATCAGTTTTTAAGAGACAATGCTCAAAACCACAATGTAGTTTTAGAATTTATAGATACTCAAAGACAACTTGTTGACATATTCACAAAACCCTTAAATGAAGAAAGATTACATTTTATAAAACAACGTATAGGAATGACAGATGGATTTATCTTAGATTGACCCTTCAACCTATTGATCATTTTGTACACTTATTTTATTGTTTGAGCATACACTTAGGCCATAAATTGAAACATACACTTTCTTGCTTGAAAACTTCCTTATTTCTAAAAAAACAAATTATCAACTTTTCCTATCAGACTCACACTTGGTCTGACCTAACTTCATGATTAAAATCATTGACCTAGCTGAATTCTAAACGGTCCATCCATACCTTGATTGGTTCAACCAAAATAATTTAGATTTTTTAACCATTATGTGCAAAACTGGAATTTCATTTAGACTTATGGTCAGTCTGATCGTACTTTTTTAATTGTTCTAAAAGTACCACCAAAACCAGGAGAGTCTGACCGGACTTTTGCTTTGAATTCAAATTTTCTAGCCGTTGGAGGCTCTTAAAATGTGCACAAACCCTCTCCAATAACTATAAATAGCTACTTTTCATTCAAAACACTATAAATACCCCAATATCAGATTTTACAATTCATCAAACTCCAAACACCCAAACACTAAAAATCTCCCAAGCTTCTTCATTTCTCTTTTAAATTTTTAAGTCAATGGCACCTAAAGAACATAAGAGATAAAACCTCATGAAGTGAGAAGGGAAAAATGTCATTGCCTAATCCCAACAAGAAGAAGGACCTAAAAGAAGCCGCAAAATAAAATTCAAGGATGATGATGGGAGAAAAAGGTATGCAATTCTCAAAAAAAAAAAAAGTTGAACCAAATCGTCTATTCTCCACCATGATCATTGAGTCTTTTGGTATTAAGAATGATATTAGAGGTTGTCTCCATAATCTAGGTTGGGAAAAGTTTGTATTCCTTGAACAAGTTGACCTTGGGTGGGAATCCCTGACAAAGGAATTCCTCACAACTTTAGTTGTTAGAAAAAAGAGTACCGACCCCTTAGGTTACTATGGTATTTCTTTTAGATTCTTTAACCAAGAGTATGGACTTTCCTTAGAAGACTTTTCATCAATTTGGGGTTTTCAATTTGATGGGATATATCACATCTCCAACGCGGTTCTCACTCCTGAAGTTCAATTAAACTTTTAGAAAGAGATTTTTATTGAAACCACACTCCATAAGTAATCAAATGCCAAAAACCTTATAACCTTAACCTATTGGATGTTACATAGGATCATTACCTATACAATTAGTGCTAGAGGAGAAAGCAATGAGAAAGTAACACAAAAGGATCTCCTTTTCCTTTATTATATTATTAGAGGTCAAGTCGTCCAAACTGAAAAATTTCCAATTAATATTTTCCTTCACCTTAGCAAAACCAAGGTTGGTATGATTCTCCATAAATATAGGCTTTCTTAAGCATTCCAAAGGCATTAGAGATGTTGAGGGAACTTATGAGTATCTTCTAGCAGCACAAGAAGCTAGAGCCCAACAACTAAAAAGGCCTAGGATTATTGATGAAACTGAAGAGTCCTTTCAAATGAAGTTTCCTATAACATAATCCACTAGAGCTCAAGCTTCAATCCTCCAACTTCTTCAAGATATTCAAGGTTAAGTGACCTCCCAAGGGACAAAGATTGATAGCTTCACCACTCAAGTCTCTCATCTTCATCTTGACATCCAACAAATTCAAGGAGCTTTGGGACTCTCTCAATACTTTGAGGATGAATCTAGCTTGTCTCCTTCTATTCATGGCTCTTATCCTCATGAAAAGGAAGGTGAAGTTGCTGCATCCCAACAAGGAGAATAAGAAGAAGGGGATGAAGAAGAAGGGAATGAGGAAGGTGATAATGGGGATGATGATGATGACCAAAATGATTGAATCTAATTTATCTCTTTATCATTCAATTGTGCTAGTTTCTTTTCTTTTCTCTTTTGTGTCTTTCCTTTTAGTGAAAATTCAATAACTTTCAAATGGGTTAAATGTTGATTTTCACTTTTTTCCTTTGTCAAAGGAGGAGAAGTTAGGTTAACTTAATTGAATGGTTGAACATAATCACATATTAAGGGGGAGATTCACACACTAACAATATTAAGGGGGAGCAAAACAAATTAATCAAGCAAATTTAAATAAATCTAAGCATGGAAGTAAAACACAATATATGGATAAGAAAACTCTCACATTTCAATACCATATGGATATGAAAACTCTCATATTTCGCTCAATTCATTTGCATTTCAATCAATTCAATTTAATTATCAAAGTCAAGAAAGGGGAGAACGTTAGACAAAATGTAATATCCTCAAACTTAGTAAGATTACATTATATTTAATTAAACTAAACTAATTGAATATGTTGAAAGGTTAAATAAAGTATTGGAAGTGAGAGAATATGTAGTGCATATGTGAAATATAAAGAAAATATAAATTACATATAAAGTCAAATATAAGATAGAAAAAGACAAACGATGAATAGCAAAAGGAGGGTAAAATGGTAATTATACTTTAAAATAATTCAAAAAGGAATTAATTTTGAATGGAAGATAGAATTTTGATTTTTCAAATAAATAAATAAATAATTAAAATAATTAAATATAATATATATATATGGATAGGAAATGAAGAGAAAGAAATAAAAGTTAAAAATTAAAAGAACCTCTCTTCTTCTTCTTCCTCTAGGCCGCAACCACTATGGATGAACAAAGGACAGTTTTGTTCTTCCATTCATCAAATTCCAACAAGATTTCAAGTGATTAGAGATAATTTGGAGGTTTTATAAGAGGTAAGTAAGGTTTCTTTCACATTTAAGAATTTTTCTTGGAAATTTCTATTATGTAAAAATTGGATTTTTGATGGGGTGTGTTTTAATTTGTTTATTGGGTTTGGAACTTATTATTTTGATGAGTAGGTAAAGATTTTATGGTTAGATGTTAGTTTTGGTTAAGTAGAAGATTGGAATGGTTAGTAAGGAATTAGAGTTTTGGAAAGGGTTATGATAAAGTATGTTTATACATTGGGTTTCATGATTTAAATCATGTTGTTTAATGATTTAAATGATGAAAATGTGATCAAATTAATATTGGAATTCGTTAGAATGTTGAATCGAAATTCAAGAAGCTTAGGGCAAAAATTTTGGAATTTTGAAGGATGTGACATACATTATATTTTAATGTTTGGAATGTGTTAAAGTATAATGTTTGTGATATATTTAAGCTTTAAATGCAATTTGGAAATGAGGTGAATTAAGTTCCAATGTTAAAGTGCATTAGTTCTAAGAAAATGGAAAATTGAAGGATTATGTTTTAATTGATTTTTAATAACTTAAACACCTTAAAATGTGATTCTAATGTATGTTATATATTCACATTTGAATAGGTGTTGAGTAGATAGGAATTCCATCAACTTAGTAGTGAAGAACACATTGAAGAGTTGGTGGAAAAGTGAGCATTTTGGCTTGGAAGTGCTCTTGTTAAGAGGCTAATGCATACTTTGATTGAATTGTATTTATATACGCATGATTGGCATGTTGCATTCTATGTGAAAGTGATGAATATGCTGCTTTGATGTGTGAATACACATAAAAAGAGCATAATATATTATTATGTCATAATATGCATAATGTATCATTGAGTGAGCCATTTTATGATGGTTAAAAGCATTTAATAATGTGTTTGTGAAAAGTGTGTAATCATGCCAAATGTTGGCATAATTCATGTGGCAAATAAATTGATGAAATTGATGAAAATGTGTGAAAATAATATGAAAATATAGAAAAAGTGGAAAAAGAATGGAAATTGTCAAAATTGATGAAGCATGAGAATAATGTTGAATTATATGTGTTATGTGTGAAACCTTATACAATATCAATTTCTAGAGTTTTGTGTCTGGTGTTGTACGGTATACAAGTTATTTGTCTTTAGGACAAACGCTGGATGTCATTATTATTATCTTCGGACTAGTTGTTGGGTATCAATTTTATTTGCCTTCGTGCCAGACACTAGGCATCTATATTATTTTCCTTCGGACCAGACATTGGATGTCAAATATTAGTTCAAAGCGATATATTTGAAACTTGAATATTATATAAGGTCATTTGGGCCTAATGCATGTGAATGTATTATGTGATAGATCAAAACTGAAAAGTGTTTATGTTGGTATATGAAAGTGCATGCCACTTCATAACTTAAAAAAAAAATACATTCTTGCTTCATTCTCAAGTTTTTATTTATATCAAAGTATGTATTACTACGTAATTTACATAGCACGATTGAATTTCATTGCGACGATTGAATTTCATTGCGCAAGTGATAGAGGTGATCCGAAGTATCTGGAGAGAGCTGCTAGACTACACCATGTCTAGATTGTAGGTGGTTACTTTTAGAGTTTGTTGAGCTGCCATAGACCAGAGCCATCTTTATTCCATATATATGCTTTAAATTTTGAGAAATTTTTATTTAAGTATGTACATTATGTTTATTTATACACACATGATGTAAATTAAAAGAATTTTTGGGTTTTAAATGTTGAACATTTGAGATGTGGGATATGTATATATATGTGCGTGCATGTGTGTTTGTGAGATATGGGAAATGTTAGAGATTTTGGTGAATTGAGTGGAAAGAATTTTTAGGAGTGTTTGTTTTATGCAGGTTGTGTAAATAAAAAATTTGAAATTATCCAAAATACAAATAAAACTCTAGCAAATTTTTTTCAGAAATTTTACTGATTAATTTTGTATTTTGGTATTTAAATTATTAAAGAATAATAAATTTTGAAATATTTTATTGAATCTATGAAAATTTTGAAATGACAGTAACGGCGACATTCATGTACTGTATATGCATATTTTATATTTACCGGGTGTATGTATTATACATATATTAGATATAAGGGTGTTACACAAAACCATTAAAACTAATTTAATATATTTTGATCTTAGACAATCAAATTGAATTGCACTAATATTTGTATCAAGAAAACTATTGCAGGTCTTATTTTTTGGAGAATACTAACCAGACCATTGAAGCAAAAATACACAGAAAGATTCATAGTCCAAGGTACGCTCACATTTTCACTGGACCAAAAAAGCCCTTTCGGACCACAAAACATCCCGATCGAAACATATGGTGAATTTTGATCAAAAACTTCTAGAGAGTTTCATGACCAAAAGTGCTTTCACATTTTTACTAGGCCATAAGAAGTCCGACTAGACCAAAGAAGTTTGACCGAACCAAGAAAAGTCTGACCGAACCACTGTAGGGAACAAATGCACAAAAACTTCCAAAGAGTTTCACGGTGAAAGGTACTCCCAACTTTTGAGCATGCCACAAATATCCCGAGCGGACCATGAATAATTTCGACCGGACCCATCAAAAATTTTCAAAATTATATCTACTATTCTTTCACTCAATTGGTGGATGTCACATGGACCAATTGTTGGAGGAGCGCCTATCAAAAAATTAAAAAGTGTGACCGGACCAATAAAATTTTGACCGGACCTGTTGTGGTACAACCGGACCAATGCCAATCCGACCATGAAATTTCTCTGAATAATGATGAAAGTGGGAGACAAAAATTAAACATGTTGGCAACTACTTCAAATGGCTAGTAAAAATTTGAAGGCTATAAATACCCTAAAAAAACTCCATAATTCAGTAATTTTATGGTTGTAACTGCCAAAGCAAACAACTTTCATTTTATTGCATAAAAAAATCTCTATTGTATTCTTTGAGTATTGTGTATAAGCATTAAATATCATTGTAAGTTTGAGTGTAAACTTTGTAATACTTATATTTTAGAGTGAGCCTGGAAAAACTCTTGTAGGGTTGTGAGGATAATACTTAAACCCTGTAAAAGTTCAGTGTGAGTTTGTGAAAATACCAAATTAGAGTGGCGCTTGTAAAAACTCAAGATTAGTGAAATCTTAATAAGTTGTTAAGGAAGTGGACATATAATTGAGATAATCCGAACCACTATAAATTCTTTGTGTTTATTCTTTTCTACTATACTCATCTTTCATTTACTTGCTTTGCTATTTGCTGTCAATTTTTTAATTTGTCATCACTTCTTCAAATCAACTATGGTTGTATATTTGAAAATTAACTCTTTTTTTAAAAATTAGTTTTGTTATTATCCCATGATAATATTGTTAATCCATTTACTAAAGCCCAATTCCAGTAGAAGCGTGAGCATCATGTAAACTCTTTTAGTTTTAAATAGATAAGTAACTGGCTATAGCGTAAACAGGAGATTGTTAATTTAATACCCTAAAACAAACAGAGTTAGGTTGTAAATTCACATTTATTTATATAATTTATTATTGGTATTTCTTATTTATAAATTCAAACATCTATTTAATTTATATAATGAAAGTTCAAAGAATAAATATTTTGTAAAACAAATTATAGTAAGAATATGATGATGAGATTCTTATCACTAAGAATAATATTTTTAGATGTTCCCAGTGTTCGTTGTGAGTAGCCACTTTGCCTTTTTTTGCAATATTGCTCCGATATGTAGGCCTCTCAATCATTTTTTGTGCAAAAGTTAACTTCTAATCAAGATAATTTTGTGGACTTCTCAAAGGATCAAAAGAAATCAAAGTTTCAGAATTTTTTTGATAGTTTGTTTGGATTCCTTAAAGAATAATTAAAAGTTACCAAATAAATAGTACATAAAAACAAAGAAGACGGACTAGGACCAAAATTGCAATAAATGAGTTCGATATGAACAAAACATTAATGCGGATCAATTAATCGATGAGTCAAAAATTGGTTGAACAAAATTAATTTAGGCAGGTAAGGAGTTTTGACAATAGTTTGGGCAACTTCAGCAGTTGGATAAGTTTGTATCTAATTGTTGTTGTCCCTCTTTTCTTATTTCTTTCTTCTTATAGAAATACTAGCTTTGTTCTTCTAGTCACTCCACAGCTCCACTATCTCCATTACTCTTATCACCTCACATCTCTGCATCTAGCGCTTCCATAATCTCATTACGTTAATCTCTCCCATGTTTTAATTGACAAGTGCATTTGATGTAGAATAGTTCTCCACAATTGGCCATATGGGGTGTCTAAATGCAATTTTCCCATTTTTAGTTTGGGCCCATAGACTAATGTGATTTGCAATAACATTTTTAGGTGACTCTTGAAAGATAATTGATCAGATATTTCATCAAGTAGTTAGAAAATTAATCAAGTAAATCAAAATGATTTGCAAAAAGGATAATTTTAAATAAATAAAAATGATTTGCAAAAAGGACAGTAAATTTTTTGTTGCATTTACATATTTTGATGCATGTTTATTTCCTCAAAATCAATTTGAGCACAGATTTCTTTGTTTTTGTCCAGATACAAAATTTATACAGAGCAATCAAGCATGTTACTGTCTAAATTGAGTATTTAAGACGATATAAGAGAATAACATACAAAGAATAGATAACATAAAATGTCAATCATTTCAAGATTATCAATGTTTAATTAAATTAATATTACTGCTCTTGGATGTTATAAGCTCCATCTTAACAAAGATTGCCTATCTATGTCAGCATGTATATGCATAGTGCTCCAAAATAAACAGTTTCATTATATCCTTGAAAATGAATTGTGGTACGATTGACATGACAAGAGGCTTAAGCCCACCAAGGATCCTCTCCAGTTCTGAAATCTGTTTCAACCCATGGGACAAACACTACCTTCCCGTCATCTATATCGGCATGAGCCAATGCCAGTGACTGCGCACCAAAGTAGAATTGAAGTTTGTTATTGCATGCCCAGCAAGAAAAATCGTAATAATATGGAAAGAACATATTCAACTATAGGCATGCTCCAAAAGATATTATGTACACTAAGTTATATTGTCCAAAACAGCACAAACAAACAGAAAGTTTGATTACATTGTGTGGAAAACTATCATCTATGTAGCAAACATAAGAGATGATCTGGTGTAATGTGGTAAAAAGATCAGTGGCTAACAGCAGCAAATTGTTATTGATGTTGATCAATGACTCGTTTGAGAATTTAGAACGTAATATTAAATTGTTAAGAAAGAGAAAAGGAAGTTCTACTGCACTTACAAGAGGAGCAGGCCCTCTGACAACTCTTCCTTGCTCATTGTACTGAGATCCATTGCAAGGGCAGATGAACTTATTTTCAGCAGCATTCCAGGGGACAACACATCCAAGTTGTGTGCAGACTCCATTAATTCCATAAGTTGCAAGAGTTCTGTCTTTCTCCACAACAAGCTAGGTGGGATCTCCCTGATTGTTAAAAGATAAATCAAATTATTCTCAGCATTTGATAGTGGAAAGAACAGGGTAACAAATACTTAATTATTCATATATATATATATATATATATATATATATTGCCATCAGCTAGTCTCGGAAATATGTATTGTTCTCTTCCAACTTAAATGCTTATGCTCTTTACAGGGGATGGAAGGTTATTAAGATTGGAATAAAAATCATAATCTCCTATATTATGAGACAGCCACTTGATTTGAATCCAAACACAATTGCTCAACAGCGTCGAAGAAATGATGTTCAAAATATCAAATTTGACATTTCGCCTTTTCTTATTGTTTTAAAAGGATTTCCACACTATGTATTCTCAAAAGATTAAAAATGATTTTCGAATTCAAACACTTCTATATTGTAGGTTACGCCTATTATTGCTAATGCTAAGTAAACCATATCAACAAAAATCGAAGACAGAAAAAAAAAACTTACAAGATATACAAAGCTGGTCAAAAAATAACAACTAATGTTGTCATTAATTTTAATTCTTGAGTAAGGGTTCGGTCACCAGGACCATGAGTCTTAAGCCATTGTTCTGCAATGACATCATTTCCAATAGCATCTTTGGCAACGGTACCACCTCCAGCACCTCCTGTCCTGTTAATTAAAGTTTTCCCATCAAAACGAAGGGAAGGAAATTTGTGTCTAGCAGCATCTTAAAAGGATGGTGGCTTACTATCACCCATATGGATGGTTAACCATTTAATTGCAATGAGAATTAACTAAATAGGAATGGAAAATTTAAATAAGAATTCGTTTGAATATATGATTATTTGAAATGATTATATATGAATTTGATATCAAGTGCAAAACAATAAACAATTGGGACTATCACAAATTTCAAATGTGCAATCACTTTCATATGATTAACTATCCAATCAGGAATCAGAATGGATTATTTTAAAACATTTTACAACTTTTTTCCAAGAAAAATTGCTTGGTTTTCACCTATGGCTGTTAAGTTTATTGCTAAATTTCAATATGACTCCCAAACTTTGTATGTATAAAGATTTTAGTGGTTGTGCTAATACTCTAATTGCTGAAAAAATAAGATGCTTTTAATTGTAAAAAAAAAAAAACTGTTTCAGAAAGAACAATGCATTATAACAATAATAATAATAATAATAATGTCACATAAAATTCTAATAAAATCTAACCAAGATGACATAAGAAGGTTAGCAAGTTGAGTCATCAATTATAAGTCATCGATAAAAATTTAACAATTAAAACACAATTATATTGTTGTATTAATAAAAGAGAACATTAATTACAGAATTAACTACTTACCCAGGTGGGACAAAGAAGTAGGTGTAAGGAAATAACATGAAACCAGTCGGGAGGGAAACAGCACCGAGAAGAAGAAGATTCATGAGCTGCCTCTTACCCATATCAGGAACTCTATCAGCACGAATACTTGTCGCCTGGCAAGTGAGTCTCATTGCTCTGTCTTTGGTCCTCATCATGTGGGTCGTTCTTGTTGGCTTCACAAACAGAGCATTTGCAGGAGAGAATATGATGGTCTTGCGCGAGCACAGCTGTGATGGAGCTGCAGGGGATAGAGTTGAGGAAGCCATTGATGATGTTGAAAGAATTTTGGTAATGAAAATTTGTGTTATTCAGGGGATGATATTATTGAAGCATTTAGAGAAGCAGTTTGGTTTAAAATAACAACGGCCACCACTTTAATAGATAAGGCAATAAGATTATTTTTATGGAAGGTCATACTGGTAGCTCTCGCATTTTCATTTTTATCTTTGAATTTAATTATAATATTCTTGTATTGTAACAATATTTTGATAAAAACTTGAATAAAAAAATATTGTATTCAATTTTATTTATTATTTTTAATTGACGCACACTTGTGATTTTGATAACAAAAGTATATTTAATAAACATATAGTTTTTATATTAAGAAAATACTATTCTACATATAAAAAAGAAGAGTTAAGTAAAATTTTGTTTTTAATTATCATAAAAAGGAACAGATTTAAAAATATATATATAAGAAAGGAAATTTAGATTCCATCTACTTCAATAAGGCCCTAATGTCAAAGTGTGACAATTATAGGTTACATGTAAGACCCAACACATTGGACATATCAATAACCCTAAATTTATTTTTAAAGAAAAAATTACAAAACTAACTTAAAATGTTAAATAATTTTAAAAAATACTGTAACTAGAAAAAAAATACCTTAAAAACTTTCTAAATTTCGTAAATACTACAAATCTAATGACAGTGTAATCTTTTTCCTCATCTAAAAACTTTTAAAGCAAATTTTTTCTTCACCACATCAGTCTTCTTTCTCTTCCTCATTTTTTTCATACATAACACATAGCTCAAAAATCGATCACCGAAACAAAACAATGGATCAAAAAATAGAAAAATCGAAGTAGAAAACAAGAAAACAACAAAATAAAAAATAAGATCCAAATTGTAGTTGTCTATCATCTCTCCTGAAAACGAATCCAGGTATAAAAAAAACTCAACTTGAAAAACATTGTTAAATAATACTTCTATAAACTCATATAGATAAATTAGAATAATATTATGAAAGTATAATGTATTGATTAGCAATGTTGTATATGTTGTTAATATGTTTTAAATATGTTGTGCATATATTGAATTCAAACTAAAAAAAATATGAATTGTTATTATGTATTCCTTAAATATTCTTTTTATGTTGTTTAAATACTCAACATTTGTTGAATTCCACCTAGTAATATGTGCACTACTAGTAATAGTAGTATAAATATGCTGTAAATATAGTGAATATATTCTGCATATGGTGTTTATATATTGAGTTCTAACTAAAAATATATGAACTTTTATATCTTGCTAAAACATGGTGAATATGTTGTGAAAATTTAATCCATATTTGGAATTTCATGTAAGAAAATGTACACTACTATTAATAATAACATAAATATAATGTATATGTTGAGTTTTAACTAAAAATATTATTTATTTCATTCTTAATTATGGTATTTATGTGTTGGCTAATTCCTTGGACAATAACACTTTATTTTTATCTTTCTCCACAAAATTGAATTGTATCAATGTTTTCATTAAGTAATTTTTCCTCAGAACTTAGAATTTATAAGTTATCTTATATACCTAAAGATCATGAGCAAATCACCATGAGTGTAATCACATGCTAGAGTGCACAAGTGAGTCATTGACATAGTAGAGATTGCGGTCACCATTGCAGGCATTCTCGAGAATAAGCAGCTCATCACGTGAGTAGTACAAAGTATGAGGAAAGTCACTAAGTCACAAAAAGAGATCGCGGCCAAACTTGTGAGTCTACTTCCCACTGTGATCTAGCTCTCACGACTACATCAGCTAGCGTGCGACTGCAAGACACCAGGAAAATTTTTATGCAAAATTGGCAATAGCATATGCAGTCAGTGGCATGACCTGTTTGTTGGAACAAAAATCAATATGCAACTGCGAACTAGAACAAGTGCGATAACAAAGTTCAAAGGTCAGATCTTCCTTGGCAATAAGTTGACTAACCGGAGAAGTGTCGATACATGGTGATGTGAACCCATAAGAATATAACCTTGAGACCCTACACCTTTTTGCTTAGATTAACTCCCTCAATCAAGTTCTTCTACGACCTCAAGCCAATTCCAGCAATGTGGAAATGAACCTTGGTATTAATTTACTCAAGTTGTTTACTCTTTGTGAATGGATTGATTCAACAATAATAATAAAAAAAAAAGCAAAAGAAGATATTCTCAAAGAGCAAAAAGTTTTGAAATTTACTTAAAATTCAACAATTAACCCTCACAATGCTCATCAGTAGGTTTTATATGCCCTACTTACTGGAAACCTAACTAGATATGTTTGGAAGCTAATAGAAAACCATTCCTATGCTTAGACAAGTTATCCTAGATACAATTGGGCTATTAGACAAATCATAAAAGGTAATTTCCAAATCCATAATACAATTCCAGCACACTAAGCAAACTTAGCAAATATAAATATAACTCAAATATACAAGGCTAAAACAAGACAATTCCAAATGAGCTTAACAATACAGCTAGCTCAAATGGTCTTCTTGGAATTGTGACAAATGGACTAGGCCTTGAATTGGTTGTAGAAGCCCAAGCTTGAAGTCGGTAGCCTTCTTACATTCTTCTATAGTAGCCAAGTCACTCTGTAGGCCTTGAATAATCATAAGCAATGCTTCCTTGAACCATTGAAGATGCTCTCTAGTAATTGGTCCATCGGGTAAGCTCAATGGGTCCTTGAGCTTTAGCACAGGTTGGTCTATAGTTACATCATGTGGCAAGCAAAATTACTATAGATTTTTCAAGCATCATAGTTGGTGACTACATCATTAAGGTGTGTGACCACATGATTCATATAAAGCATTGAAATAGGAAATTGTCGAAATGTCAGTCAATCAGATCGAACCATATTTATTAGCCATTAACTAGCTGGTAAACACAATGTTGACAAAACAGCCATATGGAACCAATTTTTGTTGCAATAGAGAGTTTGTGATCTCGAGGCAAGGAATGCAATTGTAAGATCTCTGTAATAGCATATAGGCGAGGAATACGATTGTAAGATCTCTCTAATAGTATTTAATGTAGGAGATTGTGTTTAGTGAAGGCTATATCTTCCTCTACTCAACTCCAACAAGCAAGAAAGTTAGAAGACCATAAATATTCCACCAAACACCATTTAATGTATTTTTTTAGCATTTAATAAGCTAAACTCTTGCACATTGAATTTTTCAATTGCATTATACTTAAATTTTCTTTTGTATTCTTTGAGTGTTAGGAGTGTGCACTTAAAAACACTTTTAACATGGTTTGGTATTGTGAACCTCGGTTTTCCGCCCGAAAAGGATCCGGGCGAAAGTTCACTCGTTGTCGGGAGTCGCCACTCAGTTTATTTTGTTCGAAGGGAAAAACTAAGAAAACCCTTGTTTGACTCCAATAATGCATCCAATGTAAAGGCTTCTAGTCTGCGAACCCAAGGAGGATTCGGGGACTATGTCATGCTTTTGATTAACTTGCAAAAATGGAACAAATTTAAAGACAAAAAGATTATTGGTAGTTTGTGGACTTGCTATTTGGGGTGAATCCCAAACATGCCTACATACTCCCGTTTGAATAGGAGATCAAAGCCCATGTAGTTCGGAAAAGCCTATTTAAAGGCGATGAAAATTATGCTTCATGCATGTGTGTGTGTATGCTTCGTGCATTGTCGGGCTTCATGCCAAAGATGTGAGATTTAGGTACTTTGTACCAAAAGAGTGGAATTTAGGCTCCATGCCAAAGGTTGATTTTAATTGAGTCGAGCTTCATGCCAGAGTTGTGAAATTTAGCACTTAATGCTAAATGGTGCAATTTTAGGTACTTTGTACCAAAAGAGTGCAATTTAGGCCTTTGGCCAAGTGTTGTCGGGCTTCATGCCAAAGATGTGAGATTTAGCACTTAGTGCTAAATTCTCCAATTTTAGGTACTTTGTACCAAAAGAGTGCAAATTTTGGGCCTTTGGCCAAGTGTGGTTGGGCTCCATGCCAAAAATGTGAATTTCAGCACTTAGTGCTAAATTGTGAAACTTTAGGTACTTCGTACCAAAATGGTGTAATTTAGGCTCCGTGCCAACAGATTGATTTTAATTGTGAAATGTAGGTACTTTGTACCAAAAAGATGTAATTTAAGTCTTTGTGCCAAAGAGGCTGATTGATTAGTCCATTAGGCCTTAGACCTAAAAGGATTAGGTCTTTGACCGAGAAGAAATTGAGAAGAAGATAGAATGCTTATGATATGCTTAAATTGACAAATGATGGATTAGAATATTACCTTGCTTAGGATTTTCCCGCTTCGAAGTTCCAGATCTCGTTTTCTTGAACCGGGGATTATGATTCTTGATTACAGATTGTTTCCTGCAGCACACGGTTAGATTTATGCAAATAAAAGTTCTTAATCGTTTTTAAGCGTGGAAAGAATTCGACAGCATGAGGCCCACCCGGAAAAGTCCAACCTTTCTGAAAATCTGAAGCCTATTTATAGGCAAAATCAGACTGTACGGCTGGGTCACGGCGGCCGGGCCGCCGGTCACGGCGGCTGAGCCGCCGATTTTGGCCGGTTTTCGCTCAAACTGATTTTTCGGGAGCTAGAGACCTCCAAAAATTATTCCGGGAATATATCCGTGATCCTCACGTCGTCCCGGACATTTCAAGTACCATATCGATATACTTCCGGTGAATTTTACCGGGGACGTCCGGTCCGGCCCGGTTTTTAGTAGTCTGAGAAAATTGGCTTTCCGAGCCTCAAAATTCGAGTGTTCACAATTGCCCCCCACTAGGGTCCATAAAAATGATTTATGGGGCCCAGTGGCTTCTGAAGAGCGAATTTTGAGCGAGGGGTAAAAGATACGCCTTTTGGCACTTCTGGATCGCTTGCAACATTTCTGATTTTTTTGTACCTGCACTTTTGTTAAGCACAAACAGTACATATGTATGCATGATGTCCTCTTCTATTTTTTCAAAAGGCATTTTTCTTCTTTTTTTTTCTTCTTTTTTTTTTCAACCGTTGTATGAACAACTGGACCAAGAGTCTCCATAAGGTTAAAAGGATCAATATGGGAAGATATGGATGGTGCGCTGTTGCTACTTGGGTTGTGAGCTGATGCTACTCTTAGAGGCGCAGCTGGGGATTGGGATTTCTTGCACGCTTGTATCGGATTTTGGAATCCACAAGCTCATGTCTTCAGGTTCGGTGCCCGGATGGACGAGATGTGTCCTCTTTTTGAGGAATTCTGCTCAATCATTGGATGTGACTCAAATGCCCCCTTTGTAAGGCATGAGGTTCAAATTGGCTATGTGGGGTCTTTTCAGAGGCTTTTCAACTTTACAAGGCCTCAAGCTCAAGCCATCAGTAATTATTTCTAGTAAAGAACTTAGAAATAATCCTCTAGGAAGTCCAACTCCACTGGGGAAGGAACTTGAATTTTTCTGAAGTTGCCCCCAAATTATTTCCGGAGTTACTCGAACTGTTCTTCAAACTTGGGTTAGGAACCATCAGATGATCAGGCCTTTTACAGAGCCTTCCCTTATTCAGACTACTCCTGAGTACAGAACTCGGTTTATAGCTGAGGTTTGGCCACTTGAAAAGCCAAGGAGGCTCGCATTGCTGCAGGAGCTGGAGGGAAATGAGGTGGTTCCTCTTAACGAGGAGAAGGCAGACGCTGCAGACTCTGCAGACTCTAGGGTTGACTTTTTTTTTTGACGTTTTGGACTTATGGTCTGACTCTTTTTTGTTGGTTTTTGGTACTTTATGAAAGGAATGACTCCCTTGGGAATGAATGACTCTTCTTGGGATGAATGACTCTTTTTGTAACAGATGATTCTCTTTTTGTAATGAATGATTCTTAATGGATGACCATTTTGTTTGCTTTCCAAGCATTATCTACTTTATTTATTTGCTCTTATTTTTGCCTAAGCCGTCCTTTCGGATTTTCAACTTAGTGAGCTCTTACCCATTCTTGCCTAAGCCGCCCTTTGTGGGTTTTCGGCTTAGCGGGATCTTTTTTTTTTTATTATTTTTTTCTTGGCAAAAGAAAGATGAATGAAAGATTTTTATTAAAATTTAGACCGTGCTCAAGGAGAGCTGCCTACATATCTCGAATTAGTTTGCGAGAATCAGGTCTAATGTAGTTCATTTTGGAATGCATGATCATACATAATATTTCTTCAGTTGATCCAGATTGCATGGGTTTGTGAACTCCAGACCATCCAAATCAGACAAGATGACGGCTCCGCCGGAAAGTATTTTCTTCAAGATGTAGGGTCCCGCCCAATGAGGACGAAACTTCCCACGAGGATCTGTAACAGGTGTTCTAATCTCCTTCAAAACCAAACCACCTTCTTCCAACTTTTGATCTTTGACCTTTTTGTTGAAATGTCTGGCCATTCGCCTTTGATACCCTTGAATCTGATGTAGAGCTTGAAGTCTTTTTTCATCCAAACCCAACAACTGATGATGATAATTGCTGATCCATTCAGCTTCATTTATCTGACTTTCTTGAATTATCCTCGCCGATTGAACTTCCAGTTCAATGGGGAGTACTGCTTCCATTCCGTATACCAGTGAATACGGGGTTGCCCCAGTAGGAGTTCTAACTAATGTTCTGTATCCCCACAAAGCCAATGGCAACTTCTCATGCCAACGCCTATGTTCCTTGATCATCTTTTGTATGATCACCTTTATAGACTTGTTCGCTGCTTCTACAGCTCCATTTGTTTGAGGTCTATAAGGAGAGGACTTATGATGCTGGATTTTCTTATCTTGCAAGAGTTTAGAAAATTCTGCTTTGAAATGAGTTCCATTATCTGTGATAATCTCGAATGGTGTTCCATACCGACAAAGGATGTTGGTTCGGACAAACCGTGTTGCCTTTTTGGCCTCTAATTCTGCATAGGAAGCCGCTTCAACCCACTTTGTGAAGTAATCCACTGCTACCAAGATAAACTGATGTCCATTTGATGCTTTTGGATGTATTTTGCCAATTATATCAATTCCCCAAGTAGCGAAGGGCCATAGAGAAGTGATTGGATTCAGGGCAACAGGAGGTTGCTTCTGCAGCTTAGCAAATATCTGACACTGATGACATTCTTGCACAAATGCCACACAGTCTGCATTCATGGTGGACCAGTAATATCCTAGATTGGCAATTTTTCGAGCCAAGGCGATCCCATACATGTGTGGTCCTGATTCGCCACCATGTACCATTTCCATTATTTGCTTGGCCTCTGCTTCACTCACACACCTTAGGTGCATTCCATTCCAACTTCTCTTGTAGAGGATATCCCCATTAAGAATGTAACCTGTGGCAAGCTGCCTTATTGCTCTCTGATCAACCTTTGATGATCCCTCCGGATAACTTCCATCCTTGAGATAACCTTTGATATCCCAAAACCATGGTTTACCATCGGCCAAATGCATTACATGGGCGGGTTGCTTTTGAAGCTGAACTTTCAATGGACGAATGACTTTCCCCTCCCTGATATTGATCATGGAAGCTAAAGTAGCCAAGGCATCAGCAAACTGATTCTTTGCTCTTGGGAGATATTCAAAGGATAGATCATTGAACTGTTGTGCCAAATGATCAAGGCGTTGTAGGTAAGGAACCAAACGCTCTTCTCTTATCTTCCATTTCCTTAAAGCTTGTGATACTATTAAAATAGAATCACCATAGACCTTTAGGTCCCTAATCCCCAATTTCAGGGCGGCTTCAAGCCCATTAATGCAAGCTTCATATTCTGCTTCATTGTTTGTGCAGCTAAAGTCAAGTTTAACTGCGAATGGAATGTATTCTCCACAAGGAGTTTTGAACACAAATCCAATTCCGTTTCCATGATAATTGGATGCTCCATCAAAATACATCTCCCAAACACTGCTCTCCACGTTCAAGAGGTCTTCATCAGGGAAACCCATTTCTCGCATCTCGTCATTCACGGGTAATTCTGCTAATTGGTCAGCTATTGCGCCACCTTTCACAGCTTTCCTTTGAACAAATTTCAAGTCAAAGGCTGCTAATGTTGACACCCACTTTGCCATTTTGCTGTCCAAAACAGGCCTCTCCATAAGGAATTTCAAGGGACTCTGTTCTGCAATGACATAAGTAGTGTAAGAAGACAAGTAGTGTTGCAACTTCGTGCAAGCCCAATACAAGGCTAAACACAACTTCTCAATCTTGTTATACTTTAACTCATAATCCAGCATCCTTTTGCTGAGGTAGTAAATGGCATTTTCTACCTTTGTATCTTCAGCCTCTTGAGCTAGCATTGCCCCCATGGCTTCATCTGTTATAGACAAATACAAGAGCAGAGGTTTTCCCATTCTGGGAGGTTGTAGAATTGGCGGACTTAACAAGTATTCTTTGATCTTGTCGAAGGCCTTCTGGCAGTCTTCATTCCATTCTTGTGAAGCACCTTTCCTTAGTAGCTTAAAGGTAGGACCACAAGTCTCAGCCAACTGTGATATGAATGGACTGATGTATTGTAATCTACCTAGCAAGCCTCGAATCTCTTTTTCTGTTCCTGGCGGAGGCATTTTCAGAATAGCTTTTGACTTTGCTGGATCAACTTCTATTCCTTTTTTGCTGACCAGATATCCCAAAAATAAGCCCGATGTTGCTCCAAACAGACACTTTGCAGGATTAAGCTTCAAATTGTACTTGCGAAGTCTAAGGAAGAACTTCTCAAGTGCTTCAACGTGTTCTTCTGGAGATTTTGACTTGACAATCATATCATCGACATACACTTCTACTTCTTTGTGTATCATGTCATGAAAGACTGTTGTCGCCATCCTTTGGTAGGTAGCCCCTGCATTTATCAACCCAAAAGGCATAACCCTGTAGCAGAAAGTGCCCCATTCTGTAATGAAAGCTGTCTTCTCTTTGTCTGGTGGGTGCACCAGGATCTGATTATACCCAACCGCAAGATCAGTCATGGAAACCATCATATGCCCAGCCATCCTGTCTATCAGCAAATCGATGTGAGGTAGCGGGAAATCGTCCTTGGGACAAGCCTTATTCAGATCTCTGTAGTCAACACACATTCTGACCTTTTCGTCTTTCTTCGGGACCGGTACAATGTTTGCTAACCAGGAAGGGTAGGCAATTGGTTCTATGAACTTATTGTCCAGTTGCTTGGCAACCTCCTCTTTAATTTTCAAAGACCATTCTGGCTTCATTCTCCTCAACTTCTGTTTAACCGGCTTTGCCTCTGGGTATAGCGGAATCTTATGCACTGCTATGGCTGGGTCTATTCCCGTGACATCACTTGCCTTCCACATGAAGCAGTCGACATACTTCCTGATGCAATCAACAACCTGTTCCTTATTCACACAATCATATGCAATGTATGTATGTTCATTTTCTTTGCCAATTATTATCTTTTCATTTATTTCTTTTATTTCATTTATTTCACTTTTGCTAGATAATACTTGGAAAGCAAAAGACATAGGGTAACCAAGAATCCGAACAATTTCATTGATAATAACGGAGTCATTCTCCAAGATTACATTAGACTCGACATTAGGGTTTTCTAAATCTGAACTTACAGAAGACTCAGAATTAGACTTTGACTTGGTGTTTGACTCAGGATTTGACTTAATACAAGACTCAAGTTCAGGGTGTGACACAGGACTAGGTTTAACCTCAGCAGCTTATCCCTCCTTGGCATACCAGTTTCTCAGCGGTCCATCGGTGGTCTTGATCAGCTTTGTGAAATCCCTTTTGTCTTCGACATTGGTTATCATAGCAACCTCATCAAAGAGACAAGGCCTCATGAAATCTTCCATTTGGGGGTCAGTTTCAGGTTCTGGCTCTTCTTCTTTTATGGCCACAACATCAGCAAACATTTCAAAACCTGGTAGCTTCTTTCCGGTCATAGGAGAATAGAATGGTTCCTGAAAACCACGGTGATGAACTGCCTTTCCAGGTTTGCAAAAGTGACCATTCAGAGTCCTAAAGTAAGGGCGCATTTTGAGGCTTCTTGCCCCCCAATTTCCCTTTTTCTTCCTTCCATGCTCAAACTCTTCTATTTCCCCGTCTGTAGGTTTGTACCCCAAGCCAAAAGTTCCCTTATTCTCAGGTTCTTCCCACGGCCGTACTACAGGTGTCTTTCTCCCAGACTTCATCATTTCCATTCCGGGCAACAGACCTACCCTCAGCATCATTCCCACTAGGCAGTTGATTTGGACCTCCCCAAAGTCATATGAGACAAATGGCCCTTTGGGTTTTTCACCTTCAATGCATTGAACTGTGTCGTAATGAAACCCAGTCAAGGTCATGGCGGTTTCACCAGGAACAACCTCAAGGAGAGACTGATCCATGGTTTTCTTGTTGATTTCACAGGTATCCCCTTTGATAGTGATTACCTTTCCTTCAAAAGGGAATTTAAGTTTTTGGTGTAATGAAGAAGGTACAGCATTAATTTGATGAATCCACGGCCTTCCAAGGAGGAGATTAAAGCTCGCGGGTACATCAATGACCTGAAAGGGCACTTTCATTTTCACCGGCCCAACAGCAATTTCTAGAGTGGCAACACCCAAAATTTCTCTTCGAGTGTTATCATATGCTCTCACAATCTGATCAGAAAGTGTAAGATCTGTAGTCTCCAACCCCAAACAGCTTGCTACTTTCAAAGGACACACATTTAAGGCTGACCCATTATCAATGAGAACCATGGGCACAGTCTTTCCCCCAGTCTGTATGGTGATGTATAGAGCATCATTGTGTTTCTTACCGTCTTCTGGTAAATCCATATCAGAAAACCTGATACTCAATGCTTTGGTTGATTGGGTCAAAGTGGCCACCAAAGCTTCTGGGCTTGTGTCCACTGGTGTATCAAGTTGACTCAAAGCTTCGCTGAGAGCCTGGCGGTGTGGGAATGAGGAAGCAAGGAGTTCCCAAATTGACACCTTAGCTTGAGTTTGTTTAAGCTGAGTGAGGACAGGGTCTTCTTTTGGCTCTGGTGTCTTCTTATGGGGGTGATTTGAAGTTGTAGGGGTTTTTCCCAAGTCAAGTGGCTGATATTGTCTTCCACTTCTTGTCAGAGCACTGACCTCTTCAGCAAGGTCGTTCAAATCTAACACACACACTTCATTCATTTCCAAGAGAAGTTTGAAAGGATCAAACAACTCTTCTTCCACAGTAATGGCGTGGATGGAATGATTGGGCAAAGGGTTAGTGTTGATGTTTGGTTGCCTCCTGAGAGGAATGATGTCACCACTATCCACCAGATCCTGGATGCAGTTTTTCAGTGTCCAGCAAGCATCTGTTTTATGCCCATTCCCTTGATGGTATTCGCAATATTCATTGACTTTATAACTGGAAGGTAATGGGTTTGGAGGAGGTCTTGGATCCAAAGGCTTCAAATATTTCCCTTCCACAGCCTTTTTAAACACCAAATGAAGGGGTACCCCAAGGTCAGTATATTGCCTTCTCGGCTGATTTCTCGGCCCAAAATTGCCCACACGTAAAGGATTCGCAGGGGCAATATTAGCCACTTGATTGACCTTGCTTGAGGAAGGAGTTTGGCTTTGTTTCTTATATTTCGATGCAGCCCCCTCATCCACTATTTTACCCAACTGTATCAAATCTTCTACCTTGGTTGTAGTCGCAATGAGCGATTTGAAAGTAGGTAGATATTGGGTTTGCAGTTGAGCCTGATATGTAGGTCTTAAATTTCTGATTATGATATCAATCTGCTCTTGTTCTGAAGGGCGATTGATCATCTGGGCGGCTTTTGCCCTCCACCTCGTAAGGAACGAGGAGAAAGGTTCATTGTTGTTTTGTTTGGTGGTCTCAAATTCTCTTCTAGTGACATCCACCTCAATATTGTAGTGGTATTGAGAGTTAAATGCATTGCAGATGTCTTCCCATATCATAATCTTGGAACGGTCTAGACTCACAAACCTTTTAAGGGCAGCCCCAGTCAGGGATTGTTGGAAGAGTTGAGCAAAGAGCTCATCATTTAAACCCCAAGGACTCAAGGCCCCCACATACATCTTCAAATGGGTTTTAGGGCAAGTGGTCCCATCAAATCTGTCCATCCCCGGCATCTTGAATTTTGGAGGTAATCTGGCTTGGGGAAACAAGGATAAGGAATCCATGTCTACTACCTCTTTGTGAGTTTTGATGGCAGTGATTGACCTCTCAAGCAATTCAAGTTTCCTTTTCAGTTCCTCTATTTCATTCTTGGAGGGTGGATCCTCCAAATTGATGACAGGGGTATTAATCTGGGCAGTCACGGGGGTACTAGTTTGCCCCACTATGGGTTCCTTCCCCAAATTTCCAGGAATAGGGACTGTCTTTGGTGCTCCTTCTAATTCAGCCAGAATGGCTACCCTTTGGGCGACTAAAGCTTCATCAATTTTTTCTTGCATTCTAGCTTCAATTTCCTTAACCTGACCATCCAGCAAGGCCTTAATCTGTTCAATCATGGCCATTTCAGTAATTGGAGTAGTTGGTGAAGTTGGGGTAGTAGGACTTGTGGGGGATAGCACAGTTGGTGTTGATGTGTCTGGTGTAGGTGAAGGCACACGGACAGCGGGTACCTGAAAAGGTTAAGGGTAAAAAAAAATCAGGGTGGTGTGTAGGGTAGGAAAACTCTTGGTCCACTTATGTACATCAAAATTTTTCCCCAAAAACAATGTTGTTATGTTGCATGAATGCACCTCATCACATCACAATTCATTTTAATGGAATGCGGCACTATCATTGGGTACATACAACCTAAGGGAAGGTTCTATTGTTATGTAAAAATAGAGAATCGGCTTATCATAGGGACCCTTGAGTCTTGAGTAAGATATACCTAACCACATGTGAAACAAGGAGTTTCGCGTGGGTCCAACAGTACGATTACTCATGGGCCACTCCAAAAGGATTGGAATGGTTTGCGACAACAGGGAGGACGCTTTGGCTGTCCGTCGGCATAATCAAGGAGACCTGCCGGTCAGCGCTACTTGCTATCCAGACTCAGAACTTTGAACAGAAAGAGAAGAAATTCATTTGAAAACAATTTTTTATGCAATGGAGGAAAAGGATTCCCCCATATATGCAAGAGAAAAAGATTCTCTGAATGACAAAACAAATGCACATTTAGCCAAACAAGAGATCCATCCAAGGAAAAAGATTCCTTTTGCCAATCTTCATTCCAATATCCTTAAGGAGAGGATATATATTGCTAGGGTACCCTGCAAAATGAATAAAAACACCCTAAAGAAGGGCGAATTAGTCAAATAAGCAATAATAGCCTACTAGGATCCCATAAATTATTTTTATGGTCTCCCGTGGCAAGTTAATCAAATAATCAATAGTAGTCCACTAGGATCCCATAAATGGTTTTTATAATCCCCAGTGGAGTCGCCAGATTGTGAACCTCGGTTTTTCGCCCGAAAAGGATCCGGGCTAAAGTTCACTCGTTGTCGGGAGTCGCCACTCAGTTTATTTTGTTCGAAGGGAAAAACTAAGAAAACCCTTGTTTGACTCCAATAATGCATCCAATGTAAAGGCTTCTAGTCTGCGAACCCAAGGAGGATTCGGGGACTATGTCATGCTTTTGATTAACTTGCAAAAATGGAACAAATTTAAAGACAAAAAGATTGTTGGTAGTTTGTGGACTTGCTATTTGGGGTGAATCCCAAACATGCCTACATACTCCCGTTTGAATAGGAGATCAAAGCCCATGTAGTTCGGAAAAGCCTATTTAAAGGCGATGAAAATTATGCTTCATGCATGTGTGTGTGTATGCTTCGTGCATTGTCGGGCTTCATGCCAAAGATGTGAGATTTAGGTACTTTGTACCAAAAGAGTGGAATTTAGGCTCCATGCCAAAGGTTGATTTTAATTGAGTCGAGCTTCATGCTAGAGTTGTGAAATTTAGCACTTAATGCTAAATGGTGCAATTTTAGGTACTTTGTACCAAAAGAGTGCAATTTAGGCCTTTGGCCAAGTGTTGTCGGGCTTCATGCCAAAGATGTGAGATTTAGCACTTAGTGCTAAATTCTCCAATTTTAGGTACTTTGTACCAAAAGAGTGCAAATTTTGGGCCTTTGGCCAAGTGTGGTTGGGCTCCATGCCAAAAAGGTGAATTTCAGCACTTAGTGCTAAATTGTGAAACTTTAGGTACTTCGTACCAAAATGGTGTAATTTAGGCTCCGTGCCAACAGATTGATTTTAATTGTGAAATGTAGGTACTTTGTACCAAAAAGATGTAATTTAAGTCTTTGTGCCAAAGAGGCTGATTGATTAGTCCATTAGGCCTTAGACCTAAAAGGATTAGGTCTTTGACCGAGAAGAAATTGAGAAGAAGATAGAATGCTTATGATATGCTTAAATTGACAAATGATGGATTAGAATATTACCTTGCTTAGGATTTTCCCGCTTCGAAGTTCCAGATCTCGTTTTCTTGAACCGGGGATTATGATTCTTGATTACAGATTGTTTCCTGCAGCACACGGTTAGATTTATGCAAATAAAAGTTCTTAATCGTTTTTAAGCGTGGAAAGAATTCGACAACATGAGGCCCACCCGGAAAAGTCCAACCTTTCTGAAAATCTGAAGCCTATTTATAGGCAAAATCAGACTGTACGGCGGCCGAGCCGCCGGGCCGCGGGTCACGACGGCCGAGCCGCCGTCCTTGGCGGCCGAACCGCCGGTCACGGCGGCCGAGCCGCCGACTTTGGCGGCTGAGCCGATGGGTCACGGCGGCCGGGCCGCCGATTTTGGCCGGTTTTTGCTCAAACTGATTTTTCGGGAGCTAGAGACCTCCAAAAATTATTCCGGGACCATATCCGTGATCCTCACGTCGTCCCGGACATTTCAAGTACCATATCGATATACTTCCAATGAATTTTACCGGGAACGTCCGGTCCGGCCCGGTTTTCAGTAGTCTGAGAAAATTGGCTTTTCGAGCCTCAAAATTCGAGTGTTCACAGGTATGAGCTATAAATAATAAGTTTAGTATGAACCTGAGAAAACACTTATAAAAGTTGTAAGTTAGCCAATAAAACTCAATATAAAAGTTCGATGTGCGCTTGAGAAAATACTAAGTTAAATTTTACCTTGTATAAAGCCATTTATAGTGAAATACTCAATGCGAGAGTTGAAGGGTGGACATAGGATATTCTTGTCTGAACCATTATAAATTCTTTGTATTCTTTCTTGTTCCCTTAACTCTTTTTGATTACCAAGCAAAATTTATTTTCCCATTTATTCACTAAAACACAAAATTGACCCCCTTCCTAATGACCAAAGGGACAAAAATTGATGTTAAAGCTAGTTAATCACATCCAAAGCTTAATTGTGTGATTGTCGATTATAACCACCGATATCACAAATCTCACAAGTACCATAACCTCTACATCAACCTCTATCCCCTTGTGTTTCAACTCATGGAAAGATAAATTCTCAATTTAATGGAATCGATTACTCAAAATATAAGAGAAGGGATAGGTAAGCAAATCATGGAATTGCTAAAATCATAGGTCATGTGATCAGGGCATGGGCTTTGGTTCATGGCTTATGGTTAGACGACACATGGTATGGTCCACATCTTATGCATTGTGTAGGCTTGATGGTTCACTGTTCACGAGTCAGGTCCATAGCTTATGATGGTTTTATAACACCATTATACCCTATATATGTAAAATACATACACTCGGTATATGTAAAATACACATGTACAGTATCACCGCAATTGTCTTTTCAAAATTTTCATAGATTCAATAAAATATTTCAAAATTTATAATGTTCTTTAATGAATAAATAATATTATTCTTTAATAATTTAAATACCAAAATACATAATTAATTAGTAAAATCTTTAGAAAAAATTTACCAAAGTTTTATCAATATTTCGAATAATCTCAAATTTCCAATTTATACAACTTGCATAAAACAAACACTCCCAAAAATTCTCATCCATTCAATTTATCAAAATCTCCAATATTTCACATATCTCACAAACATTTATAAACATATATGTATATATAAACATAATATACATACTTAAATATAATTTCTCAATGTTTAAAATATATACATAAAATACAGATGACTCTGGGCTGTGGCAGCTCGGTAAACTTCAAAAGTAACCACCTACAATCTAGACCTGGTGTGGTCTAGCAGCATTCTCTGGATCCTTCAGATCAATTCTGTCACCTATGCAATAAAATTCAATTACGCTAAGCAAACTACCTAATAATGCATACTTTGACATAAATAAAAAATTAAGAATGGAGCAAGAATGCATTTCCTTTAAAAATTATGAAGTGACATACACTTTCATGTACCAGCACAAACACTTATCACTTTGACCTGTCACATTACATATTCACATACATTGGTCCCAAATCTTATATAATATTCAAGTTCTAGAGATATTGATTTGGACTAATATTTGACACCCAGTGTATGGCCCGAAGGCAAATAATATTGACGCCTAGTTTCTTGCCGAAAGGTAAATAAAAGTGATGTCTAGCATCTGGCCCGAAAGCAATAATAATGATGCTTAATGTTTGGCCCAAAGAAAAATAATCTGTATACTATACAACACCGAACACAATACCCTGAAAATTAATATTACATAATGTTTACACATAACACATATAATTCCATATTATTCTCATGCTTTGTCAATTATGTCAATTTCCATTCTTTTCTCAATATTTCCACACAATTTCATCAATTTATTTGTCACATTCTCAATATGGCCGAATTATGCTTACATTTGGCATAATTACACACTTTTCACAAACAAATATTTAAATGCTTTTAACTATCTTAAAATGGCTCACTCAATCACACATTATGCATATTATAACATAAACATGTACTTATGCTCTTTTTATGTGTATTCACACATCAAAGTAGCATACTCATCACTTTCACATATAATGCAACATGCCAATCAAGTGTATATAAATATAATTCAATCAAAGTATGTACTAATCTCTCAACAAGAGCACTTCCAAGCTAAAATGCTCACTTTCCCACCAACTCTTCAATGTGCCTTTCACTACTAAGTTGATGGAATTCCTATATACTCAACACCTATTCAAATGTGAATGTATAACATACATTAGAATCACATTTTAAGGTGTTTAAGCTATTAAACATCAATTAAAACATAACCCTTCAAATTTTCCTTTTCTTAGCCCTAATGCACTTTAACATTGGAACTTAATTCTCATAATTTCCAAATTGTATTTAAATCTTAAATATATCACAAACATTTTATTTTAACACATTCCAAGTATTAAAATATAATATATATCACTTCCTTCAAAATTCCAAAATTTTTGCCCTAAGCTTCTTTAATTTTGGTTCAACATTCTAACAAATTTTAAAACTAATTTGATCTCATTTTCATCATTAAAATCATTAAACAACATGATTTAAATCATGAAATGCAATGTATAAGCATACTTTATGAAAACCATTTCCAAAACCGTAATTCCTTACTAACCAATCCAATCTTCTACATAACTCAATCAAATCTAACATCCAACCATAAAATCTTTGCCTACTCATCAAAATAACATGTTCCAAACCCATTTCAACAATTAAATCATCACCCATCAAAAACCCAAATTACACATAATAGAAATTTTTAAAAAAACTTTATAAATTCAAGAAAATACTTACTAATTATTGGAAAGTCACCAAAATCACCCTTGCTTCTTGAAAATCCTTTCAAAAACTAATGTTTGAATGAATCAAATTCTCTCCCTAGTCATCCATGGAGGTCACGCCACCCTTGAAGAAGAAAGGAGGAAGATGAACTTTTATTTTATTTTATTTTTTCTTTAAACCCTATCCATATATATAAATTATTATTGTACTATTTTAATTCATTATTTATTTAATTATTTTAAAAAATCAAAATTCCATCTTGTATTCAAAATTAATTTTAATTTTGAATTTTTTAAAGTAAATTTACCATTTTGCCCCTCCTTTTACTATTCTTCTTTTGTCTTTTTCTATCTTATATTTGACTTTATATGTAATATATATTTTCTTTATATTTCACATATATACTACATATTTCCTCGCTTCCAACACTTTATTTAGCCATCCAACTTATTAACTTAATTAATTTAATTTTAATAAATTATCGGATGTTATAGCTTTGATGCATGGCACTAGAAAAGGTGCATGTTGTGTATCATGGTGAATGGTTCATAGTCCTTGTCGCTAGGATGAATGGCCAGAAGGTTGGCTCTTGTGGCTAAAGTCCACAAGGAGGGATATGGTCTAAAAGGTTCAAGCCATTATAGCTAGGATTAATGATGGTCATGTTTGCTCTTTTATGGCTAAGGTCGATGAGGATATGCTTGGTCCTAAATGTTAAAGCCATCATAAGGATGGATTTGGTCCCAAAGCCATTGTGGCTAAGATTAAATAATGGTTAGCTCTTTTTCCTAAGGATGTGTAGCTTAAGTAGTCCATGTCTAATGATTAAGCCATTATGGATATTTTAATGTGTTGGTTTAGGTTTTATATTTAAGGGTTATGGAGTAGGTTAGCTCTTTTGAGACTAAGATGGAATGTTCTAAAGGTTATATTTTGATGTTCAAGGAAGGGTGTCCTAATTGTTAAACTATAATATAGAAACCTTGTTCAAGCGGACTAGTTAATTCAAAATAAAATCCTAAATAGGTTACAACAAATTCACCCATTATTGATAGCATTTCGACTTTTTTTTTTTAATAAAAAGTGGGATTATAAATCTATTAACCAATATATTTAAAAATATTTTATACAACTTTGGAGAAAAGTTAAAAGCACATGCCTCAAACATGTTTCCATAATTGAAATAGTGTAGACCCTTAATTTTGGCCCTAACCTAATCCGGTCCCAGTTAAAGATGGCCTAAGTCAAGATCGGTCCATTCTTAATGGCTTAAACCTACTTTAAGCTTTTAATTAGATTGGTCCAATTTTACAAGGCCTAAAATAATCTGGTTCAACCTTTAAAGCCCTAGAATGGTCTAGTTCAAAATTCTATTGATTTAATAGGATTTGGGCTTGGCTGATTCGATATGGAAAACATCCAATCGCTCCATATCGAATTGGAGGCCATCCAATTCGATATGGACACCACCCATATCAAATTGGATGCATAACAATTTGATATGGTTGGACAATAATGAATTAAATAGTTTAATTCAATATGAACGGGTTCTATATCGAATTAAATTGATTTTAATTCGATATGGCCTCGGTTCATTACAAATTTAAGATACTTTAATTCGATATGCTTCTTATTTTAGGGTTTTAATCCGAGTCATGCTTAAATTTAAAATCCCTCGGATTAAGCTCGGTCATGTATTATTTTAACATAATTTATTCCTATAAATACATGTTTAAAGAATTAAAAAAGGACTTAGTAGCCACAGTTATCAAAAAGGCAGGGAGTTAGCAAGAAACTAAAATCAACCATTTACACACAGAATACAATCATCACCGAGCAATCAACACACCTTTCTCAACCAAAATTCTGGATTGGTGCAAGCAGTAGCTTGGATCAACATATTTAGTATGGTGGAGCCTCCAACTCAGGTTTTGTTTTCTAAATTTAATTTACTTAAACGAACAGTAACTATGTTTTTCCTTTAAACATTGAATGTTATGAGTTATTTTAATGCATTAGCTAATTTATGATAGTATTAAATGTTTTAATTGTTGATTATTGTTTAGTCTAGTAGCTAATTAATTTAGATTGTGATTTTACATAAACCTTGATAACAAAGTTAACCTAATCAAATTGATATATCCTTCCACAGTTGCTTATTATTCTTCATCCAATAGCTCCTTTAGCTTACATTCATTATTTTTAAATTCACAGTAGATTATTTAGTTATCCTCCAGTAAATTGTTTAGTTAACATCACTTTATTTTAAGTGTCCAATAGTTTTATTTCCAAAACCCTAGTTTAATTATCCAAAACCTTATTTATATGTTTTATCAACCAAAATCCCAAATTGTATTTTAAAACCCTAATTTTATTTTCAAAACTATACTGAAGCCCTAATTTTCATTCAAAAACCCTAAAATCATATTTTAACCTTAAAAACCCTAATTTTCATTTATAAACCCTAATTTTTTCATTTATGAACCCTAGTTTTGTATATCTAATGCTTAATGTAATATTAAAACCTAGGTTTAATTATTTAGTTTGTTGATGTATGCATGTGATGTATGATTTATTTCTATTTTATTCATGATGAATGGTTGGATGTTTTCATTGGTTTATTTTGATTTCAATAATGTAAACGACATGTTTTCACTTTGTGGGTGCCTTATGTGTTAGGATCAATGTAATTTTATTTATTTTAAGTTTTGGGAATTAATGTAAGGGACATGCTTCTATCAATTGGTGGATGTCCTATTTTATTTATTTGTATTTTTGACATTAGACATTGTAAGGCCATATTTCCATCTTGTATGGGTGCCAATTATTTTATTTATTTGTTTGATTTATAATACAATGATTATTTATTTTGATAATTGTATGTAATATGGATGATATTTCAATAAGTTAAGAATTTAATAATATTTATACCTAAAAAGGAGGCCGGTTCTAATAAACCAAGATCTATGGGGGTGCCATGTCATTCTCACCTTCCCCATGCATACCCAATATTCTGAACCCATTCCTTAGAAATTGAGTCATCCACCCTTTTCTTTTTCTCAGCCTATCCAGGTAGTGACTATATTTTTCTCCAGGTGTAGGCTCGTGCTCTCTAAGGCCCTGAGTCTAATAGTTTCAAAATTGCAAGAATCATTCCACAAGGGGGTGAGGGCAAAAATCTCCGCTCACAGTAATGACTCCTTGTGGATAAGAGAAGTTAATTCCATTGGTCTTTATATTATTTTGTTCTTTCTTATTATGATATTATCCATTGTATCATTTAGATTGTATTGTGTTCGTGAGTTAGGATGCCCGTGTTACCCAAGTTATGTTATGTAAGAGATACCATACTTTCACTCAAGGTATGGAGATCGAGTATGGCATAACTACTCATGGCTTTGTACCTTTTGGTATTTACTTGCTATGAGAACCTAAACTTTCCAACCCAAAGACTAAAGCTCATGTAATTGACCTTGTTACTTTCCTTAGGTTTTTACTCAAATGCTTGTTGTTTAACTACAATTGATATATCTTGGTTTGAACCATGTCCTATTTGGTTTGCTCTTTTTTTAATATGACCTAATTATATTATAAGCTTAAAATAGTTTTATTTCTTTAAACCCAAAAGACCAAAATTTATCTCAAAACTTTCAAGATGGTCTTTGAACATAAAACATTTATAAAGACGGGTCAAAAATTCTTTTTTCACCTCATAGCCCAAGCTCAAAGCCCAAAATCCATTTTTTTTTTCAAATAAATCTTTTTACAATGGGCTTTAATACAAAACTATTTTTCAAACAAACCTTTTTATGGGCTTTAAGATACTCAAAATTGCTTTTTACTTCATGACCCAAAATTCAAATTTTTATTACAAAAATCTTTTTCTTGAATGGGCTTACAACTAGCTAGGTCAATTATGAAATATTAAAACCAATTGTGGGCCTAATTTACACTAAAACTTATTAATCATGGGCTTGTTTGTGAATGAAATGGAAAATATATTTATGATAAACCCTTTAATTTAGTTTTAATCCATAATATAGCATAAAATCTATTTCAGTTGATCCAATAGATTAAGGCTTAATTAATGAGAATTATCATAAATCGATCTCTAAGTTTAAAATATAATTATTGGTTAAACCTTCTGAGTGAAGTTTTTGAAAATAAGATATCCGATGTTGATATTTTGTTGACTATATACCTAGGAAAAGAGACTCACCATTTGTGTGTGGAAGATATAAGGTTGGAAAGAACGTCCTAATTATCTTTCTTTGTCTATTACATGTGCATCCATGAATACATGCATACATGTATTGCATTACATGGCATTGATCCTTTCTGGCTCATAGGATGAGAGTATAGTAGTTCAAGAGCTTACGACAGTCGAACTTATGCAAGTGACATAGAATCTAGCAATGACTCAGTCAGCTTCTCACCAAAAGCAATGGAACCTGAACATATTCAGAAGATAGTGGATGATGCAATCAACACCAAGATGGAAGAACTGAAGGAGGCCCTAGCTGAGACCATGTAAAGCCAGCTGGCTACATTATTGGAAAATACTATTGAATCATCTGCTAGTAATAAGAAGCAGAAGGATAAAGGAAAGACTAAGTTTAATGAGGTAGCCTTTGATGACAACAAGGTGATAATTGATGATGGTGATGACTGGGCTCAATATTTCCAAGATCCTCAAGGAAAGAAGGAAGAGAAGAAGGTTGTGGAGAAAGCAGCGGTAAAGAAAACTAAAACAGCAAATGTGAGAAACTAATTGTTGATTTGGAGAAGTTTGAAAAGAAGCCGAAAGCCTAGGAGGTATCAAAGGTAGACAAGCTATTTGAGCAAGATGAAGAAGTCCCTTAACAGTTTAAAATGCCTTTTTTCACCAAGTACAGTGGTACATGAAATCCTCACTTGCATGTTAAGCAGTACATCACTATCATGCAATCAGCTCGAGCTACTAAAGCCCAAACTCTGAGGTATTTTATACTTTCTTTGGACCCTGTTGTGGAGAATTGGTTTAATACTTTATAGGAAAGTACTTAAAAGAACTGGAATTTGCTATTTAAAGCTTTCATCCAGCAGTATTGGTATAATATGGAATTGGAAGTTACTCTAATGGAGGTAGAGTCAATCAGGCAAAAGCGGAATGAGAATTTTATTGACTATGTGAAGAGGTGGAGGAATAAGGTTGCACTACTTAAAAAGAGACCAGAAGAGTATGATCGGATTATGATGATAGTGAGAGGTGTCTTAACTAATCTGCGTGAACAAATGTCTCATATTCTTGCAAATAGAAGAATGGGACAAGGAGAAGAATTATTTTACTAGAAGAAGAAATGATATGGGAAGTTATCAATCTGGCAGTAAGGGTATACATAAGTTAGTGGATGTCAATGCAATAACTAGTCAAGCAAATAGAAGACAGCTTTCAGAGTTGGGGAGACCTCTGTCTTGGGTTTTCAATAAGTTGTAGAAGAATGAGCTAGTTCAACCATTGGCTTCTAGACCTTTGTCGAATCCTTTGCTATCAAGATTTGATACCAAGGCCTTTTGTCAATTCCATCAAGTGCAAGAGCATGACATAGATATATGTGTTCATGTAAGGCATGAGATCTAAGATTTAATTGACAGTGGAAAGCTGTCTGAGCCTGATAAGCCCAATACTAAGAATAATCCTCTGCCTAAATTCAAAAAGGTGCACCGTCAACAACTTTCATAATAGAGGGAGCATTGGAGGAGAATTTTATCTTGTCATCTTGTCATGATAGGGATGGAGAAGCTGCTAAAGAGGAGGTAATACTAAGCAAGCTTGATCCAACTATGGATGATAAAGTGATGACTATCATTGATGACCCTTGCCCTTGATATGTCAAAGTAGAAAAATCTCTTTCGACATTAAATCAATAAAACTTCCCTTAGCCTGTTTGGTTTTTGTTTTTGTTTTTTTTTTTTATGTTTCTGGAATAATTATGTTTTTCATATTAAGATTGTTTGAATAAATTATTTTCATTAAATTTTTATTGGTCATTGTTCATTTTGGTGCTCAACTAATGACGAGTCTACCATGATATTCATAAATTAGTGTATCGATGCATCATGATCCAAATGACTTTACTAGGTGAGGTAGTTGTTATATAACATTGAGCTATGTATGCTTACTTAGAGAGGACTCCTGCATAATTATGAGTGTCTAGATCCTAGTCAATCATAAAATATATTTTGATGAACTTTTGAGGCAAAATTGAACTTTTCTTATTTAAGGGAGAAATGTTAGGCATTATTTGGTGATACAACAATTAGAATCCATCCAATTAAATATAAATCCCTAGTTGTCCCTTTGAGCCTTCTTAAGATTTTAGTTTGCTCTTTATTGGCTTGTGAGCCTGATAGCCTACCCTATGCTGTTGTGACTCTTATGATGATCACTAAGGTGAAGGGGTAAGAAAATCAAAGAAAGAAATGCATAGTCAAGACCATAAGGATAGCTAAAGTTCACCTACTACTAGACCTAATATCTCTTATATATTAAGATGACATTAGGGTAATAAATGATTTATCCTTGTTAAAGTAAACTCACTTTACTCCAGTCATATATAGTTAGAAGCATAGAATGGTGTAGATAAGACAAATTTCTTAGAGTTAGGGTAAAAAAAATAAGAGAAAAAAAAAAAGAAAAGCAGAGAAAAAAAAAACAACAACAACAACAACAAAAAAGCAAAAAGGAGGAAAACGAAACAAGGAATGAAAAGAAAAAAGAAAAGAGGAAGAAAACAAGGAGGAAAAGGAAAAATAATAAAACCCAAGAAGGGCAGTTCAAAAAAGCTAAAATAGTTCTTTTTACCTGAAGTAGCAAAAGACTTCCACTTAGTTTATGAGAATATATTGACTTGAATTGGTCTAGCTCAACCAATGACTCAAATAGAATCAGAGAAATAACAGAAAGACCATCTTTCATTTTATCCAACACAACTCTAAGTTCATAATCTGGAAAGTCATGATACTAGATATTCTAAAGGGAAAAAGGATAGAATAATGGTCCTAAGCTTTTGTAAAAGGAAAAGATCAAGAATTCTTCCAAATGATGGAAGAACATTCAATCTCTATTCATGAATCCAGATAACAAGATGCCTAGAAGAAGGAAATGGTGCCCATGATTTAAGAACGCTTCCAATAGCATTTTGTTCCAACAAGGAAGTTTATAGTATAAGGATTTGTCAACAGTGTCATATTAGCTCCAATTTAAAAATGGCCTTCACTTAATCCATGTCCCTTATAGACCCCGTGTCAAGCCTATTAAAGACTTGTAGATCTCTTTTGATAGGTAGAGTCTATTAGTGGAGATTATTTAAATAAGCATGCATATGAAATAGATAATATTTAAACCCAATGAGACCTTTGGCCATGTAATGTGTATGTGCCTATCTGAAGTGCAATAGTTGTTGCTTAAATGGAAATGATTCCTACATCTAGTATGGTAACTAGGGTTGTCATGTTGTAGATATATTAATTTTGGAAAATCGAGTCCCGAGGTATAATGATACTGATTTGACAAAACCAAAATATAATTTCAAAATAAAAAATAAATATTTTTGTCATACAAAACCTTCAAGTTAAGGGTAGTATGTTGCATTGTCGATCCTTAAAGGACACATTGGGCAAAAGAAATGATCATTTGCAAGGTTATAAAGTAGATACCAACTGACATCCTGAATCATGATTTGAAGTACATGTATCTCTAACTATACTTCTTGGGCCCCCATTACTTATGTTTCTCATACCTTGAAGATAAAGAAATGGATGCAATGTAATATCCTAATTTTTGAAAATTTTTAATTTTTGTAAATAAAATAAAATAAATTATAATTTACTTGGATAAAATAAATAAATAATTTTAAATGAAAAATGGGAGGATTTTAAATGAAAAAGTGGAATGTATATGTGATATATATGCAAAATATACATAACATATAAAAAGTCATCAAAAGTCAATTTTTAAAAGTCAAAAGTCAATGTTCCAAGGGCATTTTGGTAAATAAATTTTGAAAATATAAAATTTTTTAAATTATTCAAAAATAAATAATTTTGAATTGAAGATGATATTTTGAGGTTTTAATTAATTAAAAAAATAAATAATTAAAAATATATTATAATATATATAAGGTGAAAAATGAAAGTGGAAAGAGAGAGAAAATTTAATTTTGGTCTTCTTCTTCTTCTTCTTCTTCCTTGTGCTGATTTTCCATAGCCATCAAAGAGGGATTTTTTCTTCTTCCAAGCTCCCAAAATTGAAGGATTTCAAGTGTTCAAGTTGAATTTTTAGGGATTTTCTCCATATTTAATTAGCTTTCTAACTTTTTCTTTGAATTTCCATGAAAATAAGAATGTGTTTATTTTGTGTTTGTGAAGTAGTATGATTTAACTATTGTAATTGGTATGTATGAAGTTATTTTAAGTGGTTAGCAATGATTTTAAGGTTGGATTGAAGAAATGGTTAAGTTTGAGTAAAGATTGGTGAAGAGAGAGAATTTAGGGTTATAGAATTTTAAGGTTTATGAAATCATGAGTTTTTATTGTGAAAATTGATTTTAAATGAGTTGTTTTAATGCATAAATAAGTATTTTAAAGTCAAATATTGAATTTGGCTATGTTTGATTAGAGTTTGGGGGTGGAAGTATTGATTTAGGGCTTTAGAAAAGGGCATTTTCAAAGTTGGTGAATTGATTGGTTTTATTATTTAAAGCATGTTCTTTAGTGATAAAAGTGATGGATATAAGCTTGAAATAATAATTGGATTGAGTTGGAGTTGAAAACCTTCAATGGGGAAGGTTATGCCATTTTAGGGTTTTGGAAATAAGTGTGTGTTTATGTGATGTAATTGGTTTAAACATGTTATTATATGTGTTTAATAATATAAATAACTTAAAACACCAAATTTAATGGCTTAATATAGTTTTCCAAAGTTAAAGTGAGGTTAGCCTTAACTTTGGGATTTTAGTTTGAATGATTTTCAATTATGGTTTAAGATTGGAAATGCCTTTAAATGTGATACTAAATGATTATTTATGATTTCATTTAGTATAGGCATTGAGGAGAATCGATTTCCCCAATCCAAGTGTTGAAGGGCAAGTTGGAAGAGAAGATTGATGATAGTTTTGTGGCTTACTTTTAGAAGTTTTTAGAGGTAAGTACAAACTTTGGATAAATTGGTTATGCTTGCATTACATTTGGGCTTAACATGTTTTAGATGGAAAATGTGTTAAGTTACTTGATGCATTAAATATGCATGAATATTATACTATATGAATGAACATTGTACTATGTTATGTGATTTGTTATGAATGCATTATATGCATTATGAAAAGTCATTGTTAATGGCTAAATTAATTAAAATATGAAATATGTGTACTATATGAAAATGATCCAAAGTGGTTGGGTAATGACATTGGTTATGTATGCATTATAGGCATTGTGAAAAGGCATTGTTAAAGGCTAAAGTGCATGAAATGTAATTTATATGCAAATTATGCAAAATTACCCAAAATATTTGGGTAATGAGTTTTAAGATAAAATATGATGCATTGTGATGATATGTTGAAATGTGATGAAATGAAATGAATTGATATTGATATAAATGAGAAAAGTGAGAAAAGTGAGGGAAAAATGAGAAAATAAGGTAATGTGCCTAATTGATAATAATAAATGAGGCAATTTGCCTAATGGATTATGGAAAAATGAGAAAGAAATTGATAGTGACAAATATGAAATAAATGTGTACCTAGTATGGTATTAAATTTTTAGAGTTTTGTGTCTAGCAGCATGCCTATGAGTTTATCCTCATTATTTACCTTCAAGGCTAGCTTTTGAGTAATTATTTGATTTGCCTTCGGAGCTAGAAGCTTGGCATCACTATGATATAATTTGCCTTTGGGGCTAGCTTTTGAGCATTACTATGATTTGCCTTTAGAGCAAGACACATGGTGTCAATATGGATCAGAACAGTAACTCTAGAATTTAAATAGAATATTAGATCCTTTGGGCCTATGCTTGTATTTGTTGTTATGTGAATTGTAAAATGATTGAAAAATATGCTTAAAAATAAATGGTATGTCACATGGTGACATGATATACATAAGCATTCTGCATAAGTTTTATTGTTATCAAAGTTTTTACCGCTAGGCTTTTGGCTTAACATGATTGTAACTCATTGCGTAGGTGACAGGGGAGATCTTGTAACACCCCTATATCCCGTATACGTACCAAGCATGCTTAAACGATCATAATATACGTATACTGAATATAGAAAATGCCACAGTTTAAAAAAAACACAAAAAATATCTTTGTAAATAAGTGAAACCAATCTCAAACAAATAAAAGAAATCCAAAAGACACTATATATAAAATGTTTAATAATTCACAGCGGAAGTTATTACAAATATGTTATAAATCAAAGCTTACAAAACATAGAATATATATATACATGATTGGCAGCTCTTCTCTGATCTTTAAGTCCCAAAATGAACTCTTCAATGTCTACTCTCACTCGGTCTCGAAGAACTCTCATGTTTCACTCTGTCACCTGCACGATTAAACACTATCGCGCTAAGCCATCGGCTTAGTAGTACAAAATATACCAACATTATACCTTAAGGCAAAGTAATGTTACACATCTAAATCATAAAGTTAACATCATACCTTTATATTTCATAAACCATACACATAGAAGCACATCACATTATCACATCACACTACATTCAATGTCATAACAATATTCATATTACATTTTCATAGTTTCAATGATTTTACCATTCAAGAATCACATTATATACAAAGACAAACATGGGCCCAAAACACTCTAATATGTCATTCAATTTTCAGAGTTAATGCTTTGGTTTTATTATCACATTTATCATTATCATATACCCAACTAGGCTTCAAGGATTAGGTTCAACCAAGCTTCAAGGGGAACAAAGCATGCTAAGTATCAACCCAACTTGGCTTCAAGAACCAACCCAACCTAGCTTCAAGGGTTGTAACATCTCAATTAGGCTTCAAGGATCAAATCCAACCTAACTTCAAGAGAATGTTACCAATAGGCATGCCACCAACAACAAAACTCTGAAAATGAATAACACATTAGACACACAATTCATTTATTATCTCATTCTCAATTCTCATCATCAATTAGGCAAACATGCCTTATATTCTTTCAATGGAATCATCATAGCCAAATCACAATGGCCTCATATTATTTCATATCTCCATTCATATTATACATATAGCCTCATTAATGTAGCATTTCAAAGTACATTATTCATATACACATTACCATTCACAAGATTCACATTGATCAATTCCTCACTCAAGTATACATAATCAATGACATTACACATACTTTTTCAATGATCATCATATATTCCACATTTCCTATTTCATCATATATATACACATAACAATTTACATTATTCATGGATTTAGAATCTTCCACATACATTTGTTTGGATCATTATTGTTTTAAGTGTGTTTAAAGTGTTTATGTTTAGGTTTAGGTACATAAATACCTTTGGAGAATCAAAACAATGCAAGAAGAACAAAGAATAGAAACATTAACTAACACATTTGAGGGACACGGCCAAGCTTGTGGCCGTGTCTCTCAACACAAATTTGGCAGTAACAAACACGGGCATGAGACACGGCCGTGTCTCTCCAAAATCAATCCAACACGGCCCAAATTTCCTTAGCTTGGCCGTGTCTCTCATGAATTGGCCGTGTCTCCTTGCTTTTGTCCGTGTCACTCATGAATTGAAACCCTAAACATGTCCAAATATCCTTTGGTTGCACTCAATTTCATTATACACAATATAACTTAATTCAAATGAATGTAATCAATGTTCTAAACACATATTTTACATATTCATCACAATTTGCACATTAACTACACATTCAATCTCTTACCACTTCAAAACCCTAAAAACCAACATCACTCTTAACTTACCATCCTCAAACCAAAACCAACACTTCCAATATCAACAATAATATAACTTCTTTACTTACAATCACTTTCAACACTTAAAAACACACCACAAGCACAACTAATCATATTACTAACAATTAAAAACTCACTTCAAACACCACTTCAAAAAGAACAAAGGAAAACAAGAGAGTACTTACCTTAAATGAAGAAATTTCACAAATCTCCAACCAAAACCTTTGATTTCTCCTTCAATTTGAGCTTAGAACTTCAAGATCCTCTCTTGCTCTCTTGCTCCCTTTTGTCTTTGGATGAGCCGGCCACCATAAGGGAAAAGAAGAAAAGATGATAAAGAAAAGTCAAATTATCATCTCTTTAAATCTCCACCAAGCAATTCTAAAAAGACAATTACCAACATACCCTCTTCTCACTTGTTCTAACTATCCTTCATCCACATGCCCTATTTAGTAATTTCACTCATCCCAAATTAAAAATATCTTCTCCCCTTGACTCTCCATTTGACCAACTTATATGTTATATATATTAACATATATACAACATATACATTCCATTAACACAATCATCTCCTTTGCAAAAACATATATACATTTAATTCAAATCAAACAACAATTATATCCAAACTTCTAGGGCACACATTGGGATATTACAATTCTCCCCCTCTAAAAAGAAATTTCATCCTCGAAATTACCTGATATCAAGTCTGAAATAGTTGAGGATATTGATCTCGAATTGTTTGCTCACTCTCCCAAGTTGCCTCTTCTCTTCCATGGTTCTTCCACAACATCTTCACCAAAGGCACTTTCTTATTCCTCAACTCTTTCACTTCACGTGCCAAAATAGCAACTGGTTCTTCTTCAAATGTTAAATCTGAACTCACTTCGATAGATTCAATTGGCAACACATAAGATGGATCCGACCTGTATCTCCTCAACATAGAAACATGGAATACATTATGGATCCTTTCTAACTCAGGTGGCAAAGCAAGCCGATAAGCAACTGGTCCAACTCTTTCCAAAACTTCATATGGTCCAATGAAACGAGGACTCAATTTCCCTTTCCGACCAAACCTCAAGATCTTTTTCCAAGGAGACACCTTCAAAAATACTTTATCTCCCACATTATACTCAATGTCTCTCCTCTTCAAATCTGAATAAGATTTCTGTCGGTCCGAAGCTATTTTCAACCTATCTCGAATCATTTTCACTTTCTCTTCAGTTTCTTTAACAAAATCAGGACCAATTAACTTACCTTCACCAAGTTCATTCCAACATAAAGGTGTCCTGCACCGTCTACCATACAATGCTTCGAATGGGGCCATACCAATGCTGGATTGATGACTGTTATTGTAAGCAAATTCAACAAGTGGTAAGAATCTATCCCAACTTCTAGAGAAATCAATGACACAGCTTCTCAACATATCCTCAATAATCTGTATCACCCTCTCAGACTGCCCATCTGTCTGAGGATGGAAAGCAGTGCTGAAATGTAATCGAGAACCCAAAGCACCATGTAAACTCTTCCAAAACCTTGAAGTAAATCGGGGATCTCGATTAGACACTATAGAAGTTGGAACACCATGTAGCTTCACAATCTCATGGATATACAGCTCAGCTAACCTCTCCAAAGAGTAATCCATCTGAACCGGAAGAAAATGAGCAGTCTTAGTCAACCTGTCAACAATCACCCAAATAGCATCATGCTTTCTTTGTGTCAATGGCAGACCAGATACGAAATCCATGATTACTCTATCCCATTTCCATTCAGGCACTGACAAAGGCTGAAGTAACCCTGTTGGAACTTGATGCTCAGCTTTTACCCTCTGACATGTGAGACATTTAGACACAAAATCTGCAATGTCTCTCTTCATACCGGACCACCAATAATGCTGTCTCAAATCATGATACATCTTTGTACTGCCCGGATGCATAGCAAATACTGACTGATGTGCTTCTTCTAAAATGATCCTTCTCAAATTAGTATCATCAGGTACACACATTCTGCTCTTAAACCAAAGACTCCCATCACTTCTCATAATAAAATCTCAACTCTTTCCATTCTGACAATCTGAAACAATCTTTTGAATCTTCTCATCAGTCAAATGAGCCTCTTTAATCTGATCCGACAATATTGGTTTCAATTGCAACTGTGCCAACAATGCACCATCATCACAAGGTATAAAACTAGCATGCAATGCTTTCAACTCAACAAGTAATGAGAGCGAATAAACAGTCAACCCTGCTAAAGACTTCCGACTCAAGGCATCAGCAATAACATTTGCCTTACCAGGATGATAATCAATCAAACAGTCATAGTCTTTAATCAATTCCAACCATCTCCTCTATCGAAGATTGAGCTCTCTTTGGACACCAAATATTTCAAACTCTTATGATCAGTATAAATAAAACACTTTTCCCCATATAGATAATGTCGCCAAATCTTCAATGCAAACACAATGGCTACCAACTCTAAATCATGGGTCGGATAATTGAGCTCATGAGGTTTCAACTATCGAGAAGCATAAGCTATAACTTTACCTTCTTGCATCAGAACACAACCCAAACCATTATGTGAAGCATCACTGTAAATCACATATGGTTTATCTTCCACAGGTAAAGTAAGAACAGGCGCTTGAGTCAACATTTCTCTTAACTGATCAAAGCTAGCCTGACACTGATCTGTCCACAAAAATCTAACTCCCTTTCGAAGCAATCTGGTAAGTGGAGTAGCTATCAAAGAAAATCCTTTCACAAACCGTCGGTAATAGCCTGCCAAACCCAGAAAACTTCTAACTTCAGTTACAGATTTTAGTGGACTCCAATTCAAAATAGCTTCAACTTTACTCGGATCAACTCTAATACCCTCTGCTGAAACTATATGACCGAGAAAAGTAACTTGGTCAAGCCAAAACTCACACTTCGACAGTTTAGCAAACAATTGCTTCTCTCTCAAAATCTGCAGCACAATCCGCAGATGCTTATCATGCTCCTCCTCATTACGCGAATACACCAATATATCATCAATAAAGACCACTACAAACTGATCAAGATAGGGTCTAAACACCCTATTCATCAAATCCATAAAAACAGCAGGTGCATTCATCAAACCAAAAGGCATAACTAGAAACTCATAATGCCCATATCTCGTACGAAAGGCTGTCTTAGGAATATCCTCAGCTCTGACTCTCAACTGATGGTACCCTGATCTCAAATCAATTTTGGAAAATACTGCTGCACCTTTCAATTGATCGAAGAGGTCATCAATTCTAGGCAAAGGATATTTATTTTTAATAGTCACCTTGTTCAATTGCCTATAATCGATACACAATCTCATAGTACCATCCTTCTTCTTCACAAACAAGACAGGAGCTCCCCACGGTGAAACACTAGGGCGAACAAACTCTTTATCCAGTAACTCCTGTAACTGCACCTTCAGCTCTCTCAGTTCAGCAGGTGCCATTCTGTAAGGAGTAATAGAGATAGGAGTGGTACCAGGCAATAATTCAATACCGAACTCCACCTCTCTCACAGGAGGCAACCCTGGCAACTCCTCTGGAAACACATCTGGAAACTCTGCAACTGTGGGTATATCATCAAGTTGAGAACTTTTTACTCTAGTATCCACAACATAAGCAAGGTAAGCATCACACCCTTTTCTAATCAATCTCCTAGCTGCAACAGCTGAAACAAACAAGGATGCTAGCTGTCCCTGCTCACTAGATACTAACACCTCTCTACCATCGCTGGTTCTCAAGGTAACAACTTTCTTTCGACAGTCAACCACAGCTCTATGTCTAGATAACCAGTCCATGCCTAGGATCACATCATATTCCTTAAAAGGCATCTCAATCAAATCTCCAAGAAACTCCTCACCTTGCACCATCACTGCATTATCTCGGTGCACTTTACTAACAATCACACTATGCCCTAACGGATTTGTCACCAATACATCAAATCCTAGGGATTCAGCATGCACATCAAACACAGGCAAAACAGATGCACTAATATATGAATGTGTGGAACCCGGATCAATCAGAGCAAGTACTGAAATACCAAATAAAGAAAAAGTACCAGCTATGACTGCCGAAGCATCTGGTTGCCTCTGCATCACATAAATCCTCTGAGAAGATCCAGCCTCCTCTGGTCTACTCTCCCTGGATGTAGAACCTCCTCTAGAACTGAACCCAGATCTACCTCCTCTGCTGAAACATCTGCCTCCACGACCTCCCCTCACACTAGGTCGGGAAGCTGCAGTATCCACTAACATCCGCTCCTGTTTCTCCGGACAATCTCTAACAAAGTGATCAGGCGACCCACATCTGAAACATACCCCTGTCACACCAGTCCTCCAACAAGGACCACCATGTGGTCTACCACAATGAATGCATATGGGTAAGGTGGATCTCTGCATCACTGGGGTCGGAGCACTTGCCACTGAAACTGTAGGTCTAGATCTATGCCTCTGAAACTGTACTGACCTACCAGCTGGCCTCTGACTCCTACTAACCCGAGGAACAAAACTTCCTTTACCTCTTATCACAGATGAAGACCCTGCCTCAAACTGGGGCCTTCTAACCCTGATCTCTTCCTCTGAAGTAGCTGCAATAACCTGAGCTCTCTCCACACTCCTAGCTGCTGCCACAAGCTGGGAAAAATCATGATATCTAGATCCAGCCACATGACACATGATAGAGGGCCTCAATCCCTCCTCAAATCTCCTACATCTATCTATCTCATCAGATATAATACCCCAGCATACTGGCTCAACCGGATAAAATCTAACTCATATTCCGTCACAGTCCGGTGATCTTGCTTCAAGCTCAAAAACTCCATCTTCTTCACATCTTTGTACTCCCTAGGAGTATACTTCAATTCAAACTCTCTTAGAAAATCAGCATAGGACAATGTTGGTGGATCATCCATAGCATGGGGCACTGTCTTCCACCAGTCATATGCGTCCTTTTGCAACAATGATCTTGCATAATCAAACTTTTCCTCTGGAGTGGCTTGCAACTGAACAAATATTCTCTGTACTTTATCTAGCCACTGCTCAGCTACAGCTGGATCAATAGTACACAAGAAGTCTTCTGCTCCATATTTTTTTAATTTATCATACTGTCTCACTGATACCAAAGGCTGTGGGGGTGGCGGTGGTGGTTGTACTGGTGCTTGCCTCAACAAATCAATCACATGCCTAAACCAACCTGGCGGAACCTCCTCACCAGCTGGTCTCCCCAACACAGAAGCAGGTACCTCTCCAGCACTATCCACTCTAGCTCCCTCTCTAATCTCATCAGGAGCTATACTCTCAGCACTACCCTCGACTGACTGACGTGAGTGAGAATCCATCACAACCTATATCTGCAAACACAGCCAAATACCTCTCATTAAAGATCAGAGACTGCCAATGCCAAACATGTATGTTATTCAAAAATCCACGTTTTAAAATTAAAACACTCTTTTTCTTACACTTGACCTAGGTTGAGAATCTCAAACCTAGGCTCTGATACCAAAACAATTGTAACACCCCTATATCCCGTATACGTACCAAGCATGCTTAAACGATCATAATATACGTATACTGAATATAGAAAATGCCACAGTTTAAAAAAAACACAACAAATATCTTTATAAATAAGTGAAACCAATCTCAAACAAATAAAAGAAATCCAAAAGACACTATGTATAAAATGTTTAATAATTCACAGCGGAAGTTATTACAAATATGTTATAAATCAAAGCTTACAAAACATAAAATATATATATACATGATTGGCAGCTCTTCTCTGATCTTTAAGTCCCAAAATGAACTCTTCAATGTCTACTCTCACTCGGTCTCGAAGAACTCTCAGGTTCCACTCTGTCACCTGCGCGATTAAACACTATCGCGCTAAGCCATCGGCTTAGTAGTACAAAATATACCAACATTATACCTTAAGGCAAAGTAATGTTACACATCTAAATCATAAAGTTAACATCATACCTTTATATTTCATAAACCATACACTTAGAAGCACATCACATTATCACATCACACTACATTCAATGTCATAACAATATTCATATTACATTTTCATAGTTTCAATGATTTTACCATTCAAGAATCACATTATATACAAAGACAAACATGGGCCCAAAACACTCTAATATGTCATTCAATTTTCAGAGTTAATGCTTTGGTTTTATTATCACATTTATCATTATCATATACCCAACTAGGCTTCAAGGATTAGGTTCAACCAAGCTTCAAGGGGAACAAAGCATGCTAAGTATCAACCCAACTTGGCTTCAAGAACCAACCCAACCTAGCTTCAAGGGTTGTAACATCTCAATTAGGCTTCAAGGATCAAATCCAACCTAACTTCAAGAGAATGTTACCAATAGGCATGCCACCAACAACAAAACTCTGAAAATGAATAACACATTAGACACACAATTCATTTATTATCTCATTCTCAATTCTCATTATCAATTAGGCAAACATGCCTTATATTCTTTCAATGGAATCATCATAGCCAAATCACAATGGCCTCATATTATTTCATATCTCCATTCATATTATACATATAGCCTCATTAATGTAGCATTTCAAAGTACATTATTCATATACACATTACCATTCACAAGATTCACATTGATCAATTCCTCACTCAAGTATACATAATCAATGACATTGCACATACTTTTTCAATGATCATCATATATTCCACATTTCCTATTTCATCATATATATACACATAACAATTTACATTATTCATGGATTTAGAATCTTCCACATACATTTGTTTGGATCATTATTGTTTTAAGTGTGTTTAAAGTGTTTATGTTTAGGTTTAGGTACATAAATACCTTTGGAGAATCAAAACAATGCAAGAAGAACAAAGAATAGAAACATTAACTAACACATTTGAGGGACACGGCCAAGCTTGTGGCCGTGTCTCTCAACACAAATTTGGCAGTAACAAACACGGGCATGGGACACGGCCGTGTCTCTCTAAAATCAATCCAACACGGCCCAAATTTCCTTAGCTTGGCCGTGTCTCTCATGAATTGGCCGTGTCTCCTTGCTTTTGGCCGTGTCACTCATGAATTGAAACCCTAAACATGTCCAAATCTCCTTTGGTTGCACTCAATTTCATTATACACAATATAACTTAATTCAAATGAATGTAATCAATGTTCTAAACACATATTTTACATATTCATCACAATTTGCACATTAACTACACATTCAATCTCTTACCACTTCAAAACCCTAAAAACCAACATCACTCTTAACTTACCATCCTCAAACCAAAACCAACACTTCCAATATCAACAATAATATAACTTCTTTACTTACAATCATTTTCAACACTTAAAAACACACCACAAGCACAACTAATCATATTACTAACAATTAAAAACTCACTTCAAACACCACTTCAAAAAGAACAAAGGAAAACAAGAGAGTACTTACCTTAAATGAAGAAATTTCACAAATCTCCAACCAAAACCTTTGATTTCTCCTTCAATTTGAGCTTAGAACTTCAAGATCCTCTCTTGCTCTCTTGCTCCCTTTTGTCTTTGGATGAGCCGGCCACCATAAGGGAAAAGAAGAAAAGATGATAAAGAAAAGTCAAATTATCATCTCTTTAAATCTCCACCAAGCAATTCTAAAAAGACAATTACCAACATACCCTCTTCTCACTTGTTCTAACTATCCTTCATCCACATGCCCTATTTAGTAATTTCACTCATCCCAAATTAAAAATATCTTCTCCCCTTGACTCTCCATTTGACCAACTTATATGTTATATATATTAACATATATACAACATATACATTCCATTAACACAATCATCTCCTTTGCAAAAACATATACACATTTAATTCAAATCAAACAACAATTATATCCAAACTTCTAGGGCACACATTGGGATATTACAGATCTGGTAGAGCTGGAGAGTTATTCTAGACCAGGTCGTGTCTAGATTTGAGGTCTTAATTATAGAGTTGATTTTTTTCATCAAGATCAAAGACACTGCCAGCATGTATATATTTTATATTATTGTATATTTGGGCATTATGTATATTATATTATGTTTTGATGTATATTTATTGTAAATTATAAAGAATAGGTTAAAAAATTTTATAATATGGGTGTATATGTGGTTTGATAAAAATATATAGGTATATGTATAAATGTTTTGAGAAACATGGATAAATTGAGGAGTGTGGGTGAAATGTATGAATGTTTTTTTTTAGGAGTATTTTCTAATGCAAGTTTTGTTTTGTTGATAATTTGGGAATGTCTAATTTACAGACAAAACTATGGTGAATTTTTCTAGAGATTTTATGAAAAATACTATTTTGGAACCTATAGTTAATAATAAATATATTATTTGTTATTTTAATACACATTTTAAAGTATTTAATATTTTAAATTAGAAAAGTAAAAATTTTTATTAAACTGAATTGTGACATTTTTATACCGTATATGTGTATTTTACATATACTGGGTGTATGTATTATATGTAGATAGGGTATAAGGGTGTTAAATGCAATATCTTCTTCTATCCTAATGCAAGACCTAAATATACATCTGGAAGGAACCAATCAGAGCGTTTCATCTTATCACCTTAGTTTATGAGTTAATGGAACCATTGTAAGTGTCACTCATGCATATCATGCATACATGAGCATATCACATTGTGTTTTTGTTTTGTGTTAATATTTTTTGTCAAAGTGAACAACAGACACCCTATGAAGTAATAGCCAAAACATATATGAAATCAAAGGGTAAGAAAGGGCCATTACAAAGGAATGAAGAGATGCATACATTAGTTAGAGCCTACATTTGTTTAAGCCTATACATGGGAAAAAGTTTCTCCTTTCAATTTTTTGATTTTACATATACAAAATATTTTCAGACTCGCCTTCAATGTTTTTCCATGCAAGGGGGTAAAGAGATGGTATGACGGCTAAAAATGGCAGAATAGCTAAAATTTCTGTAAAAGTACAAAATGAAGAATCCATTAAAGAATGAAATAAGAAGAAAATTAGAACTCTCAAATGAATGAATATACAAAAGACAAAAGATCAAGACAAAGGTTCATCCTCAAGGGTGAAGAATCAAGATGAAGATCATATCAATCCAGCTAGAAGAGCTAAAGTAGAAGCAAGACAAAGGTCCAACTTCAAGAGTGAGGAATCAACATGAATATCAAATCAATTTAGCCAGAAGAGCTGAAGTCAGGGCAAGGCAAAGATCCATCCCCAATAGAGAATCAAATAAAGATCCATTTCCAAGGGCAACCATTTTCAAGCAAATTTATTGAAGTATCCTTGTAACACCCCCACATCCATTACATGCACACTACAACACCACAATGTAGCATACATGCAATAAACATAGAGATGCTACGGATTTGCTTAACATTCAAAACATTTTATATAATACCATCATCTTTCTCGATATACATTATAAGTAATAAGTAATCAACTTGTAATATAAAACAATTTAGATATATAAATACATTTAGTTAATACGCAGCGGAATTTATAAAATATATTTACATATATAAAAACATTTAAATCCTTATTTACAAATTTACATATATTTACATTATAAACAATACTTTACAACATATGAAAGAGTTATACATGATTGGCAAGTCTACTCTGATCTTTAAGTCCAAAATCAACACCTCAATGTCTACTCTCACTCGGTCTTGAAGAGCTCTCAGGTTCAACTCTATCACCTGCACGATCAAACACTATCGCGCTAAGCCAACGGCTTAGTAAGACAAATCATGCTAATGTTATGTTTTAGTGCAATGCAATGTCACACACCTTATTAATAGGAACAACATCATAGATGTAAAGCTAACAACATTATTTTTGCATATCACAAATCAATATCATATAAGCACACCACATTTCAACATCTTTTCACATTCTTCATTAATTAATCAAGTTATCATTCATGACTCACATTAAACAAAGACAAGCATGGGCCCAAAACACACTAATATGTCATTCAATTTTCAGAGTTAATGCTTTGGTTTTGTTATCACATTTATCAATATCATATACCCAACTAGGCTTCAAGGATTAGGTTCAACCAAGCTTCAAGGGGAGCAAAGCATGCTAAGCTTCAACCCAACTTGGCTTCAAGAACCAAACCCAACCTAGCTTCAAGGGTTGTAACATCTCAATTAGGCTTCAAGGATTCAATCGAACCTAACTTCAAGAGATTGTTACTATCATTAGGCATGCCACCAACAACATACTCTGAAAATGGAATAACACATTAGCCACACAATTCATTTATTATTCAATTATCATTTCCATTCTTAATTCTCATCATCATTTAGACAAACATGCCTTATTTCTTTCAATAGAATCATCATAGCCAATAACAATTGCCTCATATCACATATAAGTTACCATAGCCAATCACAATGATATTATATTCCATCACATTTCAAATCACATTATACACATAGCATTATTGATATCAATCTAACAAAGTACATTACCCATCACAAAAGTTACAATGCATAAAGTATAACATTGTTCACATAGTATCTTTATTATCATTATCATCACATCATATGAATTATATACAACAATGCATTAGTGCAAGATTTGTACTTACCTCAATAACAAATCACACAACTCTAAACACCTTCCTTCTTCCAAAGTTCTTCACTTCCCAAATTAGGGCAAATTACCTTCTTTCAAACCCTACTCCAAACATAATATAATCCATCAATTCCAAAACCATTTAATCACTTAACAACCTTATCTAAGACCTTTAGATCAAAATTAACAATCCCATAACACACATTATAGCCCACGGCCGTGGCCAACTCAACCCCACGGGCGTGGGGTACAAAACACTTCTGCCCAAAAATGTTCACTTCCTCCCACGGCCATGGCACCAAAAGCCTACCAATGACCACGGCCATGGCCAATCAAGGCCACGGGCATGGCATCCAGAAGGCTACTGCCCTCGGCCAAAACCCTATTTCCAAGCCTAAAATTCCAACAAACACCAACCACAAGCAACTCTATGAAAATAATGAAGTAAACTCAAGTAAAACATCAATAATCACTTCAAAACCCTAAAAACAACATCCACTCCAACACTTCCCACAACAACACCAATCTAACCCCTTCACTTAAAATCAAAAATAACATTTGAAAACACATCACAAACACATTTAATCATCATCTCAACAAACCAAAATTCATTTCAAACACAACTTCTAAAGAACTAAGGAAATCAAGAAAAAGAGCTTACCAAAATTGTAGAATTCCACAAATCTTCCACTTAATTCCTTGAATCTCCTTTCAATTTGAGTTTAGAACTTCAAGCCCTCTCTAGCTCTTTCTCTTCTTCAATGGCCGGCACACACATGAGAAGAGAAGAAGAATGAATACAAATCAACCATTTCTTCTTCTTTAAATATCCACCACAAAATTTAACAAAACAATTACCAAAACACCCCTCATTACTTAATTTAGCTTTTGTCCCTTGCATGCCCAAATATGTAATTTCATAAATCTCAAATAAAATATCTTCTTGCATTGACTCTCTATTTGACTTATGTATATGTTAATTATACAACCATATAAACAACATATACACTTCTCTCTACACCCTCTTTTCTTTCCCAAAACACATATACATAACCATTCTCTTCTCAATTTCTTTTCCCTTGCAATTTGACACATATATATTCAATCCAATTTATAACAACAACAACAATAACAACAACATCAACAACATAATCAAGACTTCTAGGGCATATATGAGGATATTACAATCCTGATGGCACATTTTTGTGGAAGTATTCAAACCTCTAACCTATATTGGATTTATTGAATCATCTTGACAGCATAGTGTAGTGGATTTGTTGAAGCGTCCAAATCCAATCTAGGTTTGAGAACCCGAATTTAGTCTTAAGTCGAGAATTTAAATCCAGTCTAGGGTGGAAAAGCCAAACCCAGTGTGAGCGGGGATTTTCGCCCCCACTCCCGGTGAAATGGTTCTTGCCACTTCGGCACTGTTTAGGCTCGGGGCCTTAGAGAACACGGACCTAAGTCCGGAGAAAATGGAGTCGCCACCCGGACGGGCCAGGAAAAAGAAAGGGGTGGATGACTCAATTCCTAAGGAATCCCCAACCCCTTAATGGGTTCGAAAAGTTGGGTACGTGTGGGGAAGGTGAGAAATGGCCCAGCACCCCCACAACACCCGGTTCATTGGAACCGGCCTCCTTTACAGGTCTTAATATTATAAAATTCTTAAGTATAATAACATTATCCATATTACACACAATAATTAAAAGAAAGCATCAATATATTAAAATCAAAGTAATGTCCAAACAAAGCAAATAAATGGACACCCATCCAAGGATGGAAATATGTCCTTACATCACATGCCTAGATAGGACACCTACCAAAGGTAGAAACATGCCCTTGGTCTAAAATATAAAAGCAAATTAAATTACATGATGTTTAACTAATGAGGTACCCACCAAGTGGAAACATACCTCTTACAACTTTTGGAAATCTAAATTAATTGATAAAAATAAATAATCATTCATCATAAATGAATCATTCATCAAAGCCATTAATCAAAATATAAAATAAACATCCATCCATGACAAATTAAATAAATCAAGTATTGAAATTAAATAAATTAAAGCATAAGAAATAAATCAAAGCATATCAAGTATGGAATTGAATAAAGCAAATAAAAGTCCAATTATGGCTACTGTGACTTTTTATGGAATTAAAATAAATTAGGGTTTTATGTTTTAAAAAATTGGTAAGACTCTTTGATTAAACAAATTAAGGTTTGAATGATGAAATCATGAAACTAGAGTTTTAAATACCTTAAAATACTTTAATTTGTGATTTTTGGTTTATTGAACTTTAAGCTACTTTGTAATTTTTGAGTTTTTATGTTTTTTAATGTTTTAAAAGGATTAGGATTCATAAAAATTATGGTTTAAGGTTTTAAAAGGATTAGGGTTCATTATTTTAGGTTTAAAAGTTGAATTTTGAATTTTAGGGTTTTAGAATTTAGGTCACGGGTAAAAGATTTGAATTAGGGTTTTAGAAATCAATTTGATAATTTTATGAAGTTTTACGAATTTAAACAAACAGATTGAAGTTTTTATAAGTAGAAAAGATGTTTTTTAAGGCTTTTTGAATGAAATAGAACCTACTTTAATATTTTAATAGAAACAAAATTTGATTTTGGTTTTGTTGAAAAATATGTTCAATTAGAGTTTTAAGATTTTTAAGAAGAAAAGATAACAATTTTAAGTCTTTTTAGAAAAGAAGGTCACGTTTTAGTGTTTTAACTTTGGAAAACTAAATTAAAGTTCTAAGATTTCAACTTTTGAAAAACACAAAAAACCCTAGTTTAGCTACTGTGTAAAAAATTAGAATTTAGAATTTCATACCTTCTTTTGTAAGTTGCTCCAAAAATAATTCTTCTTGGATGAACTAGCTCCAAAGACAAGCCTATTTTTCCTTTGGAATCCCCTCCATCGTGGTGCTGCTGTCCAGAAAAGATTTAAATTGAATTTCTTCTTTTCCTTCCTTGATTTGGTTTCAAATTTTCCAAACTCCCCTTGGATTTGCTCTCTCTCGGCCTCCCCCCTTTTAATTGCCTTTGGTCCTTTTTTATATTAGTTTTAGGTTGTTTTTTCCTAATTATACATGGAAAGTGATATTAATAAAAAAAGAAATTAAAACCTAATTGGATTAGGTTTCGAAAAATTTACATCGAAAAATTTTGCGCTGGCGAAAACTGTGGCAGCGGGCCAATTTTGGGCCAGTGGGCGTGTCGCCTGCAAAAAAATCCTGCGAGAAGTTATTTCGCCTGCAGGAATTTCCCGCAGGAGAAATAACTCCCCCGCAGGCCTGCGGGTGAAGTGCTGGGCCTACGGGCATGCCGCCCGCAGGAAATTCCTGCGGGCAAAATGCCCACGGGCCCGCACGACCGTTTTTCGCTGCCGATTTTTTTTCGACTCTGATTTTATTTTTATTTTTTTATTTTAATTTGTTTATTTTCATTTTTTATTAATAAAAATTAGATACTAAGGTAAAAATTACTTAATTAAAATTATTTTGGAGCAATTAGACAACAAAAATCATTTTGGGCTAAATAAAACATATTAGATCGGATTGGGTCAAAAATTAAGGGTCTACAGTTTGCCCCCTGCTTGATTGATCTAAAACCTTAGTGAAAGAGAGTGAAAAGTAAAAAGACTTAATTTTTGAAATGGCGACTTGTTTTGGGTACTTGGACCCAATTTGAGTTATGGACTCATGGATGGTTATAGGTTCTAGACCCAAGGCAAATTTGGGTTCCGGACCCGGATTCGAGTTCTGGACTCGAGGATATTTCTAGGTTCGGGATCTAAGAAAAATTTGAGTTCTGGACCCGAATTCGAGTTTTGGACTCGAGGATAATTCTAGGTTCTGGACCTAAGGAAAATTTGGGTTCTGGACCCGAGAAAAATTCTAGGTTCTGGACATAAGGAAAATTTGGGTTCTGGATCCGGTTCGAGTTCTGGACTCAAGGACAATTCTAGGTTCCGGACCTAAGGAAAATTTGGATTCTGGACCCGAGAAAAATTCTAGGTTCTGGACCTAAGGAAAATTTGAGTTCTGGACCCGGTTCGAGTTCTGGACTCAAGGATGATTCTAGGTTCTGGACCTAAGGAAAATTTGGGTTCTGGACCCGGTTCGAGTTCTGGACTCAAGGATAATTCTAGGTTCTTGACCTAAGGAAAATTTAGGTTCTAGACCCGATTCGAATTAATTTTGAGCTAATTTGGGTACTTGATTTAGGTACTTGGATCTAAGATTGGGTACTTGGACCCGGGATTGGGTACTTGGACCCTAGATTGGGTACTTGGACCCTAGCTTGAATTGATTTTGGGTACTTGGACCCGGGATTGGGTACTTGGACCCGAGATTGATTTGATTTGGGAACTTGGACCCGAGATTGGGTACTTGGACCCGAGCTTGAATTGATTTTGGGTACTTGGACCTGAGCTTGGGTACTTGGACCCGAGCTTGAATTGAATTTGACTAACCTTTTAGTTGGGAAGTCTGACTGCTCTGGCTGTTTTATGCATTGTGATTCTTCACCATCAAATTGGATCTTCATCCTTTGAGACCGGGTCTTTATCCTTGAAAATGAATCTTCATCTTTTGACATCGGGTCTTTACCCTTAAAACATTGATCTTTATCCATTGGAGGTCGGGTCTTTACCCTGGCTTTAGCTCTTTTAGCTCGATTGATCTTTCGTCTTTTGCATCTTCATTCTTTTGAGAGTTCTAATTGTTCCATTCTTTTGTTCTTCCTTTTTGCAAAGATTTAGCTATTTTTAATTGGACCTTATATCCTCTCCTTGCCCCCCCTGTGTGGCAAAATATTTGTAAGTGAGTTTAAAAATATTTAGTATATAAACCCAAAAAATTGAAAAGGAGAAACTTTGCCCCCTGTGTAGGCTCAAACCAAAGATTTTTTCCATGCAAGCTTTGATTGATATTTTTCTTGTCTAGTTCTTCACACAAGCATGCATTTCTTCTCTTTACAAAATTACTGGAGCTTTCTCAAGCAATGGGCTTTCCATGCCCTCCTGATTTGACATCTTCTTTTGATTCTTCACTTCATAGATTGTTTGCTGTTCACTTTGATAAATAATAGACAATACAAGACAAGAAAGTATGATGTGATATGCTCATGTATGCATGATATGCATGAATAATACTTACAGTTGTTCCATTGACTCACAGACCGAGGTGATCAGCAGAAGTGTTCTCATTGGTTCCATTTTGACGCTTGTTCAAGTCTTGCATTGGAATGATCGAAAGCTTTGCATTTGTGGCTTTTATCTTCTATATGTTGAAAACATGAGTGGTGGAGATCCTAAGCAGCAGAGTCAGGGATGTATCCATTTCGAATTATGTTTTAGCATGTCAATTGGCAGCTTGCCAATAATCATTTCCTTTACCCAATATGTCCTTTAGAGGTTCAACATACTTCCCTTAACTTGAAGGCTTTGTATGACAAAACATTTTTTTTTAATTTTGATTTTGAAATCATATGTTGGCTTTGTCAAATTAATGTCAATGTACCTCAGGACTTGATTTTTCCAAATTAACATATCTATAACATGACAACCCTAGTTACCATACTAAACTCGGGAATCATTTCTATTTAAGCAAGAACTGTTGCACTTCAGATAGGCACATACACATTACTTGGCCAAAGGTCTCATTTGAGTTTAGATATTGTCTATCTCATATGCATGCTTATTCCAACTATCTCCACTAATAGATTCTACCTACCAAGAGAGATCAACAGGTCTTTGATAGGCTTGAAATGAGGTCTATAAGGGACATGGGTTAAATTGAAGGCCATTTGTAAGTTGGGGCTGATGTGATACAATGGACAAGCCTTTACACTATAAATTTCTTGTTTGAATTTTAAGCGGCTTGGAGGCAATCTTGCTAGACTCCAAATTCCTTCTATATCTTCTTGGCATTAATCTGGATCTTGATAGGGATAGTCTTTGCCCTTGCAAAAAGTTTGGTACCTAAATTTGTTTCCTTTTCTTCTTCTCCCTTTTCTTTATTTCTCTTACTCTTCCCTTTCCTTTCTCTTTATTTTCCTTACTCTTCCCTTCCTTTGAGGATTCTATCATTTTGTCCTTCTTTCTTGTAGAACTATCAAGCATAGAGCTTTTAAGCATTGAATGGTCTTTCTCCTTTTTCTCCAATTTTGATTGAATCTTTGGTTGGGTTGGACCAATTCAAGTCAAACCATCCTTATGGAAGCCTTTTGCTGCATTAGGTAAAAGAGAACTCAGTTGGCTTTCTGAACCGCCTTTTTAGGTTTTATCTTTTTTTTTCTTTTTCTATTCTCTTTTTTCTTTTTCTATTCTCTTTTTTCTTTCTTTTTTTCCTTTTTTGGTTCTAGGTCAAACATAGTTGTCTTGTTTGTACCAACTTGGGCTTCCAATAATGGATGAGTGGAGTAACATAAATCTTCTTTAACAGGGATAAATCATTTGTTACTCTAATGTTGATGTTGTTTTGATATATTGGAGACATTAAGGGAACTTCAACTACCCTTAAGGTTTTGAGAACATCAACTATCCTTATGGTCTTGAAAACATCAACTACCCTTATGGTCTTGAGAACTTCAACTATCTTCATAGTCTTGACTATTCATTTTTTTCTTTGATCTTCTTGCCTTTTCACCTTTGTGATCATAAAACTTGTCAAAAGTATCACAATAGCTCAAGGTAGGTTGTTGAGGTTATATGCCAATGAAAAGAAAGCTAAAATTTTATGAAGGCTCAAAGGGGCAACTAGGGATTAATATTTAATTGGGTGGATACTAGTTGTTGGCTAATCAAACAATGCCTAGATCATCTCTCCCTTAAATAAGCAGAGTTCAATTTCGCCTCGAAAGTTTGTCAAAGCATGTTCTAAGACTGACTAAGACCTAGACAAAGATAATTATGCAGGAGCCCTTTCTAAGTAAGCATACACAACTCAATGCTATAGAGTAATTCCCTCATCCAGTAAAGTCATTCGAGTCATGATGCCTAGACACATCAAGCTAAATTCCTCATTGGTTGAGCATCAAAATGAACAAAGACCAACAAAAATTTATGATAAAAATAATTTAAATTTGAAAAACACAATAGTTCTAAAATATTAAAGAAAGTAAGATTGAAAAGCAACATTCAAGCTAAGGAAAGTTCATTGAGTTAGGCTTCTTTTCCTTTCACATCTTCAATATTTTCATCTTGAAAGGATGATAAAACAAAGTCTTCTTCCAATCCTTTTCCCACCATGAAGGTTGCTGGTGGTGGCACTCTGTTAAACATTGAAAATGGATTATCTTTGGTGTTGGGCTTGTCCGGCTCGGGAAACTTGCCATTATCAATTAAATTCTGGATCTCATGCCTCAACTTCATGCAATTGTCCGTTTCGTGTCCAGGCCTTTGATGGAATTGGCAAAATGCATTAGTATCAAAGTTAGGTGGAAGAGGATTAGGCAAAGGGCGAGGAGTCAAGAGTTGTAACAATCCCTTCTTTTGTAGCTTATTGAGAACCCAAGATAGTGGCTTCCTTAGATCTGATAACTGCCTCATTCCTCCTTAACTAGTGGCATTAACATCAACTTCTTTTTGTGTGCTTTGATTGCCTGACTGGTAGTTCCCTTTCTCATTCCTTTTTATTGAAAAGTGATTCTTCTCCCTTTCCCACTCTTCAATTTGTAGACCAGCTTGGAGAAGATCTTTGAAATCACATATGAGTGTATGAGACATCCTCTCATGAAGATTAGGCAACACCCCCTCTCACAATCATCCTTATTTGATCAGATTCATCGGGCCTCTTCTTGAGTAAAGCAGCCTTGTTTCTCCATCTCTTGACATAATCTACAAAATTTTCATTTGGTCGTTGCCTAATGGACTCAACTTCCATTAAGGTAACTTCCATTTCAACATTGTATCCATATTGTTGGATGAAGGCTTTGTAAAGTAGATCCCAACTCTTTTGTGTTACATCATCTAAGGTATTGAACCAATTTTGCACAACAGGGTCCAATGAGAGCATGAAGTACTGTAGGGTTTGAGCCTTAGTAGCTTGGGGCAGATTGCATGGCAATGATATACTGCTTCACATGGAGATGAGGATTTCCAGTGCCATTATACTTTGCAAAAGATGGCATCTTGAACTTGTATGGGACCTCTTCATCTAGCTCAAATAATTTGTCAACTTCGGACATTTCTTCAGTTTTCAGCTTTTTCTCAAATTTCTTTTCTAAATCAGCAATCATCTTTTCAATATCAGATGTCTCGGTATTTTTAATAGTTGCCTTCTTAACAACCTTTGGCTCTTTTTTGTCTTGAAGATCTTGGTAGTATTGAGCCCAGTCATCATCATCAATGATCACCTTATCATCATCAAAAGCTACTTCACTAACTTTAGTCTTCCCTTTATCCTTTGGCTTCTTAGTGCTAGCAGAAGCCTCGGCATGATTCTCTAAGATTGCAGTCAATTGGTTCCTCATGGTCTCAGCTAGGGCCTCTTTTATTTCTTCCATCTTGGCATTGAGGGCTTCATCCACCATTCTTTGAATTTGTTCGGGCTCCATTGTTCTTGGTGAGCAAGTGATTGAGTCATTGCTAGATATCTCATCTCCGGCGTAGGTCGGATTGTAAGCTTTTGAACTATCGTAATCCAGGGCTGTGAGCCAGAGAGGATTAATGATATGAGATGCAAATGTATGCATGTATGCACAAATAATAGACAAACAAGGACAAATTAGGACGTTCCTTCCAACCTTATAACATCCACACACGAATGGCGAGTCTCTTTTCCTAGGTATATGGTTAACCAAAATACCAACATGGGGTACCTTGCTTTTGAATAATTCTCTCGGACGTTTCAACCAATAGTTATATCCTTGAAAATGGAAATCAATCCATGATAATTCCCATTAATTAGGTTTTAATCCATTCAACCAACCAAAGTAGCTTTTATGCTATATTAGATTAAAACAAAATTAAGAGGTTTATCTTAGATAGATTTCTCACTTGAAAAAGGTAACTAATGATTCATGCCAAAAACAAGCTCATAGTTAATTTATTCTTAAATGTAAACTAGGCCTACAATAGATTTTTGGTATTTCATAATTGACCTAAATATTTTGCAAGCTCTTTGTAAGAATTTTGTTTTTAAGCCCATTATAAAAAGATTTTTAGAGAAGTGGATTTCGCGCTTAGTATTTGGGCCATGGGCCAAAGAATTTATTTATTTTTTTAGAAAAGTCTTATGTCCAAAGACCATCTTGAAAAATTTTGAAAATAGTTTTGGTCTTTTTGATTTTAAGGAAAAATTTATTTTGACCTTACAATATACTTAGATCATATTAGAAAAAGAACAAACTAAATAAGCCATTATTTATACTAAGATAAACTAACCATAGTCAAACAACATGCATTTGGGGTAAAACCTAAGGAAAGTAACTAGGCCAATTACATGAGCTTTAGTTTTTGGGTAGAAAGGCTTAGGTTCCTATAGCAAGTATATGCCAAATGGTACAAGGCTATGAGTGGTTATGCCATGCTCGATCTCCATACCTTGAGTGAAAGTATGATATCCCTTACATAACACAACACGGGTAACACGGGCGTCCTAACTCACGCACACGATGTAAACTAATATGATGCAATGGATAAAATCATTATAAGAAAGAATAGAATAATATAGAGACCAACGGAATCAACTTCTCTTATCCCCAACGTAGTCGCCACTGTGATCGGGGATTTTTGCCCCCACTCCCGGTGGAATGGTTCTTGCGACTTCGGCACTATTTAGGCTCGGGGCCTTAGAGAACACGGACCTAAGTCTGGAGAAAATGGAGTCACCACAAAGACTGGCCGAGAAAAAGAAAGGGGTGGATGACTCAATTCCTAAGGAATCCCCAACCCCTTAATGGGTTCAGAAAGTTGGGTACGTGTGGGGAAGGTGAGAAATGGCCCAGCACCCCCACAACACCCGGTTCATTGGAACCGGCCTCCTTTACAGGTCTTAATATTATAAAATTCTTAAGTATAATAACATTATCCATATTACACACAATAATTAAAAGAAAGCATCAATATATTAAAATCAAAGCAATGTCCAAACAAAGCAAATAAATGGACACCCATCCAAGGTGGAAACATGTCCTTACATCACATGCCTAGATAGGACACCTACCAAAGGTAGAAACATGCCCTTGGTCTAAAATATAAAAGCAAATTAAATTACATGATGTTTAACTAATGAGGTACCCACCAAGTGGAAACATACCTCTTACAACTTTTGGAAATCTAAATTAATTGATAAAAATAAATAATCATTCATCATAAATGAATCATTCATCAAAGCCATTAATCAAAATATAAAGTAAAATTCCATCCATGACAAATTAAATAAATCAAGTATTGAAATTAAATAAATTAAAGCATAAGAAATAAATCAAAGCATATCAAGTATGGAATTGAATAAAGCAAATAAAAGTCCAATTATGGCTACTGTGACTTTTTATGGAATTAAAATAAATTAGTGTTTTATGTTTTAAAAAATTGGTAAGACTCTTTGATTAAACAAATTAAGGTTTGCATGATGAAATCATGAAATTAGGGTTTTAAATACCTTAAAATACTTTAATTTGTGATTTTTGGTTTATTGAACTTCAAGCTACTTTGTAATTTTTGAGTTTTTATGTTTTTTATGTTTTTTAATGTTTTAAAAGGATTAGGGTTCATAAAAATTATGGTTTAAGGTTTTAAAAGGATTAGGGTTCATTATTTTAGGTTTAAAATTGAATTTTGAATTTTAGGGTATTAGAATTTAGGTCACGGGTAAAAGATTTGAATTAGGGTTTTAGAAATCAATTTGATAATTTTATGAAGTTTTACAAATTTAAACAAATAGATTGAAGTTTTTATAAGTAGAAAAGATGTTTTTTAAGGATTTTTGAATGAAATAGAACCTACTTTAATATTTTAATAGAAACAGAATTTGATTTTGGTTTTGTTGAAAAATATGTTCAATTAGAGTTTTAAGATTTTTAAGAAGAAAAAGATAACAATTTTAAGTCTTTTTAGAAAAGAAGGTCACGTTTTAGTGTTTTAACTTTGGAAAACTAAATTAAAGTTCTAAGATTTTAACTTTTGAAAAACACAAAAAAAACCCTAGTTTAGCTACTGTGTAAAAAAATAGAATTTAGAATTTCATACCTTCTTTTGTAAGTTGCTCCAAAAACAATTCTTCTTGGATGAAATAGCTCCAAAGACAAGTCTTTTTTGCCTTTGGAATCCCCTCCATCGTGGTGCTGCTGTCTAGAAAAGATTTAAATTGAATTTCTTCTTTTCGTTCCTTGATTTGGTTTCAAATTTTCCAAACTCCCCTTGGATTTGCTCTCTGTCGGCCTCCCCCCTTTTAATTGCCTTTGGTCCTTTTTTATATTAGTTTTAGGTTGTTTTTTCCTAATTATACATGGCAAGTGATATTAATAAAAAAAAGAAATTAAAACCTAATTGGATTAGGTTTCAAAAATTTTGCATCGAAAAATTTTGCGCTGGCAAAAACTGTCGCAGGGGGCCAATTTTTGGCCAGTGGGCGTGTCGCCTGCAGGAAAATCCTGCGGGAAGTTATTTCACCCGCAGGAATTTCCCGCGGGAGAAATAACTCGCCCGCAGGAAAATCCTGCGGGTGAAGTGCTGGGACTACGGGCGTGCCTCCCGCAGGAAATTCCTGCGGGCAAAACTCCCACGGGCCCGCACGATTGCTTTTCGCTGCCGATTTTTTTTCCGACTCTGATTTTATTTTTATTTTTATTTTTTAATTTTTATTTGTTTATTTTTATTTTTTATTAATAAAAATTAGATACTAAGGTAAAAATTACTTAATTAAAATTATTTTGGACCAATTAGAAAACAAAATTCATTTTGTGCTAAATAAAACATATTAGATCGGATTGGGTCAAAAATTAAGGGTCTACACCCAGTCTAGGGTTGAGAACCAAAATCCAGTCTCGGGATGATAACCCAAATCCAATTTAGGGTAAAAAATCCAAATCCATTCTAGGGTCGAGAATCCAAATCTAGTCTAGGGTCGAGAACCCAAATTTAGTCTATGGTTGAGAACCTAAATCCATTCTTGGGTTGAGAACTCAAATCCAATCTCGAGTCTAGAACCCAAACAATCTAGTCTCAGGTCCAGAATCTAACCAAACCAATCTCAGGTCCAGAACCCAATCCAATCTTGGATCTAAAATCCAAATTAATCAATCTCGGGTCCAGAACCCAATTCAATCTCGGGTCCAAAACCCAAATCAACTAATCAAATCTCAGGTCCATAACCCAATCTAGTCTCTAATCCAGAACCTAACCAAACCAATCTCGTGTCTAAAAACCAATCCAGTCTTGGGTCTAGAACCCAATAAATCATATCTCAGGTCCAGAACCCAATCCAATATTGGGTTAACAACCCAAGCAAACCAATCTCCGATCTAGAACCAATTCCAGTCTCCATTCTAGAACCAAAATCAATCAATCTCAGGTCCAGAACCTAATCCAGTCTCAGGTCCAAAATCCATATCAATCAATCTAGGGTCCAGAACTTAATACAATCTTGGGTTCAGAATACAAATCAATCAATCTCGGGTCTAGAACCCAAATTAATCATATCTTGAGTCTATAACACAACCAAATTGACCTCGAGTCTAGAACATAAATAATTATGTCTTGGATCCAAAACCCAAACCAACCTCTGGGTCAGAACCCAAACCAACCTCATGTCCTGAACCCAAATCAATTTTTAGGCCTAGAACCCATCCTTATCCAGAATTGGCTCAAAGTCATGTTGCTTTACACTCTCTAAATAAATTCAAGATTGTTTAAGCAAGGGGCAAACTGTAAACTCTTAATTTTGGCCCAAAGCAAGTCTAGTCCAAATTAAAGATGTCCTAATTCAAGATCGGTCCATTTTTAATAGCTTAAACCTACTTTAAGCTTTTAATTAGTTCAGTCTAGTTATATGAGGCCTAAAATTAGCCGGTTTAACCTTTAAAGCCCTAAAATGGTCTGGTCCTAAATTTTATTAGTATAATTGGATTTGGGCTAGGCCAATTCGATATGGACAACATCCATATCGAATTGGAGCCACCCGATTTGATATGGATGGCTCCATATCGAATTGGAGGCCATCTAATTTGATATGGAGGCTCTATATCTATTTGGAATGCATCCAATTCAATATGGACACCACCCATATCTAATTGGATGCAAACAAATTCGATATGGTTGGCCCATATCGAATTAATTAAATTAAACAAGGTTTAATTTGATATGGACAGGTTCCATATCAAATTAAATTTATTTTAATTTGATATGGCCTCAATTTCATAACATCACTTTGTTTTAAGTGTCCGGTAGTTTTATTTCCAAAACCCTAGTTTAATTATCCAAAAAATTATTTATATGTTTTATCAACCAAAATCCCAAATTGTATTTTAAAACCCTAATTTTCTTTTCAAAACTATATTGACACCTATGAGAGGGGATTTTTATCCCCACTCCCGGTGGAATGGTTCTTACGACTTCAGTACTATTTAGGCTCAGGACCTTAGAGAACACGGGCCTAAACTTGGAGAAAATAGAATTGCCACCCGAACAGGCCAGGAAAAAGAAAGGGGTGGATGACTTGATTCCTAAGAAGTCTCCAACCCGCTAATGGGTTTAGAAAGTTGGGTACGTGTGGGAAAGCTGAGAAATGGCCCAACACCCTCACAACGGCTGGTTCATTGGAACCTACCTCCTTTTCAGTTCTTAATATTATAAAATTCCTAAAAATAATGTTATTATCCATACTACATATGATAAATAGAATAAATAAATACTTTATTAAAAAAATCATGGCAATGTCCAAACAAAATAAACAAATGGACACCCATCCAAGGATGGAAACATGTCCTTACATAGTCCAATGTCTAAAACAAAATAGGACACCCACCAAAAAGGTAGAAACATGTCCTTTATATTAGTCCCAAAATTAGAACATAAATTAAATTACATGATGCTTAATACATGAGATACCCAAAATAAAAAAAAACATACCTCTTAAAGTGTTAATACCAAAATAAATAAATAATAATCATAATAATAAAGAAAATATCCATCCATGATAAATTAAACCAATCAAACATCGAAATCAAATAAATCAATAATCAAAACATATAATAAACTACATAATTAAATCTAAAATTAAATAAAGCAATAAATATATAAATTTAGGGTTCATATCTTAAAATAGGGTTTTAGAATTTTAAATATTAAATTAGGGCTTTGAAAAAAAAATAAAGCTAAATACATAGACTCATAATAAAATTTTGAAAACTGGTTTTTAGGAATGTAGGTTTTGATGTTAAAACTTTTGAAAACTAGTTTTAGGGTTTGAGAAAAATATGATTAAGGTTTTGGAAAACAAGGCTAGGGTTTTTGGTTTAGAAATTAAGGTTTAGGTCATGGTTTTGGGATTTAGGTTTTATAAGTTAGGGTTTTAGAATGCTAAACAATTAAGGATTAATGGTTTGAAAATAGTTTAGGGTTTGGATTAAGAATATTAACATCATTATTCTTTTCAAGTACTTAGGCTACTGTGATAATTTTTTAAAAACTTAAACGAAGCCACTGAAGCTACTGTGTTATATTGAAACTTTAAATACATAACCGTTTGTTGATTAATTTAGGTGAATAAATAACATATTTAATACGTAAAATGATCAAAGCATATTATAATTATTTAGTTCGGAACATACCTTCATTATTGGTTCTTTCACAATTTATTGAGTAAAATTCTAGCAGAATAATCACCAAGAAAACACTGATTTGTTACCTTTATTATGTATCCTCTCTTGTTGGTGATTTTTTTTAGATGGTAAACTGCTTCCCCTAATAGTCAGTACCTCTCCAAGTTCCGTCTCAAAAAAGTCCAAAGCCCACTTCTGGCCGAATCCCCTTTAAAAGATCAAAGTCCCCTTTCTATGTGTTTTAATGTAGTATTTACAGGAAACTAAAATAAAAAAACTAGTATATTAAGGAAATTAAAAACCGTTTTGGAAAATAAATTAAAAACCAAGTAAAATAAGGTTTCAGCGAAAACTGCGCGCGGGCGAGCTGGGAGTTAGCCGCAAGCTGGGCGCGGACAAAATTGCATGCGGGCCGCAATTTCATCACAATAGCAAATTGGCCCATGGCCAATTCGTCGCAAGTGTTCCTGTGGTGAATTGGCCCAAGCCAATTCGTCGTCGCCAATTTTTCCGTCGCCGATTTTTTATTTTTTTATTTTCATTATTAAAAATAAATATTATAAGTAATAAAGATTATTAAGATAAATATTATTTTTTAAAATAAATATTAAAATACTATAAAAATTATTTTGAACTGTTTAAAAATATTGGACTGGACTGGGTCAAAAATTAAGGATCTACAGTTTGCCTCCTGCTTGAGCGATCTAAGACTACAACAAAAGAGAGCGAAAAGCAATATGATTTTTGACTGAGTTTAGAGCCAAATTAGACTTCATACCCAAGGTTGGTTTGAGTTTTGGATTAAAAAATAATTTGGGTTCTGGACCCGGAGCAAGTTCTGGACTTAAAAATAATTTAGATTCTGGACCCATGGTGAGTTTTGGACTTAAAAATAATTCGGGTTCTGGACCTGAGGTAAGTTCTAAACTTAAAAAATAATTTGGGTTCTGGACCTTAGGTAAGTTCTAGACTTAAAAAATAATTTGAATTCTGGACCCAGGATAAGTTCTGGACTTAAAAAATAATTTGGATTCTAGACCCGGGATAAGTTTTAGACTTTAAAAATAATTTGAGTTTTTGACCCGAGGTAAGTTCTGGACTTAAAAAGTAATTTGGGTTTTGGACCCGGGATAAGTTCTGGACTTTAAAAATAATTTGGATTTTGGACCCGAGGTAAGTTCTGGACATAAAAAATAATGAGTTCTGGACCCGTGATAAGTTCTGGACTTAAAAAATAATTTGGGTTCTAGACCCGAGGTAAGTTCTGGAAATTAAAAATTAATTTGAATTCTGGACCCGGGATATGTTTTGGACTTAAAAAATAATTTGGGTTCTAGACTCGGGATAAGTTTTGGACTTTAAAAATAATTTAGGTTCTGGACCCGAGATAAGTTCTGAACTTAAAAAAATAATTTGGGTTCTAGACCCGGAGCAAGTTCTGGACTTAAAAATAATTTAGGTTCTGGACCCATGGTGAGTTTTGGACTTAAAAATAATTTGGGTTCTGGACCCGAGGTAAGTTCTGAACTTAAAAAATAATTTGGGCTCTGGACCTGAGGTAAGTTCTGGACTTAAAAAAGAATTTGAGTTCTGGACCCGGGATAAGTTTTGGACTTTAAAAATAATTTAGGTTCTGGACTCGAGGTTAGTTCTGAACTTAAAAAATAATTTGGGTTCTGGACCCGGGATAAGTTCTGGACTTTAAAAATAATTTGGGTTTTGGACCCGAGGTAAGTTCTGGATGTAAAAAAATAATTTGGGTTCTAGATCCTAGGTAAGTTCTGGACTTAAAAAATAATTTAGGTTCTGAACCCGGGATAAGTTCTGGACTTTAAAAATATTTGGGTTCTGGACTCGGAATAAGTTCTAAACTTTAAAAATAGTTTAGGTTCTAGACCCGGGATAAGTTTTGGACTTTAAAAATAATTTGGATTCTGAACCCGGGATATGTTCTAGACTTTAAAAATAATTGGGGTTTTGGACCCGAGTTAAGTTCTGGACTTAAAAAATAATTTAGGTTCTGGACCCGAGATAAGTTCTGGACTTAAAAAATAATTAGGTTCTGGACCTGGGATAAGTTCTAGACATTAAAAATAATTTGGTTTCTGAACTTAATCATGGATCTTTATCCATTAGAGATTGGGTCTTTACCCTTAAAACATGGATATTTATCCATTGGAGATCGGGTCTTTACCCTTGAAATATGGATCTTTATCCATTGGAGATCGGGTCTTTACCTTTAAAACTTGGATCATTATCCATTGGAGATCGAGTCTTTACCCTTGAACCATGGATCTTTATCCATTAGAGATCATGTCTTTACCCTTGAAACATGGATCTTTATCCATTGGAGACTGGGTCTTTACCCTTGAAACATGGATCTTTATCCATTGAAGATCGGGTCTTCACACTTGAAATTAGATCTTCATCCTCGGCATTAGGTCTTTACCCTTAAAAATGGATCTTCATCCTTGGAAATCTGGTCTTCACCCTTGAAATTAGATCTTCATCATTTAAGCTGGATATTCATCCTCGGAATTAGGTCTTTTCCCTTAAAATGGATCTTCATCCTTTAGACATTTGTCCTATATTGGCTTCAGCTCTTCTAGTTGGGCTGATCTTTTGAGTTTTGCATCTTCATTCTTTTGATAGTTTTAGTGTTCCATTCTTTTGCACTTTTTCAAAAAATTCAGCTATTTTTTAGCTGGCCCCTTATATCTTCTCCTTACCCCCAATGATTTTTCTCATCTAGGCTCTGATTGATATTTGTGTTGTCTAGTTCTTCGCACAAGCATGCATCTCTTCTTTCTTTTGCAAAATGACTAGAGCTTCCTTAAGCAATGGGCCTTCCATGCCCCCTAATTTCATAACTTATTTTGATTCTTTACTTCCCAGGGTGTTTGCTATTCATTTTGACAAAGAATAGACAATACAATACAAGAAAATGCAATGTGATATGCTCATATATGCATGATATGCATGAATAATACTTACAGTGGTTCCATCGACTCATAGACTGAGGTGATCAGTAGAAGTGTTCTCATTGGTTCCTTCCAGATGCTTGTTCAGGTCTTGTATTGGAATGACAGAAGTCTTCGCTTTTATGGCTTTTATCTTTGAGATATTGAAAACATGAATAATGGAGGCCCCAAGTAGCAGAGATACATCCATTTCAAATTATGATTCAGTATGTCAATTGGTAGCTTCTTCATAACCTCGCCAACAATCATTTACTTTGCCCAATGTGTCATTCGAGGTTCAATGATTCGACATACTTCCTTTAACTTGAAGGCTTTGAATATTTTTTTTTTGAATTTTGATTTTGAAATCAAATGTTGGCTTTGCCAAATTAATGTCAATTTACCTCAGGACACAATTTTTAGAATTAACATATCTATAATATGACAATCCTAGTTACTGTTGCACTTCAGATAGGCACATACACATTACTTGGTCAAAGGTCTCATTGAGTTTTAATATTGTCTATATCATATGCATGCTTATTCAAACTATCTCCACTAATAGACTCTAAGTACTAAGAGAGATCAACATGTCTTTGATAGGCTTGAAATGGGGTCTATAAGGGGCATGGTTTAAATGAATGTCATTTTGAAATTGGAGCTTATGTGATACTGTGGGCAAGCCTTCACACTACAAACTTTTTATTGGAACTTTAGACAGTTGGAAGCATGAAAAGATAAAGCTTTAAACATTCTTCTTTCTTCTTAACGTTAATCTGGATCTTGATTCTGATAGTCTTTTTCCTTATAAAAGTTGATACCCACATTCCTTCTTTTTTTTTTCCTTTTCTTTCTCTTTCTTTTTCTTACTCCTTTTCTTTGAGCATTTTATCATTTGTCCTTGTTTCCTATAGGACTGTCAAGTACAAGACTTTCAAGAACTGGGTGACCTTTCTCCTTTTTCCCCAATTTTGATTGAATCTTTGGTTAGGTTGAACCAATTCAAGTCAAACTGTCCTTATAAACCAAATGGAAGTCTTTTGATGCTTTAAGTAAAAGAGAACTCAGTTGGCTTTCTGAATCATTTTAGGTTTTATTTTATTTTATTTTATTTTTCTTTTCTTTCTTTTTCCTTTCTTTTCTTTCTTCTTTTTTCTTCGTCCTTTTTTTTCTTCTTTTTTCTTTTTCCTTTTTTTTGGTCCTAGCTAAAAAACAGTTATATTATTTGTACCAACTTGTATTTTTGGTAATGGATGAGTGGAGTGGTATTAATATGCTTCAGTCCTAACTTTATTTGTAATATTTGGTCTAATTCAGGTGAATTTCAACTATCCTTATAGTTTTGAGAACATCAACTATCCTTACGGTCTTGGTTATGCATTCCTTTCTTTTTGATCTTCTTGCCTCTTCCCCTTAGTGATCATCAAATTTGTTATAAATGCCACAACAGCCCAGAGTAGGTTGTTGGAGTTTATATGCCAATGAAAAGAAAGTTAAAATTTTATGAATGCTCAAAGGGACAACTAGGGATTGATATTTAATTGGGTGGATACTAGTTATTGGCTAGCCAAATAATGCCTAAATCATCTCTCCCTTAAATAAGCAGAGTTCAAATTTCTCCTCGAAATTTGGTCAAAGCATTTTCTAAGATTGACTAGAACCTAGACAAAGGTCATTATGCAGGAGCCCTCTTTAAGTAAACATACACAACTCAATGCTATAGAACAATTACCTCACCTAGTAAAGTCGTTCGAATTATAATGCATAGATATGCTAATTTATAAATATCAAGTTAAATTCGTCATTGGTTGAGCACCAAAATGATCAAAGACCAATAAAAATTTGATGAAGGAAATTTATTCAGACAACTCATAATTTAAAAAATATGATTGTTCCATAAAACACCAAATAAAGAAAATAAAACAAAAAAAAAAACAAAGAAGCCAAGGGAAATTTGTTAAGTTAAGCTTCTTCTCCTTTCACATCTTCAATATTGCCATCTTGAAAGGAGGCTATGACAAGATCTTCCTCCAATCCTCCTCCTACCATGAAAGTTACTGGCGGTGGCACTCTGTTGAACCTAGGCAAAGGATTGCTTTTGGTATTGGGCTTATCCGGCTCGGGTAGCTTACCACTATTAATTATATCTTGAATCTCATGTCTTAGATGAGCATATTTATTTGTCTCATGCCCTTGCATTTTATGAAATTGATAGAAGGCCTCGACATTGAAGTTTGGTGGCAGAGGATTATGTTCTGTAGCTTGTTGAAAACCCAAGATAGAGGTTTCCCCAATTCTGAGAACCGTCTTCTATTTCCTTGACCAGTTGCATTAACATCAACTTCCTTTTGCATGTTTTGATTACTCGAATGGTAGTTTCCTTTCTTATTTCTTCTTACCGAAAAGCGGTTCTTCTTCCTTTCCTACTCTTCAATTTGTAGACCAGCTTGGAGAAGATCTTTGAAATTTCGGATGAGTGTATGAGACATCTTTTCACGAAGACTTGGCAACACCCCTCTCACAATCATCCTAATCTAATCTGACTCATCAAGTCTCTTCTTGAGCAAAGCAGCCTTATTTCTCCATCTCTTTACATGATCAACAAAGTTCTCATTTGGTCTTTGCCTAATGGTCTACACCTCCATCAAGGTAACTTCCAGCTCGACATTGTACCCATACTGTTGAATGAAGGCTTTGTACAACATATCCCAATCTTTTTGGGTACTTTCTTCCAAGGTATTAAATCAATTTTGCACAACAGGATCCAGTGAGAGCATAAAATACCTCAGAGTTTGAGCTTTAGTAGCTCTGGCAGATTGCATGGCAGTGATGTACTACTTCACATGGAGATAAGGGTTTCCAATACCATTGTACCTAGCGAAGGAAGACATCTTGAACTTATAAGGGACCTCCTCATATTGTTGAAATAGTTTGTCAATCTCGAACATCTCTTCAGTTTTCAGCTTCTTCACGAATTTCTTCTCCAAATCAGCAATCAGTTTCTCAACATCAGAAGTTTCAGTCTTTTTCACAGTTGCTCTTTCCATAACCCTCGACTCTTTCTTCTTATCTTAAGGATCTTGGAAGTATTGGGCCTAGTCATCATCATCATCATCCATAATCATCTTGTCATCATCGAAGACTACTTCACCAACTTTAGCCTTTCCCTTGTCTTTCTTAGTGCTTGCGGATGCTTCAGCAGTGTTCCCAAACATTGCAGCCATTTGACTTTTCATGATCTCAGCTAGGGCCCCCTTTAGTTCTTCCATATTAACTTCAAGGGAATCATCCAACATCTTTTGAATCTGCTCAGGTTTCATTGCTTTTGGTGAGAAGCTAACTGAGTTGTTATTAGATTCATCACCGGCATAGGTTAAATTGTTGTAGGCTTTTGAACTATTGTAATCCATGGCTGTGAGCCAGAGATGATCAATGATATGAGATGCAAATGTATGTATGCATGTATACATGTTTGCACAAACAATAGAAAAAGATAAAGTAGAACGTCCCTTCCAACCTTATAACTTCCACACACGGATGGTGAGTCTCTTTTACTAGGGACATGGTTAACAAAATACTAACATGGGGTGTCTTATTTTTGAAAAATTCTCTTGGACATTTCAATCAATAGTTATATTTTAAAAATAGAAATCAGTTCACGATAATTTCCATTAATTGGATTAAAACTAAATTAAGAGGTTTATTATAAATAGATTTTCCACTAGAAAAAGTAATTAATGATTCATGCAAAAAAAATAAGCCTATGGTTAATAATTCTTAGTATAAACTAGGCTCACAATTGATTTTTGGTATTCCATAATTAACCTAAATAATTTGTAATCTCTTTGTAAGAAAAGGTTGGATGAAAGGAAAAAATAACTTTGTTTGAAAAACCCATTGTAAAAAGAATTTTAGAAAAAATAGATTTTTGACTTTGTATTTGAGTCATGAGAAAATAATTTTTTGATTTATTTTTAGAAAAGTTTTATGTCCAAAGACCATCTTGAAAAGTTTTGAAAATAGCTTTGGTCTTTTGGTTTTAGAGAAAAAATTATTTGAGCTCACAATGTAATTAGGTCATATTAGAAAAAGAACAAACCAAATAAGCCATGATTAAAACCAAGATAAATTAACTATAGTCAAACAACAAGCATTTGGGGTAAAAATCTAAGGAAAGTAACTAGGCCAATTAGATGAGCTTTAGTCTTTGGGTTAAAAGGCTTAGGTTCCTATAGCAAGTATATACCAAAAGGTATAAGGCTATTAGTGGTTATGCCATGCTCGATCTCCATACCTTGAGTGAAAGTATGGTATCCCTTACATAACACAACACGGGTGTCCTAACTCACCCACACAATGCAATCTAATATGATGCAATGGATAATATCATGATAAGAAAGAATAGAATAATATAAAGACCAACAGAATCAACTTCTCTTATCCCCAGTGGAGTCACCATTGTGAGCGGGGATTTTTGCCCCCACTCCCGGTGGAATGGTTCTTGCGACTTCGGCACTGTTTAGGCTCAGGGCATTAGAGAACACAGGCCTAAGCCCAGAGAAAATGGAGTTGCCACCCGAAAAGGTTGGAAAAAAGAAAGGGGTGGATGACTCGACTCCTGTGGAGTCCCCAACCCCCTAATGGGTTCATTGGAACAGCCTCCTTTTCAGGTCTTAATATTATAAAATTCTTAAATATAATGATATTATCCATACTACATGTGATAAATAGAATAAAAAAATAGTTTATAAAAAAATCATGGCAAAGTCCAAACAAAACAAACAAATGGACACCCATCCAAGGATGAAAACATGTCCTTACATCGTCCAATGTCTAAAACTAAATAGGACAACCACCAAAAAGGCTGAAACATTTTCTTTACATTAGTCCCAAAATTAAAACTTACATTAAATTACATGATGCTTAATACATGAGGTACCCAAAATATGGAAACATACCTCTTACAATGTTAATACCAAAATAAACAAATAATAAACATAATAATAAAGAAAATATCCATCCATGATTAATTAAACCAATCAAACATCAAAATCAAATAAATCAATCATCAAAACATATAATAAACTACATAATTAAATCTAAAATTAAATAAAGCAATAAATATATAAATTTAGGGTTCGTATCTTAAAAAAGGTTTTAGAATTTTAATTATTAAACTAGGGCTTTGGAAAAAAGAAAGTTAAATACACAGACTCATAATAAAATTTTGAAAACTGATTTTTAGGGATGTAGGTTTTGATGTTGAAAATTTTGAAAACTAGTTTTAGGGTTTGAGGAAAATATGATTAAAGTTTTGGAAAACAAGGCTAGGGTTTTTAGTTTAGAAATTAGGATTTAGGTCATGGTTTTGGGATTTATGTTTTATAAGTTAGGGTTTTAGAATGTTAAACAATTAATGATTAATGGTTTGAAAATAGTTTAGGGTTTGGATTAAGAATATTAACATCATTATTATTTTTAAGTACATAGGCTACTGTGATAATTTTTAAAAAACTTAAATGAAGCCACTGAAGCTACAATGTATTAAAACTTTAAATACATAACCTTTTGTGAATTAATTTAGGTGAATAAATAATATAATTAATACTTAAAATGATCAAAGCATATTATATTTATTTAGTTCAAAACATACCTTCATTGTTGGTTCCTCCATAATTTATTGAGTAAAATTCTGGCAGAACAATCACCAACACAACACTGATTTGTTGCCTTGATTATGGATCCTTTCTTATTGTTGATTTTTTTTTAGATGGTAAACTGCTTTTCCTAAAAGTCACTGCCACTCCAAGTTCCATCTCCAAAAAGTCCAAAGCCCCTTTCTGGCCGAATCCCCTTTAAAAGATTAAAGTTCCCGTTGTGTGTGTTTTAATGTAGTATTTATAGGCAACTAAAATAAAAAAAATCCTAGTATATTAAGAAAATTAAAAACTATTTTGGAAATAAAATAAAAAACTAATTAAATAAGGTTTCGGCGAAAACTGTGCACAGGCTAGCTGAGGGGTATTTGCGGGCTGGCACGAGCAAAATTTCGTGCAGGATGTAATTTCGGCCAATTTACCGTAGGTAAAACCTGTGGCCAATTCATCGCAAGTGTTCTTGCAGCGAATTGGCCCAAGCCAATTCGTCGCCGATTTTTTATTTTTTTATTTTCATTATTAAAAATAAATATTATTAAAATAAATATTATTTTATTAAAATACCATAAAAATTATTTTATACTGTTTAAAAATATCGGACTGGACTGGGTCAAAAATTAAGGGTCTACAAAATCCTAATTTTCATTCGAAAATTTTAAAATCATATTTTAACCCTAAAAATCGCAATTTGATCAGTAAAAACCTAATTTCCATTTATAAACCCTAATTTTCAATTATGAACCCTAATTCATCTATAAACCCTAATTTTACATATATATTTTTCAATGTAATATTAAAACCTAGATTTAATGTATGATTTATTTCTATTTTATTCATGATGAATGGTTTGATATTTTAATTGGTTTATTTCAATTTCAAGAATATAAAAGGCATGTTTTCACTTTATGGGTGCCTTATTTGTTAGGATCAATGTAATTTTATTTAATTTATGTTTTGGGGATTAATGAAGGTACATGTGTTCTACCAATTGGTGGGTGTCCTATTTTATTTAATTGCATTTTGAACATTAAACATTGTAAGGGTAATTTTTTCAACTTGTATGGGTGCCCATTATTTAATTGTTTATCTAATTTATAATACAATGATTATTTATTTTGATAATTGCATATAATATGGATGATTTTTGATAAATTAAGAATTTAATAATATTTAGACCTGAAAGCGAGGCCGGTTCCAATGAACCGGGCTCTATGGGGGTGCTAGGTCATTCCCATCTTCCCTATGTGTATCCAACTTTTTAACCTATTAGGGGGTTAGGGATTCCTTAGGAATCGAGTCGTCCTTCCCTTTTTTTTTTCGGCCTGTTCGGGTGGTGACTCCATTTTTCTCTGGGTATAGGCTCATGTTCTCTAAGATCCTGAGCCTAACAGTGCCGAAGTAGTAAGAATCATTCCATATGGGAGTGTGTAATATCCCAAAATGTGCTCTAAAAGTATTGAGGTAATTGTTGTTTGATTTGAATTAAATGTATATGTGTTATGGGAAAGGAAAGAGTTATATAGAGAAGTGTATATGTTGTTTATATGATAATATATATAACATATATGCAAGTCAAAAGAGTGGTCAAGGGAAGAAGATATTTATTTAGTTATTTGTGAAATTACTAAAAGAGGGCAAATGCTTTAAAGGAAATCAAAACAAATTGTATACGGGTGTTTAGGTAATTGCTCATGTTGAGATAATTGGTGGAGATTTAAAGAGGAGTTGACTTTGTTTCTTCATTGTTCTTTTCTTCTTTTCTTTTTGTTGTGGCTGGCTCCTCCATAGACAAGGGAAAGCAAGTGAGCAAGAGAGGATTTTGATGTTCTAAGCTCAAATTGAAGGAAGATCTAAGTGATCAAGTTGATGATTCAAGAAGTTTTATAACTTTGGTAAGTCCTCTTTTGATATCTTTGCTTATTTGAAGTTGTGTTGTGAAATTGATAGATGATTTAAGAGTGTGTTGTTTGATTGTGATATGTTTAAGAGTGTTTGATTAGATTGATTATGGATTTTAAGGATGGATTGAAGAAAAGAGTAAGTTGGTTGGAAGAGATGGTGTTGTATTTGTGTTTAGGGTTTTGTGATGATATTTGTGATTTGTGTTTGTTATAGATGTGGAGTTGTTTTGGTGTTTTTGTAAGTTTAAGATGGTTTTTGGGTATGTTTTGTTAAGTTTGTTTGAAGTGGATGTTGGTGAAAAGAAGTATTTTGATGGGTGTTTTGTGGTTTTGGCCGGAATCTGAGTTTTTGGCCTGACACGCCCGGGAGCACATCCAGAGTTTTAGGCGTGTCAATTGTGTTGGAGGCAGTAGGTTTGACACGACCAGTAACACGCCCGTGTTATTGAGCGTGTCATAGCTACTGTGAGATTGGAGAGTTTACACGGCCATGAGCACGCTCACGTTGTTGGACGTGTTGATATTTTTCAGAGAGGCAGAATGTATTACAAGCCCAGTGACACTCCCGTGGTTCTGAGCATGTAAAAGCTTCTATGCTGTGGAGTTAGGGCACGGTCAGGGACACGCCCGTGTGGTTGAGCGTGTCATGTTTAGGGTTTGCCCTAGTTAACTCTTAATTTGATTATCTCATGTGTATCCCTAAGCAAGTGTATGTTATTATTTTTGGATTAGGTCTTGAAGAAAGTGAGTTATCATTGATCTAAGAAGTAAAAGAATCTTGGAAAGGAAGTGTTTAGAGTTGTGTGAATTGTTATTGAGGTAAGTACAAACCTTGCATTGTTGCATAAATTCACTTGATATGACATTATTGTTATATATGAATAATGTTATGTTTTGCACATTGTGAATCTTGTGAAATGTACTATATGTATAATGTGAAATGAGATAATTGAGACATGTATGCATATATGATTATGTTCAATGTAATTGATTATGAATATGTGAAAGATGATGTATTATATTGTGAATTGAGACATAATGATTCAAATGTGATGAGAAGCCATTGTGAGTGGCTATGGTTATACAAATGAAAGTGTTGAGGCATGATTGCCTATTTGATATTGAGATACAAATTGAGAAAGAGAATAATGATATAATTGTATGTTTAATATGTTATTCAGTTTCAGAGTTCTGGATTTGGGTAGCATGCTTATGAAATTATGAATAGTAACAGTCTTGCCGGGTTGAGGATCTCTTCAATTTGAGTTGAATTGAGGTCCAAGAGACTGGGTCTATTACATTATGAGAATTGTGATTATGAGATATATGATTGGTAACAGTCTTGCCGGGTTGAGGATCTCCTCGATTTGTTGAGTTGATGGTCCAAGAGACTGGGTCTGTTACACTATCCATGGATAGAGACATATATATATATGTTGCCTACGGGCTTGATTATTGTGATTATGAACCAAAGCAGTAACTCTGAATTCTGAATATCGTATTAAACACTTGTTGGGCCCATAGGTGTCTATGTCATGTTGATGTTATGAATGAAGAAATAATGTAATATTCATGAAATATTGTATATTGAGTATGATCTTTATTGTTTGATTGTATATCATTGTTATTGATTAAGCATAATAGCATTATGGTTTGTACTACTGAGTTGTTGGCTCAGCGCGATTATGATTCATCGCGCAGGTGATAGAGGGGATAGAGTTGAGACGGAGAATTCTTCTAGACCTAGTTGAGGTTGTTTTGATTGTGAAGAGTTGGATTAAAGCTTAAAGATCAGAGAGTCAAGCTGCCAATCATGTATATATTTCATATTTTGTAATTATTGAGGTTTAATGTATTTATATTTGTAAGTTTTGAATGTAACTTTCATTGCATAATAAACAAACATTTTTATCTATTGTGTCTTATGATTTTCATTTCTCTTTATTTGGTATTTCTTAAATTTTTAGTTTTACTTTAAAGATGATTTGTGTATTTGTAAAGTGTGTCATTTCTATATTCAGTATACGTATAATACGATCGTATAAGCATGCTTTGTACGTATACAGGATATAGGGGTGTTACAGAGTGGGGTCAAAAATCTCTGCTCAAAAATAGGTTGGCTAAAATTAGACATGTAGTTGATTCTATTATTTCTCAATTGATCTAGTTAAGGTTATAAACTTGAAACAATTTGCAAACTAAGGCCTATTAAAAATGATGGTCTTGGGTTGAGGAACATGTAAGAACATATTTTTAGGTTAAGGTTTATACAAATTTAGGCCCATCTTAAATGAGAAACGAGTTGAACTTTTGGCCCCATGTGAAAAAATAGATTGATTTATGGTCCACATGAAAAAGGGTTGGAGTTATTGTTCATACATGGAAATAATTAATTTTGTGCTCAACTTGAAAATGATTTCGGGTCTAACTAGAAAAATGTATTGATTTTGGAACTTCATGCCATCAAAAGTCATAAGGAACTCAAGTTATGTACATATAAGTGATGAAAAGTGGTTTTGGGCCTTAGCCCAGATGCAAATAAATTACCTGGCCCAAATGGTTAAAAAAGGATTTTGGGCTTTGGCCCATAATGTCGGTTTTGAAATAACATTGTGAAAAAATCTATGTGGGTTGGAAAAATATGAAAATCATCTCGATCATGTATAAAGCTTTTTAATGATATGTTTGGGGCAAAAATCCACCAAAATACTTTTTCAAAAAAAAATTCAGGTCTATAATCATAATTTGATAAAATCAAGAAAAGCTGAATCAAATAAGTTAACTAAAGCCAATAAGTTTTAAACACATACCATAGAACATGCAAAAATAAGGCAATCCTAAAAGAAAGTTACTAGGTATCATATATGTAAGCTTTAAACTCAGGGTATTAAGGCCCAGGCTCCAGCAATACGATATACCCCATGGTATAAGGTTACAAGTAGTTATATGGTGATCACTCTCTATACCTTAGGTGAAGATATGGTATCTCTCACACATATAACATGAATATCATGGGCATCCTCATATATGCACCTAATGCAACTATAAATGCTAGAATAATACAAGTAATATGCTCAAATAAAATAATACTAGCACCCAATATAATCAACTTCCAATGTCCCTAGTGGAGTCACCAATTAAAGAACATAGGCATGTGCCCAAAGAAAAAGGAGTTGCCATCCGGATAGGTTGGGATGAAAAGAAAGAGGTGGTAACTTGATTTTTAATGAATCTCCAACTACCTACTAGGTTCAAAAGTCACTTAATTGAATTTATTAAAACATGAGGATTAACTTCTATAAAGCTTTTCTTTAATTAAAATTATATTTTGAAACTTGTTCATCTTTATTTACTTATAGCCATATTGAACTTTAAACATGTTTTTTATGTGGGATGATGAAATTGCATGAGCAATTAGTATGATTATTTATAAATCAAGAGGAGATATGTTTAATAGCAGGTATGAGGTCAATCTTATGTTTAATCCCTCTCAAGGGTGGTAATCCCTTTGGCATCTCCTTCGAAAACACATCCTCAAACTCATACAACCAAGAAACAATAATACTAGGCAAAGTGTCAATATCTAAAATATTAATTAAACTCTCTTTGTACATAATTACAATGAGATATCTTTGTGTATTAAAGACACTCTTAAGCTCTCTTTCTTTTGCCTGAAAGTTGTGTTTCTTTTTGCTCTTAACTAGCTGTTTTCCCCCACGCTCTTTACTTTTTTTAGCTTCCCTCTTTCCTACTCATTTTCTTTTTATTTTCTCTTTTATTTTCATTTTTTTTCTTTTAATTGTATTTTCTCACCCTTAATTTTTTACCTCTTCCTCCTCCATATTATCTCTAAAAGATTTTTTATCCCTCATATTCTTTTTCCACATGATCCTTTCTTTTGCCTCTTCTTCTAGGAGCATTATTTTTTTTCCCCTGGATACTGAGATTCTGGTATATCCATTCAATCAATTGGATCATTGTGCCTTTGATCCATGGCTTGCAAGGTGTTCAAGATTGCTTTCAATTTATAAATCTCCCTTTGGGAATTTCTAGGCTGCTCACTCATCGTAGAATAATTATCATGTTGCACAAAATATGATAGTAAAACAGAAATTAAAAAAAAATAAATTCTCACTTTACTCTTTTACTTGTTTCACTTTAACAAATTAAACACTCATGTTCACTCGAGTTTGTACTCAATTTATGGCTTTTCTCTAGATGAGCTAACATTCTCACCTTTTACCTCTCAAGTCATTTGTCAAGATTAGTTGTAAAGATCAAAATCCCTATAAGCCATGCAATTAGAAAGAAGTAGAAAATTTCTCGAAAGGAGAGTTCTCACGATTGTGATTCTAATTGTCTGACTAGGAAAATAGTGAAAATCCACAAGATAAGATTCATGATGCATGGTACGGCCGGGATCTCAAATGGTATTAGGATCATATTCAAGAAATAAGGTGGTCTGACAATGATATAAGTCAAGACAATTTACTAAAATTTGTCAGTAGGTTTCATGCTGAACAAATTTGGAAGGGATGGTGGATGAGATAGGAAGTCAAATTAGGATTTCATGGTCTGACTGGGATTTGGTTGAGGTGATTTTGAGAAATTTTGGTAGTAGGTTTCATGGTAAATGAAATTGGCAGGGAAGGTGGGCAGGATGTAAATTTAGACTAGAATATGTAGGTTTAGCTGAACAATTTTGAGAAAAAGTTACTTTCATAATGTTCTCAAGTCTCAGTAGCTTTCATGGTCTATAGTGCGGCCAAAATTTGGGTTGTGACAAGTTTTCATAATTAGACTATGTATGGCACAATCAAGAAACTATCAACAAGCTTATTATGAAAATTTTAGGGCTTCTACAAATTTTCCAGCTCTTTTATAATTTTTAGGGTTTAGAACAACTCTTTGGTAGCCACCAACTCAATTATAAATTCAACTTCGGAGGGAATAATGTCAATAACACTTTTTTTTTCTAAATGAATAAAATTGCACAATATCTTAAGAACACAATTGAATGAAGAACAAAGGAATTTGATTTTTTTAGATTCAAATTTGTATGATAAGAATGAAAAATGAAATTAAACCAATTCAAAATAGATAGATTATATAGAGAACCTAATTTAGAGCCTGAGCTCTAATGCTAAACTGACATGAAACCCTAGTATAGAGATTACAGACCCTTTTATCTTTGTACTTGGAACTGACTTCTTAGAAAGCCAAATCAATTTCTTTGCCCAGTTCTTGACCTAATTTCAACTTGTGGAAGAGATTGAAATTATGTATTTGAAAGTAATTAGTTTTATTATAATGATCTTGATCTAACAAAAACCAACAACTAGAGAATCAATGATCTCTTAAGAAAATCTATAATTTCTATTTCAAAAATGTTTAACCTCTTGAAAGAGTTACAAGATTGTTTAAATAGGGGTTTAAAAGATAGGGTGTTTGGTTGCAAGGTGGAGGCAGTTTGAATAGGGGTTTACAAGATAGGGTATTTAGTTACGAGGATACCTCTACTCTCATCCTACTATTCTAACTAAAGAAACTTGGACTTAAAATAATATGGCCTAAGCTAAAAAAATGCAAATAACCAGAGAAATAAAATAATAGCAAAATAGCAAAAGGCTCATAAAGGAATTAAAGTAATGCAGTTTAAATATCTAATTGGACTAAATAAGCATGTAAAACCCAACTAGCCTTTAACATCCAAATTGGGTCCCAAGGACTTCAATGAAATGATTATCTTCTCTTTGTCTCTACTTGTCCATATAGATCCACATGCACATCCATAATGCTTTAAACATATGCTTATGAGGCTTCCTTCATCTTCTTGGCTCTTTATCTTATAATTGGCCCATTAGGTATCTTCAAATTTTGAGTTCCAATGCCTTTTTCCATAGGCTCTATGGCCAAACTCTCATCAACATGTACATATTTTAGGGATTTGTATATTTTAATTCAAATGCTATATGGCAAGTTCAGTCAGTTTAAATATCAATGATGATCGAGAGTGAATGAAGAAAAAATATTTTTATCAGTTCTCGGGTGTTCGGTCAGTTCTAATGAATATATATCGATATAACCCAAAGCTAGTTGAGTATAAGATGATATTCATATAATATAACATATGTAAAATGAGACCTTTTTAAGATGCATATATAAGCATCTTAAACTAAAAATCCTAACCGCACACTTAAGGTGTGTTCATGATGATTTTTTTATTTTAGCTTTTTTAAGAAAAAAAAAATCAAAATGTGTTTGATAATATCATTAAATTCTAGATTTTCTTGATTAAATGAAAACTACTTCAGACTAAATATATAATCTATAAAAAAATGATTTTGAGGGTTTTATTTTTGGGAAAATATTGCATATCAATAAAAATCTTCTTTTTATATAAGACATTTTTTGTCAATAAAATTATTTTTTATACAAAAATTAATTTTTAATTTTATCTTTTTAAAAAAAATTTATTTCTTTATTTTTTAATAATTAAAATTTTAATAATTATGATATATAGTTTTTAAAAATATAAAACAAATTTTCAAAAAAAAATATAAAACAAAAGCTAAATATAGTTATAGTTTTTTAAAATAAAAACAAAAAATCTACAATAAAAATGAACACATCCCAATTTCTTCTTTCTCTTAAAAATGTTTCTCTCACTTCTCTCTAACATTTCTCTTTTCTTGATGTGATTCAATTTCCTTCATCAACTTCTCGAGTTCTTTATAACTCTCAATCCCTCAGGGACTATTTTGTTCGTTATTTTTCTTTAAAGTTTTTATCTTTGCCGATCTAAAATCTCTTTTTGTGAGTTGTCTCTCTCTTTTTCTCTCAATATATATATATATGCATATATGTATATATAGTTTTGTTAGGCTTTGTTCTTATGTAATGTTTGTTTGTTTTTTCATTTTGGGTTTTTAGTTCTACTGATTTTTCTACCAAGGTTCTTTTATGATTTTTATTTTTTGATTTAGGGTTCTTTTTATTTTAGGGATGTTTCAAAAATTATTAGGGTTTTTATAAATTTGTTTTTGTTTGGAATAATGAGATTATAGTTCCACCGATTTTTATTTTGCTATTTTTATTTATAACTCTATTTTTTCTTATATTAGATGATTTGTATTTACATGTAATTTTTTCCCATACTAGATCTACATATGCATGTTCTGTTTGCAACAATTGTACTTCAATTTGTTCTACATATTAATAAATTACACGCAATAATTGCATTTCAGTTTTTTCTTGGGTCCAAATATTTGAATCAAAAATTGATATTGTGATGTGAACCTACATGAACCTTGCCTTGAGATCCAACACCTTTGTGCTTGGCTTAACCCCGTGGAATGCCAAATCAAGTTCTTTCAGCAATAACTTTAACCCAATTCTAACAAAGTGGAAGAGAATCTTGGTATATACCTCAAACAAGTTATTAACTCTCTGTGAAAGGTTTGATTCAATGAGAATCAAGTGCAAGAGGAAACCTCTCAAAAGAATAAGAGGTCTAAAATTTCATTCAAAATCCATAACTAACTCTTACAAAGTTCATATGATAGGTTTTATATACCTATTTGCTAGATGCCCTAATCTAACTTTTTTGGAAACAAGCTTTAGCTCACCCTTAACCCAAAGTAAACTATCCTAATCAAGATTAAGTCTCTCCTAAATCACATTTGAGCCTTAGACAATAAGTAGGCCAATTAAATTAGGTAATATTTGTAGACTCTTAAATTTGGCACAGATTAAATTTTAAAAAACTTAACCTGATCCATTATTTTTTTAAAAGAGTCTAAACCTAATTTAAAAGCTTGAAAATAAATTGGATTAACTTATAAAATCCCAAATTAAATTTGTTTGGCTAGAAGATTAAAAATTTTAGACTAGTTTGAGTCGGTACGGGTTTAAGGGGACATGAGCCAATGCTCATGTCGACTTAGAGGGTCCAAGTCAACATGAGCCTAGCTCATGTCAGTTTGGATACTCCAAATCAACATGACCTGGCTTCATGTCGATTTGGATGTGCCAAATCAACATGAACCCTAATTGTAAGAGAATTTGGGTAGCAATTTTAATTTCCTAATCAAGCTAGACTTTGGTTAAACTCAGATTAGCATATTAGGATTTTAGGATTACACTATTATTTGCCTATAAATAGATGATTAAAAGGCAAAATTAAGGGATCGGCAACCAAGGATTAGAAATTAAGAGCTTTAGTAAGAAAGATTAAGGACTTTTAATAGGGAATTAGCAAAAGGCAAGCAGCAACTATTAACACATGGAATACTATCAAAACAATACATCATACAAAGGTAGTAACCACTATTTTTGTTTTGCTTGGCCAAAATTTCAAATTGGTGTAGGTGGTAGCTTAGATCAATGTATAATTTGGTGGAGTCTTCAACGCATGTTTTATTTTCTAAACTCTTTAAAATCATAGCAAGTTTCATTTATTAGTATCATGAAGTTCATACTTATTGTGTTTTTGTTTAAATACGTCCAGGAAGCTTTGTTTGATAATACTATCAATTTACATCTTCTGTATCTTCATTTAAACTCGTCTAGTAGCTATTTATCTTTATACAATATTTACCTGAATTAAATATCCAGTAGCCAAATTCAAATATCAGAAACCCTAATTTCCAGACCCTAATAAATTAAAAATCATAATTCCTAATTTCCAAACCCTAATTCTCAAAAACCCTAAATCTTAATCTAAACCCTAATTCTCAAAAATGTTAAACCTTAATTTATAAACTCTAATATGTAAACCTTAATTTCCAAACCCCAACCTATAAACCCTACTTTTTTTGCATGTAATAATTTGTTTAATATTAAACTCTAAATTCAATTATTTAATTTATTACATGCTCTTATGATGGATGATTTATTTTATTCGGTTTATAATGGATGTTTTGCTTTTAATTGTTATGTTTGAATGGTTTAATGTATTTGATTAATTGTTTTTGTTTATTTAGATTCCAAAGTTGTAAAAGACATGTTTCCACTTTATGGGTGCCTTGTTTACTTAATTTGTTTCTTTTATTTTATTTTTGAGGATTAATGTAAGGGACATATTTCTACCAATTGGTGGGCGTCCTATTTTTCTTTACTTGTATTTTGGCATGTTTCCATCCTTGGATTTTTTTACTTTAATAAGATGATGGATCTTTATTTTTTTTAAAATTGTGTGCAATATGGATGATGTCATAACATTTAAGAATTTAATAATACTTAGAACTGAAAAGGAGACCAGTTCCAACAAACCGGGTGTTATGGGGGTGTTGGGCAATTCTCACCTTTCCCACACATACCCCAATTTTTGAACCCATTAGGAGGTTGGAAATTTCATAGGAATCGAGTCATCCACCCTTTTCTTTTTCCCAGCACGTCTAGATAGCTACTCTATTTTCTCAGGGTTTAAGCTCGTGTTCTCTAAGGTCATGAGCCTAACAGTGTCGAAGTCGCAAGCATTCCATCGGAAGTGGGGTAAAAATTTCTGCTCACAGTGGTGACTCCACTAGGGATAAGAAAAGTTGATTTCGTTGGTCTTTATATTATTTTATTCTTTCTTATTATTATATTATCTATTGCATCATACTAGATTGCATTGCATGTGTGAGTTAGGATGGCTATGTTACCTGTGTTGTGTTATGTAAGGGATACCATACTTTCACTCAAGGTATAGAGATCGAGTATGGCATAACCACTTATAGCCTCGTACCTTTTAATATATGCTTGCTATGGGAACCTAAACTTTTCAACCCAAAGACTAAAGCTCATGTAATTTGCCTAGTTACTTTTCTTAGATTTTTACCCAAATGCATGTTGTTTGAATATGATTGATATATCCTGGTTTGATGCATGGCCTATTTGGTTTGTTCTTCATCTAATATGACCTAATTATATTATATCTCAAAATAGTTTTATTTCTTTAAGCCCAGAAGGCCAAAATTATTTTTAAAAATTTTCAAGATGGTCTTTGGATGTAAAACTTTTCTAAATGGGTCAAAAAATTCTTTTCTACCTCATAGCCCAAGTACAAAGCCCAAGATTTATTTTTAAACAAAACTTTTTATAGTCTTCAAAATAAAACTATTTTTCACTTCATTCAAATTACAACTTCTTCTTATGCTTTTTCTTAAATGGGCTTACAACAATTTAGGCCAATTATAAAATTAAAAAAAATCAATTGTGGGCCTAATTTATGCCAAGAATTTTTAATCATGGGCTTGTTTGTGGCATGAACCATTAGTTGCTTTTTTCAAATAGAAAATATATTTATGATAAATTCTTTAATTTAGTTTTAATCCAATATAGCATAAAAGCTATCTTTTTAGTGGACCAATGGATTAAGACTTAATTAAAGGAAATTATCATAGACTAACTTCTAAGTTTGAAAATACGACTATTGGTTAAACCATCCAAGTGAAATGTTCAAAAATAAGATATCCCATGTTGATATTTTATGAACCATATACTTAGAAAAAGAGACCCGCCATTCATGTGTTGAAGATATAAGGTTGGAAGGGTCGTTCTTGCTCTTTTAATTTTTTTACTTGTGCATCCATGCATACATGCATTGCATTACCTTCCATTGATCCTTTGTGGCTCACAGCAGTTCAAGAGCCTACGACAATTTGGCCTATGCTAGTGACATAGAATATAGCAATGACTCAGTCAGCTTCTCACCAAAAGCAATGGAACCTGAACAGATTCAGAAGATGGTTGATGGAAGAACTAAAATGGGTCCTAATTGAGATCATAAAAAGCCAACTGGCTATATTATTAGGGAACATTGTCGAAGCATCTGCTAGTACTAAGAAATAGAAAGACAAACGAAAGGCTAAGATTGGTGAAGTAGCCTTTGATGATGACAAAGTAGTTGTTGATGATGATGATGATGATATTGTACTCAATACTTCCAAGATCCTCAAGCAAATAAGGAATATAAGAAGGCTATGGAGAAAGCAGCAGTAGAGAAAACTAAAACTGCATATGTGGAGAAAATGATTGCTGATTTGGAGAAGAAGTTTGAAAAGAAGCTGAAGGCGGAGGAAGTATCAAAGATAGACAAGCTATTTGAGAAAGATGAAGAAGTCCCTTACAAGTTCAAAATGCCTTCTTTTGCTAAGTACAATGGTATAGGAAATCCTCCTTTGCATGTTAAGCATGACATCACTGTCATGCAATCTGCTCAAGCTACTAAAGCCCAAAATTTGAGGTATTTTATGCTATCTTTGGACCCTATTATGCAGAATTGGTTTAATACTTTAGAAGAAAGTACCCAAAAAGATTGGGATATGATGTACATAGCCTTCATTCAGCAATATAAGTAGAATGTAGAACTATAAGTGACCCTGATGAAGATGGAAACTATCATACAAAAGCAAAATGAGAGTTTTGTTGACTATATGAAGAGGTGGAGAAACAAGGCTGCACTACTTAAGAGGAGACCAGATGAGTCTGACTAGATTTGAATGATAATAATGGGTGTCCTACCCAGTCTGCATGAATGGATATCTCACACTCTCATAAGGAATTTCAAAGATCTCCTTCAAGATGGCTTGTAAATAGAAGAATGGAAAAGAGAGAATAATCTTTTTTTTTTTGAAGAAGAAGTGATAGGGGAAGTTATCAGTCTGGCAGTCAGGGTACACAGAAGTCAGTGGATGTCAATACAATAACTATTCAAGCAAATAGAACATAGTTTTTAGAGTTGGAAAAATCCCTGTCTTGGGTTTTAAACAAGTTACAAAAGAAAGGGCTATTACTACCATTGGCTTCCGGGCCGCTACACGACCCACTGCTACCAAACTTTAATGCCAAGGCCTTCTGTCAATTTCATCAAATACAAGGGCATGATACAAATAAATATGCTCAATTAAGGAATGAGATCCAATATTTAATCGATAGTGGCAAGCTGCCTAAGCCCGATAAATTGGAAGAGTGCCACCACCAGCAAACTTTATGATAAAAGAAGGATTAATGGAAAGTTCTATCTTGTCGTCTTTTCATGATGGAGAAACTGCTAAGGAAGGGGTTGCTAATTGGCCCTTGCCCTTGATATGTCCAAGTAGAGAAAGCTTTGTTGACTTCAAATCAATAAAACGTCCCTTGGCTTATTTGGTTTTGTTTCTTTTTTTTTTTTGGTTTTTTTAGGAATAATTATATTTTTTTAAATTAAGATTGTTTGAATAAATTATTCTCTTTAAATTTTTATTAGTCTTTGTTCATTTTGATGCTCAACCAATGATGAGTTTATGTTGATATTCATAAATTAGTGTATCTATGCATTATAATTCGAATGACTTTACTAGGTGAGGGAGTTATTCTATAGCATCCAGTTGTGTGTGCTAACTTAGAGAGAGCTCCCACATAATTACCTTTGTCTAGGTCCTAGTCAATCTTAGAACATTCTTTGAGGAACTTTCGAGGTGAAATTGAACTTTTCTTATTTAGGAGAGAAATGATCTAGGCATTATTTGGTAAGCCAACAACTAAAATCCACCCAATTAAATATCGACATCTAGTTGTCCCTTTGAGTCTTTAAGAAATTTTTAACTTTCTTTTATTGGCTTATAAACCCCAACAACCTACCCTGAGTTGTTGTTGTAATATCCCTAATTATGCCCTAGTAGTCTTGGTGTTAGTGTTGTTGCACTTGAATTATGTATATATGTTAAGTTGATAAGAAATTGGAAGAGAATGTTTTTGTATGTGTTTTGGAGAAGAAATTTAGGGTTTAGAGACAAATGTATATGTTGTGTATATGATGATATATATAACATATAAATGGGTCAAAGGAAGAGTCAATGCAAGAAGATATTTTTGTGGAATGTGCAATTACATATAAGGGCTTATATGAGACAAAAAGTTAGTTATATGATTGAGGGCATTTTGGTAATTGCTTGGATAAGATCACTTGGTGGAGATTAAAAGCAAATTTGACTTTGTGTCTTCATCATTTCCTTCTTTCTTTCAAGAGGTGCCGGCTCTCCAAAAACCAAGAGAGAAAGAGAGGTGATCTTGAGGTTTGAAGCAATTTGAAGAAGGAAGCAAGGGTTTTGGTTAAAGATTTGTGGATTTCTTCATCTAAGGTAAGATCTTTTCTTTAAATTCTTCAATTCTTTTGAAGTGGTGTGAGAAAGGAATTAGGGTTTGTTGGTTTGATGATGAGATGAGTTGTGTTTAGTGAAATTCTTTTTCTGTTTTACAATTAGTAAAGGCTGTGACTTGTATGATTTTTAATTAATTATAGAAAAATGTTCTTGAAGTACATTTTTGATATGTTGTGCCTCTATGAGTCTAGAATGACTGAAAAATATGTTGATTCGATTTTGGAATGGTTATGAGTTTAGAAAGATTATTTTTAGTAGAACTGTTCCAGCAGGTACCTTAACTGAGACAGCTATATTTCGGGATTTTTAATAAAATGTAGAAAAATCATATCCAATTGAATTTTGGATATGTTGTTTCTTAGTGAGTCTAGTATTTGAGAAAAATAATTTGGAACCACGTTGATTGAATTTGATTTATGGAATTCACAAAGTTCAGAACTGCTGCCAGGATGCAGGGCAATTGGGGCAGTCTGGTTAGGTGAACTATTTGACCAAGATTTTGTGTTCAGTTTGATCTGAAATTTTAAAGGAATTATTTTAAGATACAAAACTAAATTCTGTAAAAATTTTAGAATTTTTAATCAAGTAGATTATTTTATACAATTTTTCAAAATAAGGATAAAATGGAGTCTAAAACCAGAATGTATTATTCATATGAATCATATCAATTGTTCTTTGCCCTAATTGCATTGTTGAGATTGAACAATGTTATGTTATGCATTGTGAATGGTTATGTGTTTCATGAATAATATACATTGAAATTGAAATGATAATTCAAATAAGACATGATATGAGACAATGCCATTGTGATTGGCTATGATGATGATATTGAAAGAAAGAAGGCATGTTTGCCTAAATGTGATGAGAATTTGAGAATGGAAATGGTAACTATATAATAAATGAATTGTTTGTTTAATATGTTATTCAGTTTCAGAGTTCTGGATTTGGGTGGCATGCCTAAGAAATGATGAAAGGTAACAGTCTTGCCGGGTTGAGGATCTCCTCATATGTGTTGAGTTGATGGTCCAAGAGACTGGGTCTGTTACACTATGAGAATTGTGAATATAAGATATATGATTTGTAACAGTCTTGCCGGGTTGAGGATCTCCTCATATGTGTTGAGTGATGGTCCAAGAGACTGGGTCTGTTACACTATCCATGGATAGAGATACATGTATATACATTGCCTACGGGCGTGATTATTGTGACTATGAACCAAATCAGTAACTCTGAACTCTGAATATCATATTAAATACTTGTTGGGCCCATAGGTGTCAAGGTTATATGAATGTCCTAAATAATGTTATGAGTTAATGAAATGAGATGTTGGTTATTGAGTATGATTGAGTAATGTTGAATGTGGAAAGATGTTGAAATGTGGTATACTCATATGACTATGATTTGTGAAATGCATAATTATGTGTTAACTTTATATTTATGATGTTGATCTTATCAATAACATATGTGGCATTGCATTACATTTAAGCATACCATTAACATGTTTTATCTTACTAAGTCGTTGGCTTAGCGCGATAGTGTTTAATCGCGCAGGTAATAGAGTGGATAGAGTTGAACCCGAGAGTTCATCAAGACCAAGTGAGAGTAGACCTTGTTGAATCCATTTTTGGAGCTTAAAGATCAGAGCAGACTTGCCAATCATGTATATTTCTTTATATTTTGTAAAGAAATGTTTAGTATGTAAATATGTAAATATTTTATAACTTCTGCTGTGTAATATTTAAATATAGGGGTTGTCACAAAACCTTTATTTTATGTTGCACTAGAAGTGTAAATTCTTTTTGCAGGTTGTAGTTGAGGTTACAAGGGGGATTTATTGGGAGTGTACTGAGAATGATTTTGTTTGCATTGGTTTGTGTAAAATGTTTTTAAAAATAAGAAAAAAACCGGTTTTGTCGACACTTGGGACTCAATTTTTAGGCGAAACTATGGCAAAATTTTTGTAAAAAAAAATCGAAACTAAAATTTGACTAAGTAAAATTGGTAGCAACATTAGGTTAGTGTGGCGCCTCTACTCAGCTTACACATGTAGGTCGGGAAGGGGTGTTACAGTTGTGATACTTATGGTAAGTCTGACGATCACTAAAGAATAAAAGGGAAAGAAGATCAAAGAAAAGGTTATACGGCCAAGACTATAAGGATAGTTGAAGGTCACCTGAACTAGACCTAATATCATAGAATGACATCAGGGCAATAAAGGATTCATCCACACTGAAGTAGACTCATTCATAGCCATAAGAATAAGATAGTACAAATAAGACAATTGACTTAGAGCTAAGGCAAAATACAAAAAGAAATAAAAAGAAATAAAAAAAAAGAGAAGAATAAAAAGAAAGAGAAGAATAAAAAATTTAAAAAAAAAAAGAAAAAGAAACTAAAACCCAAAAAGGCGGTTCAAAAAGCCAATTGAGTTCTTTTTTACCTAAAGCAAGTAGAAGACTTCCACTTAGTTTATAAGGACAAAATGACTTGAATTGGCCCAGTCCAGCCAAAGATTCAAATAAAATCAGAGAGTTAGGGAAAGACCATCTTTCATTTTATCCAACATAGCTCCAAGTTAGCAATATTGAAAGTCTTAGATTTTATATTCCGAAAAGGAAAAGGACAAAAAGAAGGAGGAAGAAAAAGGGTGGTCTAAAGATCAAGATAGTACTTATTAGATCTAGATTTTTGCTAAGAAGATGAAAGGATGTTCAAGCTTTGTATTTTCATGAAGTCAGAAGATAAAAGTGATGCCCTGAGTTTAAGAATACTTCCAAGAGCATATGGTTCAAGTAGAAAGTTTGTAGTGTGAAGGTTTATCCATAGTGTTATATCAGCTCCAATCTGAAAATGGCCTTCAGTTAACCCATGTCCCTTATAGACCTCATTTCAAGCCTATTAAAGACCTATTGATCTCTCTTCATTAGTAGAGTCTATTAGTGGAGGTTGTTTAAATAAGAATGCATATGAGATAGATAATATTTAAACTCAATAAGACATTTGGCCAAGTAATGTGTATGTGTTTATCTGCAGTGCAACAGTTCTTACTTAAATGGAAATGATTCCCGAGTTTAGTATGGCAACTAGGGTTATCATGTTATAGATATGTTAATTTGGAAAAATCGAGTCCCGAGGTATAATGACCTTGATTTAACAAAGTCAACATTTAATTTTTAGAATAAAAAAAACTGTTTTCTTGTTACATAAACCTTCAAGTTAAGGAAAGTATATTGCATTGTCGATAAGGACACATTGGGCAAAAGAAATGATCATTTGCAAGGTTATAAAGAATATACCAACTGACATCTTGATGGTAAATTTGTGTTATCGCAAGTGCACGGGTCGCGCGAGTAATAAAGTAGTGAGTAAGATATCATTCCACTGAGGACAAGGTCAAGTACTAGTGTAAATTTCAACTGTTGTTTAGCAAATCAATAGTTTTTATGATGATTAAAATAAAAGATGAATTACTTAATAAATTAAAGAAAAATTGAATATTATGCAAAAAGAGTTGATGATGAAAATACTATCCCGATATTGAATCCCCCTAGCCATAAAAATATTTATGAATATCAATTCAATTAAATCAAATAATAGAGCTGAATTGGCATTCCTCTAAATTAGATCAAAACCTCTCTCGAGTGAATTAATCCCTAATCACTAAGTAGAATGTTAGGAATCTCTTCTCAAGCATAATTAAATAGATATTGCAATAAGAATAAGGAAATTTAAACCAAACAGTCTTGTAAGTCTATCTCTAGCCCTCTAATCAACCCTCAATCCTAATGAAAATTTTGTTCATTCAAGCTTTCTCAAGTCAATAATATGAAAATTACAACCAATCAATAAGCGTGATATTATCAATTGGAAATAAGAAATTAAGAATCAAAAGGATAAAACAACTCAATCAAATGATTTAATTTAATAAGAACTATTCAATCCATACAATAAGGCTAGGGTTCATCAATATCTAGATAGAAACACTTTAGCTCATGTACATAACCAGAAAATCAAAACAAAAGAAATAAGTAAAAGAATTCAAACAATCCATAATGAATGATTTGTGTTTCTTCACTTCAATCCTTGAATCTTGATTTAAATCTCGCATGAATTGGATATTCACCTTTACTCTCAGGTGCCAAAACTCTCTTTTTCTCAAGAAGTAGGCTCTAAAAACAAAAACTGGATCCCTAATTTGCAATTTAGCTCAGATTTATAGCCTATAAATTTTACCTGACACGCCCATTGACATGTGCGTGTCTATGGGTGTGTTAATGGTACTATTTCAAACTTTAATGACATGCTCATGTCCTTTGGCATGCCATTGCTACTACAATACTGAGTTAGGGACATGGTCAGGGACACACCCATGTCAATGGGCGTGTCACAGCTTCTGTAAGGCAGGATCAATGGCACGTTTAGTGATACACCCATGTCTCCAGGTGTGTTGAAGCTTCTGTAAAGTAGTTGAATGACATGGCCATTGACATGCCCATGTCGATGGGGTGTCAATTGAATAATTTGCCCAAAATAGCTCCTTTCTTCATCTTTCATCCCTGATTTCAGCCTAAATAACCTTAAGGTCCCAACGTGTCAAAGATTCCTGAAATCAACCCTAATAAACACTTGAATAAACAAATTAAACTCAATTCGACAAGAAATATATTAAGAAATAGGGGAAAAAATATCATCAACTATACGCTTATCAATTCCCCCACTTGAGTTTTTACTTGTCCTCAAGCAAACCAAATCACTATAATAGACAGAAATGAAGGACCTCTCTATATCCAAAGAAAATAAAAGTTTTACAATACTTTAATTAGAAAACCCAACATTCTCAACCAAAAACTAAATCTCAAACATGATAGTTGAATTAAGAAGTTTCAAAATAAAAATCTAACAGATCTAAAATCTAAAAATTTAGAGTTACAACATTGAGCATAAAATTCCAAGAACTCAAAAGTCATGAACGAAGTAAGAAAGTGTAAATTTTCTCTTAAGTTTTTTGACCCCTTCGTAAAATGAGTTGTGTGAAATATTTTTTTTTCAAAAGGAGCCCAACTTGTTTGAACTGATACTAACTTTTTGATGCGAAGGTAAACATTTGTGATGCCGACCCCCGGTTACTCAGTTAGAATCACCATTCAAATGGCTACTAGTATTATTCAAGATTCCAACTCATTCATTTCAACTCAAGAGTTAAAATTAGCGAAACAGGGATAAATTTTCAAAGCTCCTGAAAAATTATTTTAATTTATTATATTTATTTATTATTTATTTATTTTTATTTTTATTTATTTTTTCAAGTAAATTGGTCAGGAACTTAAGATAATAAAGATATCATACTAAGTTCGACTCAAGTATCTAAGGAATTGGGCCATGCTAAAAATTGTAACTAAGGTTTTAAACTTCAGATGTGCAACTCTCATCAATCAACTACCTAATTCAAACTATCACATTTAGTCTTTAGCAATCAATTAAGAAAATCGAGTCAACCTCAACAAGTTATTGTTGTTCATTAAATCAACCATTAATTTAATAAAAAGAGGAACCATTTCACTTCATATTATTATAGCAATCTAGTTTACTTGAATGCAAAAATAAAATAAAAAAAACTAAATGAGACAAATGCATCAAATGGCAAGAATGAAAACAAAAGCTCAATTTAGAAAATATACCTCTCCACCACACTTAAGAAGCACATTGTCCCCAATGTGTGTAAAATAAGAAAAAGAACAAGCGAGAGAGAGAACTGCCCTGACATGTCCTAAATTGACATATATGAATATGGTTCCAAAAGCGTTGCGAAGTTGAATTAGCTACAGGACAAAAATGGACATATAAAATTATGAAGGTTCAAAGATATATATAGAAAAAAATAATAAAAAAAAGAAAGACATAAATACAAAATTAAACGTACAGTCATCCAGAAGAAAATAAAAATAAAATAAAATAAAAAAAATGAGCTAGTCGGTCATGGGCTCGGCACTAAAATCATCACTAGCACCGATATCATCACTGCTGGCACTATCATCATCACTAGTACTGTCATCCGAAACATCAACACGGGGTACTGAAGGCTGGTATGGTAGAGGCAGTGGCTGCAAATGGCAAAATCCCTAAGACCTCCAAAACTCGAGCATGGACTACTTGAGCCATTGCCTCCTCAGTATCTCGTGATCCAGTTATGCTTTGAAGGATGAGTAGTGCTACTCTGTGGAACGTTGGATCTGGTCATCCTGAGTCAATAATTTATTCCAGTTTAGCTCAATGTTTCCAATTTTTCCTTCTATCCTGCATATCTGGTGCTTAAACTCAGTCGGTTTCTGGTCATCATCCCACTCAACATCCACAAAATGATGCCAGCCTCTGAAGGTAGGGACTGGAGTAAAGGGCGGGCAGTTGAGGAAGAAGGTCTAGCAGTGGTGGACGGACTGGGGACATCTGTCTATAGAGGTGGAGGTATGTCGAAAGTGGGAGCAGGAGTAACTAGCTCATAGTGAGTAGGAAGAACTGGCTCAGAATCCGTAGGTAGTGCATGTAGCTCCACCACCTTCTCCCGGTTCAACCGTTTCAAAGTGTCTATGCCCAAAAGTTTGTGGAGCCCATCCAAAGTCATCGGGAGACATCCATTCAACACAGCCAAATTGTGAGCCAGTCTCGTGACATACATGCCACCATGCAAGTTACCTGGTGCCCCTTTCCTTGACTACTCAAAGAAAAAGTGTGTGATAGCATGAGCTACATTGCATCGGATCTTTTGGACCATGTAGTTCAAGAAGAACAGCTCCCTCAGGTCAACAACCCCCGTATTGCTAAGTCGAGCTGCAATGGTGTGAACCAACAAATTATGTACCACTTGGCAAGAAAATGACTCAAAATTTGATGCCTTGGGGATACCTTCGGCTAATACTTGGCTGCATTCGGTGCAAATGTGCTCCAAACCCTGGGAGGAATGACATCATACTCCGCAAAATCTACCTTGAAGTTAAGATACTCTACGGTATGCACCTCCTCCGCAGTAAACAAACCCAAACGCATGCCAAGTTGGTTGATGCTCATGTAGAATCACTGACCGCCCAACCAGAACTTCATCATTGGCTCGATAATGGAGATCTTGTGTTTATCAAATTGAAAAGTGTAGAAAAACTCCAGGGTTAACTCTCTATATGAAGGCTCATTATTGGAGAAGAGTTGTTTCCATCCCAGTTGGTTTATAATCCTAGATCTCAGTCGCTATGTTGGCTTGTTCCATGGAACCCCAATCCAAAACCCTAGGTGGTGACCAATCCTTGTTTCCTAATAGTTCAAACCATTTTTGTTCCTCCGAAGTTGGGAATCGAAGGCACTTGTGGCCTACCATAAATTTTAAGATCGAATGTGTAGCGGGTTGGCTTGAGCTACCTTCACCTCTAGACCATTTGGTTGGTCATTTGTACGACAATTGTTTGTGAGGACCCATTATCTACAAAATAAACAAGAACAACCTCTAAAACAAAAAAAAATAATACCAAAATACCAACACTGGATAGGGTTATCGGAACACCGGCATTATAACAGTAGCATACACCAAATAATCCAAGAATAACAACACAATAAACCAACACAATTAAACCAATAATAGCAATTCATTCAAATAATAAAAGCAATGAAACTAAACTAACAAGAGCAATGAATCAATTCTCAATAAGGGCAATTCTTTAAATCCACACAATAATCAATCTCCATAACATGCATCACTCCAATTCTATATCTCCATAGCCCAACGCAATAAAAAAAAAAGAAATTTCAACTCATTATGCATAAACAATCAATAAACAGTGTGCAAATATATTCAACTCAATTCTATCGATAGAACCCTCAAAAACACAATGAGTAAATCACAACACATCCACAAAACTAGGGTCAAAACTCGAAATCCCTAAAAATTCCTTACAATTGCAAAATGCAACACAATAAAATAAAACAAATCTAACAATCAGCAAATCTCAAAGAATATCTAGTCAAATCGCAACAAATCTCAAAGAATATGTAAACCCTAATTCACAAAAACCTTAAACCCTAATTTGTAAACTCTAATAAGTAAACCTTAATTTCCAAACCCCAACCTGTAAACCCTAATTTTTTTGCATTTAATAATTTATCAAAGATTAAACTCTAGATTCAATTATTTAATTTATTACATGCTCTTATAATGGATGGTTTATTTTATTTGGTTTATAATGAATGTTTTGCTTTTAATTGTTATGTTTAAATGGTTTAATTTATTTGATTAATTATTTTTGTTTATTTAGATACCAAAGTTGTAAAAGGCATGTTTTCACTTTATTGGTGTCTTGTTTACTTAATTTGTTTCTTTTATTTTATTTTTAGGGATTAATGTAAGGGACATGTTTCTATCAATTCTTGGGTATCCTATTTTTCTTTACTTCTATTTTGGATTTTTGACATTGTAAGGGCATGTTTCCATCCTTGGATGGATGCCTATTTTGTTTGTTTTATTTTAATAAAATGATGGATGTTAATTTCTTTTAAATTGTGTGTAATAGGGATGATGCAATAACATTTAAGAATTTAATAATACTTAGACCTAGAAAGGAGGCCGGTTCCAATGAACCGGGCATTATGGGGGTGCTGGGTGATTCTCACCTTCTGCATACATAGCTAACTTTCTGAACCCATTAGGGGGTTGGGAATTCTTTAGGAATAGAGTCATTCACCCCTTTCTTTTTCCCGCCCCATCCAGGTGGCAACTCTATTTTCTTTGAGTTTAGGCTCGTGTTCTCTAAGGCCCTAAGCCTAATAGTGTCAAAGTTGCAACAACTATTCTACCAGGAGTGGGAGCAAAAATCCTCGCTTACAATATTCAAATCCAAATTAAAGTTTTAGTATAAAAATTAAATATAACTTAAATAGACAATACATAAAATAAGATAATTCCAATTGGGCTTAATATACATAACTAGCCCAAATGGTCTTCTTGGACTTGACATAGTGTCACAAAGCCTTAGGTGGGATGTAAGAGTCCAAGTTTCAAGTGTGCATCCTCCTTGCATTCTTCCATGATAAGCAAATCACTCCAAAGAGCTTGTATCATTAAGAGCATTGCATCTTTGAATCATTGAATTTGACCCCTCGTAACTGGACTATCAGTATGCTTAATGGGTCCTCGAGCTTAGGCATAGGATGATCCCTAGTTGCATCATATTTTTTAATTATTTCAATTATTTTTTTAAATTCTAGCTCATCCGATTTTAATCGATAGAAACCGAATGTTTGTGGTCAATCAAAAATTTGAGTTAATTCATTTGGTTATTGATAGACATTTTCATTATGATGTTGGGTCCTATCATATTAAAAAATGCTCTAAATCTGACAGAACCTAATACTTACACAACCCTAACTTATTTTTCAAAAAATTTTATTGCAAAACTTATGTTGATAGTCGCACATTGTGTTCTCTATTCTCTTTTTATCTTTAAAATTTAAAAGTCTAAAACACACTCATCTTCTCCATATTATCTTATTTTTTATACATTTTTAAGAATATTTCTTCAATGCATTTATATTTTTAAAACAATATTAATAATGATTTAATGTTATGAATAATGTTTCAAATTATTATATAAGAATATAATATTATTGTAAGTTATAAATGTCATAAAAATTATATAAGTTGTGTTAAGATTTATGACTCATAAATAATTCATTTAAACATGTTAACTATTTACCCATCTCTTAAAGCATAAAATCTCTTGGTCAATTCAAGTGCTCTCCACCAAATAAGATTCTCTCCATAAATAATATTCTCTCCACTATTAATCATCATATTATAAGTGTTGGGCAAAATAAATCAAGTTAAAATATTAGGAGATTTGAGTTTGAATGAAGAAGAATGGAGAAGATGAGAGGAAGTGAAGGTTTTGGCCAAGAAGAAGAAAAGAAGAAGATGGTGATGTGTCTAGGGTTTTCATTTTTAGTTAAATAAGTTACTACACATGAGCAAGGATTTTCGCCCCCACTGCCAGTGGAATGGTTCTTGCGACTTCAGCACTGTTAGGCTCTGGGCCTTAGAGAATATGAGCTTATACCCAGATAATAGGAGTCTCCACCAAGATGAGCCGAGAAGATAGAAATGGATGCATGACTCAATTTTTAGGGAATCCCCAACCCCTACTAGGTTTGGAAAGATGGATATGGATGGGGATGGTGAGAATGACCCAACACCCTTATAGTTTGATTTATTGGAACCGACCTCCTTTTCCAGTCTATATATTAGTCAATTCTTAACTATTATAATATTATCCATATTACATACAATTAAAGGAATAAATCATCTATCATATTATTAATTAAAATAAATAAATCAAAATGGGCACCCATCCAAAGATGAAAACGTGCCCTTACAATGTCTCCAATGTCCATACAAATAAATAAAATGGGATGCCAATGGATTGATGAAAACATGTCCCTTACAATAATCCAAAAGTCTTTAAAATAAGTCTAATAAAAAAAAGAAAAAAGGTACCCACAAAGTGAAAACATGCCTTTTACATTGTCCTCAAAATTCAAACAATAATAAATAAACGCCACTCAATCATTCATTATCCATCATATAGTAATAAATCAAGATCGAATTAACAAAATTAGGATTTTATCATTAATTTAGGGTTTCAATTATGAAATTAGGGTTTCAATATAGAAATTTAGGGTTTGGAACTAAACTAATTTTAAATCTAAAATAAGAGTTTAAACATGCAAATTAGGGTTTTGGGATAAAACTAATGTTTAGAGTAGAGATTTAGTTATTATGCTACACTTTATGCTAAAATAAATAATACATTAGACTCATCAACAAAAGCAAACAATAAAATTGAATTGAATTGGTTAAAAGGAGTCATACTTGTGTTGTTGGCTCCACCAAGTTTAATATGTTAAACCACACCTTGGCTTGTTGAATGGCCTGGATCAAACTATGCTTTTTGGTTGAGTGAAATAAATTTAAAGACAATGGATGTTTCAACTTACTGTCTCTTCTTGGTTTTTGGCTTTTTATATCCTTTGTTATTGTGTTTTACTCTTTATATCTTAATATTAATTGCTCACTATTTTTAATTATCAAGAAGTAATTTTGGCTCCTCAATTGTTGCCCCTTGCTACCTTATTTTTCTTTTGTATTTATAGGCAGTAATTAGGGCAACTTTTAGCTCATCAATCCTAATCTTATTCAAAAATTGGTAGCTTATCTGAGCTTATTTGTGTTTTGGCATGATTAAAACTTAACTTAGCCCAAATCTGACAATGAGCTAGCCTTTCAGTATCATATCAGCTTGGTTTGGGCTTTTAAGATTAGTCCAAACCTAATTTAAGCTTTTAAAATTGGATCAAACAAGATTTAAAATTTTAAAATTGGATCAGACTAAGTTTAAGCTTTTAAAATTGGATCATACTTAATTCAAGCTTATAAAATTGGACATTACTTGTTTAGGGCCACAATTAAAGGTCTACAGTTTTACCTCCTGTATGAACGATCTTGAATTTATTCAGAGAGTGAAAAGCAATTTGTCTTGATAAGTTTAAGCTGATCTTGGATGCTTTGATAGGTTGGGTTTTGGACCTGCAATATCCTGGTTTGGGTTCTGGACCCATGAATTTGTTTGAGTTATGGACTCATGAATTGATTTAGGTTTTGGACCCATTAACTGATTTAGGTTATGGGCCCATGAATTGATTTGGGTTCAGAGACTAATGAATTAATTTAGGTTATGCACCCATAAATTGATTTAGGTTCTAGACCTATGAATTGGTTTGGGTTATAGAGCCATAAGTTGATTTGGATTATGGACTCATTAATTGGTTTAGGTTCTGGACCCATGAATTGGTTTGGGTTCTTGACCCATGAAACTGTGCCGTCATGATACTTTAACAAATCTAATGTAGGTTGGGTGATCATTATTCATTGTAGTTTCCTTCGGACATGCTCGTCCTCTAGGTAATTGGTGTTGACCTGATTTCTGGATACTTTATTAAATTAAGAAGAACCATATTCCTTTGCAAAAATGGATCTTCATCTTGATTATTCACTCTTGGGGATGGAACTTTGTCTTGCCTTGACTTCAACTCTTATAGTTGGACTGATCTGATCTTCTATTTTTGGACCTTTGTCATAATCTTTTGTCTTTTATATATTCATTCATTTGAAAGTTTTGGCTTTCTTCTTGTTCCATTCTTTTAGTTCTTCACTTTGTAAAAAAACTCGGCTATGTTTTAGCCCTCATATCCTCTCTTTGCCCGCTACGTGGCAAATATTGAAGTTGTGAAAATATTTTGTATACGCATAAAATCAAAATTTGAAAAGGAGAAGTTTTTCCCTCTGTGTAGGCTAAAACCAGTGATTTTATTCCCATACAGGCTTTGATTGAAGTTTGTGTTTTATCTGATTCCTTGCACAAGCATGCATCTCCATTTTTCCAAAGTGACTGGATCTTTCTTAAGCAATTGGACCCTGACGCTATGTATGCTTATGATTGTTTACTTCATTGGGTGTATGTTGTTCAAAGAATAAGCAACATATGACAACAAAATATGGTGTGATTTGCTCACATATGTATGATATGCATGGATGCTCATTCAGGTCTTGCATTAGAATAGCAGAAGCCTTCATATCTATGGCTTTATCTCTAAAATGTTGAAAACCTGAGTAGCAGGGGCCCAAGCATTAGTTAGTAACTTCTCTATAACCTTGCAAATGATCATGTCATTAGTCCACTTTTGCCTAATATGTCCTTTAAGGTTTGATAATGCAATACACTTTCCTAAATTTAAAGGCTCGTATAACAAAAACACATTTTTTTTAAATTTAAAATCACTTTTTGGCTTTGTCAGATCAATATCATTATACCTCTGAGCTCAATTTTCCAAATTAATATGTCTATAACATGACAGCCATAGTTATCATACTAAACTTGGGAATCAATTCTATTTGAGCAAGAACTGTTGCACTTCAGATAGGCACATACACATTACTTGACCAAAGGTCTCATTGAGTTTATACATTATTTATCTCATATGCATGTTTTTCAAATAATCTCCACTAATATATTCTACTTACCAAGAGAGATCAATAAGTCTTTAATAGGCTTAAAATGGGATATATAGTGGATATGAGTTAAATGAAGACTATTTTTAGATTGGAGCTGATGTAACACTATGGATAAACCTTCACGCTACAAACTTTTTGCTGAAACCGTAGACAGTTAGAAACATTAAACTCTAGACTTCATTTTCACCTTTTAGGCATCTTGTAATCTTACTTCATGAAAAGATAGAGTTTATCTTCTTGGTAGAAATCTTGATTACATCAGGATGATCTTCGCTTTTGCAAAAATTTTGAAACCCTATTGTTCTTCCCTTTTCTCCTTTTTCTCTTTCCTTTTTTTCCCTTTTTCTTCTTCTCTTTTTTTTTTTTTCTGGTTTTGTTTTTGCTTTTTAAGTCCTAGCTCCTAGAGAGTTATCTTGTTTGTACCATTTTATGGTTTTGACAATGAATGAAGTAGGATGAGTCTACTTCAGTGAGGATGAATCATTTGTTGCCCTTACTTTATCTCAATGATGAAAGATATTGAGATATTAGGTCTAACTATGGTAAAGTTCAACTATCATCATATTATTGACTATGTAACCTTTTCCTTGATCTTCTTTGGCCCTTAGTACCTCAGTGATCATCAGACTTATTATAACTATTACAATAGCTCAGGATAGGTTATCGGGATTTACAAGCCAATAGAAAGCAAGCTAAAATCTCATGAAGGCTCAAAAGGACATACTAGGAATTGATATTGCTAGGGTGCATACTATTTATTGTCTTGCCAAACAATGCCTAGATCATTTCTCCTTTAAATAAGGAGAGTTCAATTTCACCTCGAAATTTCTTCAAAGCATATTCTAAGATTGACTGGGACATAAACACTCATAATTATGCAAAAGCACAATCTACGTAAGCACACACAACTCAACGCAACAGAATAATTCCCTAACCTAGTAAAGTCATTCAAATTCTGATGCAAAGGTACACTAATTTATGAATATCAAGCTAAGTTTGTCATTAAAAAAAAAGAAAAAACAATTATTCTAAAAAACCACAGATAGAAAATGAAATGAAAACTACAAAAGCCAAAGGAAGTTTATTGAATTAGAGTCAAAAAATCTTCATTTACTGGACATTCCTGGGACAATGGTCTTTGCATCATTAATGAGGTTATATATTTCTTACCTTAAGCATATATATTAATCTTTTTCATGACTAGTCACCTGTTGAAACTGACAGATAACCTATGTATTAAAATTAGATGGTAAAGGATCCGGCGAAGGTCGAGGGATCAAAGGTTGTAATAACCCCTTCTTTTATAATTTGTTGAAGACCCAAGACAGTGGCTTCCCTAATTTTGAGAATTGATACTTCTTTGTTGGTTTAGTTGCTACATTGACCTCAGCATCTTTTCGTCCTCCTTGACTTTGTCCACCATGCTAATAGCCACTCTTATTGCTTCCTTTCCTATAGTATCTATCCTTTTCTCTTTCCCATTCTTCCAACTAGAGACCTTCCATTCTTTCTTGAAGATGGGGCAAAATGCCCTTGATTATCATTCCTATCTAGTTTGAATCATTTGGCATTTTCTTAAGAAGGGTTGTCTTATTTCTCCATCTCTTTATATAATCATTTTGTCTCTTTCTGATAGAATCAACCTCTATTAAGGTTACCTCTAGCTTGACATTGTACCAACACTATTGGATGAAAGCCTTATACAACAAATCTCAGTCTTTTTGAGTACTTTCTTCTAAAGTATTGAGCTAGTTTTAAACCACGGGATCTAAAGATAGTATAAAATACTTCAGTGTTTGAGCCTTAGTAGCTCTAGTAGATTGCATGGTAGTAATGTACTATTTAACATCCAAGTAAGGATTTCTTGTACCATTGTATGTAACACCCCTATATCCTGTACACGCACACTACAAAACACTACACTGTAATATACGAACACTGAATATAGGGATGCTACGGTTTTCTTTAACATTTAAATCATTGTAAATGATAAGATATTCCTTCTCATTATACATTGTAGAAAATAAAGTAATTAACTTGTAATATAAACAAAATAGATATATAAGTTTACTTAATACGCAGCGGAATTTATAAAATATTTACATATATGAATACATACAAATCCATATTTACAATTATACATATGTTTACATTAGAATCAATACTTTACAAAATATAAAGAAGTTATACATGATTGGCAGCCCTTCTCTGATCTTTAAGTCTTAAAAATAAAATCTTCAATGCCTAGTCTCACTCGGTCTCGAGGAACTCTCGGGTTCAACCCTGTCACCTGTGCGATCAACCACTATCGTGCTAAGCCAACGGCTTAGTAGTACATAGTATACTAACAATATGCTTTAATGCAATGCAATGTCACACATTTTCATAATAAAGACAACATCATAGGTGGAAAGCTAATATCACACCTTTATATTTCATAAACCATACACATATAAACATATCACATTTCAAAGTCCTCCCATAAATCTCATTATTCAATTATTTTACCATTAATAAATCACATTTAAACAAAGACAAGCATGGGCCCAAAAGACACTAATATGCCATTCAATTTCCAGAGTTAATGTTTTGGTTCAATTATTACATTCATCATTATTATAATCCCAACTAGGCTTCAAGGATTAGGTTCAACCAAGCTTCAAGGGGAACAAAGCATGCTAAGTATCAACCCAACTTGGCTTCAAGAACCAACCCAACCTAGCTTCAAGGGTTGTAACATCTCAATTAGGCTTCAAGGACTAGACCCAACCAAGCTTCAAGGGAAGTAAAACATTTTAAACTTCAACCCAACTTGGCTTCAAGGATCAATTCCAACCTAACTTCAAGAGATTGTTACTAATAGGCATGCCACCAATCAACAAAACTCTGAAAATGGAATAACACATTAGACACACAATTCATTCATTATTTCATTATCAATTCCATTCTCAATTTTCATTATCAATTAGGTAAACATGCCTCATTAAAGTCATTATAGTCAATCACAATGGCTTTATATTCCATCACATCTCAATCCACATTATAACAATACATCTTTCAAATACACAATCAATTACATCATCATATCCTTCACATTATACATAAAGCATCATTGATATAAACATAACAAAGTACATTATTCATATAATTCAACAATGTAATAATGCAATATTTGTACTTACCTCAATAACAATTCACACAACTCTAAACACTTCCTTTTCCAAGATTCTTTTACTTCTTAGATCAATGACAAATCCCTTTCTTCAAGACCTAATCCAAAAATAATAACATACACTTGCTTAGGGATACATATGAGATAAGCAAGGTAAGAGTTAACTAGGGAAAACTCTAAACATGACACGCTCAACCACACGGGCGTGTCCCTGACCGTGCCCTAACTCCACAACACAGAAGCTTTTACATGCTCGGAACCACGGGCGTGTCACTGGGCGTGTAATACATTCTGCCTCTCAGAAACATCGACACGTCCAACAACGTAAGCGTGCTCATGGCCGTGTCAATTCTCCAATCTTACAGTAGCTATGACACGCTCAATAACACGGGCGTGTTACGGGTCGTGTCAATCCTACTGCCACCAACACCATTGACACGCCTAAGAATCTGAACGTGCTCATGGGCGTGTCAGGCCAAAAACCCAGATTCCGGCCAAAACAACAAAACACCCAACAAAACACTTCTTTTCACCAACATCCACTTCAAACAAACTTAACAAAACATACCCAAAAACCATCTTAAACTTACAAAAACACCAAAACAACTCCACACCTACATCAAACACAAATCACAAATATCATCACAAACCCTAAACACAAATACAACACCATCTCTTCCAACCAACTTACTCTTTTCTTCAATCCATCCTTAAAATCCATAATCAACTTAATCAAACACTCTTAAACATATCACAATCAAACAACACACCCTTAAATAATCTATCAAACTCAAATACAACTTCAAATAAGCAAAGAAATCAAAAGAGGACTTACCAAAGTAATGAAACTTCTTGAATCACCAACTTGATCACTTAGATCTTCCTTCAATTTGAGCTTAGAACATTAAAATCCTCTCTTGCAGTCTTGCTTTCTCTTGTCTTTGGATGAGCCGGCCAACACAATGGAAAAGAAGAAAAGAACATAAAGAAACAAAGTCAAACTTCTCTTTAAATCTCCACCAAGTATTTCAAAACAAGGAATTACCTAAACACCCTCTTTTAATTTGTTTTAACATCCTTCTTAATCACTTGCCCTCTTTAGTAAATTCACAATCAACAAATAAAATATCTTCTTCCCTTGACCACCCATTTGACTTGCATATATGTTATATATATTGCCATATATACAACATATACATTCCCTCTAAAAAATCTTTTCCTTTCCAAAACACATATACATTTGATTCAAATCAAACAACAATTATATCAAAACTTCTAGGGTACACTTTAGGATATTACATTGTACTTAATGAAAACAGGCATTTTTTAACTTGTATAGGAGATTCTCATCTTTTTTTTTAAATGCTTATCAACTTTCGAGGTTTCTTCAACTTTCAATATCTTTTCAAGCTTCTTTTCCAAGTCAACAATGAGCTTTCCCACATTAGCAGTTTTTGTCTTCTACATAGCCTTCTTCTCTATCTTCATGTCTTAAGGGTCTTGGAAGTATGCATCCCAATCATCATCATCAAGCACCACCTTATCTTGATCAAAGGCTACCTCAACTACCTTAGCCTTTCCCTTATCTTTCTGCTTCTTAGAACTGGCAGATGCTGCAACAGTGTTATCTTAGGGTAGTACAACTAGTTAGCTTCTAACAATCTTTGCTACGGCCCCCTTTAATTCATCTATCTTGGAGTTGAGGGCATCATTCACTAGTGTTTGGTCTTGTCCAAGTTCTATTGCATTTGATGTAAAGTTGACTGAATTCTCACTAAACTCTGAGTCCTAGGTCAAGTTGTTGTAAGCTCTTGAACCGTCGTACTCTAGGTTTATAAGCCAGAAAGGATCAATGTGATGTTGTAATGCATGTATGCATGAATACATGTGTAACAAACAAACAAAGAGAGTAAGGATGTTCCTTCCAACCTTATATCATCCACACATGAATGATGAGTCTCTTTTCCTATGTATATGGTCAACAAAACATCAATAAGGGATATTTTATTTTTGAAGGAGCCACTCAGACGGATTAACCAATAATTGTCTTTTCAAATTCATAAATCAGTCCATGATAATTCCCACTATTTAAGCCTTAATCCATTCGGTCAACTAAAAATAGTTTTATACTATATTACTGATTAAAACTAAATTAAAGGGTTTATCATAAATATATTTCTCATTTGAAAATATGTAACTAATGATCCATACCACAAACAAGCCGATGATTAATAAGTCTTGGTATAAATTAGGCGCATAATTGATTTTAATATTTCATAATTGACCTAGCTAGTAGTAATTCCATTTAAGAAAAGGTTGCAATAAAAATTTGAATATGGATCATGAAGTAAAAAAAAAAAAAGAAAAGACTTGAGCCCATTTTAAAAAGTGTTTCAAAGGCCATTGTAAAAAAAGTTTGTTTAAAATGAGTCATAGGCTTTGTACCTGGGCCGTGAGGTGGAAAAGGATTATTGACAAATCTTAAAAAGGTTTTATGTCCAAAGACTATCTTGAAAAAGAGTTTAAAAATAATTTTGGTCTTTTGGGCTTAAAAAAGTAATTATTTTGGGCTTACACGATAACTAGGTGACATTAGGAAAAATCAAACCAAATGGCCCATAACTCAAACTAAGATATGTTGATCATAGTCAAACAATAAGCATATAAGGTAAAACTAAGAAAAGTTACTAGGCCAACTATATGGGCTTATGTCTCTAGGATGAAAAGCTTAGGTTTTTATAGTAAGTATATACCAAAAGGTATAAGTCTATGAGTTGTTATGTCATGCTTGATATCCATACCTTGAGTGAAAGTATGGTATCTCTTACACAATATAACACAGGTTACACAGGGTATCCTAAGTCACGCATACAATGCAATCTAAGTGATACAATGGATAATATTATAATAAGAAAGAATAAAATAATATAAAGACTATTGGAATCAACTTCTCTTACACCAATGGAGTATCCATTGTGAGCTGAGATTTTCGCCCCCATTCCTGGAGAAATGGTTCTTACGACTTCAGTACTGTTAGACTCCTAGCCTTAGAGAACACAGGCCTAAATCTATAGAATAGGAGTCGCCAACTGGATGGGCCAGGGAGATGGAAAGAGGTAGATGACTCGATTATTAAGGAATCCCCAACTCCTACTAGGTTCAAAAAGTTGGGTATACATGGGGAAGGTGGAAATGACCCAGCACCCTAATAGTGTCTGATTCATTGAAACCGGCCTTCTTTTCAGGTCTTGATATTATTCAATTCTTAATCATTATAAAATCATCCATATTGCATGTACTTAAAGGAATGAACATCCATCATATTATTAATTAAAATAAATCAATCAAAATGGGCACCCATCCAAAGATGGAAACATGGATGCCCATCGATTGATGAAAACATGTCCCTTGCAATAATCCCAAATTCTTTAAAATAAATAGAATAAACAAAAGAAACAAGACACCCACAAAGTGAAAGTATGCCTTTTATATTGTCCTCAAAATTCAAGCAATAATAAATAAATGCCGCTCAACCATTTATTATCAAAATTCAGCAATAAATCAAGATCAAATTAACATAATATGGTTCCACCATTAAATTAGGGTTTTAATTGCAAAATTAGGATTTTATCATTAATTTAGGGTTTCAATTGTGAAATTAGGTTTTAATCTAGAAATTTAGGGACTAGGGTTTTTAATCTAAAACAAGGGATTAAACATGAAAATTAGGGTTTAGGATAAAACTAGGGTTTTAAATCTAAAATGAGGGTTTAAACATGTAAATTAGGATTTTTTGGATAAAACTAAAGTTTAGAGTAGAGATTTAGTTATCATGATGCACTTTATGCCAAAATAAATAGTACAGTAGACTAATCCACAAAAGCAAACAACAAAATTGAGTTGAATTGGTTAAAAGTAGTCATCCCTACGTTGTTGGCTCCACCAAGTTTAATTTGCTGAACCATGCATTGGCTTGATCAATGGCCTGGATCAAACTATGCTTTTTGGTTGAGAGAAATAATTTTGAAGATGATGGTTGTTTCAAACTACTACCTCTTCTTGGTTTTTTTCTTTTTGTCTCCTTTTTATTGTGTTTTTCTCTCTGTATCTTAATATTAATTGTTCACTATTTTTAATTATCAAGACCTAATTTTGACTCCTCAATTGTCATCCCATCTTCCTTGTGTTTCTTTTGTATTTATAAGCTGTAATTAGGCAACTTTTAGCTCATCAATCCTAATACTATTCAAAAATTGCTAGCTTATCTGAGCTTATTTGAGTTTTGGCACAATTAAAACTTAATATGGTCTGAATCTAGCAATGATGGAGACTCAAGGCTAATTTGCCATGAGCTAGTCTTTTGGATTTGGATCGGCTTCGTTTGGGCTTTTAAGATCAGTCCTGACTTAATTCAAGCATTTAAAATTGGATCGGACAAGATTTAAGCTTTTAAAATTGGATTAGACTAGGTTTAAGCTTTTAAAATTTGATCAAACTTAATTCAAGATTCAAAAATTGAAGCACACTTGTTTAGGGCCAAAATTAAGGGTCTACAATTTTGCCCCCTTCTTGAATGATCTTAAATTTATTGAGAGAGTGGAAAGTAATTTGTCTTGATAAGTTTAAGCTAATCATGGATGCTTTGATAGGTTGGGTTCTAGACCCGCAATATCCTGGTTTGGGTTCTGAAAGAATAAATTGGTTTGGTTTCTGGACTCATGAATTGATTTGGGTTTTAGACCCATGAACGAATTTAGATTTTGAACCCGTGAATTGATTTGGGTTCTAGACTCGCGAATTGATTTGGGTTCTAGACTCATGAGTTGATTTGGGTTCTGGATCTGTGAATTGTTTTAGGTTCTTGACCCATTTGGGTTCTAAACCCGTGAATTGGTTTAGGTTCTGGACTCATGAGTTGATTTGGGTTCTAGACCCGTGAATTGGTTTGGGTTCTTGACCTATGAAATTATACCATCAAGATACTTTAACAAATCTAATGCAGGCTGGGTGGTCATTGCTTAATGTAGTTTCCTTCAGACATGATCATCTCCTGGCTAATTGTTCTTGACCTGATGACTGGATACTTTACTAAATCAACAAGAAACATATGCCTTTGTAGAAATGGATCTTCATCTTAATTCTTCACTCTTGGGGATGGGCCTTTGTCTTGCCTCGACTTTAGCTCTTCTAGCTAGACTGATATGATCTTCTATTCTCAGACCTTATCCTGATCTTTTGTCTTTTGTATCTTCATTCATTTGAGAGTTCTGGCTTTTTTCATGTTTCATTCTTTTAGTTCTTTGCTTCATAAAAAATTCAGCCATTTTTAGTCCTCATATCCTTTCTTTGCCCCCTGCGTGGCAAAATATTGAAAGTCTAAAAATATTTTGTATGCGCATAAAATCAAAATATGCATGGATGATACTTACAATGGTTCCATTCACTCACAGACTGAGGTGATAAGCCAAAACACTCCCAATGGTTTCTTTAAGATGCTCATTCACGTCTTGCATTAGAAAAGCATAAGCCTTCACATCTATGGCTTAATCTCTAAAATGTTAGAAAAATGAGTAGTGGAGGCCCAAGCATAGTAGTCAAAGACATAGGAGATACCCATTTCAGCTTATGGCTCAACGCATTAGTTAGTAACTTCTCTACAATCTTGCAAATGATCCTTTCATTATCCCACTTTTGCCCAATATGTCCTTTGAGGTTCGGCAGTGCAACACACTTTTCTAAACTTGAATGCTTGTATGATAAAAATACATTTTTTTATTTTAAAAACACATTTTGGCTTTGTCAAATCAGTCTCATTATACCTTAGAGCTCAATTTTCGAAATTAACATGTCTATAATATGACAACCCTTGTTACCATACTAAACTGAGGAATAAATTTTATTTGAGCAAGAACTGTTGCACTTCAGGTAGACACATACAAATTACTTGGCCAAAGGTTTCATTTAGTTTAAATATTGTAACAATCTTTACTAATAGACTCTACCAACCAAAAGAGATCAACATGTCTTTAATAGGATTGAAATGGGGTCTATAAGGGATATGAGTTAAATGAAAGTCATTTTTAGATTGGAGCTTATGTAACACTATGGATAAACCTTCAAACTATAAACTTTCTGCTGAAACCATAGACATTTGGAAACATTAAACTCTAGATTTCATTTTCAACTTTTAGGCATCTTGTTATCTTGCTTCACGAAAAGATAGACCTTATCTTCTTGGTAGAAATCTAGATTTGATCAGGATGATCTTTTCTTTTGCAAAAAATTTAAAACCCTATTGTTCTTCCCTTTTCTCCTTCTTTTTCTCTTTCTTTTTTTTTCTCTTTTTCTTATTCTCTCTTTTTTTTCTGTTTCTATTTTCTCTCTTTTTGCTTAAGTCCTAGCTCCAAGAGAGTCATCTTGTTTGTACCATCTTATGGTTCTGACTAGAATGGAGTAGGAAGAGTCTGCTTCAGTGAGAATGAATTCTTTGTTGCCCTTACTTTATCCCAATGATGAAAGAGATTGAGATACTAGGTCTAATTCAAGTAAAGTTCAACTATCATTATGGTATTGAATATACATCCTTTTCCTTAATCTTCTTTGGCCTTAGTACCTCAGTCATCATCAGGCTTATCATAAATGTCACAACAACTAAGGGTAGCTTATCAGGGTTTACAAGCCAATAAAAAGCAAGCTAGAATCTCATGAAGGCTCAAAAGAATATAATAAGAATTGGTATTGCTAGGCTAATCATTGGCTTACCAAACTATGCCTAGATTATTTCTCCCTTAAATAAGGAGAATTCAATTTCGCCTCAAAAGTTCTTCAAAGCATATTATAAGATTGACTAAGACCTAGACACTTATAATTATGTAGAAGCCCTCTCTAAGTAAGCATACATAGCTCAATGCAACAGAATAATTTCCTCACCTAATAAAGTCATTCGAATCTTGATGCATGGATATACTAATTTATGAATATCAAGCTTGGTTCTTCATTAGTTAAACACCAAAATAATTAAAGACCAACAAAAATATAAATGTAACAAAAATAATTTATTCGCAAAAGAAAATGTTAATTGAAAAACAATTGTTCTAAGAAACCAAAGATAGAAAATGAAATGAAAACCACACAAGCCAAGGGAAGTTTATTGAGTTAGAGTAAAAAAATCTTCATTTACTTGGACATGTTAGGGGCAAGGGTCTTTCCTTCATCAATGAGGTTCTGTATTTCATGACTTAAGCACATATAATGATCTGTTTCATGACCAGGCATCTGATGCAACTGACAGAAAACCTTTATATCAAAATTAGCTAATAAAGGATCTAACAAAGGTCGAGTGATCAAAGATTGTAATAACCCCTTATTTTGTAATTCGCTGAAGACCCAAGACAGTTACTTTCCCAATTTTGAGAATTGACGCTTCTCTGATGGTTCAGTTGTTGCATTCACCTCAGCATCTTTTCAACGTCCTTAACTTTATCCACCAGACTGATAGCCACTCTTATTGCTCCCTTTCTTATAGTATCTATTCTTTTCTCTCCCTCATTCTTCCAACTAGAGACCTACCTATAAAAGATCCTTGAAATCCCTTATAAGGGTTTGAGCCATTCTTTCTTAGAGGTAGGGCAAAACGCCATCTATTATCATCCGTATATATTCTAAATCATCTGGCTTTTCCTTGAGAAGGGCCGCCTTATTTCTCCATCTTTATATATAATCAACAAAGCCCTCAATCTATCTCTATCTTATAGACTCAACCTCCATCAAGGTTACCTCCATCTCGATGTTGTATCCACATTGTTGGATGAAAACCTTATACAACAAATCTTAATCATTTTGAGTACTTTCCTTTAAATTATTGAACCAGTTTTGCACCACGAGATCTAAAGATAGCTTAAAATACCTCAGTTTTGAGCCTTAGTGGCTCTAGCACACTGCATGGTAGTAATGTTTTGCTTAACTTGTAAGTGAGAATTTTTTTTGTACTATTGTACTTAGTGAAAGCTATAATTTTGAACTTGTACGGGAGATTCTCATCTTCTTCAAAAAGCTTATCAACTTCTGAGGCTTCTTTAGCTTTTAGTCTCTTTTCAAGCTTCTTTTTCAGGTCAACAATGTGCTCTTCCACATCAGCAGTTTTAGTCTTTTCCCAAGCCTTTTTTTTCTCCTTGTCTTGATGGTCTTAGAAGTATGTATCCCAGTCATCATTATTGAGCACCACCTTATCTTGATCAAAGCTATCTCAGCTACCTTAGCATTTCTCTTGTCTTTCTGCTTCTTAGAACTAGTAGATGTCGCGATAGTGTTATCTTATGGCAGTGCAATGAGTTTGCTTCTTATAATCTCAGACAGTGCCCCATTTAATTCTTCCATCTTGGATTTAAGGGTATTATTCACTAGTTTCTGGACTTGCTTAGGTTTCATTGCTTTTGGTCTAAAGTTGACTTAATTCTCACTGAACTCTGAGTCATAGGTCGGGTTGTTATAAGCTCTTGAACCATCGTACTCCAGGTCTGTGAGCTAAAAATGATCAATATGATGCAATGTAATGCATTTATGCATAAATACATGTGTAACAAACAAACAAAGAGAGTAAGGATGTTCCTTCCAACCTTATATCATCCACACATGAATGATGAGTCTCTTTTTCTAAGTATATAGTCAACAAAACATCAATAGGGGATATTTTATTTTTGAAAGAGACACTGAAACGGATTAACCAATAATTATCTTTTCAAATGCAGAAATCAGTCCATGATAATTCCCATTAATTAAGCATTAATTCATTGGGTCAACTGAAAAATAGCTTTTATATTATATTGTGGATTAAAACTAAATTAAAGGTTTACCATAAATAGATTTCTCATTTGGAAATAGGTAACTAATGATCCATGCCACAAGCAAGCCCATGATTAACAAGTCTTGGTATAAATTAGACCCATAATTAATTTTAATATTCCATAATTGACCTAACTAGTGGTAAGTCCATTTAATAAAAGGTTGTAATAAAAATTTTAATATGTGTCATGAAGTAAAAAATTAGTTTTGAGATCATTTTAAAATGCATTTCAAAGGCCATTGTAAAAAAGTTTGTTTAAAAATGAGCCTTGGGCTTTGTTCTTGGGCTATGAGGTGAAAAAGGATTTTTTTTTCTATCTTGAAAAGATTTTATCTAAAGACCATATTGAAAAGACTTTGAAAATAATTTTGGTCTTTTTAGCTTAAAAGAGAAAAATTATTTTAGGCGTACACAATAACTAAGTAATATTAGAAAAAAATCAAACCAAAAATGGGTCATAACTAAAACCAAGATATGTTAATCATAGTTAAATAATAAGCACATAAGGTAAACCTAAGGAAAGTTACTAGGCCAACTACATGAGTTTTAGTCTTTGGAGTTGAAAAGCTTAGGTTCCCATAGCAAGTATATACCAAAAGGTACAAGGCTATGAGTGGTTATGCCATTCTCGATCTCCATACCCTGAGTAAAATTATGGTATCGCTTACACAATATAACATGGGTTACACATGGCATCCTAACTCACACATACAATATAATCTAAGTGATGCAATAGATAATATTATAATAATAAAGAAGCAAATAATATAAAGTTCAATAGAATCAACTTCTCTTATCCCTAATGGAGTTGTCACTGTGAGCCAAAATTTTTGCTCTTTTCAATAGAATCAACTTCTCTTATCCCTAATGGAGTTGTCACTGTGAGCCAAAATTTTTGCTCTTACTCCCGGTAGAATAGTTCTTACGACTTCGGCACTGCTAGGCTCCGAGCCTTAGAGAACACGGGCCTAAATCCCAAGAATAGGAATAGCCAGCGAGACTTTTTATGATGATAGAAAGGGGTAGATGACTCGATTCTCAAGGAATCCCCAACCCCTACTAGGTTCAAAAAGTTAAGTACGCATGGAGAATGTGAGAATAATTCAGCACCCTCACAGCTCCTGGTTCATTGAAAATAATCTCTTTTTCAGGTCTAAATATTATTTAATTCTTAGTTATTATAATATCATCCATCATATTATTAATTAAAACAAATAAATCAAAATAGGCACCCATCCAAAGATGAAAATATGCCCTTACAATGTCTCCAATGTCCATGCAAATAAATAAAATGGGATGCCCATCGATTGATTGAAACATAACCTTTATAATAATCCCAGTCATTAAAATAAATCAAATAAACAAAATAAACAAGGCATCCATAAAGTGGAAACATGCCTTTTACATTGTCTTCTAAATTCATGCAATATTAAATAAATGCTACTCAATCATTCATTATCAAAATTCATCATCCTTCATATAATAATAATCCAAGATCAAATTAACAAAATTACGGTTCCACCATTAAATTAGGGTTTTAATTGAAAATTTAGGTTTTTATCATTAATTTAGGGTTTCAATTGTGAAACTAGGATTTTAGTCTATAAATTTAGCGATTGGAACAAAACTAGAGTTTTAAATCTAAAACTATGTTTTTAAATTAAACATTAAAATTAGGGTTTTTGGGTAAAACTATAGTTTTAAATCTAAAACTACGATCTAAACATGCAAACTAGGGTTTTGGGATAAAACTAAAGTTTAGAGAAGAGATTTAGTTATTATGCTACACTTTATGGTAAAATAAATAATACAGTGGACTGATCAAAAGCAGTCATACCTACGTTATTGGCTCCACTAAGTTTGATTTGTTGAATCACGGCTTGACTTGTTGAATGCTTGGATCAAACTGTGCTTCTTGTTTGAGTGAAATAATTTTGAAGACAATGGTTGTTTCAACCTACTGTCTCTTCTTGGTTTTTTGCTTTCTGTCTCCTTTGTTATTGCTTTTTTCCCTCTATATCTTAATATTAATCGCTCACTATTTTTAATTATCAAGACCTAATTTCAGTTGTTCAATTGCTGCCCCTTACTGCCTTGTTTTTCTTTTGTATTTATAGGCAGCAATTAGGGCGACTTTTAGCTCATCAATCCTAATCCTATTCAAAAATTGCTAGCATATCTTAGCTTATTTGAGTTTTGGCACAATTAAAACTTAATATGACCCGAATTAAAGACTCATGGTGAATTGGCTTCAGTCAATTCGCCAAGGACCATCCTCATGGAGAGTTGTCCTTGGCCAATTCGCCATGGATAGGCTTCATGGCGAAATGGCCTATGAGGGAGCCTCATGGAGAATTAACTAGGCTAATTTATCATGATTTTGTCTTTTGGTATCGGACCGGCTTGGTTTGAGCTTCTAAGATTGTTCCAAACCTAATTCAAGCCTTTAAAATTGGACCGCACAAGATTTATGCTTTTAAAATTGGATCAAACTTAGTTCAAGCTTCTAAAATTAGACCACCATTGTTTAGGTTCAAAATTAAGGGTCTACATTACTTTATTAATCTAATTAATCCTACATTGCCTAATTAATTTAGTTAAAGTTTGACTTTTTAAGTAACTTGAGCCAATATGTCTTTTAGGGAGCTACTATTCATCTTTTTTTAAATCACCCAATAACTTCATATCCCAAGTTTTTCATTTTCGATTTTTCCCTCACTTAATAAACAAATTTGCAAGTCATACTCAGTCCTCAAGGTTAAATTAAACACTACTTGTAACTCTGAAAATACAATTCATGTCATGAAAAATACTATTCATAGTTCGAGATGTTTGAGACGTTACAGGACGTTTGTGCACCTATTTTTTTTTTTTTAAAAAAAAAACTCTATTACAAAACTTGCATTGATAGCCACATATTGTGTTCTCGTTTAGAACACACTCATTTGCTCTATATTGTCTTATTTTTTTATGCATTTTTAAGAATATTTATTTAATACATTTATATTTTAAAACAATTTTAATAATGATTTTATGTTATGAATAATGCTTCATTTTATTATATAAGAATATAGTAATATTTTAAGTTATAAATGTCATGTAATTTATGTGAGTGGTATTAAGTTTTATGATTCATAAATAACTCATTTAAATAAATATGTTACACATTTTCTGCTCTTATAACCTATTTAAATTTCATGCAGTATTATGATTAAAATATTTTGACACGTTTTATAAATGAATTCAATTCATAGACTCTGATAGTATCATCAAGACAACACACACAAACCCACAACACATTTTAACACTCCTAACAAGCAAACAAAAATACTTCCCAAAATTTTCTTTTCCTGCTTACTATGGCTAAGAGTAAATGATTGTACTAAAAGACATGTAATAAACAAAAACCATGATATTTTACTTTACTTTTTTTTTTTTTCAATTCCCCTTTTTTTTCAACTCCTTGTCACATGACACAGCTAGAGTCTCTCTCATATGGACAAGCCATTAAATGTTGAATCAGTCTCATTAACAATGATGGATACCATAAAGCTGGACCCTTTGATTCTTACAGCTACTAGTAATCCTTCGGTCTCATCTCTTTGTGCCCTCCGTTTACAGCTACTACTGGCAGTCTCACCTGTCTTTATATTTTGCATGCTTGAAAAATGCCCGTCAAGAACATTGGATGGTGTGTCCGAACCCAACACAGACTCATATTCTTTCATTGCTATATCATGAAATAAATTATAGCATTGCAACATGCTCTCCTGCAAAAAGATTACCATAAAACATCTTATGTAGGCTAGTAGCTAGGCTGTGCCAGAATTTATTTGTCCTACAGGAAGCCAAGGTTCAAATCCTAACACCTAATAATTTTCTTTAAACATTTCTTATGAACCACAAAAATATTTAACTAGCAGTATATTTAATGTATCATGTACATATTTCGATTTCTATTTAATTGTGTACGGAAAAGTCCGAAATCGCAGCCATAAACTGGAGTTCAGATAAGTCAAAAAATTATTTACTCGTACACTGCACATTAATAATAGAAAACTGACTAGTAATATAAGATTAGTTCAGGGCCACTTTGTATATCTATATATTGACAAAATAATTATAACAGAGAGAAATATTAACATATTAACTTTCTTATAAACAAATTAAATAGCAGAAAGACTGGGAAAAAAACTGAAGATTGGCTATTTACCTTATTTACATATGAGCAGATGGATAAGGCCTTTCTATAGCAAGAAAATTGCAGGGGAAAAAGCACATGAGAAGCAGAGAGAAAAACCGATGCAGCTATTATTGATGGCCTGAACTCCAAAACCCTTGATATCTGTTCAAATATGTAAGAGACCAATCTAGAATTAGAGGATAGAAAGAAAGCAAGATCCATCAAATTCATGCACATACCATTTTGAGATTTGAGAGTGATTTCTATGGCTTTAGCCTTGAGAGCTTGTCTCAATGGTGGGCCTTTGAGTTTAAATAAAGAAATGAAGATATAAAAGAGAAGGAAGTAATTGAACGCATTCTCCATTTTAGAGCCCCAAGAATAAGCTTTTCCATTCGCTGTATCGTTTGTGGGCCAAAATAAAACCTCCATCACCCTATAGAAAATCTCTCACTTGATAAGTTATTATTGTTCTTTTCAAGAATAATTCAAGAATAGACACAATATCACCTGAATATCTGTTAGAGAGAACTCTGTTTTCTTCGTCTTAGCAGCAAGAGAAACACAAGAAACAGCAAGAAGCCTAATAACCCATGGTTTTGGTACCTGCAACACCAAGACTTAGTTGGATCTTCAAGAATTTCAGAAAAAAAATATCGTCTTCTGAATGCTGAAAAATAAAATCAAAATAACTCATGCTCAAAGAAAAAAAAAGAAAAAAGGTCAAACACCTTGTGTGCACAATTTTCCTACTTAAAAACGGAACATAGAATGAACAAACCGGTATCCCTTGGCCTGATAAGAACCGATCGAGGTAATTAATAGCAAGATACGATACAATTGGATCGAAATTGCTAGAAACCTGAAAGGAAAAATTGAGTGAAATGCTAGAATTTAGAACTGAATATTGTCAATACAATAACTGGATAATGTAATTTTAGCTACACCTGTAAGATGGAAGAGATGGCTTCTCGTCGAACAGAGATATCAAAATCAGCAGCGTGAAAGGTTTTTAAGTAGTTTTGCGATGGCATGTGGTCAGATTCAATAAGGAAAAGTGAAGGGACTGTGTCAAAGTGAAGCCCGTGGGAATTTGTGAATGGGTTTTCAAGATCGAACTCCATTAATGACTCTGTTACATCTGCTAGTAGCTTTGAGGTTTAGAACATGAAAGGTAAAGACATTGTTAAAAGAGAAATGAAATACTTGTAAGAAAAAAGCAGGGGAGAATATAGAGACACAGAAAGAGAGTAAAACAACTCTTATCTAAGCTTTGCATTTAAGTTGGCAATATATTCTGCTTTTATTGGAATGAAAACTTGGTTAATCTCAGACGGTGTCAGCACTAATTGTGATCGAGGATAATGATATGTCAGAAGAGTATCGGCTGAGATGAACACATTTATTTATTTCACTGTTTTCATTTTTCTTAAGAAATCAAAATTATACCTTGCAACCGGTATTCTAACTAGAGTTCAAATGACAAACCAACATCATATTCACACATGATAACTGTGAGCAATTGAGATCGCTTCCATGGGATTTTGCAACCATGATACTACTAGGTTCTTGATTTTAGGAATTCAACATGCTAAGGTCTCGAAATGATAATCACCCAAAAAATCAGAAAAAGTATAAGGGTCAACTATCATATTTCAAAAGGAATTCCTAACCACCAACTGAACTCAAAAAATTAAATATGTATGAAAACAAATGTGAATAATCATAGCATCTATATATTTCTTGTTCATTAAAATTGGTCTCCTCTAAAATTCACACATTTTTTAGCTTTTAATTATTCTAAATATTATTTATTAGTGAAGAGTATAAAAAGATCAAGCAAAAGATACAAACATTCTATAAGAAATTAGAGGAATGTATTGTATATTGATAACAGCTATTGTACAGCATTTATATAAATGATCAAGCTAATCTATTACTATAAATTAGGGCTAATTATCAGCTAAATATCATTAGAATATATCTTTACCATATTTAAGATGATTACAATTGATATATTCTTAATACTCTCCCTCAAGTTGGAGAGTGAATATCATGAAGTCCCAACTTCTACCTCAATGTTTCAAACTGCTCTCTCCCAAGAGCTTTTGTAAAAATGTCTGCGAGTTGTTGCCTTGTCGAAACATAGGATGGCTTGATCAAACCAGCTTGTAACTTTTCTCGGATGATATGACAATCTATCTCAATATGTTTTGTCCGTTCGTGAAAAACTGGATTTGCAGTAATGTGGAGCGCTGCTTGATTGACACAGTATAAAGGAGATGGCTCCGATGAAATTATTTTCAAGTCCCTCAGTATATAACTTAACCAAGTCAATTCCAAACATGTATTTGCCATCGCTCTACACTCTGCCTCTGCCGATGATCTAAATACATTGGTCTGCTTCTTAGATTTCCAGGAAATTAATGAAGTTCCAAGAAAAATGCAAAACCCCGTGACTGATCTTCGTGTTTCCCGGCATCCACCCCAATCTGAGTCACAAAATGCCTTTAATTTTAGATCATTGTTGGAAGGGAGTAATACCCCTTGTCCTGGGGTACCCTTGATGTAACGCAGCAGCCTCATTGCTGCGTCTCAGTGTGACTTCCTTGGATCCTGCATAAATTGACTAAGAGTCCTTACGGAATAAACAATGTCAGGTCTTGTCACTGTTAAATAGATTAATTTGCCAATTAATCTTCGATATTTCGTCGGATCATGAAGTTGATCACCATTAGTGAGGCCCAATTTCAAGTTTTATTCCATGGGAAACCTTTCTGGCTTTGCACCTATTAAACCTGCTTCCTTTAAAACATCTAATGCATATTTCCTTTGTGACATGAAAATACCAGTCTTTGATCTTGAGAACTCTATGCCCAAAAAATATTTCAACTACCCTAAGTCTTTAATGAGAAAATGTTTCAGTAAGCAGCCTTTGAGTCGTTGCATTTCTTGTAGATCATTTCTTGTCAGTAGAATATCATCAACATAAATAAGCACCGTAGTAAATGATGTACCTTGTACTCTTGTGAATAAAGAGTAGTCTACCTTAGATTGCTTATAGCCAGAAAGTTGGATAACATCGGAAAAGGTGGCAAACCAGTTACGTGAGGCTTGCTTTAGGCCGTATAAGGATTTGTTGAGCCGGCAAACAATGTTCTCCCCCTGTCAGTGAAGTCCTGGAGGTGGTGTCATATAGACAATTTCATGTAAATCGCCATGTAAAAAGGCTTTCTGAACATCTAGCTGATGAGTGTACCATTTGCGGGAAGCTGCGACAGTAAGGAGGCAGCGCAATGTGGTAAGTTTAGCTGTGGGAGAGAAGGTTTCCCTGTAGTCGACACCTTTGACTTGAGTATATCCTTTGGCAATGAGACGAGCTTTGTATCGCTCAATACTGCCATCAGATCGATATTTAATTTTGTACACCCAACGACATCCGATAGCTTTATGACCAGAAGGAAGAGGAACCATAGTCCAAGTATTATTATTTTGTAAGGCATTTAATTCTGCTGCCATTGCTTGTTGCCAGATGGGATTAAGAACTGATTGATCATAGGAAGAGGGCTCATGATGACCTGCAATATTGGTTAGAAAAACACGGTGTGGTAAAAATAGACGAGAAAAAGGCATATAATTTGTCAGAGGATACCTGGTACTGGTTTGAGAACTTGTGCTAGAGGGACGATTAACTCGAGTGGGAATATCATAATCTGCATGCCAGACAGGAACGTAACGTGTTTATCACGAGTTGATCGACATAGAGCAGGTACTGCTGGAACTGGAAAGAGAGGAGAGGTTGTTTGAGATGGAGAAGATGAAGTACTAGGAGAAATGGAATCTGACGAATGCGATGGGCTGGCAAGAGAAAAGGATTCTATGGTTGGTGATACAGTTTGTTCCACAGGAAGAACAGCGGAAGGCGGAGAAGTAGACTTGGGAAAATCAACTACAAGATTGGGTAGTACTGGTACATCTGGGGAGGAAGTTTGATGAGAGGAAAAGGGAAATATGGTTTCATGGAATTGGACATCACGACTGATAAGAAATTGCTTGGAGTTTAAGTCATACAATCTATAACCCTTTTGGTTTTGGGAATATCCAACAAAAATACACTTTTGTGGCAGGAGGTTGGAATTTTTGTTTAGGGTGAACAAGAGTGGCATAACAAAGACATCCTAAAACCCATAAGTGATTAAGTTTAGGAACTCTATGATAAAGGAGTTCAAAAGGTGTTTTATTAGAGATGACTGTGGATGGAGTATGGTTAATCAAGTACACGGCAGTGAGTACACATTCTCCCCAAAAAATTAATGGAAGATTGGCCTGAAAGAGGAGAGCTCGTGCTACATTAAGGATGTGTCGATGTTTGCATTCCACCACACCATTTTGTTGGGGGGGTGTGCGCAAGTACGTTGGGATTCAATGCCATGAGTCTTAAGAAAATACTGTAAAGGGAAAAATTCAGTGTCGTTATCAGTTCGAATGGTTTTAACTGTGGCATGGAATTGATTTTGTGCAAAAGTAATAAAAGACTCAAGGAGATGAAGTGTATCTGATTTATTATTCATTAAAAACAGCCATGTGCACCTTGTAAAATCGTCAACAATAGTAAGAAAGTATCTAGCACCAGAATGGGTAGGCACCCGATGTGGACCCCAAACATCACAGTGAAGTAACTCAAATGCAGCATGTGTCTGTATTGAACTTAAAGGAAATGGAACACGAGTTTGTTTTGCCCGAGGGCATACATCACAATTATTGGAGAAATCACTGTCATGCTGAATAGATAAAAGAGGAGCAAGTAGTTTAAGTCGAGATGGTGAGGGGTGACCAAGATGCATATGCCAAAGATGAGGGTTGTGAGTGACATGATTTGAAACTGGAGAAACATGCAAAGATGTCATATAGTAGAGACCCCCAATTTCCTTACCCGAGTCAATCGTCTTCCCTATAGCCAAGTCCTGCAAAACACAGCAATTCGGGAAAAAAGAGACACAACAATTCAGTGATTTTGATAACTTGCTGACAGAAATGAAGTTTAAATTGAATGACGGAACACACAAAGTGTTATTTAACTTAATGTGTGAGTTTAAAGACACAGTGCCAATGTGTGAAATAGAGGCAGTAGATCCTGTTGGCAGATTAACAAGGGAAACGGGTGGAGATTGAACATGTGAAAGTAGAGTTTTGTCTGCTGTGATGTGGTCTGTCGCACCGCTATCTAGTATCCAAGGTTTTATGATATTGGAACAAATGTTGGTTGTAAATAACAAACCTGCAGCATTAACAAAAATATCACCACTACCAGAATTTTTATTCTAACTGAATGAAGCCAGGGCTTGAGCAAATTGTTGGATCTGCTCAGAGGTGTATCCTTGAAGAAGACTTGAGGAATTTCCTATGTCACTGGATTGGGAGGCATCGACTGTATTTGCCATCGAGTTGCTGCTTCTCCTGTCTCCTTTACCATGAAATTGTTGCTGCGATGGTGGACGGATGTTTCCAACATTTTTAACAGCATTTTTAATTCTGCATCTGTCTTCAGTATGGCCATCTTTGTCACAAAAATTGCAGTGAAACTTCAATTTTTGACATTCATCAATAGTGTGTCCCGATCTATTGCAATGGTCGCAGGTCTTATTTTTGGAAGTTTTGGATGTAAATGACTTTCCCTGGACAGTAGCAGCAATTGAGAAATTCTCATTTGTCTCTGATGTAACTTGCATCTGCTTCTCTTCCTGGATCACAAGAGAGTAAGCCTGACGCACATTTGGCAGCGGAACCATCATCAAGATATTTGATCTGACGGTCTTGAAGCCTTCATTGAGGCCCATGAGGAACTGCATAAGTTTGTCCTCCTCTTGTTGAACAGCATGCTTCTTCTCTTGATTGCAAATGACGTGTGTCCTATAAGTCTCTAATTCTGCCCAGAGACTCTTAAATTTTGAATAGTATGCAGCAACAGACAAATTGTCCTGAGAATGGTAGCAATAGATTTTTGGACTTGAAAGATTGCTGGTGCATTCTTCTGTGAGAACTGGTCTCGTAAATCGTCCCAGACCTATTAAGCAGTCTTGGCATGTACTATTCCTTCTGCAAGATCTGGTTCGACTGAGTGAGTAAGCCATGATAACACCATGCTGTTACACTGATTCCACAATGCAAACTCTGATGAATCTTTATCTGTGTCTGGTGGATTAATGGTCCCGTCAATGAATCACATTTTATTTTTTGTTGTGAGAGCATGGATCATGGCCTTGCTCCAAGATTGATAATTGGCTCCATTCAACTTGGTTGGTACTAATAGATGCCCAGGTTGATCAGAGTGATGAACATAATATGGATGTGAAGGATCCATAACAGCAGTTTTGTTGCTGCTTTTGACACTAGAAGATTCATTATCGCTGGACATGATTTTTTGTAAAAAAAATGAGAATTATCAAGAGCACCAGGAACAATGCTCCGATACCATATATGAAATTAGAGGAATGTATTGTATATTGATAACAGCTATTGTACAACATTTATATAAATGATCAAGCTAATTTATTGCTATAAATTAGGGCTAATTATCGGCTAAATATCAGTAGAATATATCTTTACCATATTTAAGATGATTACAATTGATATATTCTTAATACATTCACACACACACGCACAATATATATATATAATATGTTCGTGTGTTATGCTGATGCTTCATGCAATGCATGTGTGTGTAAATAATAAATAGGCATATTTTCCTTTTCTAGATAAAAAGTAGGTAATATTATGTAATTTATTTGGTTATTTTCCTATAATCAGGTTGATCAGAGTGATGAACATAATATGGATGTGAAGGATCCATAACAGCAGTTTTGTTGCTGCTTTTGACACTAGAAGATTCATTATCGCTGGACATGATTTCTTGTAAAAAAAAAGAGAATTATCAAGAGCACCAGGAACAATGCTCCGATACCATATAAGAAATTAGAGGAATGTATTGTATATTGATAACAGCTATTGTACAACATTTATATAAATGATCAAGCTAATCTATTGCTATAAATTAGGGCTAATTATCGGCTAAATATCAGTAGAATATATCTTTACCATATTTAAGATGATTACAATTGATATATTCTTAATACATTCACACACACACACACAATATATATATATATATATATATATAATATGTTCGTGTGTTATGCTGATGCTTCATGCAATGCATGTGTGTGTAAATAATAAATAGGCATCGCCGAAGTGTAAGCTTGCCAATGCAATCCTCCAAAATAAATTATAGGAAAATAATCAAATAAATTACATAATATTACCTACTTTTTATCTAGAAAAGGAAAATTACATCGGAAAATCTGATAGACATCGCTTCTAAGAAATAATGATGCTATGAGAACGTGCATGCATGAATGTAGAACATATTAAATGAGGCAATATATACATAGACTTATGATTTAAAGGTTAGCTTAAAAATATAATAATAAATGTAGCAAACGGATAAAATAAAATAAATAAATACAAAAATATAAAGGGAAAGTACTCAAAGTATAGCATTAAGATTGTAAACGAAACATGCGATGGACATAAACACACCCTCAATTGATCATGCACATCCATTAATTGTATATATAACTACAAACACATCAATAAATTCAAACTTCTATATTCATTCCATATTTTCTCCCTTTTTAACATTTGATCCATTTTAGCATATTTCTATATTTATATCGCCATTTGATCAATGTATCTCTCAATTCAAAACTCCTATAATAGTAATGAATAACTTAACATTAATTAATATATAGAAATTATACCTCCAAAGTGAAAGTTACATAAGCTTTGAATTACTTAACCAAGGACTTTGATGAAGCAAAATCAATATGCTTATGAGATTCATTCTTGGTGTGGTTGATTAGTTTATGTAGTGCTTCTAGCTAGCTTTATGGTGATGCCTTAACTTCTCCAAGAAGAGACCTTTAATGTCTCTGTCCAGTCCTACCCAAAATGGTTCAAGGCACTTGCTTTTATAAGCAAATGCAAGTTGGCCTGACACACAATTGTTGGCTTGGTAATATGGAATATTTTGTATGACATTTGTGCTATAATCCGTCAATTGAAGCTTCCTGAAGTCAATCATCCAATAGAGGCTATTAAACCCAACATTTTGATTGCCTAGCTTGACAATTTCTAATAGCTTACAAGGGGTGCCACTCTAAAGTGTCTACAAAAACTTTCAACAACAATTAAAAAAATATAAAATTGTTTTTTTTTCTCCCTTATCTCTTTCACACTCAATTACTTCATCTTTTCTCATTTCTATGTGAAAAAAAAAAAATCTTGCCTCATAGGTTTTGTCTCCTCCTCACCTTACATTTTAGTGCTTTCTTACTAGCGTAATGAACCCCCCCTGTGCACTCCATCGGACATCATCATTGTTAAAGCAGTCATGCTATCCATTGAAAATTCTCATTTCGAATATCTTTGTCATATTTTTCAAGATTTGGACACAATATGTTTATAGATACTAACAAATCAATCTCATTTATAGGTCTCTATATTGTTTGATATCTCACCTTTAGGCATACTCAAATCACTAAGCCTTTGTTTGGTTTCTTAATTGTACAATAGAAATGAAAAAAAAATGAATAAATAAAAAAGAAAATGAAAAAGAAGAAGAATAAGAAAATGAAAAAAAAAAAGAAATATTTTTTGGTAACCTAAATTAAAGCACGAGGAAAAGAAAAGATATTTTTTTTTATTTTTTCATTCCTTTTTTATTTTTTTTAATTCCCTTTGTTTCACCTCAAAATGGAGAAAAATATTTTGGAGTTTTGAAAGTAAATTGGGAACTCAAATTTTTATTCTTCTATATTATTTCCTTTGTTTAAGTATTGTCCCAACAAAAGAAAATTAAAAATATCTTGTTTTTTCCTTTTTCATTTAATTCTTTCTGTTTCAAAGGTGTAATATCTCTTTCTATTTTAGCAAATGAGACTTCATTGCATCTATTTGAAAGAGAGAGAGAGAGAGAGAGAAAGATATGGAGAATTGATATGATGCGACCTCACTTTATGCTTGGAAGCAACTCATTAGAAGGCTAAATTAAGTTCTTTTATCTAGGATTTTGACCCAATCGCAACTATGTGGAAGAGAATATTGATATTAGATCACTCAAGTTGTTAACTCTTTATGTATAAGATTGATTCAAGCAAGAATCAAGTCAAGACAGACTCTCTCAAAGAACAAGCTGTCTGATTTTTTTTCATTGAACAGAGGCTATCCAATACAAAATGATTATAAGTTGGTTTATATATGTGCCAAAAGTTGGATACTCTAATTGGGATGTTTGGTAGCTAGCTTAAACCATCCTTATACTTAATCAAACTATCCAAAACACATTGGGATTTTCGGTAACATGTAGCCCAAATTATAATATATTAAACTCAAGTCCAACTGCATAATTCCAGTATAATAGTAAAGTAAATTCAAAATACAATCTAAAATACAAATAGGCTTAAAACAAGGTACTCCTAAATGGGCCACAAACACAAGCCCAAATGATCTTCTTAGACTTATGACATATTGACTAGGTCTCGACTTTGATTTACGGCTAAGTTACAATAGGCCTTGCGCCAACCCATGCAATGCAGCTTTGAACTATTATAACTGACCTCTAATGATCAGTCCATCAAGTAAGCTAGACAAAGTCCATATGCTTTGATATGGTTGGCTCCTTGGTTGTATCTTTTCCTCTATCGTCAAGATTATTTGTCCACGATTCTTCATCTTTAAAATCAAAAGGAGGTTGTTAAGAGCATTAAATGTAGCAATAACATTATAATCACCTGGTAGGTCCTACATGTATGTTTTTTTTACTTAAGCACTTCGAATAGACAATCTACCTAGATGGATTTTGAATTTCCTTTTATTAGGAAATCTTTCCTTCATCAAGTGAACCCAAATCCATTCTCCTAATTCAAATATGACACTACTTGTTAGTTTTTCTTCTTAATATTGGCTCTCACAATCACATTAATTTGTTCACTAATTCCACCTTCTTCTTGCCATCCAAGGTAACCCTTTCATCACATAGCAATGCAACTAAATCTAATGGGGTTAGTGGATTAATGCCATATATAATTTCAAAAGGAGAAAATCCTAGGTAGAATGCATAACATGATTATAAGCAAATTGAACAAAAGGTATGTCCTCTTTCCCAATTTTTCAAATCCTTTTCTTTATTATAGCATGCAATAAATTCCTAATGTCCTATTCATAATCGCAGTTGACCATCAGTGTATGGGTGACAAGTAGTGAAAAATAATAATTTGATGCCAAACGTTTTCCACAAAACTCTCTATAAAATTAACTAAGAAGCTTTGCATTCCTATCATTAACAATCGTTTTAGGAATGCCATGCAAGTACACTACTTTATTGAAAAATAAATTTGCAATGTCGGTGGCATTGTTTTTTTTTTTATTACAAAGAATAAAATAAGTCATTTTTGTAAATAATTAACCCACATAAACATAGAATCTTTGCCCTTCCTAGATGTAGGCAAAACCAAAATAAAGTTCATGGAAATATCAGTCCAAGGTTTATTAGGTATAGGTAAAGGTATTTACAATCCATGATTTAAAGTTTTAGACTTTACTCGCTTACATTCAATACATTTAGCACAGAAATTCTACAAATCAATCTTCATCTTAGGCCAATAAAAATGTTCTTATAAAATATCTAATATCTTAGTAACCATAAAATGACCCATCAATCCATTACATTGTGATTCTTTTACAAGGAATGACCTTATTAAGCACATAGGTACACAATTTATTCTCCTTAAATAAGAAGCCATCAAATCAATAAGACTTACCAAATGCTTCATTTTCATGTTAAGTTTCCATAGATGTCAATTAGAATAAAAAAACAAGGGAGTAAGAAAATATAATCCATAGAGACCTACAAAGATCCATTTTTTTTTTCAATTAATTTGAAGGAAGTGTTAAACTGTCTTACCTCTTAGAGTGAAACTCAATATTTTTCTTTCCAGCAAAAGAATGGATTACTAGATGTTGTAGGCATGAACACCCTCTACTGGAATCCATACAAATGAATTGTGTGCTAGCACTTGATTTTTGAAGTTTCTCTTTAAAAACTACAGGAGTCAAATTCAATCCTTTTCTTTTTAGTAAAAGAATGGATCACTTGGTGTTGTAGGCACGAACACCCTCTACTAGCATCCACACAAAACAATTGAATTAAGAATAGGCGGGTGTGGGCTAGCACTTGATTTTTGAAGACTCTCTTCAAAAAATGTATGAGTTTCTCTCTTAATATTTTTTTCTTTCAAAAAATGTAGTTGAAATAACTAATGGGAATATAAATGATATATATAGGCTTCTTATGTGAATTTGTTAGTGTTTTTAAATCCTAACCTTATTCAATTTAATTTCATTAATTATCCTCAATAATTAATAAATAGGATGTATCTAACATATATAATTCAAAATTCTCCTAAAACCATTTGGAAACATAATATCTATATATAAATTTATAATCTCATTTGGTTTCCTTAACCATTAAGGAAAATAATTATGCATTTTTAAATATTATGTAACACCTTTATACCCAATATACATACAGTATATATATTTATATATGTAGAGTACATATACAGAATACAAGGATGTCACCATCCTGTTGCTTAGAAAAAAAATTCTCCATAACTTAAATAGCATATTTATACATTAAAAGACAATTAATTTAACCAATAAGTAGATATATATTAGATATTATATGAAAAAAAATTACAAATTTATAAGAAAATCTCTAGAATAATTTCGTCATAGTTTTGTCTGTAATTTCAATAATTCTCAAATCATAAAAAATACAACCTACATAGAATAGACACAGCCAAAATATAGTTTTTACCCATTCTCGAAAATACCAATTCATAAATACACATTCAAGTTCATAATTCAAAATATTATTTATCATAATTAAATATTTTTATCAGTATATATATATATATAACAATTCTCTATATTTATCAACTATGCTAAATATTAATATACATAAAATAACATATTTATGCATTAAAAGACAATTAATTTAACCAATAAGTAGATATATATTAGATATTATATGAAAAAAATTATAAATTTATAAGAAAATCTCTGAAGAAATTTCGCCAGAGTTTTGTCTGTAATTTCAATAATTCTCAAATCATCAAAAACACAACCTGCCTAGAAATAGATACTGCCAAAATATAGTTTTCACCCATTCTCTAAAATACCAATTCATAAATACACATTCAAGTTTATAACTCAAAATATTATTTATCATAATTAAATACTTTTATAAGTATATATATAACAATTCTTTATATTTATCAAATATGCTAAATATTAATATATAAAAATCAAAATACTTAAAAACATATTTATACAAGAATGCAAGTGGCACAATTGGTTTGGCGTCATCCTAAGTCACCAAATATCATCCACATTCGGGCTCTATTTAAATAGTAACTCCATTACTTATATGATACACATTACAACGCTAAGCCCGAAAACTTAGTTGTATATAAATAATACAACATTGATGTAACATTATTATAATTAAAACGTGTACCATATTTAAATAATATAACAATTAATTTTACTTTTCTTTAAAACATAAATAACCACATACTTTGAGCCTAACCTTCTTATACAATTATCTAGTCTTAGGCTCGTTGTATTGGTCTGTCACATAGTGTTTATTTCTGACACCATTGGTGTTGGACTCTGGCATAGGTATATCTCTGTGACACACAGTGTCTTATCTCTTTTGGCATAAGGTATGCCAACATCTAAGCGAAAACTTCTGGCAACTAGATACTGTAAAAGATACACACAATAAATATTCATTTTTCAACACATTTTCACATCTCAACTCATATCATGGTTTCTACAAACCATCATCATAGATAATGCAAATGTGACTCACTTCCACATTTTAATGCATAACTTGCACTTTTCATAACTTTACTCTATTTTCATAATTTGTACACATCTTAAACATTGACCATAATTCAATGGCTTAACATCATATTTATTATATCACAACATACACATATTCTTTATTTCACCATTTTCATTCTTATCATATTTCCACATTTTCACCAATTTTCATACATTTTCAAATTCTACACATTATTTGTATATTCTCCACAAATTTTAATTATTCAAGTATATTTTCTTGTCATGTTCCAAGTGTGACATATTTTCTATTATAAGTGCACAAAAATATATTTTTACCAATTATATTAAACAAAAATATTAGTCATTTTACAATGGCTTAATATCTCACAATGTGATATGCAATTCCACATCACTTCATAGTTATCGTTCTTCCTAAAAATCACATTAACACATATAAAAGCATGGAACCAAACAAATTAATATATTGTTTAAATTTTAGAGTTACTGTTTTGGTCCATATTGACGCCAAGTGTCTATCCCTAAAGGCAAATCATATATCAGCGACGCTAAGCGTCTAGCCCCGAAGGCAAAATTAAGTATCAGTGATGCATAACATCTAGCCCCAAAGGCAAATAATGAGGATAACGTCATAGACATGCCGTCAAACACAGAATTCTAGAAATTGAATAACATACTAGGCATACAAATAATTCATATTCAACTTTTTCTCATTTTCTTATTATCAACTAGGCACTTTACCTCATTTTCACATTTTTCTCACATTACTTTATTTTCTCATTTTTCATCACATTGCATCACATTTCATATTAAAAACACATTACCCAAATATTTTGAGTTATTTTTACATAATTCATATAAATCACATTGTGTTCAATTTAGCCATTAACAATGGTTTTTCACAATACATTTAATGCATACATAACAAATCACATATCATAGCATAATATTCATGAATATTCAATGTATCAAGTAGTTTAACACATTTTTCAACAAAAATGTGCTAAGCCCAATTTAATGCTAATCTATCTAATTTATCAAACGTTTGTACTTACAATTTTACAAACAATAATGTACTTTTACCATGACTTTCAATATCAAAGTAACTTAGCACATTTTCACAATTCACAATGTGCTTAGCAAATTCAAATGCAATCAATGTAAGGTTATCAAAATATATACTAACATTAAATATGATAATATTCAAGCTCAAATCACCTTCAAACTTCAACATAATCAATTGTCCTTTTTCACTTTGATTTTACAAATCTACTTTAATCAATCCTAAACCACATTATAAGTTTCAACATAGCATTAGCAATTCATTTTAATACACTTTAATCATTCAAATACCATTTACATCATTTCCACCAATAATTCCACCAAAACACTATTTTCACCATTATTACTGTAATATCCCAAAATGTGCCCTAGAAGTTTTAGTATAATTGTTGTTTTATTTGAATTAAAATGTATATGTTATTGGAAAGAGAAAATAATTTAAAGAGGAGTGTATATGTTGTATATATGGACATATATATAACATATACACAAGTCAAATGGATGGTCAAAGGAAGAGGATATTTATTTTGGTTATGTATGAAATTACTAAAAAGGGCAATTAAGTGAAAGGGAGTTTAATTGTATAGAAGAGGGTATTTATGTAATTTTCTTTTTAAATTGCTTGGTGGAGGTTTAAAGAGAGGGAAAATTTGACTTTGTCTCTTCACTTTGTCATTTTTTTCCCTTTTCTCTTTGTGTTGGCCGGACCTCAAGGAAACAAGAGAGCAAGTGAGGGTTTTTGAAGTTTAAGAGCTAATTGAAAGAAGAAAACAAGTTAGAAATTCAAGAAGTTCATCATTTTTGGTAAGTTTTCTCTTCTTCTATTTGGAATTTTGTTTGAGATTGATGGAGTGTTGTTGATGGTTGGAGTGTGTTTGTGTATGGTGTGTGTAAAAGTGTTGAAATGGAATTAAAGATAAGAAGTTAGGTTGGTGTTGGTGATGGAAGAGTAAGAGTTGTGTTTAGTGAAATTTGTTTTGTTTTATAATTAGTAAAGGCTGTGACTTGTATGATTTTTAATTAAATATAGAAAAATGTTATTGAAGTGAATTTTTGATATGTTGTGCCTCTATGAGTCTAGAATGACTGAAAAATATGTTGATTCGATTTTGGAATGGTTATGATTTTGGAAAGATTATTTTTACTAAACCTGTTCCAATAGGTACCTTAACTGAGACAGCTATATTTCGGGATTTTTAATAAAATGTATAAAAATCATATTCAATTTAATTTTGGATATGTTGTTTCTTAGTAAGTCTAGTATTTGAGAAAAATAATTTGGAACCACGTTGATTGAATTTAATTTATGGAATTCACAAAGTTCAGAACTGCTGCCAGGATGCAGGGCAATTGGGGCAGTCTGGTTGGGTGAACTATTTGACCAAGATTTTGTGTTCAGTTTGATCTGAAATTTTAAAGGCATGATTTTAAGATGTAAAATTTAGTTCTGTAAAAATTTTAGAATTTTTAGTCAAGTAGATTATTTTATACAATTTTTCAAAATAAGGATAGAATGGAGTCTAAAACCAGAATGTACTATTCATATGGTCATTTTGCTAATACTCCTTTTGGATTAGGTTGTGAAGAGGTTGAATTGCCCTAACCTAAGTGTTGAGGATTCTTGGAAGATTAAGTGTATAGATTGGTGTGAGTTGGTTTTAAGGTAAGTACAAATTACATTATTTCATACATTCATATTATGTTGAGATTTAACATACATTTGATTGTAAATGTGTTAAGAAATCTAATGCATTATTAATGCATATTAATAATGTATGTTTGGTATGATGTGAATGTTGTGATGAGTATGTAAAATATGTGTTAATGTCATTGATTATATCCATTTGAATGATGAAATGAAATATGAAAGATATGATGTTATGAAGAGTTGCTTTATTGTGATTTGAGATCATATGAGATATGAGGCCATGGTTGTTGGCTATGATAATGCAAATGAAATATATATAATGGAGGCATGGTTGCCTAATTAATTATGAGAAATGAAATGAAAAGAAATTGATAATGAGATAAATGAAATGATTGTGTGCCTAATATGTTTATTCAATTTTCAGAGTTCTGGTTTTGGCGGCATGCCTATGAATCACTGGATAGGTGAAATGACCGGGTCGTAAGCCGATTCCAGTTGAAAAATGTGAAATGTGATGTTTTTGCGGTGAAATGACCGGGTCATAAGCCTCAAAAACAAATTATTTAAACTAGATTGGGTGAAATGACTGGGTCGTAAACTCAAATCTAGTTGATTATCCATGGATAAATGTATTGATGATTATGATTATAGACCAAAACAGTAACTCTGAACTTTGAATAGCATATTAGATTATTTTTGGGCCCATGCTTGTGTTTGTTTAAATGTGACTATTGAATGGTGAAACAAATGAATAATGAGATGACTACTATACATACATTATTGAAACCGGTAAGATTTGAAATATAATATTCTCTTGAATTGATCTTGAATCTTTATTGTGTGACATTAGCATGGCATTAAAGCATCATAGCACTGTAATTTGTACCACTAAGCCGTTGGCTTAGCGCGAATGTGATTCTTCACGCAGGTGACAGGGAAGAACCAGAGAGTTCCTCTAGACTGAGTCGAGTCTAGATTTTGAGGTGTTGATAGTGGGCTTAAAGATCAAAGACTGACTTCCAAAGAAATGTATAAATTTTATGGGTTGTAAAACTTGAGTTTGGATATATATGAATTTGTAAATATTGTTATTTTCCGCTGCATAGTGAACAAATATTTTATTTACTGTATTTTATAATAAACTTTTACTTTAAGTTGTACTAGAAGTGTAAATACTTTTTGCAGGTTGTAGTTGAGGTTATAAGGGGGATTTATTGGGAGTGTACTGAGAATGATTTTGTTTGCATTGGTTTGTGTAAATGTTTTAAAAATCAGAAAAAAACCAGTTTTGTCGACACTTGGGACTCAATTTTTAGGCAAAATTATGGCAAAATTTTTGTAAAAATCAGAACTAAAAAAAATTGACTGAGTAAAATTGGTTGCAACATTAGAATAGTGTGGCACCTCTACTCGGCTTACATATGTAGGTCGGGAAGGGGTGTTACAATTTTTGGTATCAGAGCCTAGGTTTGAGATTCTCAACCTAGGTCAATTGTAAGAAAAAGAATATTTTGATTTTTTAAAGTGGGTTTTTGAGTAAAATACATGTTTTGGTATGGCAGTCTTTGATCTTTAATGAGGAATATTCTGCTGTGTTTGCAGATATAGGTAGAGATGGCATCTCATTCACGACAGTCTGTTGAGGGTAGTTCGGAAAGTGTAGCTCCTGAAGAGAGTAGAGATGGAGCTAGATTTGAGAGGGTTAGTGAGGCACCTGTTTCTGTGCTAGAGAGATCAGCTGCAGAGGAGGCTCCGCCGGGTTGGTTAAGGCATATGGTAGAACTGTTGAGGGGAGCTCCAGTGCAGCCACCACCACCACCACTACCACCACAGCCTCAGATGCCGGTAAGACATTATGACAAGTTAAGAAAATATGGGGCTGAAGATTTCTTGGGCACTACCGATCCTGCAGTGGCTGAGCAGTGGTTGGATAAGGTACAGAGAATATTCATACAGTTGCAAGCCACTTCGGATGAGAAATTTGACTATGCCAGATCCCTCCTGCAGAAAGATGCCTATGATTGGTGGAAGACAGTTCCTCATGCTATGGATGATCCACCTACATTGTCCTACAGTGATTTTCTACGGGAGTTTGAGCTGAAATATACTCCGAGGGAGTATAAAGATGTTAAGAAGATGGAATTTCTGATTTTGAAGCAGGACAGCCGGACTGTGACAGAATATGAGATCGAGTTCATCCGGTTGAGTCACTATGCTGGAGGTATTATTTAAGACGAGATAGACAGGTGCAGAAGATTTGAGGGGGGATTGAGGCCCTTTATTATGTGTCATGTGGCTGGTTCTAGATACCAGGATTTTTTCCAGCTTGTTGCAGCAGCTAGGAGTGTGGAGAGAGCCCAGGGTATTGCAGCAGCTGCTATTGAGGAAGAGACCAGGGTAAGGAGACCCCAGTTTGAGGCAGGGTCTTCATCTATGAAGAGGGGTCGAGGAGGTTTTGTTCCGAGAACCAGTAGAACCCAGAGACAGTCAGGCAGATCAGTTCAGTATCAGAGGCAGAGGCCGAGGCCGACAGTTTCTGCAGCTAGTGCCCCGACTCCAGTGATTCAAAGGTCTATTCCACCTGTATGTGAGCATTGTGGTAAGACCCATGGGGGTGTTTGTTGGAAGATTGGTGGATTAGCTGGGTGTTTTAGATGTGGATCACCAGCTCATTTTGTTAGAGATTGTCCTGAGATGCAGGAGTATAGGCAGGCTGATACTGCAGCTTCTCGACCTAGTGTCAGCAGAGGTGGTCGAGGGGGCAGAAGTTTCAGTAGAGGTGGTAGACCTGGGTTTAGTCAGAGAGGAGGATCTTCATCCAGGGGCAGCAGGCCAGATGAGGCCGGATCTTCTCAGAGAGTATATGTGATGCAGAGGCAGCCAGATGCTTCAGCAGTTATAGCTGGTACATTCTCTTTATTTGGCATTTCAGTTCTTGCTTTGATTGATCTAGGATCTACTCATTCATACATAAGTGCATCTATCTTGCCTGTGTCTGAATTGCATTCAAAGTCCTTAGGATTTGATGTCTTAGTGACCAATCCTTTAGGACATAGTGTTGTGGTGAGTAGGGTGCATCGTGAGAGTGCTGTTGTGGTTCAAGGTGAGGAGTTTCTTGGTGATTTAATTGAAATGCCTTTTAAAGAATATGATTTGATCTTAGGCATGGATTGGTTGTCTAAGCATGGAGCCGTGGTGGATTGTCAAAAGAAATGTGTTACTTTGAGAACTGGTGATGGTAGAAGTATATTGGTATCTAGTGAGCAGAGACAACTTGCATCCTTGTTGGTTTCAGCTGTTTCAGCCAGAAAGTTGATTAGAAAAGGGTGTGATGCTTATCTTACTCATGTTTTGGATACCAGAGTAATGGGTTCTCAACTTGATAGTATACCCACAGTTGCTGAGTTTTCAGATGTATTTCCAGAGGAGTTGCCAGGGTTACCCCCTGAGAGAGAGGTTGAGTTTGGTATCGATTTGTTGCCTGGTACTACTCCCATCTCTATCACTCCTTATCGAATGGCACCTGCTGAATTGAGAGAGTTGAAGGTACAGTTGCAGGAGTTGTTGGATAAAGGGTTTATTCGCCCTAGTGTTTCTCCGTGGGGAGCTCCTGTGTTGTTTGTAAAGAAAAAGGATGGTACTTTGAGGTTGTGCATCGATTATAGGCAATTGAACAAAGTAACTATCAAGAATAAGTATCATTTGCCTCGAATTGATGATCTCTTTGATCAGTTGAAGGGAGCAGCGGTGTTTTTCAAAATTGATTTGAGATCAGGGTACCATCAATTGAGGGTTAGAGCTGAAGATGTTTCTAAGACAGCTTTCCGCACAAGATATGGGCATTATGAGTTTTTGGTAATGCCTTTTGGATTGACGAATGCACCTGCAGCTTTCATGGATTTGATGAATAGGGTGTTTCGGCCCTATCTAGATCAGTTTGTGGTGGTTTTCATCGATGATATTTTGGTGTATTCACGTAATGAGGAAGAACATGACAAGCATCTGCGAATTGTGTTACAGATCTTGAGAGAGAAACAGTTGTATGCTAAGCTGTCAAAGTGTGAGTTTTGGCTTGACCAAGTAACTTTTCTCGGTCATATAGTTTCAGCAGATGGTATAAGAGTTGATCCGAGTAAAGTTGAGGCCATTTTGAATTGGAGTCCACCAAAGTCAGTGACTGAAGTTAGAAGTTTTCTGGGTTTGGCAGGCTATTATCGAAGGTTTGTGAAAGGTTTTTCTTTGATAGCTACTCCACTCACCAGATTGCTTCGAAAGGGAGTTAGATTTGTGTGGACAGATCAGTGTCAAGCTAGTTTTGATCAGTTGAAAGAAATGTTGACTCAAGCACCTGTTCTTACTTTACCCATGGAAGATAAACCATATGTGATTTACAGTGATGCTTCACATAATGGTTTAGGATGTGTCTTGATGCAAGAGGGTAAAGTTGTAGCTTATGCTTCTCGGCAGTTGAAGCCACATGAGCTTAATTATCCGACACATGATCTAGAATTGGCAGCTATAGTATTTGCTTTGAAGATTTGGCGACACTACTTGTATGGGGATAAATGTTATATCTATACGAATCATAAAAGTTTGAAATATTTGGGTGTCCAGAAAGAGCTGAATCTTCGGCAAAGGCGATGGTTAGAGCTGATCAAAGACTATGACTGTTTGATTGATTATCATCCTGGTAAGGCAAATGTAGTTGCTGACGCCTTGAGTCGAAAGTCTCTGGCAGGTTTGGCTGTTTATTCACTCTCGTTGCTTGTTGAGTTGAGAGCGTTACATGCTAGTTTTGAAGCATGTGATGATGGTGCATTGTTGACTCAGTTGCAATTGAGACCAGTATTATTGGATCAGATTAAGGAGGCTCAATTGACAGATGAGAAAATTCAGAAGATTGTTTCAGATTGCCAAAATGGGGAGAGCCGAGATTTCTTTGTGAGAAGTGATGGTAGCCTTTGGTTTAAGGATAGATTGTGTGTTCCTAATAATGATAGTTTGAAAAAGGTTATTTTGGAGGAAGCACACCAATCGGTTTTTGCTATGCATCCGGGAAGTACAAAGATGTACCATGAATTGAGACAGCATTATTGGTGGTCTGGTATGAAGAGAGACATAGCAGAATTTGTGTCCAAATGTCTCACATGTCAAAGGGTGAAAGCTGAACATCAAGTTCCAACAGGGTTGCTTCAACCTTTAACGGTGCCTGAATGGAAATGGGAGAGAATCACAATGGATTTTGTGTCTGGTTTGCCTATGACACAGAGGAAGCATGATTCCATTTGGGTGATTGTTGATAGGTTGACAAAGACTGCTCATTTTCTTCCGGTTCGGATGGACTTTTCACTTGAGAAGTTAGCTGAATTGTACATCAATGAGATAGTAAAGTTGCATGGAGTCCCAATTCCTTTAGTGTCTGATCTAGATCCTAGATTTACTTCAAGATTTTGGAAGAGTTTACATGGTGCTTTGGATTCTCGATTGCATTTTAGCACTGCTTTTCATCCGCAGACAGATGGGCAGTTAGAGAGAGTGATACAGATTATTGAGGATATGTTGAGAAGCTGTGTCATTGATTTCTCTGGAAGTTGGGATAGATTTTTGCCACTTGTAGAATTTGCTTACAACAACAGTCATCAATCCAGTATTAGAATGGCACCATTTGAGGCATTGTATGGAAGAAGATGTAGAACGCCTTTATGTTGGAATGAAATTGGGGAAGGCAAATTGGTTGGTCCTGATCTGATTAAAGAGACTGAAGAAAAAGTGAAGATGATTCGGGATAGGTTGAAAGCAGCTTCAGACCGACAGAAGTCTTATTCAGATTTGAAGAGGAGAGACATAGAGTTTGATGTTGGAGATAAAGTACTTTTGAAAGTGTCTCCTTGGAAAAAGATATTGAGATTTGGTCGAAAAGGGAAGCTGAGTCCTCGATTCATTGGACCATATGAGATATTAGAAAGAGTTGGACCAGTTGCTTATCGTCTTGCTTTGCCGCCTGAGTTGGATAGAATCCATAATGTCTTCCATGTTTCTATGTTGCGAAGGTATAGATCTGACCCATCTCATGTTTTACCAGTTGAATCTATTGAGGTCAGTCCAGATCTAACTTTTGAAGAAGAACCAATTGCTATTTTGGCACATGAAGTGAAAGAGTTGAGAAATAAGAAAGTGCCACTTGTAAAAGTTCTTTGGAAGAATCATGGTAGAGAAGAGGCAACTTGGGAGAGTGAGCAAGCGATGCGAGATCAGTATCCTCAACTGTTTCAGACCTGATATCAGGTAATTTCGAGGACGAAATTTCTTTTTAGAGGGGGAGAATTGTAATATCCCAAAATGTGCCCTAGAAGTTTTAGTATAATTGTTGTTTTATTTGAATTAAAATGTATATGTTATTGGAAAGAGAAAATAATTTAAAGAGGAGTGTATATGTTGTATATATGGACATATATATAACATATACACAAGTCAAATGGATGGTCAAAGGAAGAGGATACTTATTTTGGTTATGTATGAAATTACTAAAAAGGGCAAGTAAGTGAAAGGGAGTTTAATTGTATAGAAGAGGGTATTTAGGTAATTTTCTTTTTAAATTGCTTGGTGAAGGTTTAAAGAGAGGGGAAATTTGACTTTGTCTCTTCACTTTGTCATTTTTTTTCCTTTTCTCTTTGTATTGGCCGGACCTCAAGGAAACAAGAGAGCAAGTGAGGGTTTTTGAAGTTTAAGAGCTAATTGAAAGAAGAAAACAAGTTAGAAATTCAAGAAGTTCATCATTTTTGGTAAGTTTTCTCTTCTTCTATTTGGAATTTTGTTTGAGTTTGATGGAGTGTTGTTGATGGTTGGAGTGTGTTTGTGTATGGTGTGTGTAAAAGTGTTGAAATGGAATTAAAGATAAGAAGTTAGGTTGGTGTTGGTGATGGAAGAGTAAGAGTTGTGTTTAGTGAAATTTTTTCTGCTTTACAATTAGTAAAGGCTGTGACTTGTATGATTTTTAATTAAATATATAAAAATGTTGTTGAAGTGAATTTTTGATATGTTGTGCCTCTATGAGTCTAGAATGACTGAAAAATATGTTGATTCGATTTTGGAATGGTTATGATTTTGGAAAGATTATTTTTACTAAACCTGTACCAACAGGTACCTTAACTGAGACAGCTATATTTCGGAATTTTTAATAAACTGTAGAAAAATCATATTCAATTGAATTTTGGTTATGTTGTTGCTTAGTAAGTCTAGTATTTGAGAAAAATAATTTGGAACCACGTTGATTGAATTTAATTTATAGAATTCACAAAGTTCAGAACTGCTGCCAAGATGCAGGGCAATTGGGGCAGTCTGGTTGGGTGAACTATTTGACTAAGATTTTGTGTTCAGTTTGATCTGAAATTTTAAAGGCATGATTTTAAGATGTAAAATTTAGTTCTGTAAAAATTTTAGAATTTTTAGTCAAGTAGATTATTTTATACAATTTTTCAAAATAAGGATAGAGTGGAGTCTAAAACCAGAATGTACTATTCATATGGTCATTTTGCTAATACTCCTTTTGGATTAGGTTGTGAAGAGGTTGAATTGCCCTAACCTAAGTGTTGAGGATTCTTGGAAGAGTAAGTGTATAGATTGGTGTGAGTTGGTTTTAAGGTAAGTACAAATTACATTATTTCATACATTCATATTATGTTGAGATTTAACATACATTTGATTGTAAATGTGTTAAGAAATCTAATGCATTATTAATGCATATTAATAATGTATGTGTGGTATGATGTGAATGTTGTGATGAGTATGTAAAATATGTGTTAATGTCATTGATTATATCCATTTGAATGATGAAATGAAATATGAAAGATATGATGTTATGAAGAGTTGCTTTATTGTGATTTGAGATCATATGAGATATGAGGCCATGGTTGTTGGCTATGATAATGCAAATGAAATATATATAATGGAGGCATGGTTGCCTAATTAATTATGAGAAATGAAATGAAAAGAAATTGATAATGAGATAAATGAAATGATTGTGTGCCTAATATGTTTATTCAATTTTCAGAGTTCTGGTTTTGGCAGCATGCCTATGAATCACTGGATAGGTGAAATGACCGGGTCGTAAGCCGATTCCAGTTGAAAAATGTGAAATGTGATGTTTTTGCGGTGAAATGACCGGGTCGTAAACCTCAAAAACAAATTATTTAAACTAGATTGGGTGAAATGACTGGGTCGTAAACTCAAATCTAGTTGATTATCCATGGATAAATGTATTGATGATTATAATTATAGACCAAAACAGTAACTCTGAACTTTGAATAGCATATTAGATTATTTTTGGGCCCATGCTTGTGTTTGTTTAAATGTGACTATTGAATGGTGAAACAAATGAATAATGAGATGACTACTATACATACATTATTGAAACCGGTAAGATTTGAAATATAATATTCTCTTGAATTGATCTTGAATCTTTATTGTGTGACATTAGCATGGCATTAAAGCATCATAGCACTGTAATTTGTACCACTAAGCCGTTGGCTTAGCGCGAATGTGATTCTTCGCGCAGGTGACAGGGAAGAACCAGAGAGTTCCTCTAGACCGAGTCGAGTCTAGATTTTGAGGTGTTGATAGTGGGCTTAAAGATCAAAGACTGACTGCCAAAGAAATGTATAAATTTTATGGGTTGTAAAACTTGAGTTTGGATATATATGAATTTGTAAATATTGTTATTTTCCGCTGCATAGTGAACAAATATTTTATTTACTGTATTTCATAATAAACTTATACTTTATGTTGTACTAGAAGTGTAAATAGTTTTTTGCAGGTTGTAGTTGAGGTTATAAGGGGGATTTATTGGGAGTGTACTGAGAATGATTTTGTTTGCATTGGTTTGTGTAAATGTTTTAAAAATCAGAAAAAAACCAGTTTTGTCGATACTTGGGACTCAATTTTTAGGCAAAATTATGACAAAATTTTTGTAAAAATCGAAACTAAAAAAAAATTGACTGAGTAAAATTGGTAGCAACATTAGAATAGTGTGGCACCTCTACTCGGCTTACATATGTAGGTCGGGAAGGGGTGTTACAATTACCTTATTCAAACTTCATTCTATCAAACTCATTTTCAATATTTAACTATAAAAACATCACTTATACATCAATATAACATTAAAATAATTCACTTCCATATTTATGAAAAATCTCTTTCAAAAATTTAAATTTCACATAATGTAACTATTGACATTAGATTCACCAAAACATACTCATATCACATTTTCAACCTTAAAATCATAACATTTACATTAAAACAACACTAATTGATCTCATTTAAATAATTATCAATATCCATATTAGAAACCCAAATTTCACATAATAGGTTCATAATCCCAAACTTAACCAAACTCTCTCATAATCAATTTTTAATTTTTTCCCTAATATACTTTAATTATAGAATACTATTCCAACCCATTCCAAATTGAGTTTTAAGTTCAATTACATCATTAGAACCCCCATTTAAACACAATTTAACCAACTAAATTCAAATAACATGCATTCTAACCAAAAATCTCCATCACAATCCTAAACACCCTTACTACCTCTCTCAAATCCCAACCAAACTTAATATTTTCTACAATCTAACCTTAAAATTATTTACTCTATATCAAATTAACATTATTCAAAGCCATTTTATAAATTAACAAACACTCCTTCAAAAATAAATATTCTACATAATCATAAATAAAGAGAAACTTCTTTAAAAAAAAAGAAAATCCTTACTTTATGATAGAAAACTTCCAAACACACCCCTAAACCTTGAAATTTTTGTGATATTTTAAATATTTGAAGGAATAAAAAAATTCAATTTGGACCACCATGAAAATCGGGTAAAAAAAATTGGAGAAGAAGAAGATGTAGTAAATTGTTATTATTATTTTTTCTCTTCTTTAATTCCTAGCCAAATATAATTAATTAATATTTAATAAATATCTAATTCCTATCATCTCCCACTATATATTATCTTTTTAATTTTTTAACTTTTCACTTTTCCATCCTTAAATATATAATAATTAATTAATTTAAATAATACCAACCAATCAACTTATTCCCTTCTTTGACTTTTCTTCCTTCTCTTATTATTATCATCATCATCATCATCATCATCATCACCAGGGCCGTCTTGGATATTTTAGGGGCCCCGAGCAGAAATTAAGATATGGGCCCCTAAAAATGAAGAAGGAGCCGTTGGACTTCACTTTTAAGTTTAAGTTCAAATATGACTAAGTTCAAATACATCAACTATTAAGTTTGAGGAGCCCATATATATTAACCAAACATGCATAAGTCTAAGTTCAAATACATGAATTGTATATTTGAGGGGTCCATATAGGACTACTGAATTACATAACTTTTTTTTGGATTTGAGGGGCCCTGAGCAACCGCTCAGGGTGCTTCCCCTTGAGAGTCGGGCCTGATCATCACCACCACCATCACCTTTTCCAACACTATTTTATGCTTTATATATATGTATTGTATATTTCATGTATATTTATAAGTTTTATATATGTTACTTATATATTACATATACTTTTATGTATATATTTATGTAATGTATATACTAGGTATATATAGTATCTATTTAATGTATATTTTACTCATATGTATATATATATATATATCCTATGTATACATCAAGTATACCTTATATGTACCTTATAGATATATTAAATATAATATATATATATCCAACATATATAATAATTATTATATGATATGTATATACTATATATACACTAGGGATACATTAAATACATACAATATCTTATACCTCCAAATACTTATTTAATTTCTCTAAAATCACGGATGACATGTTATATATATGTATGTGAAATAAAATATTTTAATTTCTATAATGTTTCCAAGAATGAATTTAAACAAACTCAGAACCATTTTAATTCACTCTATGTGTGCGACATTGTAGGTTCACTTAACATTGGCAATAAGATTAAAAAATTAAATTTAAGTCCATAAATCATAAGCGACTTATAGCAAGACATTATGACTATCCTAATTGAGTGAAGATTGAAGATCCAACTAACCTTAATTCACAATAAAATATTTAGTCTTTTTATTATATGATATCTTAGATCAAACATAAGGCATGTAATGTGTCATCCTTATATTGATTGATCAAAATTTCTTGATTTTCAAGCAGAATATCTTAACAAATAACACTAACAACTCTTATTAATTTATTTAACCATGACTATGCATATTTCTTAGTCTTACTTGTTAAGAGGCCTAGAGATATCTTTCTTAAGATATGAGAGGAACAAATCCTATCTATATCATCTATATTCCTCTCCATGACTCAATAAATGTTCGACAATAATCCTTATTAAATCCATTTAAAAATAAAATACAATTATGTTAAAACATAAAACTCCTTATGTAGGGAACTATAGTGATTTTGGATTGAAAGAATATATAACACTTTTGTGATGAGAATCACTTATGACATCAATCCATATAACATTCTTATTTTGAGTCTATCTAGTACATTATTCTATAATATGTATTTATGTTTTGACTTAATATCTCATATTCATAGTCAATAAAATGTGATCATTAGTCAAACCACATACTAGTCATAGGGATAATTTAAAATATAATTCATATTATTTTAAGATTTTATTATCAAGTCATATACTTGATGACATAAAGTTGCATTATCTATTCATAAAACCTTAAAATCATATTAAAATAATAAACAGGTACATGATAATGAGATTTTTCATTTATTTTATTGAATGTAGTAATATACATAAATCTCATTGGCCTAGAATACAACACTAACACTTCCACTTATACTAGGCTTAATTAGACATGTATCTAATACCTATTGACCTAGTGTGGCTTTCTTGCTTTTGTAATGATAGTGGCTTAGTCAATGGATTAGCAATATTGTCATTTTGTAGGCACTGTACAAATCTTCATGTCTCCTCTTTTAATGATCTCTCTAATCAAATGAAAACATCTGAGTATGTGTTTGGATCACTGATATGATCTAGGTTTCTTAGCCTATGCAATAACCCCATTTTTGTCACAATAGAGGCCTACTAGGTTTAAGATGCTAGAGACAACACTTAGTCTAGTGATGAACTATAATACCCCAGCCTGAAGTAGATCATCACTATAAGGTATATAGTAAAATCTACTTTGAAAACTAATTAAATTATTAATTAAGAAAAATGATTATGAGTGGATTAACTAGTTAATTATTAAAATAACTAAAATAAGATTAGCTTAATTAATTTCTTATGACATTATATAAGTAATTCGATTAATTATAATACCCAGTTTAAATATAAATAATGGATATAATAAACATATTTAATATAATAAGTCAAGTTATGAATTTAAGTTAATTTTTATAAAATGATGGATTAATTTTTAATCATATATTTTGATAATCTAGAGTAAATAAATTAAGTAGATTTTAAAGAAAAGAAAAAAAAATTGATTGTAACAAACGAAATTAAAGGAATGGAATATTATAAGTTAGTACTCATATGATAGTAGGGAATTTAAAAATAGATTTAAATTAACAACTTAATAATAATAATAATAATAATAATAATAATAATAATAATAATAATAATAATAATAATAATAATAATAATAAAAGGCCAAATATTAGAATTAATATAAATAACTATATATAATTAATAAAGGAGTAAAGTGTTGGCTTAAATAATGAAAGTCTAACAAGCCTAAGACTTGGCCCAAAAACGTGTAAGCATGTACGAATATCTATAGATATAGAGCATGTAGCATTGTCATATGAACATAGGGAATAAGATGTATGAATAATGCATAAGCTCATGCTAACAAAGTGACACGAACAAAGCAACATGTTAAGCTATAGGATGGGTAAAATACAAGTGTTAGTTCAATTTATAAAAGCCGTGCAATGTGTAGGATTTTAACCAAGCAAAGAGTGATGATGGTAGGATAAGAAAATTTAATTATTGTCTAGTTTATAGGTAGTGATAACTGCTATTATTTAGAATAATAATATATAAAGAAAAAAACTAACTAATGAAAGAATGGAAGAAACCATTTAAAGTTATGCCCAAAAGGAAGAAAAATGTGGAACAAGCTCAAAAAAGATTAAAAGCCTAAATATATGTTTCATATACTTAAGGCCCAAAATAAAGTTTTAAAAGCCCAAAAATTATTAAAGCCTAAGTCAAGTACAAAAATTTCTTAAAAAGTCCGATTAGAGAAATATAAGAATATGATATGAAGTAAATATGAAAATTTTTAATTACATAAAGATGAAATTACATAATATATTACTTTTTAATTTTTTTTTTCAACTTTACCGCTCTATCTTCTTTTTTTTTTTTTTCAATTTTAAACTTTTTTTTTAATTTACGTTATTTATTTTTATTATTTTAAAAAAGATACGGTACTATCTTCATCCATTGCATCTTCATCTTTATCTCTTTTTTATTCTTTTTTTTTTGCCAGCACTTTTAAATTGAAGACATTGTGAAGATTCTGATGCTTCTGTTCCTTGCCATGCTCATATTATATCTTAAGAGAAGGCTTTAATCCATGGTTATAAAATTGTTTGTATTCCAAATATTTCAACATCTGTAGCAAGTGTTGTCCTTTTCTTCATTGTTTTTTTTTTCCCAACAGTTTCACTTGTTCATCTATTTTGTTAATATTGAAGCTCTTTGTCATCACTGTCTCTTCGAATTTCAAAACAATTATTGATGTTAGTTTTGTGCTATCGAATCTTGAATTTGTCCTTTGATTATGGTCTTCAAATAATTCCGATAAATCAAATACTTTTGATGGAGATATTATATCAAAGGCATTGATGGAGATATTATATCAAAGGCATTGAAATTAGTCGGCCTAACATGCATCTTAAAATTTCTTCTAATTGTTTCTTGGATTTACTTTTCAACCTGCTCCGCTAAGAAGATAATGATCATAAAAACTACTGCTTTGTTAATATGACTACTAATAAAAAAAAAATAAAAGCAAAAAAAAAAGAGTATAGAATATATATCCTTTTTTTTGTTTTTGATTGATTTTTTTATTTCAAGTATAATAATTGGAGAGTTTTTTTATTTTTCAATCTAAATGCATACCAAATGTTCGATAAAATATTTAAAATAAAGTCTTTATTATAATTGCATATTGAGATTTAACATCTGCATACTGAGGTATATATTACATATACATTCATATACCTTGATATTATAGTTGCATTTTGATTTTCTTTTGCAAAGACATTAGACATATATAGCTATAGTTATCATATACCTACAAATACTAAAATTTAAGAATTACATACGAATATTTTTTTTTTCTAAAATAATAGGTATATGTAGGTATATGCTATATATACCTTGTATATATACATTTATAGAAAATGGTTATATATGGATATATATTACATACACTTTAACTAAATAATGATATTTGTATAAATAAAGATTATATCTTTTATAGTATATGTGAGTATATAATAATATATATTATATATACTTTCACTAAACAATGGTATAATAAGGTATCTAATGATATATGTTACATATACGAAACAATGATATATTAAGATATATAATAGTGCATGTTACATATACTTTCATTAAACAATGGCATATATATAATTTTATTACCTTCGTATTTTTAAAGTCCAAGCAGTCATATTTGTTCCGTAAATTTGCAATTTTGAAAATACTATTTTCATAATTTTGAAAAAAAGATGTTGTATTTTTGAAAATGCAATTTTATTTTATGTTAGATTTGTAATTATCCCTTTAAACAAATATGTATATAATTTTTATTTAAAAAGAAAGCTAAATTAAAAATAGAATTAATTAACTAAGCAAAAGTAATGTAGAAGTACTTAACATGGAATTAGTTTATTAAAATGCAAACAAACCAAGAACAAGAGAATAAAATTCGGCCCAACTTAATTTATGTATATTTATGGATGTATGATGGAAATGCCAACTATACAAAACATGTCATTAAGCCACCTCAAATTACAATCATTTCACCCAAATTAATCTCCAGCAGCATTAGATGAAAAGGAGGGTGAAGATGAAGCTACATAGTTGCTTCCATGAGTTTAAGCCATATGTAAATGAAGTGATCAAAAAGATAAAAAGTGGAAGACAAGAACTCATCTTCTTCTACTATAAATAGGTGATTATTTTACCCACCACGAGTAGAAAGATTGGCAGAAGTACTTGGTTAACATTAGAAAGGTGTCAGGTTCGATCCATGAAAGTGTGTCAATCAACCCTTGTAAGTGTAAAAGCGTTGATGTCCCAGGTGTGGAGCCTTTTCCATAAGCCCGTATTGAAGTGAGGGCTCCTGGTGGTGGGTTTCTGGGCTAGCCCCCTTAGGATTTACCTTGGTGGTCGAGCTTCGCCAAAGGTTTCCCGATAGCAAAAAAAAAAAAAAAAAGAAAAAAGAAAAAAATATAGTTGATCATTTGGAAAGAAATTCCATTCTTCCAAAACCGAGAGCTTCTCTTACCAAGTTGAAATTTTTATCCAATAGGAAAAAAAATACCAAGGTTTTATTATTCAAGTAGGAACCTTTAAGAGTTGAATTGCAGAAATGAAGGCGACTGTCTAATGATTAACTAATCATAATTCTATTTCAAATTATTCTTTATAAATGATTATATAATTAATTAACTATCTAATTGTAACTACATGTATATATTTATTTCGGAACTTATACATATAATAACATTGTTAATTAATTCTGAATTAAGCACTGACTATAAATTATGTGCATATATATATGATATATATATGTGTATTTGCCTAACTATATATTAATGGTTAAAATAAAAAATAAAAAATAAAAATACTGCTATATATTATACGACATTTTATATTTAATTATGTATAATAATATTGATCCTAACATCTAATTACATAATAATACTAGTTACGTGTATATATAATGATATAAATATCTATATTTGTGTATATATATGAATTTATGCTAAATACATAAATATAAGATGCAAAATATTTGATTCCTATTACATTTAAATATACATATATGATGAATTAAATGGAAAATGATGAATTAAAAGGAAAATAATTAAATAAAGGACTATTATATATGTGTATGTAGAGATATACCGTATATATGCATAGATATATATATATATATATATGTGTGTGTACTTATTTAAAGAAAAGGATAAAAGTAATACTTGGTAATCGTAAATGATGATTAATAAAATATTAACCGTATTGTAGACCTTTAATTTTGGCCAGAAAAGAATTCGGTTCTAATTAAGTGGCCTAAATCAACTATGGTTCCAATTAAAAGGGCCCAATCAAATCTAGTTCCAATTAAAAGGCCCCCCAAACAATTTTTGATCCAATTAAAAAAGCCAAAACCAACTTTGGTTCTATTCAAAAAGTCAAAACAATTGAACCGGCCTAAATCTCATGATGAATTAGCCATGCCAATTTGCCAGGAGCAATTGGCTAGCCCCTAATTCAGACAGTTGTAGTTCTACTACAACTCAAACTGGCTCGGACTTTCCTAAGTTAATTAGGATTGTCTAACAATTGGCTTGCCCTAATGTTGCCCTATGAAAAGGGAATTAAACAAGAGCAAAAACACCCCCAACTAAGAAGCAGAGAGCCACCTTTAGCAATTGAGAGCCACAATAAGTAATTGAGCAATCAAAAGCAAGCAATCCATTTAAGTAGAAATCAGAACCAAAAGAAAGAGAGACCGAAAGCAATTTGTGAAGATTTGTAAACAATCTCCAGATGATTGAAACCCAACAAAGAACCCTAATTGATCCAAACTTTCTAAAGTAATTCAAATAGTGAGCTTGGTTCAACAAAATCATCTTGGTGGACCTAACAACGTAGGTACGATTATATCAACCAATTTTATTTAAGTTCTATTGATCATCCTCATTATTCATTATTTTAGAATTTATTGATATTTGTTTGATTTTGAATTCCCATCCAACAAACTATAGATTTAGGATTAAGCCTAATGGAAACCCTAATTGCGTGCTAGGTTTATAATCTAAAACCTTAATCTTGCATGATTAAGCCCTAGTTTTGGATCCAACCTTAATTTGTGTGATAAAATCCTAATTCCACAACCAACCTGTAATTATGTTACAAAACCCTAACTTTATGTGTTTTAACTATAACTAAATCCTAATTCTAAGATTATTTGGTGATTAATTGTATGTGTTTAGTTAAATGTTTATCATGGATAGTTGAATTGTGTTCATTCATTATTTGGGATTTTAAAGTACTTGTAAAAGACATATTTCCACTTTGTGGATGTCTTGTTTATTTTAATTTTTTATTCTTATTTTAAGGACTTTGGGATAATTATAAGAAATAAGTTTTCACATTTTGGTGGGTGTCCTATTTTATTTATTTTTATGGAGATTTGGTCGTTGTAAGGGCATGTTTGTAACATCTGAAAATTTATCAAAATAAAATTTAAAAATTAAATTAAAATAATAATTTGGGGGATAAACGAAGAGTTGGAAGTGAAAAAAAATAAAATGTATATGTGTAGTATATGTTATATATATAATATAAAAGTCAAAGGGTAAAATGATGAAAATGGTAAAAAGTTAAAGTTAAAAAATTCAAAAATAAAATTATTTTTGAATGGAAGATACAAATTCAATTTTTAAAATAAATAAATAAATAAATAATTAAAATATTAAAATAATATATATATGGTTAGAAATTTAAAGAAAAGAAAAGTCAAATTATTTAGCTAATCATCTTCTTCCTTCTTCTTCTCCATGCCGTCTCCACCATAGACAAAAGGGAAGCATTTTGTTCATCAAATCACTTAAGTTTAGAAGGATTTTAAAGGATTGAAGTGATTTTTAAAGGTTTTCGAACAAGTAAGCAAGCTTTCCTTACTTATTTTCAAGTTTTATGGAAACTATTGAATATGCATGATTTGAGTTTTTGAAAGAGTGTTGTTTAATTTGATTTATGGGTATGGATGAAGTTATTTTGATGAGTAGAAAATGATTTTAAGGTTAGATTGAAGAAAAAGTTAGGTTTGATTCGTGTTTGGAAGAGGTAGTATTGATTTAGGATTTTGGAAAGGGCTTTGTTAAAGTATGCTTGTACATTTGATTTCATGATTTAAATCATGTTGTTTAATGATTTTAATATGAAAAGGAGATCAAATTGACATTTGGAATTGGTTAGAATGAAGAACTAAAATTAAAGAAGTTTAGAGCCAAATTTTTGAATTTTGAAGGTAATGTGATACATTGTATTTTAATGCATGAAATGTGTAAAAAATATAATGTTTGAGATATATTTAAGCTTTAAATTTAATTTGAAAATGATGAGAATGAAGTTTCATAGTTAAAGTGAATTAGGGCTAAGAAAATGAAAAATTGAAGGGATGTGTCTTAATTTGTATTTTATGCTTTGAACACCTTAAATATGATTATAATGTATGGTATGCATTCACATTTGCAATAGGTGCTGAGTAGATAGTTATTCTATCAACTTAGTGGTGAAGGGCTTTAAGATGTATTGGTAGTGGAGTGGAGTTTTAACTCCCATTATTGCTTGAAAGAGGTTAGTACATAATTTGGTTTATAATGTGTTTAATTGCATTGATTTTTAGCATAACACATTGAATGTGTTGAATGTGTTATGTTACTTGGTATTCATGAATATGTGTGTGTGGTATTATTTGAAGTAACAATGCTTGGTTTGAATTATTTATGATAGGTTTAGTCATTAGAGAATGGCTAAATGTGATGTTTGTGCAAAATGTGAACAAGTGCAAGTTGTGCACTAAAATGTGGAAGTGAGCCACAATTGCATTATATATGATGTGATGTTTATTATATATTGAAAAATGGAAACAAGAATGTGAAATGTGGAAAAATATGAGGAATGTGATTGCATGTTTACCTACTATAGAGTTTAGTTTTGGAATATTGTTATTGGAAATCTTTTATGCCTTTTGGTGAGACACATTGCTGTCATATATTTATTACGCTATTGGATGAGACACGTTAGTGTCATAGAGTTATTATGCCTTCGAGTGAGATATGCTGGTATCACAGATGAATGAGATAGCCTAATACAATTTTTCTAGAACTAAACCATTATATAAGAAATTTTTGGGCTCAATGTATGTGAATGATTGATGTGTTGTTTAAAATGTGGAATCATTGCTTGACATTTTTATTATAAAGAATTTATGGCATTGCATATTAAATGTCATTTATTTATACCAAAGTATGTACTACTAGGCGATATGCTTAGCAAGATTGAATTTTATCGCGTAGATAACAGAACTAATCTGGGGGATCCAGAGAGTTTTGTCAGACCACACCGGATCTAGATTGTAGTTGGTTGCTTTTAGAGATTATCGAGCTGCGATGGACTAGAGCCATCTACATTTCATGTATATATTTTAAACTTTGAGAAATTTATTTAAGTATGTATATTATGTTTATTTACATGTATATGATGTAAATTAAAAGGGATTTTTTGGGTTTTAATGTTAAAAATTTGAGATATGGAATATATGTATTGATATAAGTATAAATGCTTATGAATTATGTTAAATGTTGGAGATTTTGGAGAATTGAATGAATGTAAATTATTGAGAGTGTTTGTTATAATATAGGTTGTGTAAATTGGAACTTATGAGTATTCAAAATACAGATAAAACTTTGGTAAACTTTTTCTAGAGATTTTTCTTTAAAATATCTCTTTTGATATCTAAATAACTGATGAATATTTTTATTTATTTATTAAAGTATATTTTGAGTATTTAAATCTTAGAATAATTGTTTTGATTAAAATTTTTATGAATAAATTATTTTTGTTACATTTATGTTTTTATTGGTCTTTCTTCATTTTGGTGCTGAATCGATGATGAGTCTAGCTTGATATTCATAAATTAGTGTATCTACGCATCATGATCCGAATGACTTTACTAGATGAGGGAGTTATTCTCTAACATTGGGTTGTGTATGCTTATTTAGAGAGGGCTCCTACATAATTATGAGTGCCTAGGTCCTAGTCGATCTTAGAACATGCTTTGATAAACTTTCGATGCAAAATTGAACTTTACTTATTTGATTGAGAAATGATCTAGATATTGTTTGTTGAGCCAACAACTAATATTTACTATGTTATCATCAATCCACAATTTGCCCCCTTTGAGCCTTCATAAGATTTTAGCTTGCTTTTTATTAGCTTGTAAATCCCAATAACCTATCCTGAGATGTTGTGACACTTATGACAAGCTTGATGATAACTGAAGTACTAAGGAGTAAGAAGATTAAAGCCAAGGATGCATTGTTAAGACAAAAAGGATAGTTGAAGTTTATTTGAATTAAACCTAATATCTTAGATCTATTTCATCATTGAGATGACATTAGGGAAACAAAGGATTCATCATTATTGAAGAAGACTCACACTACCCCACTCATCCATAGTTAGAAGCATAAGATGGTTCAAATAAGATAACTCTCTTGGAGCTAGGTCAAAAAAAATAAAAAAGGAAAAACCAAAGAAAAAGAAAGAAGAAAGAAGAAAAAAGTGAAAAAGAAAAAGAGAAAGAGAAAGAGAAAGAGAAAGAGAAAGAGAAAGAGAAAGAGAAAGAGAAAGAGAAAGAGAAAGAAAAAGAAAAAGAAAAAGAAAAAGAAAAAGAAAAAGAAAAAGAAAAAGAAAAAGAAAAAGAAAAAGAAAAAAGAAAAAGAAAAAGAAGAAGAAGAAGAAAAGGGAAGAACAATAGGGTTTTATACTTTTTGCAGAAGCAAAAATCATCCTGATCAAATCCAGATTTCTAGCAATAAGATGAGCTCTGTCTTTTCATGAAGCAGGACAACTAGAAGATGGAAGTGATTCCTAGAGTTTAAAAATACCTCCAACAACATATGATTTCAACCAAAGATTTATAGTATGGAGGTTTGTCACTAGTGTCACATTAGCTCTAATTTAAAGATGGCTTTCATTTAACTCATATCCCTTATATACCCCATTTTAAGCCTATTAAAGACATATTGATCTATTTTTGTAGGCAAAGCTTATTAGTGGATATTATTTGAAAAGGCATGCATGTGAGATAGATAATATTTAAACCCAATGAGACTTTTGGCCAAGTAATATATATGTTCCTATCTGCAGTGCAATAATTCTTACTCAAATGGAAATGATTCCTGAGTTCAGTACAGTAAATAAAGTTGCCCTATTATAGATAGTTAATTTGGGAAAATTGAGCTCTAAGGTAAATTGACACTAATTTGACAAGGCCAGTTGTGAGCAGGGATTTTCGTCCCCACTCCCATGTATAATAGTTCTTGCGACTTTAGTACTGTTAGGCTCAAGGCCTTAGGGTTTTTTTGGATGGAGGTACCTTCAAGTTTAATAAAGTAGAGTAAGGTATGGTAGGGTAGAGTAAAGTAGAGTATTGGTTTGTATTGCATTTGGGAAGAAAGATTGAAAGCCTCCAAAAACCTCCAAAATAGAGGTTCAATAAGAAGAAAAAAAAACTACTTAAAACTAACCCTCCTAAAACCTCCAAAAACCTTCTTATACTTTATGAAACCTCCAAGTACCTCCTTCAAAACACCCTACTAACCTTACAATACCTTATAAAACCTTCCCCTACCTCCATCCAAACAGACCCTTAGAGAACAAGGGCCTAAATCCAGAGAAAATTGAGTCACCACTCGGATGATCAGGGAAAAAAAGGGGTGGATGACTCGATTCCTAAGGAATCCCCAACCCTCTATTAGGTTCAAAAAGTTAGGCACGCATGAGAAATATGAGAAATGGCCCAACACCCCCATAACGCCCGGTTCATTAGAACCGGCCTCATTTTCAGGTCTAAATATTATTAAATTCTTAGTTATTATGACATTATTCATACTACATGCAATTTTTAAAATAAAGTAATCATTATATTATAAATAAAATAAATAAATAAATGGAGACCCATCAATCGATGAAAACATACCCTTACAAATGCCCAAATGTCCACAAAGAAAGTAAATAAAATAGGACACCTACCAAAAGGTAAAAATTCATCCTTTACAATTGTCCCAAAATCTCTAAAATAAATTAAATTACACAAAAATAAATAAATTAACCAAATAAGGAACTCATAAGTGGAAACATGCCTTTTACATCCTTAAAATCCAAATAATAAAATTAACACCATTTACCATTTATAGCAAAATAAAATGATCCAAACATGTTGTTTAATTATCACAAAAATAATAATAAATTATAGTTTAATAAAAAGAAATCAATGTTAATCATAAATTGTAATATATAAATAAATATTGACCCTATTGACGAGGGACTGCAGCCGGTTAGCAGGCGGGGGTCAAAGGGGCAGCATCCCCAAAAGATAGACGGTTTATATGATATGATTTTATTGGGGAATTAGGGTTTCTATCTAAACTAGGATTTTATATTTATACAAATTAGGGTTTTTCCTAAACTAGGGTTTTTGTATGAACTTAGGGTTTTTTAGGGTTTAGAAAATAATATTAGGGTTTTAGGATTGGATTAGGGTTTTTAGGGTTCTGAAAATAAGATTAGGGTTTATGGATGAAAATTGGGATTTTATTCTTGAAATAGGGTTTTAGAATTTTTAAAAATAGAATTAGGGTTTTGGAATACTTGAACTTAGTTACTGTAACTATATGAACAAGACCACTGTATGATTGTATGGGATATGTATTTTGTAAATTAGTACAAAATGTTTGAAAGGGGTTTATGATAGTAGATGGGATATGATAGTAGATGATTCAAAGGGGTTTATATGATTATTGTAAACTAAATTAACTTATTGCCTATTAATATTTGAAAGTTCAATTACTACTATGATTTAAAAATGATGTTGATAAACAAATAGCTACTGTGAATATTAAAACCAACAACTACATCACATGTTTTAATAAATATGAATTAAAAGTAATGAATATAAACTATTGGAGGGAATAAATATACTCAGTATTTAAAGCCATCACTGAAGCATCCTAAGTTGAATTTAGATGAATTAAACATAGAGAACATACCTTCATTTGTTGACTCCACCAAAATTAAACATTGATCAATTTCTGCTTGCAACATTTTGGAATTCTGGCTGAGCTATACAAAAACTATGGTTACTGCCTTTGTATGGTGTATCTGTTTTATGGATTGATAGTAATGTGTGTTGATGGTTGCTGCCTAACTCTCTGCCTCTAGATAACAATGGCTACTAATCCCTCTTAATTCTTTTTATTTATAGGGAAAGAAGGATTAAGACAAAGCCCTAATACACTAATCTGATGGTCAAACAAATTCCAATCTTAATTAGAAAGCCAAAATAGCCGGGTTAAAAATTAAAAATAAAATTTTTAAGACCATGGAGAATTAGGAATCCCTAATTTGCCATGGCCATTGGCTCATGGTGAATTGGGATACTGTAGACCCTTAATTTTTGACCCAGTCCGATCCAATATATTTTATTTAGTCCAAAATAATTTTTGCATTGTCTAATATATTTTAATTGATCCAAAATAATTTTTATTATCTTAATTAAATAATTTTTGCTTTAGTATCTGCTTTTTATTAATAAAGAATAAAAATAAACAAATAAAAATCAAAAAATAAAAATAAAAATCGGTGATGGAAAAATCGGCGACGAAAAAAATCGTTATCGAAAACCAGCGCGGGTATGGCTGTGGGCCATTTTGCCCGCAGGTCGGTCCTCGCCCTCTGCCGTATTTTTGCCAGCGTAATTTTTCCGCAGCAGTTTTTTTTTCGCCAGCAAAATTTTTCCGACGCAAATTTTTTGAAACCTAATACAATTAGGTTTCGGTTTCCTTTTCTTATTCAATATTATATGCCGTGAGCAACTAGGAATAAACCATAAAAACTTCTATAAATAAGATCACAATTACAACACAAAAGAAGGAGGAGAAATCGGAGGAAAATTGGACTGAAATTTGTGACCGAGAGTGAGAAGGAAAACTCTGAAACTTTAAAAATTCCTTATGGCAGTAAATTGAATCGGACTTTGGTGGGAACAATTCAAGCAATTCAAAGGCAAAAAGGCTTGTCTTTGACCTTGTTCATCCAAGAAGCAATTTTTGGTGAAACTTACAAAATAAGGTTTGAATTCTTAATTTCTTTTATTTTGTCATAGTAGCTAAATCACATAATTGTTTCTTTTAAATTAAAAGCCTCATAACCTCAATTCACCTTTTCTAAAGTATGAAAATCTTAAATTGTTGCTTTATTTTTCCAAAAGTTTAAAGATATTAGTTTTATTTCTTCAAAACCCCAAAACCAAAATTTATTTTCCAAATATTCAAAACCCTAGATGGAGTTCTGTTTCCTTCCAAAAGCCTTAAAAACATCTTTTTTGATTTTATAAATTTTAAATCGTGTTGTTTATCTTCATAAAACTTCATAAAACTTCAATCGATTTTCAAATCCTAAAAAAAATAATTCATTCCCCAAAACCCTAAATAAAAAATTTTAAAACCCTAATTCAACTCCAAAACCTAAAATAGTGAACCCTGACCTCCTTAAAACCTTAAACCTTAATTTTTTCTAAACCCTAATGCTTTAAAACTTTTAAAAACTATATAAACACAAATATTTAATTTTACACAGTAAGCTTGAAACCATAATTTGATGAGTAACCATAAACCACAAATCAAAAGTATTTTGAAGAGCCCAAACTCTAAATTCATGATTTTACATCTCAAACCCTAATTTGGTTAATCAAAGAATTTTATCAACCTTTTAAAACATAAAATTTTAATCTATTTTAATTCCTTAAAAAACTCACAGTAGCCATAATTTAGACTTTTATTTGCTTCATTCAATCTATATTTGATTATGCTTTGTTTTATTTTTTATGCTTTAATTTATTTAAGTTCAATGCTTGGTTTATTTTATTTATCATGGATGGATGTTTAATTTCTATTGATATTTAATGCCTTTGATGAATGATTTATTTATTATGAATGGTTGTTTACTTTTATCAATTTACTTAGATTTTCAAATGTTGTAAGAGGTATGTTTCCACTTGGTGGGTACCTCATTATTTAAATATCATGTAATTTAAATTGATTTTCTATTTTAGAACCAATGTAAAGGACATGTTTCTACATTTCGGTGGGTGTCCTATTTAGACATGAGATGTAAGGACATGTTCCCATCCTTGGATGGGTGTCCATTTATTTGATTTGTTTAGACATTGCTTTGATTTTAATATAATGATGCTTTCTTTTAATTATTGTGTGTAATATGGATAATGTTATTATATTTAAAAATTTTATAATATTAAGACCAGTAAAGGAGGCCGGTTCTAATGAACTGGGCGTTGTGGGGGTGCTGGGCCATTTCTCACCTTTCCCACACGTACCCAACTTTTCGAACCCATTAGGGGTTGGGGATTCCTTAGGAATCGAATCATCCACCCCTTTTTTTTTCCCGGCCCATCCAGGTGGCGACTCCATTTTCTCCAGACTTAGGTCCGTGTTCTCTAAGGCCCCGAGCCTAAACAATGCCGAAGTCGCAAGAACTATTCCACCGGGAGTGGGGGCAAAAATCCCCGCTCACAGTGGCAACTCCACTGTGGATAAGAGAAGTTGATTCCGTTGGTCTTTTTATTATTTTATTCTTTCTTATAATGATATTATCCATTGCCTCATATTAGATTGCATTGTGTGCGTGAGTTAGGACGCCCGTGTTACCCTTGTTGTGTTATGTAAGGGATACCATACTTTCACTCAAGGTATGGAGATCGAGTATGGCATAACCACTCATAGCCTTGTACCATTTGGTATATACTTGCTATGGGAACCTAAGCCTTTTTAACATAGACTAAAGCTCATGTAATTGGCCTAGTTACTTTCCTTAGGTTTTAGCCCAAATGCATGTTGTTTAACTATGGTTAATTTATCTTGGCTTAAATCATGGCTTATTTGGTTGTTCTTTTTCTAATATGACCTAAGTACATTGTAAGCTCAAAATAAATTTTTCTTTAAAATCCAAAAGACCAAAGCTATCTTTAAAATTTTTCAAGATGTTCTTTGGACATAAGACTTTTCTAAAAACTCTTTTGCTCATGGCCCAAATACTAAGCCCAAAATCCATCTTTTCTAAAATCTTTTTACAATGGGCTTAGAAATAGAATTATTTTCAAGGAGCTTGCAAAAATATTTAGGTCAATTATGAAATACTAAAAACCAATTGTGAGCCTAGTTTATACTAAGAGTAATTAATCATGGGCTTGTTTTTGACATGAATCATTAGTTACCTTTTTCAAGTGAGAAATCTATCTATGATAAACCTCTTAATTTAATTTTAATCCAATATAGCATAAAAGCTACTTTAGTTGGTTGGATGGATAAAAACCTAATTAATGGGAATTATCATGGATGGATTTCCATTTTTGAAAATATAACTATTGGTTGAAACGTCCGAGGAAATTATTCGAAAACAAGATACCCCATGTTGGTATTTTGTTAACCATATACCATGTTGGTATTTTGTTAACCATATACCTAGGAAAAGAGACTCGCCATTCGTGTGTGGATGTTATAAGGTTGGAAGGAACGTCCTATTTATCCTTGTTTGTCTATTGTTTATGCATACATGCATACATGCATACATTTACATATCATTGATCCTCTCTGGCAACCATATACCATGTTGGTATTTTGTTAACCATATACCTAGGAAAAGAGACTCGCCATTCGTGTGTGGATGTTATAAGGTTGGAAGGAATGTCCTATTTATCCTTGTTTGTCTATTGTTTATGCATACATGCATACATCATTACATTTACATATCATTGATCCTCTCTGGCTTACAGCCCTGGATTACGATAGTTCAAAAGCTTACAACAATCCGACCTACGCCGGAGATGAAGTATCTAGCAACGACTCAATCACTTGCTCACCTAAAACAATGGAGCCCAAACAAATTCAAAGGATGGTGGATGAGGCCCTCAATGCCAAGATGGAAGAAATAAAAAGGCTCTAGCTAAGACGATGAAGAACCAATTGACTGCAATCTTAGAGAATCATGCCGAGGCATCTGCTAGCATTAAGAAGCCAAGAGACTAAGGGAAGACTAAAGTTGGTGAAGTGGCTTTTGATGATGAAAAGGTAATCATTGATGATGATGATGATTGGGCTCAATACTACCAAGATTTTCAAGAGAAGAAGAAAGAATCGAAGGCTGTTGAGAAGGCAGCTATTGAAAAGACTGAGACATCCGATGTTGAAAAGATGATTGCTGATTTAGAAAAGAAATTTGAGAAGAAGCTGAAAACCGTAGAGATGTCCTAGATCGATAAACTATTTGAACAAGATGAAGAAGTCCAGTACAAGTTCAAGATGCCATCCTTTGTAAAGTACAATGGCACCGAAAATCCTCATCTCCATGTGAAGCAGTATATCACTACCATGCAGTCTGCCCGAGCTACTAAGGCTCAAACCCTAAGGTACTTTATGTTCTCATTGGACCCTATTATCCAAAATTGGTTCAATACCTTAGATGATGGAACACAAAAGAGTTGGGATCTACTTTACAAGGCCTTCATCCAGCAATATGGGTATAATATCGAGTTGGAAGTTACCTTAATGGAAGTGTATTCCATTAGGTAAAGGCCGAATGAGAATTTTGTAGATTATGTCAAGAGATGGAGAAACAAGGACGCTTTACTCAAGAAGAGGCCTGATGAATCCGATCAAATAAGGATGATTGTGAGAGGGGCGGTGCCTAGTCTACGTGAGAGAATGTCTCCTACACTCATCCATGATTTCAAAGACCTTCTTCAAGCTGGTTTGCAAATTGAAGAATGGAAAAGGGATAAGAGCCATTTTGTAACAAAAAGGAATGAGAAAGGGAGCTATCAATCTGGTAGCCAAAGCATGCAAAAGGCCATCGGTGTTAATGCTACTAACCAAGGAACAAGAAGAAAATTTTCGAAATTAGGGACACTGATGTCTTGGGTTCTCAATAAGCTTCAAATAAAGGGATTGCTACAACCCTTGAATCCTCGCCCTTTGCCTAACCCTCTACCTCCTAATTTTGACACTAAAGCATTTTGTCAATTTCACCAAATGCAAGGGCATGACATGGATATATGTGTGAGGTTGAGACATGAGATCCAAAATCTAATTGATAATGGGAAGCTACCCGAGCCCAATAAGCTAAACACCAAAGACAATCCATTACAAAAATTCAATAGGGTACCACCACCAGCAACCTTCATGATTGGAGGAGGTTTGCATGAGGATTTTGTCATGTCTTCTTTTCAAAATGTGGGTGGAGAAGCAACCAAAGAAGAAGAGGTATTTGGTGAAATTAAACAAGCTATGATGGGTGGAGAAGTAACAATTTGTGTTGTCAATGGGTTTTGGGATTCAAGTGATAGTGATGATGATATTGTATCCAAGAAGGAGGAGTGGACTTGGTCCTAGCCCGAAGAAGATGAAGTAATGAACATTAGATCTGGTAAGCCTTATGCAAGGCCACCACCTAAGGAGGTAGAAACTAATAAGGGGAAGGAAGTTAAAGTAGAAGAAGATGATGCTATGCTCAAGCAATTGAAAAGAACCCAAGCAAGTGTTAGCATTTGGGACTTACTAGCCACTTCTAAAAAGCACCGTGAAACTATAGCCAAAGCTTTGGCTAGCATGCCAATTTCTACCTCCATGACACCGGAGGAGCTGATAAACTTCATAAAAATTGGAGGAGTAATGAAGTGTAAAGAGGTTCAAGAGAAGAACGAAGTTAATATGGGAGCCGTTTCTTTTTCGGATGCGGACTTACCGGAGGAGGGGAGAGACCACATCCGCCCTCTCTTTATCAAAATAAAAGTCAAGGGGAAGAGGACTCCATGTTTAATGATCGATGATGGGTCCGCCATAAATGTTTGTCCACTTAAGATATTACCAAAGCTAGCCATGTCAACAAGAGATCTAAACCCGACCAAGGTAACAATTCGTGCTTATGACAACACTAAGAGGCATGCTGAAGGGACTTTCAAAGCGGCTATCAAGGTTGGTTCAATTGTGTCTATTATTGAGTTTGTTGTTTTGGACATACCAGTTACCTTTGCCTTACTCTTGGGACGACCATGGTTTCATCCTCTTGGTGGAGTTCCTTCCACTCTTCATCAAAAGATCAAGTTCCCCAACAGAAATGAGACAGTTGTCATTGAAGCTGAAGATAATGAGATTGTTAACACTCTAATGATTGAGAGGTCTCTCAATGGTTTTCAAGTAGCTGTAATTTCTGATGATGAAGTAGTGGACTCTAAATTCTTGAATATGATGAAGAGCATGAACTACCTTCCTGGAGCTGGTCTTGGAAAGGGTAAGGCCAGTTTGACAAAGCTGCCAGACTTTAGGACTCAAACATCTAAGAAGGGATTGGGATATAATGAAGACAACGATGTCTAGTCAAAGAAGAGTGAGAAGATGAGCTTGCCACCACTTGAAGAGATCTTTGTTAAAGCTCCAGATGTGAGACCACTTCAAGGGAAGCACGAACCGATCATATTTATGGGTAAGTTAATCCTAGGTTTTGAAATTTTTGCAGATGTGGCCGAGCTAGTGGAGCAAGTGAAGAAAAAACTCACCCTACCAACCAGCAAGGAATCCAATCCAAAAGAGAAGAATGAAGCTGTCCTGGAAGCCGAGAAGACTCTGGAAGAGATTGCTGCCCTGGTCGAAGAAAAGTCTGAAGACATCCTGCTTTATGATTCTGAGAACAATGATTTTGATTTTGATTTTAATTTGTCTGCTTTGTATGAGGATGATGATGTTTTCTTTTCCAAAATGAATGCAATAAAGTCTGATTTTGCTTACTTGTGTGAGGTTTCTCCTGATGGGTGCATACATTCAAATAGCAGTTGCATGAGCATCTTTAATATTAATTCTGTTAACACAAAATCATTAAATTTGGAAACAATCAAAAATCCTAAAAACATTAGCAGAGCATCCGACCTTAATCCTGATGAGAGAGAGAGATTTGAAAAATATTCAAAAAATATGAAGAAGTGTTTGCTTGGTCTTATGAAGGTATGCCAGGGATAGATCGAGACATAGCCGAGCATCATATTCCAACTCACACTCACATAAAACCTGTCAAACAAAAGCTTAGGCTATTAAGACCTGAGTGGGCTGAATTGGTTAAAGAAGAGGTCACTAAGCAAATACAAGTGAAGTTCCTTGAAGTGATAGAATATCCAGATTGGTTAGCCAACATAGTACTTATGCCAAAGAAAGATGGAAGGATAAGGGTTTGTGTGGATTATAGAGATTTGAACAAGGCTTCCCCTATGGATGATTTTCCTTTACCTCATACAGATGTCCTCATTGATAGGGCAGCTTCTAGTGTGCTACACTCGTTCGTAGATGGATTCTCCGGATACAATCAAGTGTTAATGGCCCAAGAGGATAAAGCCAAAATTGCTTTCATTACTACATGAGGTATATTTTATTATAAGGTAATGCCGTTCGGTTTAAAAAATGTTGGAGCGACCTACCAAAGGATGGCCACCACACTATTTCATGACATGATGCACAAAGAAGTTGAAGTATATGTTGATGATATGATGGTTAAATCGAGCACAAGGGAACAACACTTCCAAAACTTAGAATTATTCTTCGATAGAGCTTTGAAATATAAGTTAAGACTAAACCCGAAGAAGTGTGTATTCGGTGTCACCTCAGGAAAATTATTGGGACATGTGATTGGTCCGAATGGCATTGAGATTGATCCTGACAAAGTTAAAGCAATCAGGGATATGCCAGCACCTAAGACGGAGAGAGAAGTTTGGGGATTTATTGGTAAATTATAATACATTAGCAGATTCATAGCAAAACTCACAACAATTTGTGAGCCCATCTTCAGATTACTTAAAAAGAATCAGTCCGTCCTATGGAATGAAGGATGTCAAAAGGCCTTTGAGCGAATAAAAGAGTATTTTTTGAATCCGCCTGTTTTAAAACCTCCTAAACCCGGCAAACCTCTATTACTATACTTAGCAGTAGAAGAAGAGTCAATAGGAGCCATGCTAGCCCAAGTAGATGAGTCAGGGATTGAGCATGCAGTTTACTATTTGAGTAGAAAGCTCCTACCTTATGAAATTAAGTTTACTATCATTGAAAAGACTTGTATAGCCGTGGTTTGGTCTTCTAAGAAGTTGCGGCATTACTTTCAATCGTATAGTGTGCAAGCAATTTCCAGGCTGGATCCAATGAAGTACTTAAGGGAGACACCCTCTTTGATTGGGAAATATGGTCAATGGTTGATAATATTAGAAGAATTTGAGATTGAGTATGTAACCAGGAAAACGATCAAAGGTAGAGTGGTGGCAGAATTCCCTACCCAACAACCATTACCAGAAAGCGAAGAGGTAATCTTGGAATTTCCGGATGAACATTTAGAAGCAATTGGAGTACAAGGGTGGAAAATGTATTTTGATGGAGCAGTAAAAAGAAAGGAGCAGGATTGGGAGTTATACTAGAATCGCCCGAAGGGGAACTCATCCCTTTAGCCAAAAAATTAAAATTTAGGGCAACCAATAATATGGTGGAGTACGAAGCTTGTATTTTTGGTTTGGAAACCCTAATGATTATGAAGGTGGATAAGATGGAAGTTTTTGGAGATTCATTGCTAGTAGTATCCCAAGTAATTGGAGAATGGGAGTTGAAAGATGAAAATTTAAAACCATACCACCATTACCTGACCATGATGAAGAAGAACTTTAAGGAGAGTAGGTTTATACACCTATCAAGAGAAGAAAATCAGATGGCTGATGCCCTAGCCACATGGGCTTTGGTATGGGAAAACCCTGTCAACTTATTCCTTAAGCCTCTGATCTTGACCAGTTCATCAACTCCTTGTTATGAATATGAGACAATCATGGAAATTGATATAGACCATGATGAGTGGTATAATACTATCAGACGATTTTTGGAGGAAAGAGAATACCCTCCGGGGGCAACAAAGAAAGAGAAAAGAGCCATAAGGCGGTGGTCATTGCAATACATCATGTTCCATGGGGAGTTATATCGAAGATGGCTTGATGGGGGTGCATTTGAGATGTTTAAGAAAGCCTGAAGTGGAGCGCATCATGTTAGAGATACATGCAGGAAGTTGCAGTCCGTACATGAGTGGTTTGGCTCTAGTTAAGAAGATTATTCGGCAAGGTTACTACTAGTTGACAATGGAGAGAGATTGCATTGAGTTTGTCAAGAAGTGCCAATAATGTTAGATGTATGGTAACTTAAATCACATGCCTCTTGAATAACTGCATTCAATGTCTTCACCCTGGCCATTTGCCCTTTGGGGTATCGACATTATAGGAGAGATACATCTGACAGCTTCAAACAGTCACCGTTTCATTGTGGTAGCAGTAGATTATTTTTTAAAATGGGTTGAAGCTGAATCCTTCAACAAGCTGGGTGCAAGCCAAATGGCTAGATTTATTGAAAAGAACCTCATTTGCCGGTACGGGGTCTCGCACAGTGTGATATCAGACAATGGGGTACAGTTTCAATGAGCAGTTAAGGATTTATTCTAGAAGTACCAAATCCACCATCATCGATCCTCTCCTTATAGACCAAAGGCTAATGGTGCAATAGAAGCAACAAACAAGAAAATTAAGCAAATTATGTCCAAAATGACCAAGATTTATAGGGACTGGTTAGAGATGCTTCCCTTTGCTTTATGGGGATATAGGACAAGTGTACGAACACCTACTGGGATGACACCATTCTCTTTGGTTTATGGGATGGAAGTGGTATTGCAAATTGAAATTGAGATCAAGTCATTAAGAGTAGTCTTGGAAGCTGAACTTCCTGAAACAGAATGGGTAGCAAGCAGATAGACACAGTTAGCTCTATTAGAAGAGAGAAGGTTAAAGGCACTGTATCATCATCAACTGTATCAAAAGAAAATAGCTTGGGCCTACAATAGAAGGGTTAAGGTCAGAAAATTCAGAGTTGGGGATTTGGTGTTGAAGCAATGTAAGCCTAATGTATTTGATCCAAGAGGGAAGTTCAGGCCTAGCTGGGAAGGGCCATATGTCGTGAAACAAGTCATGAACAAAGGTGCGGTGAAGTTGTCAGACATGGACGGGAACGAATTTAGTGAGCCAGTAAACATTGACAGGTTGAAGAAGTTTTATGTATAAAAAAAAAAGAGAGCTCGCTAGGTTGAAAACCCGAAAAGGTCGGCCTAGGAAAAAGTTAGAGCAGTCCGCTAGTCCTGAAAACCCGAAAAGGCGGGCTAGGCAACAATTAGGGCTAAAAGAGAGAAAATAGTCAATTAGAAAACCCGAAAGGGCTAATTGGCAACAGGAGTGATCTTGTGTATGCTGGCTTTATGTTTGGTTGTTCCCCAATTTAATAAAACAAAATTACTATTAAAATTGTTCTATGTGCACTGTTATAAGTATTTGACCAGGTATGGATGAAATAAGTAAACACAATAGCAAAAGGTGATGACAAATTATAAATGGAAAAGAAGCATCTTTTATTACTTTAATTATTTTTCATCCTAACGATACACTTTCTAAATTGACAAATGTAAAATCTATGGCAGTCGATAAATATAACGTGCAGACCAGCTTTGCCTTAGTCGATCCAAGTAAGCTTCAGTCAAACAAGGCATGTCTAAGTCGGGAGTAAAGTCAGAATCACGAGGCTCAGCTCCGTACTGACGACCAAGTCGGCGAGGATCATAGTATGTACCTTGACGAAGAGCAGCAAGGGTAACATACATCAAGTATGTCCGCATGGTGATACGAGAAATCTTCCACCAAGGTACCAACCAACTGATGTTGACTTCAGAGCGTGAGTGGATTCAGTCAACCCAGTCAGCATATGAAGAAGCAGGATGGAGTAGCGTCCTAGTAGAATGATGATGTGGCAGGTATTTGGCAAAATCCATGGATGGAGTATCAAGCAAACAAAGACGCTCCTGGAGTCAAATCTATGAAGAAGGAGATAAAAAAAAGAGTCCGCTAAGTTGAAAACCCACAAGGGCAGCTTAGGCAAAAATTAGGACAGCTCGCTAATTCCAAAAACCCACACGGGCGGACTAGGCAAAAATTAGAGCAATAAAGAAAAAAAGAGAGAAAAAAGAAAATCTAAATTGAAAACCCGAAAGGGCAGTTTAGGTAATTACTTGAAGCAGCAACGAACTCCCAGTCAGTCTCTTTGACAATCCAAATTTAAATCGGTCTATTCCAACTAAGGTCTCGGCTAAGATCACAGGTACCGGCGACAAGCCTCCTTCCATTTGGTCCATAATATCCAATACTCGTGGATCAATATCACCGTCAGAAGAAACAAGCAAGATTTGGCCGAGCAAGCAAAGACAAAGCATGCGTCCCCATGCCTTAGTAGGGCCAAATGAGAGAGACAAAAGTCAATCAAAGGAGCAAGTAGAATGTTTTCACCTCTCATTAACTGAAGAACTTCGGGTTTTGGAATTTGAAATAACATCTGCATCTTCTGTTAAGTCTCGGAAATCAGTGTGGGTAATGCCATTTGTTGATTATTTGGATATCCAAGGATGGCCTCAAATTCTTCAATCAAGGGACATATTTCAAAGCCATTAATTTTATATACCCTAGAATCCGTATTCCAAAAGGAAGCCACGGCATGTAAGAAGGAGTAGTCCAATTTAACATTTTGAAAACATTTTAAAACATCAAGTTTTGACCATGAAATTTGCTTCCAATGGATGGCATCTATATTCTTAAATAGAATTTTTATCTTCTTGGAATGATGCTCGGTCATGGTGAATGAATAAAGAAAAGATTAAAATTGTTAAAGGGAGTCTTCAAGTTGAAAGAGAAAGAATTTTGATTTCTGTATTAAAATGGGGCATGCAAGGTAATTTATATAGAAGAAAATAAACCTTTTCCAAAAGTGAAAAGGAAAAGGTGATGGGAAAGGGTAAGACCATATGGCATAAGGAAAGGAATTGGTGGCAATTTCCTTTACCACATTGGATTTGGTTTAGCAAATGATGTGGATTATGAAATTATGATGTACTGTGATAAAAAAAGAAATAATAATAATAATAATAATAAAGGTTACAGTAAAGAGGAAAATTGTATTTTTTATTGTACAATATTTTACAATTGCTACAATATTTACATATCACTAAGAGGGTGGTGGTAGGTCATCAAATAAAGCCTTGAAAAAAATCATCGCCTATTGGAGGAGGGGGCAAATCACTTGTCCCGAGTTTGCCCGAAGCGGGAGCACCAAAACCTGGCAAATTACTCGTCCCGGGATCACCCGAAGCAGGAGCACCAAAATCCCTATTACCTTGAGGTTCCGATCTATCATGGTCCTCATCAAAAGTAGACAAAAGAATCTCATGTTCATCAGTCTGGAGGCCTCTTGATGAAGAAGTGCCGGGATCCCTCATCCCCTGAAATCAAAAATCTCGAAAATGTTGTTCAGATTGATGATATAAACTTTCAAAATGAGAAGCCTGCTGACGACTTGCAGCCAACTCTTCTTGACGTTTCCTATTTTGTTCTTCAAGCATCCGCTGTGAGCCAAGAAGGAAAAGGTAAGAGCATACATAATCATGCATACATATAGCATAAACTACTATGAAATAAGAAACATATCAGGTAGTTCATATCAATGCCCTACAGATGAGATGACATATGTGGCGGGCTAGAATGAGCAAATGAAGGGGCAGTAAAAGAAGGTTCAGCCTTATGATCAAATAAGCCAACAGCCTGCAACAATCATTAAAGAATAAAGGAAAGAAAAAAACAGTTGCAAGGGAAAAGTGGTTAAAGTGCCAAAATTCCCTTGGAAGATGAAAACAAGGAAAGAAGAGCATGAATCAAGCAAGACATGGCCAAGCCAAATCAAGCTTGGCCGTGTCACCTCCAAGAAAATCTTGGCAGAACATGACACGAGCAGGAGACACGGCTAAGCCAATGGCCGTGTCTCACCTAAAGGGCAAAGTCAAGAAGGACCAAGCAAAGAAAGAAAAGAAACAGTAGGTGACACTGGCTGGCGACATGGCCAAGCCACTGGCCGTGTCACATGACATGGCCACAATCTTGGCCGTGTCTCATCCTAAGCCAAGAACAAAGAAGAACCAAAGAAAAGACACAGAAGCTGACACACCCAGGAGACACGGCCAAGTCACTGGCCGTGTCACATGACACAGCCAGGAGCTTGGCCGTGTCACTCTCATCTTCAAAGAACAAAGAAGACCAAAGTAGAAACAGAAGATGATACACTCAGGTGACACAGGCATTTACCTGAGAATTACTAGTCCCAAGATGTGGAACAAGCTCTCCTATAGCTCCGTGATGTTCTTCTTCATCTCTACCCTCATTTTCATCGAAAATCTCCCGCACACCAACAGGAGATACATCAAAGTTTAAGAGTCTTCTCTGAATAAAATGGGCATAAAATGGACTCGGTAAATGGAGAAGTGACTCGGCACCATAACCATACCGGGCCTGCCACAATGCATCCTTCGGCATTGACATAATATTTAAAGTATATTTCGTGATTTGCATCGGAACAAATAAAAATTTCTAAAAATAATAATACAAATAAAAAAATAAAAAATACAAAAAAAAGCGCAGGCGAAAAATCAAAAAGGAAAAAATAATTACCGCGCTCTTTTTGTTGGAACTGCAGTGAAGCGGCATCCTGGCCAGTATATCTAAATTTCCATCTTCATGATACTGAATAAACTCCAATAACTCAGCATTAGAATGAGTCTCTGACCTCGAAGCATGCATTGTTTTTGAAAAATATGTGCTAAAATTAAAAGAAATTTGAGAGAATTAGAATGTGAAAATTTTGTGTTGTGAAATGAAATGAAGAATCAGCTCCTTTATATAGAGAAACGGCAAGCAAAAAACAAAATTCAAAACTATTCATGAATAGTAAATTTCACTATTTATGAATAGTATTACTATTGATGAATAGTAAATATTACTATTTATAAATAGTGTCACTATTGATGAACAGTAAAATTACTATTTCCATAGTAAATACTATTTACTACTATTTATAAATAGTAAATTTACTATTTATGAATAGTCAATAGTACATGAACAGTGACTGCACAGTAAATAAACAGTAAATTTATTTATTCACTTTAATCATTCAAATAATGGCGGGTATATAAATATTTTTACACCGAGGGGGCAATAAGAAGATATGCATAAAAATTAGCCAAAATTTTGTAATAAAAAATTATTAGCTCGGGTCTAGAACCCAAATTTTTCTTAGGTCCAGAACCTAGAATTTATTTCTAAGTCCAGAACTTAACTCGGGTTGAGAACCCAAATTTTCTTTAGATCTAGAACCTAGAATCTTTTCTAAGTCCAGAACTTAGCTTGGGTACAGAAACCAAATTTTCCTTAGGTCCAGAACCTAGAATCTTTTCTAAGTCCAGAACTTAGCTCGGGTCCAGAACCCAAATTTTCCTTAGGTCCAGAACCTAGAATTTATTTCTAAGTCCAGAACTTAGCTCGGGTTCAGAACCCAAATTTTCTTTAGGTCCAGAACCTAGAATCTTTTCTAAGTCCAGAACTTAGCTCGGGTCCAGAACCCAAATTTTCCTTAGGTCCAGAACCTAGAATTTATTTCTAAGTCTATAACTTAGCTCGGGTCCAGAACCCAAATTTTCTTTAGGTCCATAACCTAGAATCTTTTCTAAGTCCAGAACTTAGCTCGGGTTTAGAACCCAAATTTTTCTTAGGTCCAGAACCTAGAATCTTTTCAAAGTGCAGAACTTAGCTCGGGTCCAGAATCCAAATTTTCCTTAGGTATAGAACCTAGAATCTTTTCCAAGTCCAGAACTTAGCTCGGGTCTAGAACCCAAATTTTCCTTAGGTCCAGAACATAGAATTATCCTTAAGTCCAAGAACTTAGCTCGGGTCCAGAACCCAAATTACCCTTAGGTCCAGAACCTAGAATCTCTTCTAAGTCCAGAACTTAGGTCGGGTCTAGAACCCAAAACCTCAACCATCTCAAAAATTAAGTCTTATTGCTTTTCACTCTCTTTAACTAAAGTTTCGGATCATTCAAGCAGGGGGCAAACTGTAGACCCTTAATTTTTGACCCAGTCCGGTCCAATATATTTTATTTATTCCAAAATAATTTTTGTGTTGTCTAATATATTTTAATTGATCCGAAATAATTTTTATTATCTTAATTAAATAATTTTTGCCTTAGTATCTAATTTTTATTAATAAAAATAAAAATAAAAATAAAAATAAAAATAAAAATAAAAATAAAAATAAAAATAAAAATAAAAATAAAAATAAAAATAAAAAATTGGCGACGGAAAAATTGGCGACGAAAAAATCATCGCCAAAAACCAGCGTGGCATGGCTGTCACATCCCAAAGTTTAGGTAGTTGAGTATTAGGCAAGAAGGACATAAATAAGTGGTCAAATAGAGGTTCAAGATAGTAAAAAACAAAATCAGTGTGCAAAGGAGGCCCGTGAAGTCGACTGGACCTAAAGGTAATTTTTTGAAAGGCCGAGGACCTAAGTGAAAATTTCTCAAAAGTTAGGGGTAACTATGTAAACTTAAAAATTAAGTGTCGGAAGTTCTTAATAGTGCCCATATCTGACCCCGAAAGACTATTCTCAAGATTAATTGGGTCATAACCGTGGGTTTCAATTTTTTCCGAAAACGCACGGTTTAAAAGTTACAATCGATTAATCGCTGGAGGGTATTTTGATATTTTCACACCCTAGACTATAAAATTACAGCACAAGAAAGTTGAGAGGGTCAAAATATGAATAAAAGGAAGCCTAATGGTTTGCCAAATAAATAAATAAAAGAAAGAGACATTTGGACCAATGAAAATTAGCCATTTTCCCACTTAAGTGTACCAATGGGAAACCAACACTTACACCAACACATCTTAACCTCTCTTGGCTGCCATTTGGATCAAAATAAGCTAAGGAAAGAATATAAAAGCCCTCTCTTACATGGTGAACTCGTCCAAACCATAAGAGAAGGAAGAAGGAGGTGATTTTTCCAAAGTTTAAGGCTTTTGGTTGAAGATTTTGGTGACAAACAAGATTATAAGGTAAGAGAAACCTATCTCTAGTTTTAGTTTCATGGATTAATGGTTAATTTAAGAGATTGAAATTAGGGTTCATGTAGCTAGATTTGGAGAAAATTCAAGAAATAATTATTTGAAAGATTTGATGAAAGAAATAATGGTGTTTAATGGTGAAAATAAGCTAGCAACCATTAGAAAAATCATAAGATAAGACTATGTCTATATCTAGGGTTTGTTCTTACATATGTGACATGTAAAATTCATAGGAAATCAAGGAGATTAGAGAGGAAAGGAAGTAAAATAGACAAGAAGAGCAAGGAAAAGCAAGGTTTGGTACTTTAACTAATTGTTTGTTCATTTTCTTGAAATTTTTCTGTTTTAGAATTAGTGAAATGCTGTGACTTGTATGATTTTTAATTAAATATAGAAATATTTTCTTGAAGTGAATTTGTGATATGTTGTGCCTCAATGCATCTAGAATGACCGAAAAATATTTTGAGTTGAATTCGGAATGGTTATGATTATGGAAAAATTATTTCTGTTAGACCTGCTCTAGGAGGTACCTTGACTGAGACAGCCATGTTTCTGGATTTTTAATACAATTTAGAAAAATAATATTCAATTGAATTTTTGATATGTTGTTGTTTAGTGAGTCTAGTATTTGAGAAAAATAATTTGGAACCACATTGATTGAATTTAATTTACGGAATTCACAAAATTCAGAACTGCTGCTGGGATGCAGGGCAACTGGAGCGGTCTGGTTGGGTGAACTACTTGACCAAGATTTTGTGTCCAGTTTGATCTGAACTTTTTAAAAAAATGATTTTAAGATGTAAAAATAAATTCTGTAAAAATTTTAGAGTTTTTATTCAAGTAGATTATTTTATACGATTTTTCAAAATAAGGATCAAGTTGAGTCCAAAACCAGAATTTACTATTCATATGGTCATTTTGCTAATATTCATTTGGTCATTTTTCAAAAGTAATCCAATTGATTCCTTATGCATATAAATGAGCATAATATGTTATTAAAATGAAAAAATATGATATTTCACATTGAAATAATATAAGAAACATAAGTCGATAATTGTATAATGCATATTCGATTAAGAAATGGCATGAAAATTTTGGCTCCACTGGGTATCTGGGATAGTACTGAGTAGGGTAAGGGTATGATATATCATACTATATGCAGTGCTGCTTTAATATAGGACTTCGGTCTGAGTTATATAGGGTGACGACCCGAGCTATATAGGACTTCGGTCCGAATTATATAGGGCAATCACCCGAGTTATATAGGACTCCGGTCCGAGGGCTTCGGCCACAGATTCCATAGGGCTTGGTCTGCAATTTTTTAGGGCCACAGCCACAAAATATATATACAGTTGTTTCAGTTAGTTCTTTACCATACGTTAGTCTACCAAATTACCTTGTGGAGCGAACTGATAAAATGATAATAATTGAATATATGACATGTATGGATTGTTTTTACTGTGATATTATTTTTCAATACGACTCATTGCTTTTAAAAGTGCATTATGCTTTTATTATTTATTTTTCGTAATTAGTTAAAGTACCCACTAAGCAATGCTGAGCGAGTTTAGTTTCTTCTAAACTCGTAGGTTATTAGCAAGGAGCCAGTAGCGAGCAGAGAAGTCCTGCGATCTATCGGTCATTAACAAACTTAGGTGGTGCTCTTCATTTTGTATTTTGGTATTAGAAACTGACATGTACTTATTTGAACAATACAAAGAGATAACTTGATGTAGCACATAAATCTAGTAATGTATAATAACTGTATGGTTTTAAATTGAGTTGGGTTGTGAATATAGAAGTGTGAATTCTTCTTGCAGGATTGTAGTTGAGGTTATAAGGGTGGATTATTGGGAGTGTGCTTGAGTTGAATTGTGAAACAAAATGTTTTTTCAAAAATAAGAAAAATCAGTTTTGTCGACACTTGGGACCTAGAATTTTAAGGGAGACTCCGTCAAAATTTTTGGAAAATTTTTATAAGGAACATTAAGTAAGCTGACATAACCAGAGCTCGTATCCCGATGTAGCATTCCTCCTCGACTTATTCATACATGTGTAAGCCGAGTAGAGGCACCACACTATCCTAATATTACTACCAATTTTACTTAGTCAAATTTAGTTCCGGTTTTTACAGAAATTTTGCAGAGGTTCTCCTAGAAATTGGGTCCCAAGTGTCGAAAAAACTGGTTTTTCTGATTTTTGAAAACATTTTTACACAAACCAATGTGAACACAATCAGTTTCAATACACTCCCAATGAATCCACCTTATACCCTCAACTACAAACCTGCAAGAAAAGTTCACACTTCTAATACAAAATAAAGTAGAGATTTATTCTTATTACATACTACTAATGTACAGTATAACATAGTAATTCTCAATCTTATATATACATATACATATACATGCCACAACTAGCTAACTCATAATGAAAACCAATAGATCTACCCTGAGATGCTGTGGGTCTGGTCGTCACTTTCCAAGATTTAGCTACTGCTCCGAACCTACGAGTCAAGGAAAACTTAACTCGTTGAGCAATGTCGTTCAGTGGGTACTTTACCGATGAAAATATAGTTAAAACATGAAAGCATTTGAAATAAAATGAAATAATTGAATCAAAAATCAACCAACATTAAACCAATGGAAGTTATTGTACATTCAGTGTAAATATGCTTTCAACAAATGTAAAAACCATAATTCAAACTCATTTTTCATTACATAGTTTAGAAAAATAGGACTTTGGCTCTACTGGTATATAGGGAACCATAGCGATAAGGCAGTGGCCCTCACCACTGTAACATAGGTGGCCCTCACCACCGATATCAAATCACAGGAATGGCCCTCACCATCCTGGTTATAACTAATGGCCCTCACCATTGGCCCCCAATGGCCCTCACCATTGAGTTTGGATCATATCAATTCAATCACAATATCAAGCAGTACTGCATAAGTTAGTATAGTGCATCATACCCTTATCTACCACTCCCAACTACCTAGTAGAGCATAAAGATTAAAATGATTCAATTTAAGTCTCAAACTTCATTTTAGAATGACTCGAGAAATTATTTTAATTTTCATTGCACTTTGCCATTTACGCCGCGCACCACATTCTTTAGTCAAACCATTACCCTTTTTCACATATTTAACATCAACAATAAACATATCAAACATTTCAAAGCATTTCTCAAAGAGTCACAAATTGACCAAATGAATAGTGTCGCGGCACGTAAAATCGGCAACGCAAAATGGCATGACCAAATGAATAGTAAAATCTGGTTTTTCGTCAAAATTTCAGTCTGTTTCAGTCATGCATTTGACCAGGTAAATGATCTTATTTTTGGCTGAAATGTTACAGAAAACTTATTTCATATGTTGACTAATTACACGTAAAATTTCGTTGAAAAATTCATTCATTTGCTACCTCAAACAACTACCACAAAAAGAATCCAGAAATCTGTCATTTTGGAACCATTTCGGCCCAAACATATGAAATACATGGGATAGTTTATTTTTCTTTTTCAAATCAATATGAAGGCTTCTTTAATGATAAAGTGAAGATTCAAACACTTCCCTTTGACAACTTTTGCATGTTTAACTTAAATCAACTAATTAAAGTTCATCAAATCAACTTGCCAAAATTTTTCTCAAAACGCTTGGTTTAAATTAAATTTAACCAACTCAATTGCCATAAGAAACCAAGAACATAACTCAAACATTTAATTTAAACTCAATCAATACATTTAAGCATCAACATAAAAAATTCCATAAACCAAAGTTTGTAAGAAAAATAAAATTTCTTTTATGGTACAGCACCAAACCTTCAAAAATTCCATAAACCAAACATAAACCAAAGTTTGTAAGAAAATAAAATTCCTTTTATGGTAAAGCACCAAACCTTGTTCCTTTAATTCCTTTTTGCTTTTCCTTCTTCTCCTTCCTTAATCTTTGTTTTTCCTTCAAGAAATTCAAGAACACAACCTTAAACATAAACCTTAGCAATTTAGAACAATAAGCTATCCTCCATTTCTTTTCAAATTAAATCCTAATCTAACCTTATTAAACCTTAGAAACCTTGATTCTTCCATTTAATTAATCAATATCATCACTACTTAAATTTTTCCCAATTCCACCATAAGAACCCTAATTTCCAACCTTACAATAGATATATAAATACTTAAAATTGATACTAAAATTGAAATCTACATACTTTAAAACCTTAAAACTCACCTTGAACTTGAATCAAACTTGACAAAAATTTGAAACTCTTTGGTGTTCTTCCTATGGAGGCCGAAGTTTTGGGAGAGTTGAGAGAGAGAGATTTTGCTCCTCTTGTTATGATATATATAGTGGAAATGATGTCCACTTTTGGGTTGGATGAATACTTTAGGGCCAAATGTCCACACCTTTTTCTTTTCTTCTTTTTATAACTTTTAAATGGTTAATTTCCATTAGTCCATTTGTCTCTTTCTTTTATTTATTTAAAACCCAAGCCCTTGGACTTTCTTTTAATTATATTTTGGCCCCCTAACCTCCTTGTGCTGTAATTTTATGGTCTAGGGTGTGAAAAGACCAAAATACCCTCCAGCGATTAATCGATCGTAACTTTTAAACCGTACAGTTCCACGAGGAAAACTATACATGGTTTTGATCCTCTCGACCTCTACTTTCTATTTTTGAAGTCTATTTTAGGTTTCCAAGTCGTTTTGAAAAATTACCAATAAGCCCTTGACTTTTTACAAAATTCCCTTTAGGTCCTTTCTTTGCTCGGGTTTTGCCCGGCTCCGTTTCTTCTGACGATCATTTCATATTCAATCCCTCGACGTCCTCTACTCACTCTTATGTTTATTTTCTACTTTGGATTCATGTATAGATCTTAATTAAAATGACCAAAATGCCCCTAGTCTACATGTCTTTGTTTCTCTCTATCGGGGCATTTTCTGGAAAAACCGTTACACGTCGTTGCGACCCGATTTTTCTCTACTCTCCATTTTTGAAGTCTGTTATGTGCACTATTAAGAATCTCCAGTACAACTTTTGGAAATTACAGTCACCTCCCCAAAACTTTTTGGAAATTACAGTCACCTCGCCAAAACTTTTTGAAAATTACAGTCACCTCCCCAAAACTTTACATTTTTTCAATTAGGTCCCATTGATCCTATAGCCTTATCTGGGGCCGTTGTTAGGAAGTATCTTCTCCTTTCCCCTTCTCTCACTGTGCACATGACTACTATGCATAAATGCGGTGGGCGGATGTGACAAATTCCTTCTGGCAGTAAATTGAATTGGACTTTGGAGGGAACAATTCAAGCAATTCAAAGGCAAAAAGGCTTGTCTTTGACCTTGTTCATCCAAGAAGCAATTTTTGGTGAAACTTACAAAATAAGGTTTGAATTCTTAATTTCTTTTATTTTGTCATAGTATCTAGATCACATAATTGTTTCTTTTAAATTAAAAGCCTCATAACCTCAATTCACCTTTTCTAAAGTATGAAAATCTTAAATCTTTGCTTTATTTTTCTAAAAGTTTAAAGATATTAGTTTTATTTCTTCAAAACCCCAAAACCAAAATTTATTTTCCAAATATTCAAAACCCTAGATGGAGTTCTGTTTCCTTCCAAAAGCCTTAAAAATATCTTTTTTGCTTTTATAAATTTTAAATTGTGTTGTTTATCTTCATAAAACTTCAATCGATTTTCAAATCCTAAAAAAAAAATAATTCATTCCCTGAAACCCGAAATCAAAAATCTTAAAACCCTAATTCAACTCCAAAACCTAAAATAGTGAACCCTGATCTCCTTAAAACCTTAAACCTTAATTTTTTCTAAACCCTAATGCTTTAAAACTATATAAATACAAATATTTAATTTTACACAGTAAGCTTGAAACTATAATTTGATGAGTAACCGTAAAGCACAAATCAAAAGTTTTTTGAAGAGCCCAAACTTTAAATTCATGATTTTACATCTCAAACCCTAATTTGGTTAATCAAAGAATTTTATCAACCTTTTAAAACATAAAATTTTAATCTATTTTAATTCCTTAAAAAACTCACAGTAGCCATAATTTAGACTTTTATTTGTTTTATTCAATTCTATATTTGATTATGCTTTGATTTATTTTTTATGCTTTAATTTATTTAAGTTCAATGCTTGGTTTATTTTATTTATCATGGATGAATGTTTACTTTCTATTGATATTTAATGCCTTTGATGAATGATTTATTTATTATGAATGGTTGTTTACTTTTATCAATTTATTTAGATTTCCAAATGTTGTAAGAGGTATGTTTCCACTTGGTGGGTACCTCATTAGTTAAATATCATGTAATTTAAATTGCTTTTCTATTTTAAAACCAATGTAAAGGACATGTTTCTACCTTTCAGTGGGTGTCCTATTTAGGCATGAGATGTAAGGACATGTTCCCATCCTTGGATGGGTGTCCATTTATTTGATTTGTTTGGACATTGCTTTGATTTTAATATAATGATGCTTTCTTTTAATTATTATGTTTAATATGGATAATGTTATTATATTTAAGAATTTTATAATATTAAGACCTATAAAGGAGGCCGATTCCAATGAACCGGGCGTTGTTGGGTTGCTGGGCCATTTCTCACCTTCCCCACACGTACTCAACTTTCCAAACCCATTAGGGGGTTGGGGATTCCTTAGAAATCGAGTCATCCACCCCTTTCTTTTTTCCCGGCCCGTCCGGGTGGCGACTCCATTTTCTCCAGACTTAGGTCCGTGTTCTCTAAGGTCCAGATCCTAAACAGTGCCGATGTTGCAAGAATCATTCCACCGGGAGTGGGGGCAAAAATCCCCGCTCACAGATACCCCAATTTACCATGGGCTATGGGTCATGCGAATTGGGACTCCCTAATTTGCCATGGACTAATGGCCATGGGAAATTGGCATACAGTTCGTAATAGTTTTATTATTAAAATATGGTCCTACTTAATTTTTATTTTAAAATTAGATCAAACCTATTTTAATTTTTTAAATAATAAATTAAAATAGGTGTAGGGCTTATAAAATTAAACCAACTTAATATAGGTTTCAAAAAATTGGATCGTCTTATTTAAAAGCTATAAACTAGGTTTAAGCCTTTTGATATCTAATCAAATTTAGCTTGGCCTTCATTAATTGAGATGAGATTATCTTAGGGCCAAAATTAGGGGTCTACAGTTTGCCCCTTGCTTGAGTGATCTAAGACTTCAGTAGAAGAGAGTAAAAAACAACATGACTTTGAGCTAATTTTGGATGAAGATGGGTTTTCGACTTGAGATTGCATTTGGGTTCTCGACCTGAAACTAGATTTGGGTTCTCAACCCGATGCTGGGCTTAGGGTTCTTAACCCGATGCTGGATTTGGGTTCTTAACCCAAGACTGGATTTTGGGTTCTTGACTGGAAACTGAATTTGGGGCTCTCGTTATTGACTTACAGTTGTTCTATTAACTCACAGACTAAGGTGATCAACCAAAGCACTCTCATTGGTTCCTTCCAAATGCTTGTTCAGAATAATAGAAGACTTCATAGTTATTGCTTTATCTTCTACATGTTCAAAGCATGAGTAGTGGATGCCCCGGCAGGGTAGTTAGAAGCATAGGAGATGTCGTTTCAACACATGATTCAACACATCGGTTGGTAACTTCTTCATGTATTTGCAAATGATCTTCATTTTGCCAATGTATCCTTTAAGGTTTAACAATTCAACACACTTCCTTACGCTTGAAGGCTCAAATAAAAAAAATACATTTTTTTTTAAAATTTTAAAATCATATTTTTTTATCAGATTGGTGTCATCATACCTCAGGACTTGATTTTCCCAAATTAAACATATCTATAATATGATAACCCTAGTTTCCATACTAAACTCAAGAATTATTTCCATTTGAGCAAGAACTATTGCACTTCAGATAGGTACATATACATTACTTGGCCAAAGGTCTCATTGAGTTTAAATATTGTCTATCTCATATGTATGTTTATTCAAATAATCTTCACTAATAGACTTCTCCTACTAAGAGATATCAATAGGTCTTTAATAGGCTTGAAAAGGGGTCTACAAGGGACATTGGTTAAATGAAGGCCATTTTTAGATTGGAGCTGATGTAACAATTTGTGCAAACCTTCACACTACAAACTTTCTATTAGAACCATAGGCTTATGGAAGTATTGTTAAACTCCAGGCATCACTTTTATCTTTTGACTTCATGAAAATACAAAGCTTGAATGTCCTTGATAGAAATCTAGATCCAATCAGTACTGTCTTGATCTTTAGACCACCTTTTTTTCCTCCTTCTTTCTGTCCTTTTTCCTTTTGGAATATCAAGTCTAGAACTTTCAATATTGATGGCCTTTTGGGTTAACCAACATTTTTGTGTTTTTTTTTTCTTTTTTTTTCTTATTTTCTTTCTTTTCTTTCTCTTTTTATTGTTTTTATTATTTTTTTTATTTTTAGGTCCTAGCTCCAAGATAATTGTCTTGTATGCAACATTCTATACTTCTAACTATGGATAAGTGGAGTAGAGTGAGTCTACTTCGGTGAGGCTAAATACTTCGTTGTCCTGATTTTATCTCAATGATGAAAGAGATTGGAGATATTAAATCTTGTTAAGGTAAACTTCAACTATCTTTGTGGTCTTGACTATGCATCTTTTCCTTGATCTTCTTGCTCCTTTACCTCAATGGTCATCACATTTTTCAAAGTTTAACAATAGCTCAGGGTAAGTTATCAGGTCTTTAAGCCAATAAAAATAAAGCTAAAATGTAATGAAGGCTCAAAGGGACAAACTAATGATTGATGTTAACATGGTTGGTTACTAGTTGTTGGCTAACCAAACAATGCCTAGATCATCTCTCTCTTAAATATGCAGAGTTCAATTTCGCCTCAAAAGTTCATCAAAGCATGTTCTAATATCAACTAGGACCTAAAGAAAGGTTATTATGTAAGAGCCCTCTCTAAGTAAGCATACACAACTCAATGCCATAGAATAACTCCCTCACCTAATAAAGTCATTCGAATTATAATGTATAGATACACTAATTTATCAATATCAAGCTATATTCATCATTGGTTGAGCACTAAAAAGAATAAATATCAGCAAAAAAAATTTGATGAAAGCAATTTATTCAAGCAACCTTAATTAAAAAAAATGTAATAGTTCCAAAAATATTAAAGAAAGTAGAAAGAAAATAAGTAGCACTAAAGCCTAAGGAAGTTTATTGAATTATAATCGATGGCGATTCTTCCACTGGGACATGTCAGGGCCAATGGTCATCACATCCTCATCCACAAATCCACCATCTACATGTTGAAAGGACAACAAGTTTGAACTTTCCATCAATCCTCTTTCTATCATGAAGGTTGCTGGTGGTGTCACTCTTCAAAACTTAGGCAATGGATTGCTTTTAGTGTTGGATTTATTGAGCTCAAGTAACTTACTACTATCAATCAAATCTTGGATCTCGTGCCTTAATCTAGCAGATTTATCTCTACCATGCCCTTGCATTTGAGGGAATTGTCGGAATGTCTTGGCATCAAAGTTTGGTGGTAGAGTATCGTGTAGTGGTTGAGGAGCCAATGGATGTAATAGCCCTTTCTTCTGCAACTTATTAAAAACCCAAGACAAAGGTTTCTCCAACTCTAAAAACTATCTTCTATTTTCTTGACCAGTTGTTGCATTGATATCCACTATCTTTTGTGTACCCTGACTGCTAGACTATTAACTTCCTTTATCAATTATTCTTCAAGAAAAATGATTCTTCTCTCTTTCCTATGCTTCTATTTGCAAGCCAGCTTGAAGGACATCTTTGAAATCCCTTATGAGAGCATGAGACATCCATTCGCACAGACTAGGTAGAACAACCCTTACTATCATTCGAATATGGTCATCATCTGGTCTCTTCAAAAGTAAAGCAGACTTGTTTCTCCACCTTTTCACATAATTAACAAAATTCTCATTCTGCTTCTACCTGATTGACTCATCCTCCATCAAATTAAATTCTAATTCAACATTGTACCCATATTGCTGTATGAAGACCTTATACAATGAATCCCAATTCTTCTGAGTACTATTCTCTAAGGTGTTGAACCAATTTTTCACAATAGGATCCAACGAGAGCTTGAAGTGCCTTAGAGCTTGAGCCTTGGTAGCTCAAGCAGATTGCATGGCAATGATGTATTACTTGATGTAAAGATGAGGACTCCCAGTTCCATCAAACCTAGCAAATAAGGAATCTTGAACTTGTAAGGGACTTCTTCATCTTTTTCAAATAATTTTTCCACCACTGACATCTCTTCAAATTTCAGCTTCTTTTCAAATTTTTTTTCAAGATCAGCAATCACCTTTTCTACATCTGAAGTTTCAGTCTTTTCAACAGTTGATTTTTCCACAGCCTTTAGCTTTTTCTTCTTATCTTGAGGATCTATAACACCCTTATACTTTATATACATATAATACATACACCTAGTATATGTAAAATATGCGTATAAAGTATAAAAATGCCACAATCTGATTTAATAAAAAATTTTATATTTTCAATTAAAAATCTCAAACTCCTTAAAATGTATATTTACATAGTAAATAAAATATTATTTATTAATTATAGATATTCTAAATAAGCATTTTATATAAAAATATTTGAAAAAATTTGCAATAGTTTTATTTGTAATTTGGATATCCCAAAAATTCAACAAAACTCAACCTACATAAAAACACACTCCCAATAAATCCAAATCAACATTTCATCCCAATTTCTTAATTTCTCCATATTTTTGTCAAAATATTCATATATCTACATATATATATATAAAAGCACATTTACGTATTCCCATATTATATAATTTATCAAAAAATGCTTTATATTTTACAAGCTCTTAAAAATATAACATAATATTCATAATTATGTTATGTTTTATAAAAATAAAATGTATGCATAACAACAACTGTCTCTGATTCTGTGGCAGCAAAAGCCACTTCAAACACTATCAACCTGAAGGCTTTGGCTAACAAAACAATGCATAAATCATCTCTCTCTTAAGTATGTAGAGTTCAATTTCACCTCAAAAGTTCATCAAAGTATGTTCTAATATCACCTATGACCTAAAGAAATGTAATTATGCAAGAGCCCTCTCTAAGTAAGCATACACAACTCAATGCTATAGAACAACTCCCTCGCCTAGTAAAGTCATTCAAATTATAATATATAGATACACTAATTTATGAATATCAAACAAAATTCTTCGTTTGTTGAGCACCAAAATAAACAAAGATCAATATAAATAAAAAATTGATGAATGCAATTTATTCAAGCAAACTTAATTTAAAAAAAATAATTGTTCAAAAAATATTAAAGAAAGCAAAAATTAAAAGGTAGCACTCAAGCCTAAGGAAGTTTATTGAATTATAATCGATGATACTTCTTCTACTTGGACATGTCAGGGGCAATGGTCATCACATCCTCATGCACAATTCCTCCACCTACATGTTGAAAGGATGACAAGACAGAACTTTCCATCAATCCTCTTTCTATCATGAAGGTTGCTAGTGGTGTCACTCTTCTAAACTTAGGCAATGGATTGCTTTTAGTGTTAGGTTTATCGGGCTTAAACAACTTACCACTATAGATCAAATCTTGAATCTCGTGCCTTAATCAAGCACATTTATCTATATCATGCTGTTGCATTTGCTGGAAATGACAGAATGCCTTTGTATCAAAATTTGGCGGCAGAGGATCGTGTAGCGGTTGAGGAGCCAATGGCTATAATAACTCTTTCTTCTGTAACTTATTGAAAACCCAAGACAAAGGTTTCCCCAACTCTGAAAACTATCTTCTATTTGCTTGACCAGTTGATGCGTTAACATCCACTAACTTCTGTGTATCCTGATTGTCAGACTGATAACTTCCCTTCTCACTTCTTCTTCCAGAAAAATTATTCTTCTCTCTTTCCATGCTTCTATTTGTAAGCCAGCTTGAAGGACATCTTTGAAATACCTTTTGAGAGTATGAGACATCCGTTCACACAGACTAGGTAGAACACTCCTTACTATCATTCAAATATGGTCAGACTCATCTAGTCTCTTCTTGAGCAATGCAGCCTTATTTCTCCACCTTTTTACATAATCAACAAAATTCTCATTCTATTTCTGCCTGATTGACTCAACCTCCATCAAAGTAACTTCCAATTCAGTATTGTACCCATATTGCTGTATGAAGGCCTTATACAATGAATCCTAATTCTTTTGAGTACTATCCTCTAAGGTGTTGAACCAATTTTGCACAAAAGGATCCAACGAGAGCATAAAGTAACTTAGAGTTTGAGCCTTGGTAGCTCGAGCAGACTGTATGGCAGTGATGTATTACTTAAAATTAAGATGAGAATTCCCAGTTCCATTGAACTTAGAAAATGAAGGCATCTTGAACTTGTAAGGGACTTCTTCATCTTGTTCAAAAAATTTATCCACCCCTGACATCTCTTCAGTTTTCAGCTTCTTTTCAAATTTCTTCTCCAGATCAGCAATCACCTTTTCTTCATCTGATGTTTCAGTCTTTTCAATAATTTATTTCTCCACAACCTTTAGCTTTTTATTCTTATCTTGAGGATTTATAACACCCTTATACTTTATATACGAATAATATATACGCCCAGTATATGTAAAATCTGTATATAAAGTATAAAAATGCCACAATCCAATTTAATAAAAAAATTTATATTTCCAATTAAAAATCACAAACTCCTTAAAATGTATATTTAGATTGTAGATAAAATATTCTTTATTAACTATAGATATTCTAAATAAGCATTTCATATACAAATATCTAGAAAAAACTCGCAAGAGTTTTATTTATAATTTGGATATCCCAAAAATTCAACAAAACTCAACCTACATAAAAATTCACTGTAGACCCTTAATTTTTGATCCAGTCCGGTCAGTTATTTTTTTGTCGAAAATAATTTTTGTGGTATTTTAATATTTATCTTAGTATGTAGTATTTATAATTTTTTAAAAATTAAAAATGGTGAAGTGAATAAAAATAAAAATAAAAAATAAATAATAATAATAATAAATAAATAAAAATAAAATTGACGACGAAAAAATCGGTGACGAAAAATTTCGTCGATGAAAATAATTGACAAGGAAAATTTCTCCCGCAGGTTCCTGCGGGCAAAATGGCTTCACCCGCAATTTCCCACTCAACGCACCCATCTCTCGCAGTCGGTCACAGTTTTCACCAGCGAGATTTTTCCAACACAAATTTTGCCCCGAGCCTAAACAGTGCCGAAGTAGCAAGAACCATTCCATCGGGAGTGGGGGCAAAAATCCCTACTCACAGTGGCAACTCCACTAGAATAAGAGAAGTTGATTCCGTTGGTCTTTATATTATTCTATTCTTTCTTATAATGATATTATCCATTGCATCATATTAGATTGCATTGTGTGCATGAGTTAGAACGCCCGTGATACCCGTGTTGTGTTATGTAAGGGATACCATACTTTCACTCAAGGTATGAAGATCGAGCATGGCATAACCACTCATAGCCTCGTACCATTTGGTATATACTTGCTATGGGAACCTAAGCCTTTTAACCCAAAGACTAAAGCTCATGTAATTGTCCTAGTTACTTTCCTTAGGTTTTACCCCAAATGCTTGTTGTTTGACTATGGTTAATTTATCTTGGCTTAAATCATGGCTTATTTGGTTTGTTCTTTTTCTAATATGACCCAAGTACATTTGTAAGCTCAAATAAATTTTTCTTTAAAGTCCAAAAGACCAAAGCTATTTTCAAAACTTTTCAAGATGGTCTTTGGACATAAAACTTTTCTAAAAACAAATCAAAAATTCTTTTGCTCATAACACAAATACTAAGCCAAAAATACATTTTTTCTAAAAATATTTTTACAATGGGCTTAGAAACAAAATTATTTTCATCCAATCTTTTCCTACAAAGAGCTTGAAAATTATTTAGGTCAATTAGGAAATACTAAAAATCAATTGTGAGCCTAGTTTATACTAAGAATAAATTAACCATGGGCTTGTTTTTGGCATGAACCATTAGTTACTTTTTTCAAGTGAGAAATCTATTTATAATAAACCTCTTAATTTAGTTTTTAATCTAATGTAGCATAAAAGCTACTATAGTTGGTTGAATGGATTAAAACCTAATTAATGGGAATTATTATGAATTGATTTCCATTTTCGAAAATATAACTATTAGTTGAAACGTTCGAGGGAAATATTCGAAAACAAGATACCCCATGTTGGTATTTTGTTAACCTTATACCTAGGAAAAGAGACTCGCCATTCGTGTGTGGATACTATAAGATTGGAAGGAACGTCCTAACTTTTCTTTGTCTATTATTTGTGCACACATGCATACATTTGCATCTCATATCATTAATCCTTTCTGGCTTACAGCCCTGGATTAATACAGTTCAAAAGCTTACGACAATCCAACCTATGTCAGACACAAAGAATCTAGCAACGACTCAATCACTTGCTCACCAAAAGCAATGGAGCCCGAACAAATTCAAAGGATGGTGGATGATGCCCTCAATGCCAAGATGGAAGAAATAAAAGAGGCCATGGCTGAGACCATGGAGAACCAATTGACTGCAATTTTAGAAAATCATGCCGAAGCATCTGCTAGCACTAAGAAGCCAAAGGACAAAGGGAAGACTAAAGTTGGTGAAGTGGTTTTTTATGACGATGATGATTGGGCTCAATACTACCAAGATCCTCAAGACAAGAAGAAAGAACCAAAGATTGTTGAAAGATCAGCTATGGAGAAAACTGAAACTTCTGATGTTGAAAAGATGATTGCTGATTTAGAAAAGAAATTTGAGAAAAAACTGAAAACTGAAGAAATAGCTGAAGTTGACAAATTATTTGAGCTAGATGAAGAAGTTCCGTACAAGTTCAAGATGCCATCTTTTGCGAAGTTTGATGGAACTGAAAATCCTCACCTCCATGTGAAGCAGTATATCACTGCTATGCAGTCTGCCCGAGCTACTAAGGCTCAAACTCTAAGGTACTTTATGCTCTCATTGGACCCTGTTGTCCAAAATTGGTTCAATACCTTAGATGATGGAACACAAAAGAGTTGGGATTTTCTATACAAGGCCTTCATCCAACAATATGGATACAATGTTAAAATGGAAGTTACTTTAATGTAAGTTGAGTCCATTAGACAAAGGCCAAATGAGAATTTTGTGGACTATGTGAAAAGATGGAGAAACAAGCTGCTTTGCTCAAGAAAAGGCCCAATGAATCTGATCAAATAAGGATGATTGTAAGAGGCATTCTGCCTAGTCTTCTTGAAAGGATGTCTTATACACTCATCCGTGACTTCAAAGATCTTCTCCAAGCTGGTCTACAAATTGAAGAGTGGGAAAGGGAGAAAAATCACTTTTCAATAAGAAGGAATGAGAAAGGGAATTATCAGCCTAGCAATCAAAGCGCGCAAAAAGAAGTTGATGTTAATGTGGCTGTTCAAGGAAATAAAAGACAATTCTCAGAATTGGGGAAACATCTAACTTGGGTTTTTAGCAAGCTGCAAAAGAAAGGGCTGTTACAACCGTTAGCTCCTCTACTTATTTAAGAGAGCAATGATCTAGGCATTGTTTGGTTAGCCAACAACTTGTATCCACCATATTAAATATCAATCCCTAGTTGTTCCTTTGAGCCTTCATAAAATTTTAGCTTTCTTTTCATTGGCTTACAAACCCCAATAACCTACCATGAGCTGCTGTGATAGTTTTGACAAGTCTTATGATCACTAAGATGAAGAGGCAAGAAGATCAAAGAAAGCAATGATTAGTCAAGATCATGAGGATAGTTGAAGTTCTCAAGACCATGAAGATAGTTGTAGTTGTCAAGACCATAAGGGTAGTTGATATTTTCAAGACCATAAGGGTAGTTGAAGTTTTCAGGACCATAAGGGTAGTTGAAGTTCACTTAATATCTCCAATATATCAAGACAACATCAGAGTAACAAATGATTTATCCTTGTTAAAGAAGATTTATGTTACTCCACTCATCCACTATTGGAAACTAAGTTGGTACAAACAAGACAACTCTTTTAGAGCTAGACCCAAAAAAAAAGAAGAAGAAGAAGAAAGAAGAAAAGAAAAGAAGAAGAAAAAAGAAGAAGAGAAAAAAGAAGAAGAAAAATAAAACCTAAAAAGGCGGTTCAGAAAGCCAACTGAGTTCTCTTTTACCTAAAGTAGCAAAAGGCTTCCATTTGGTTTATAAGGACGGTTTGACTTGAATTGGTCCAACCCAACCAAAGATCAATCAAAATTGGAGAAAAAAGGAGAAAGACCATTTAGTTCTTGAAAGTTTTGTACTTGACAGTCCTACAAGGAAGAAGGACAAAATGATAAAATGCTCAAAGAAAGGGAAGAGTAAGAAAAATAAAAAGAAAGAAAAGGGAGAAGAAGAAAAGAAACAAATTTGGGTAACAAACTTTTTATGAGGGCAGAGACAGTCCTAATCAAATTCCAGATTAATGACAAGAAGATAGAAGGAATTTTAAGTCTAGCAAGATTTCTCCCAGATACATAAAGTTCAAACAAGGAATTTTTAGTGTGAGGGTTTGTCCATAGTGTCACAACAGCTCCAACTTACAAATGGCCTTCATTAAACCTGTGTCCCTTATAGACCCCATTTCAAACCTATCAAAGACCTATTGATCTCTCTTGGTAGGTAGAGTCTATTAGTGGAGATAGTTTGAATAAGCATGCATATGAGATAGATAATATTTAAACTCAATGAGACCTTTGGTCAAGTAATGTGTATGTGCCTATCTGAAGTGCAACAATTCTTGCTTAAATAGAAATGATTCCCTAGTTTAGTACGATAACTAGGATTGTCAAGTTATAGATATGTTAATTTTAAAAATCAAGTCCTGAGGTACATTGACATTGACTTGGCAAAGCCAACATTGGATTTCAAAATCAAAATTTAAAAAATTCAAAAAATGTTTTTGTCATACAAAGCCTTCAAGTTAAGAGAAGTTTCTTGAATAGCCAAACCTTGAAGGACACATTGGGCAATTGGCAAGGTTATGAAGCTACCAATTGACATACTGAATCATAATTTGAAATGGATGTATCTCTGATGTTTGGGGCCTCCATTATTCATGTTTTGAACATCTTGAAGATAAAAACCATAAGTGCAAAGCTTTCTATCATCCCAAACCTGAATGGGCATCTGGAAGGAGGCAATGAGAACACTTCAGTTGATTATCTTGGTTTGTAAGTTGATAGAACCATTGTAAGTGTTATTCATGCATATCATGCATACATGAGCATATCACATCACACTTTCTTGTCTTGTATTGTTAAAGTGAACAGCAAACACCTTGTGAAGTAAAGAATCAAAAGAAAATGTCAAATCAGGGGGCATGGAAAGCCCATTGCTTGAGAAGGCTCCAGTAATTTTGCAAAGAGAAGAAGTGTGTGTTTGTGTGAAGAGCTAGACAAGACAAACATCAATTAGAGCCCGCATAGAAAAATCATGGGATTGAGCCTACACAGGGGGCAAAGTTTCTTCTTTTTAATTTTTGAGTTTATGCATATACAAAAAATTTTCAAACTCACTTTGCCACGAAGGGGGCAGGAGAAGATATGAGGGCCAACTAAAAATAGCTGAATTTTTACAAAAAGAAAGAATAAAATAATGGAACATTAGAACTATCAAAAGAATAAAGACGCAAATGATAAAAGATCAGTCCAGCTATAAGAGCTGAAGCCAATATAGGACAAATCTCTAAGGATGAAGATCCACTTTCAAAGATGAAGACCCGATTTCCAAGAATGAAAATCTAGCTTAAAGGATGAAGATCCATTTTCAAGGATAAAGACCAGATTTTCAAGGATGAAGATCCATTTTCAATGGCAAAGACCTGACTCAAAGGATGAAGATCCATTTTCAAAGGGTGAAGACCCGAAGTCCAAAGGATGAAGATCCATTTTCAAGGGTGAAGACCCGATTTCCAAGGATGAAGATCCATTTTCAAGGGTGAAGACCTGATCTCAAAGAATGAATATCCATTTACAAAGGGTGAAGACCCAAAGTCCAAAGGATGAAGATCCATTTTCAAGGGTGAAGACCCGATTTCCAAGGATGAAGATCCATTTTCAAGGGTGAAGACCTGATCTCAAAGGATGAAGATCCATTTATAAAGGTGAAGACCTGATCTCCAAGGATGAAGATCCATTTACATGGGTGAAGACTTGATCTCTAAGGATGAAGATCCATTTACAAGGGTAAAGACCCGATCTTCAAGGATAAAGATCCATTTGCAAGGGTGAAGACCCGATCTCCAAGGATGAAGATCCATTTTCAAAGGTGAAGATCCGATGCTAAGGATATAGATCCAAGGTCCAACGATGAAGATCCATTTTGAGGGTGAAGACCCATAATGCGTTAAAGAATAGAACAGCCGAAGTAGTCAAAATTCTCAACTGATAAAAGGTCAGTCAAACTCGGTCTTGGGTCCAGAAACCAAACCCTAAATTCACCTTGGGTCCAGAACCCAAATAATTTTTGAGTCCAGAACTCAAACCAACCTTGGGTAAGGAGTTCTATATGGCTCTAAACCCAGTCAAAAATCACATTGCTTTTCACTCTCTTTTACTAAAGTCTCAGATCGTTCAAGCAGGGGGCAAACTGTAGACCCTTAATTTTTATGGTATTTTAATATTTATTTTAGCATTTATTATTTATCATTTTTGAAAATTAAAAATGGTGAAGTGAATAAAAAAAAATAATAATAATTAAATAAAAATAAAATCAGCGACGAAAAAATTTATAGCCGAAAATAATTGGCCAAGGCCAATTTTGACCGCAGATTCCTGTGGGAAAAATGGCTTCGCTCGCAATTTTCCACATAGCGCACCCAGCTCTCGCAGCTTGTCATAGTTTTTGCCAGCGAGATTTTTCCAACGTAAATTTTTTCGAAACTAAATTCTATTTTGTTTCAGTTTTCTTTTCCTAATTAATTATAGTTTCCTTAAACAATTGGAATTAATCTTCGAAATTTCCTATAAATAACACTAAAAAACACAGAAAAAAGGGATCGGATTGGACTTTGGGAGAGAGAACTTTGAACTTTGGATCAGAGAGTAGGACTTGAGATTTGAGAGGAATAAGCAAGCAAGCAATCAATCCATCAAAGGCAGCCATCTTGCCTTTGTCTTTGTTCATCCAGAAAATAACTTTTTGGATAATATTTTTGCATGTAATATGGATAATATTGTTATATTTAAGAATTTTATAATATTAAGACCTGTAAAGGAGACCGGTTCCAATGAACCGGGCATTGTGGGGGTGCTGGGCCATTTCTCACCTTCCCCACACATACCCAACTTTTCGAACCCATTAGGGGGTTGGGGATTCCTTAGGAATAGAGTGATCCACCCCTTTCTTTTTCTCGGCCCGTACGGGTGGCTACTCCATTTTCTTCGAACTTAGGTTTGTGTTCTTTAAGGCCCCTAGCCTAAACAGTGCCAAAGTCGCAAGAACTATTCCACCAGGAGTGGGGGCAAAAATTGCCGCTCACACTCACTCCCAATAAATCAAATCAACATTTCATCCCAATTTCTCAATTTCTTCACATTTTCCTCGAAATATTCATACATGTACACACATATATATATATATATAAGCACATATACACATTCCCACATTATACAATTTATCAAAAAATGCTTTATATTTTACAAGCTCTTAAAAATATAACATAATATACATAATTATGTCATGCTTTATAAAAATAAAATGTATGCATAACAACAGCTGTCTCTGATTCTATGCCAGCAAAACCCACTTCAATAACTATCAACCTTAAGGCTTTGGCTAATAAAACAATGCCTAGATCATCTCTCTCTTAATCATGGAAAGTTCAATTTTGCCTCAAAAGTTCATCAAAACATGTTCTAAGATCACCTATGACCTAAAGAAAGGTAATTATCTAGGAGCCCTCTCTAAGTAAGCGTACACAGCTCAATGCTATGGAACAACTGCCTCACCTAGTAAAGTCATTCGAATTATAATGAATAGATTCACTAATTTATGAATATCAAGCAAAATTCGCCATTGGTTGAGCACCAAAATGAACAAAGATCAACAAAAAAAATTTTGATGAAACCAATTTATTCAAGCAAACTTAATTTAAAAAAACATAATTATTCAAAAAATATTAAAGAAAGCAAAAATAAAATAGGTAGCACTCAAGCCTAAGGAAGTTTGTTGAATTATAATCGATGGTGCTTCTTCTACTTGGAGATGTCAGGGGCAATGGTCATCACATCCTCATCCATAATTCCTCCACCTACATGTTGAAAGGATGACAAGACAAAACTTTCCATCAATCCACTTTCTATCATGAAGGTTGTTGTAGGTGTCACTCTTCTAAACTTAGGTAATGGATTCTTTTAGTGTTGGATTTATCGAGCTCAAGCAGCTTACCACTATAGATTAAATCTTGAATCTCGTGCCTTAATTGAGCACATTTGTAATATCCCAATGTATGCCCTAGAAGTTTTAATACAATTGTTGTTTGATTTGAATTAAATGTATATATGTTTTTGCAAAGGAAATGATTGTGTTAATGGAATGTATATGTTTTATATATGTTAATATATATAACATATATGTTGGTCATAAGAAAAGTCAAGAGAAGGAAAAGGTGTGGTGGAGGATTTTTGGAAATTATTATTATTATTATTAATATATATATATATATATGTGGTTAACGTGAGAAGAGGAAAAAGGAAAAAAGATATTTTCTAGAGGAAAAAGGAAAAAAGATATTTTCTTTCTTCTTCTTCTTCTCCTTTTGGTTCTTGTAGGAGAGAGAGAGAGAGAGATAGAGAGATGTGATGATCTTCATCAAAATCTTAGAGTTTTAAGAGAATTGAAGGTAGAGATTGAAGATTTGACAAGATATTCAAGTAAGTATTCAATTCTTTGTGTTGATTCCTATTGTTTGAGTTTGGATTTGATGATGATGATAATGTTAATGAAAGATTGAAATATATATGTGTGGAATTGGTATTTAGATGATGATAATATGGTTAATTGTGAGGATGATGATGAATTGTTGAATTGTTGAGTAAGGGTTTAGTATTTTGAATTGGGGATTTGAGTAAATGATTATAGTGATGTTTATAATGACTATTATGATGATATAATGAAGTTATATAAGTGTTAAATTGATAGGAAATCGATGAAGATAAACAATATGTTGATTAAGAGTGTTGTAATATGAATTTTGAAGTGTTTGTGTTTTCATGGATGAGATTTTGGAATTCATGATTTCTGGCCTAACACGGCCAGTGACACGGCCGTGTGGTTGGGCGTGTAATCGATACTGAGTTGGACATTTGTGACACGACCATTAACACGGCCATGTTACTGAGCGTGTTATAGTTACTGTGAGAAATGTAATTGACACGGCCATGAACACGCCCGTGTTGTTGGGCGTGTAAATGTTTCTATTTGACAGAATGAGTGACACGTCCGGTGACACGCCCGTGTTACTGAGCGTGTCAAAGCTTTTGTATTGTTGGTTTAGGGCACGATCAGGGACACGCCCGTGTTAATGAGCGTGTCAAGTGTTGAGTTTGCCCTAGTTAGTTACCATTCTTATTGTCTTATGGGTATAATTATCTTTGGATTAGGTTTTGAGGAGATTGTGTGGCATTAACTTTAATGTTGAGAATACTTGAAAGAAGAAGTGTATAGATGGATGGGAATAGCTCTTGAGGTAAGTACAAACTTACATATAAGCATTCTTTTATGTGATTTTGAGATCTTAAACATATAAGCATTAATTTACTATATGGTTAAAACAATGTGACTAATGTTATTATTTGTATAGTGTGAAAGCTATGATGATCATTCAAAAAGGTATGTGCAATGCAACTTGTTTTGATAAATATTCTAATGATGAGTTATATTAATGTGTTTTGAGAAGTGATGAAATGTGATGTCATTATGGTTGGTAATAATGATTGAAATAAAATAAATGGACATGTTGTCTATATGTTCAATGAAATGGATGATGTATACTTGAATGATGAAGTGTTGTAATGTCAATTAAAATATGATTCAAATGAGATGTGAAGCCATTGTGATTGGCTATGATAATTCAAATGAGATGTGAAGCCATTGTGATTTGCTATGATGATTCAATTGAGATGTGGGGCATGTTTGCCTAGATGATAATGAGAATTGAAAATAAAATTGATAATGAAATCATAAATGAACAGTGTGACTAATATGTTATTCATTTTCAGAGTTTTGTTGATTGGTGGCATGCCTAATAGTAACAATCTCTTGAAGTTAGGTTGGATTTGATCCTTGAAGCCAAGTTGGGTTGAAGTTTAACATTGTTTTACTCCCCTTGAAGCTTGGTTGGGTCTAGTCCTTGAAGCCTAATTGAGATGTTACAACCCTTGAAGCTAGGTTGGATTGGTTCTTGAAGCCAAGTTAGGTTGATACTTAGCATGCTTTGTTCCCCTTGAAGCTTGGTTGAACCTAATCCTTGAAGCCTAGTTGGGATGATGATAAATGAGAAAATTTAACCAAAACAGTAACTCTGAAAGTTGAATGGTATATTAGTGTCTTGTGGGCCCATGTATGTCTTTGTTTTAATGTGAATTATGGAATGAAATATAATATTATATGATATATGATGATAATCATGGAATGAGATGTATACAATACATAAGTAAATGATTGAAAGTGAATATGGCTTGAGAAGCTATGTTGAATGATGAGTTTATGAAAACATAGTATGTTATGTAATGTGTGTATTGAAATATTGATTGTGAGTATTAGTGATGAATCATGATTGGTGAATTGTGAATAAAATAATGTTATGAAGTATGATAAGTAACGTGTGTATTGATATATTGATTACGGATACTATTAATGAATTGGGGTTGGTGATAATGATTGTCTTCATTGGAAATGTGATTCATGATCGGTATGATATATAAGGTGTGTGTATTAATATATTGATTGTGAGTATTAGTGATGGATTGTGATTGGTGATAATGTTATGTATATATGTACATAATATATGAAATTAGCCGAGATATATGGAAGGTGCAATTAAAAAGGAAAAACATGATAAGAACTAATGGTACATTGAATTGATATATCATTATATGTTAGAATTTCTATAATGTATGTTTATATTTTATATTTGTACTACTAAGCTTTCGGGCTTAGCGCAGATGTGTAATCGCGCAGGTAGCTTGGTGGAAGATATGAAGTCTTTTGTTATGCCACGAGAAGAGTAACAATTTGTTGAGACCAACTAGAGGGTAATGCATACATGTATAACTTTTAATTATAGTGTATTTCTGACGAGAGAATATTTATATGTATAAATGAAGTTTCGATAAAGATAATGATTTTGTAAATGTTATTTAAGTTAACGTATTATGGTTTGAACTCTGTTACAAGTTTTTAAAAGGTAACGAAAAGTGACATCCTTATACTTTATATATTTACTGTATGTATACTAGGTATATGTATAGTACTTATATAGGGTATCGGGGTGTTACAATTATTTTGGTATCAGAGCTTAGGTTCGAGATTCTCGGCCTAAGTAGAATTAAAAAGAAAAATTTTGAAAAGTTTAAATAGACTTAAAAAGGAAAAGTTTTGAAATGAAATTTGTAATACATGTATATGCATTAACACCTAGGTTGGTCTCAAACGTGGCATTATGTGATTTGTGATGTATTTAAATTACATGAGATGGATGATAGTGTGTGAATGAGATTTTATATGAAAGTAATAATTGGAAAAAGAAATGATATGAAAAATTGGTACGAGTTTAATTGGTAAATTCAAGAATGGGAGTTTGCTTAAGGAAAGTAAATTTTGAAGTATGGATTATTGAAAATTGATTGAAAAATAAAGAAATGAAAAGGAGAATAAAGTTGAAAATGAATTGAGAATAAAATCAAGATTTGAGTATGTACTCCTTCCTCTACACTTTGAATCTCTTTATAACAAAGCTTATGTTTGGTTTGCTAGAAAGATGAAATATTGTTGGATTGTTAATATGGAAAGATATGTTATTAAAATGAAAAGAGTATGGTGGAATAGTGAGTGAGTTGATTGGTATAGACAAAGTGTGATTATGGAAGGTTCGGGTATATTAAATTAAGATTTTGTTTAAAAGAAAAAGAGATCATGTTGGTTAAATAAGAAGATATATTGGTGTTGTTTGTATGGTTATGTTAATGCAAACATTGTAATTTCGATGTTAGAAATGTGATATGCTTTGAATATTGTGAAAGCTCATATTAATGGTGGTAATGTGTGATATTTGAGATTTTTTGAAGTGAGCTTGATAATTGTGAAAATTATATGTTTTGATGTTGCTTTGTGGTATATATATATAAGATGTTTTTAAAGTTCAAGTTTTAGTGGAATTTGAAAAAAAAATTATTTGGATATTGATGGTTTAATGTATATTTAATACATGAGCTATGTGAAATGAATAATAATACACATGAAAATATTATGAATTGAATAATGTGCTTGATAATATGAGAATTTGTTTTGAAGTCAAAAGAAGGTGAGTGAGCAAGTGAAAATGAGTTGTTTTAAGTTATTTGAGCAGAAAGGGTAAAAGTGAATATGAAAGTATATTGAATGCTTTTAAAGACAAAAGTGAAAGAGATGTCACATTGGGAATGAGACTAAGATGTATGTAAATTGCTATTATGGTTAGAATATATATATATTTGTTGTGATGATAAATGCTTTACATTATATTGAAGGAATGAGAATGATACTGTTCAAAGGAAAGTGATAAACATTAAATTTATATGGAATGTATGAAAAAGAAAAATAAATAAGAACATAAAATTAAGTATATATATGTATAGGATATGTAAGCTGAGTTTTTCAATATGAATGAAATTATGATATGTAAGAAATGTGAATCACATTATGAAGGTGATCTATGAATGTGTATGTGGTATAACTATTGGATTAGTGATATGGAGAATGATATTGCATGTATTAGTGAACCTAAGAAAGATTAAGTTATGACTTGAGAAAACTAAATAAATTTTATGACGGAATTGAGAGTAAAAATAGATTTGTGTAATATTGAACAGTGGAATTATTATGGTGATTATTGCATTTGATGATTATATGATATTTAGAATTCCAAAGTATTCACATATGAAAAAGTTTTATGTATTTGTATATTAAAGAGATTATGAATTGATTAGAAATGGAGTGACAAATAGGAATTTTGTAAGAATTGCATATGATTGAATATGTATATAGTAAGAAATGTTCATGGTAATATTGTTGAAACATGAATTATGTTGATGAAGATTATATAATCGAGTGCAAGTTGGTTTGAAACGAAGTTAGAATGTGTTAATTTCTGGTATAGCAAAAGTTTAAAGAATGAATATGAAATTCTTGTGATTTAATTTAGTTTTGTAATTGGAAAGGTTGGAAACAGAATAATAGAGGAACCATATGGATTTATGAGTTTCAAACATGACCCTTAATCTTTTATAATCCTATGATTTGTTAAGTATATTTTGGTTGATTAATTTTGTTATCTTCTGATTTGGGACTGAGATAACATAACTATAGTATAGTTCATATGAGATTGATAATTATGTTTGTAGAAAACATGTTTAAGAATTATGATTTGGTAAAGTTGTATCTTATCATTTTATGTTAGAAATCTGGTTATAATTATGAAACGTAAGAAAAAAAAAGAGAATTATGAAAATGTGTTAAGTATGGATAACACTTATTGTAAAGATAACAATAGTGAGATATGTGAGAAGATGTTAAAGAGAGAAAAAAAAATTGACTGAAAGTTATACTGAATATATTTATGGTACAAAGTGAATAAGTGAATGGCTTTAAGGTTCCAGTGAATAAACTATAGACAGTTAATATAATATAAGATTATCTTGAAAATTGGTGGAATGTATATTAAGATAATAGAAAATACATTATATGTATATTGAAGGACAAATTGAAATGATTTGTTATTATGATAATTTGATTGAATATGGCTCTGAAGAGATTAGGATATGAATATAAGTTTAACCTAATGGAATTAGGTTATATATATATTGTGAAATCTAATGATAAGTTTACATAAGTTAATTATGGGTTTGGATTAAACAAGATTGAAACGTGGGAATTTTATAACAGATAGATCAATTGATCTAGATTTTTGGAAGATTATGAATCAATATTGAGATTTAATATGTATAGTGGTACTAAGAATATAATAATTTACATGATAATGCATATGATGTAAATTTCTAAATATGAATGGACATGAATGAATGGAGTTATATCAGTTGTAAATAATAATAAAAAGGGAAAAGATTGATTATGTATGAAATAAGTTGGAAGGTAATGTATTAATATGTAAGTTAAGTGAAAAACATGCTGAAGAAGTAACTCCATTTGTGAAAAATAAGGATCTTGTTATCCATTGAGGTTGGATAAATGTCTATTTAGACAGTGATTGTAATGACGGGATAATTAATGCTCAGATATAAACTAATGGGTTCTAAGGTTAAAGCTATAAGAGTAATATTAAAGAGATGAAGAAACAATATATATATATATATGAAATATAAAGATTGGATGAAGTATAAGTGTACTATTAAATGATTTGACTCTTATATAAAGATATTAATAGAAAATGTAATGAGTTCTTTTGAATGTTTGATCAAGGAAGTAATAAGATGTATAAACATATAGAATGAGGAGTGTAATATCCTCATTTGTGGTCTAGAAGTTTTGATTATGTTATTGTTATTGTTGTTATTGTTGTTGTTGGTTTAAATTGAGAAAAGGAAAGTATATGTATATGTGTTTTGGGGAAATTTAGGGTTTAGAGACAAGTTTATATGTTGTGTATATGGTGATATATATAACATATAAAATGGTCAAAGAGAGAGAGTCAATGCAAGAGGAGATTTTTTATATGGCATGTGAAATTACTTAATTGGGTTTATAAGAGACAAAAGCTAAGTTAAGTGATGAGGGGTATATGAGTAATTGCTTGAAATGAAATGCATGGTGGAGATTAAAAGAAGAAAAGGTGTTTGACTTGTGCATTTTCTTCTTTCTTTCTTGAAGTGGCCGGCTCTCCAAATAGCAAAGAGAAAGGGAGGTGTTCTTGAGGCAAGAAGTAAATTGAAGAAGGAATCAAGAGTTTGGTTAGAGATTTGTGGAAATTCTTCATTTAAGGTAAGTAATTTCTTGTTTTCTTTTATTAATTTTGAAGTTGTGGCTAAGGTGTATTGTGAATTGTTGAGTTGATGATTTGGTGTGTTTGATATGTGTTTACAAGTGTTAAAGTTGATTGTTAGTTAAAAGATTGAATTGAGGTTGGTTTGGTTGTGAAGGTTGTAAGTTTAAATGGATTTTGATAGTGGAAGTTCAAGTGTAAAGTTGGTTTTAGGGTTTGAGATGGTATGTGTTTAAATGTTTTGGTTGATGTGTTTAAATAAGGAATATGGTGATAAATATGTAGAATTTGTGTTTAGAACATTGATTTCATTCATTTGAAACATATTATATGGTGTTTGATGAGTTTGAGTGCAATTGGAGGAGAGTTGTGCATATTAGGGTTTGTGTTTTGGGAGACACGGCCAAAAGCAATGTGAGACACGGCCAAGCCAAGGGATTTTGGGCGTGTTGGATTAGTTTTTGGGTGACATGGCCGTGTTCCCAAGCCGTGTTAGCTACTGAGAGTTTTGGTTTAAGAGACACGGTCACAAGCTTGGCCGTGTCCCTTGCCCGTGTTGCTTACTGTCCAAGTGGGTTGAGTGACACGGCCACAAGCTTGGCCGTGTCCCTCAAGTGGCTGCCCGTGTCCCTCAAATGTGTGGGTTAGGGTTTTTATACTTTGTTCTATTTGCATTGTTTTTGTCCTTTTAAGGTAAGTTGGTACCTTAACCTAAACCTAAACACATTTAAACAATGATTGACCTAAACAAATGCATATGGAAGATCTTAAAGCTATGAATGATATAAATTATTCTTTGCCCTAATTGCATTGTTGAGATTGAACAATGTTATGTTATGCATTGTGAATGGTTATGTGTTTCATGAATAATGTATATTGAAATGTTATATCAAAGATGCTATGATGATTTAAATAAGAGGTGAAATGTGATGTAAAGCCATTGTGATTAGCTATGATGATGATATTGAAAGAAAGAAGGCATGTTTGCCTAAATGTGATGAGAATTTGAGAATGGAAATGGTAACTATATAATAAATGAATTGTTTGTTTAATATGTTATTCAGTTTCAGAGTTCTGGATTTGGGTGGCATGCCTAAGAAATGATGAAAGGTAACAGTCTTGCCGGGTTGAGGATCTCCTCATATGTGTTGAGTTGATGGTCCAAGAGACTGGGTCTGTTACACTATGAGAATTGTGAATATGAGATATATGATTTGTAACAGTCTTGCCGGGTTGAGGATCTCCTCATATGTGTTGAGTGGATGGTCCAAGAGACTGGGTCTGTTACACTATCCATGGATAGAGATACATGTATATACATTGCCTACTGGCGTGATTATTGTGACTATGAACCAAAGCAGTAACTCTGAACTCTGAATATCGTATTAAATACTTGTTGGGCCCATAGGTGTCAAGGTTATATGAATGTCCTAAATAATGTTATGAGTTAATGAAATGAGATGTTGTTTATTGAGTATGATTGATTAATGTTGAATGTGGAAAGATGTTGAGATGTGGTATGCTCATATGACTATGATTTGTCAAATGCATAATTATGTGGTTAACTTTATATTTATGATGTTGATCTTTTCAACAACATATGTGGCATTGCATTACATTAAAGCATACCATTAGCATGTATTATCTTACTAAGCCGTTGGCTTAGCGCGATAGTGTTTAATCGCGCAGGTAATAGAGTTGATAGAGTTGAACCTGAGAGTTCATCAAGACCAAGTGAGAGTAGACCTTGAAGAATTCATTTTGGGAGCTTAAAGATCAGAGCAGACTTGCCAATCATGTATACTTCTTTATATTTTGTAAAGAAATGTTTAATATGTAAATATGTACATATTTTATAACTTCCGCTGTGTAATATTTAAATGTATATATATATAACTAATATGTTTTGTTTTATAAGTAAATGATCTACTTTTCTATAATGTATAATGATAAGGGTATTGTATCAAATTTAAAGTGTTTTGAATGTTAAGAAAACCATAGCATCCCTATGTTTGGTGCACTTATGCTACATTGTGGTGGTTGTAGTATGTGTGCATTGGATATGGGGGTGTTACAAGGAGTTTTGGAATTTGGAGAAGATGGTTGATTCTAAAGGGGAAAGTTGAAGTTACATGGTTTGATGACATAATAACTTAAGCATATAATTAACTTCATATGGAAGGTAAGATAGTATTTTCTTACGAATGGATTGTTATGGTACTAATAATTTTGAGGATGAAATTATTTAAGGGGGTGAGAATTGTAATATCCCAATGTATGCCCTAGAAGTTTTAATACAATTGTTGTTTGATTTGAATTAAATGTATATATGTTTTTGCAAAGGAAATGATTGTGTTAATGGAATGTATATGTTGTATAAATGTTAATATATATAACATATATGTTGGTCATAAGAAAAGTCAAGAGAAGGAAAAGGTGTGGTGGAGGATTTTTGGAAATTATTATTATTATTATTATTATTATTAATATATATATATAAATGTGGTTAACGTGAGAAGAGGAAAAAGGAAAAAAGATATTTTCTTTCTTCTTCTTCTTCTCCTTTTGGTTCTTGTACGAGAGAGAGAGAGAGAGAGATAGAGAGATGTGATGATCTTCATCAAAATCTTAGAGTTTTAAGAGAATTGAAGGTAGAGATTGAAGATTTGACAAGATATTCAAGTAAGTATTCAATTCTTTGTGTTGATTCCTATTGTTTGAGTTTGGATTTGATGATGATGATGATGATAATGTTAATGAAAGATTGAAGTATATATATGTGTGGAATTGGTATTTAGATGATGATAATATGGTTAATTGTGAGGATGATGATGAATTGTTGAATTGTTGAGTAAGGGTTTAGTATTTTGAATTGGGGATTTGAGTAAATGATTATAGTGATGTTTATAATGACTATTATGATGATATAATGAAGTTATATAAGTGTTAAATTGATAGGAAATCGATGAAGATAAACAATATGTTGATTAAGAGTGTTGTAATATGAATTTTGAAGTGTTTGTGTTTTCATGGATGAGATTTTGGAATTCATGATTTCTGGCCTAACACGGCCAGTGACACGGCCGTGTGGTTGGGCGTGTAATCGATACTAAGTTGGACGTTTGTGACACGACCATTAACACGGCCATGTTACTGAGCGTGTTATAGTTACTGTGAGAAATGTAATTGACACGGCCATGAACACGCCCGTGTTGTTGGGCGTGTAAATGTTTCTGTTTGGCAGAATGAGTGACACGTCCGGTGACACGCCCGTGTTACTGAGCGTGTCAAAGCTTTTGTATTGTTGGTTTAGGGCACGATCAGGGACACGCCCGTGTTAATGAGCGTGTCAAGTGTTGAGTTTGCCCTAGTTAGTTACCATTCTTATTGTCTTATGGGTATAATTATCTTTGGATTAGGTTTTGAGGAGATTGTGTGGCATTAACTTTAATGTTGAGAATACTTGAAAGAAGAAGTGTATAGATGGATGGGAATAGCTCTTGAGGTAAGTACAAACTTACATATAAGCATTCTTTTATGTGATTTTGAGATCTTAAACATATAAGCATTAATTTACTATATGGTTAAAACAATGTGACTAATGTTATTATTTGTATAGTGTGAAAGCTATGATGATCATTCAAAAAGGTATGTGAAATGCAACTTGTTTTGATAAATATTCTAATGATGAGTTATATTAATGTGTTTTGAGAAGTGATGAAATGTGATGTCATTATGGTTGGTAATAATGATTGAAATAAAATAAATGGACATGTTGTCTATATGGTCAATGAAATGGATGATGTATACTTGAATGATGAAGTGTTGTAATGTCAATTAAAATATGATTCAAATGAGATGTGAAGCCATTGTGATTGGCTATGATAATTCAAATGAGATGTGAAGCCATTGTGATTGGCTATGATGATTCAATTGAGATGTGGGGCATGTTTGCCTAGATGATAATGAGAATTGAAAATGAAATTGATAATGAAATCATAAATGAACTGTGTGACTAATATGTTATTCATTTTCAGAGTTTTGTTGATTGGTGGCATGCCTAATAGTAACAATCTCTTGAAGTTAGGTTGGATTTGATCCTTGAAGCCAAGTTGGGTTGAAGTTTAACATTGTTTTACTCCCCTTGAAGCTTGGTTGGGTCTAGTCCTTGAAGCCTAATTGAGATGTTACAACCCTTGAAGCTAGGTTGGATTGGTTCTTGAAGCCAAGTTAGGTTGATACTTAGCATGCTTTGTTCCCCTTGAAGCTTGGTTGAACCTAATGCTTGAAGCCTAGTTGGGATGATGATAAATGAGAAAATTTAACCAAAACAGTAACTTTGAAAGTTGAATGGTATATTATTGTCTTGTGGGCCTATGTATGTCTTTGTTTTAATGTGAATTATGGAATGAAATATAATATTATATGATATATGATGATAATCATGGAATGAGATGTATACAATACATAAGTAAATGATTGAAAGTGAATATGGCTTGAGAAGCTATGTTGAATGATGAGTTTATGAAAACATAGTATGTTATGTAATGTGTGTATTGAAATATTGATTGTGAGTATTAGTGATGAATCATGATTGGTGAATTGTGAATAAAATAATGTTATGAAGTATGATAAGTAACGTGTGTATTGATATATTGATTACGGATACTATTAATGAATTGGGGTTGGTGATAATGATTGTCTTCATTGGAAATGTGATTCATGATCGGTATGATATATAAGGTGTGTGTATTAATATATTGATTGTGAGTATTAGTGATGGATTGTGATTGGTGATAATGTTATGTATATATGTACATAATATATGAAATTAGCCGAGATATATGGAAGGTGCAATTAAAAAGGAAAAACATGATAAGAACTAATGGTACATTGAATTGATATATCATTATATGTTAGAATTTCTATAATGTATGTTTATATTTTATATTTGTACTACTAAGCTTTCGGGCTTAGCGTGGATGTGTAATCGCGCAGGTAGCTTGGTGGAAGATATGAAGTCTTTCGTTATGCCACGAGAAGAGTAACAATTTGTTGAGACCAACTAGAGGGTAATGCATACATGTATAACTTTTAATTATAGTGTATTTCTGACGAGAGAATATTTATATGTATAAATGAAGTTTCGATAAAGATAATGATTTTGTAAATGTTATTTAAGTTAACATATTATGGTTTGAACTCTGTTACAAGTTTTTAAAAGGTAACGAAAAGTGACATCCTTATACTTTATATATTTACTGTATGTATACTAGGTATATGTATAGTACTTATATAGGGTATCGGGGTGTTACAACATTTATCTATGTCATGCCGTTGCATTTGATGAAATTGACAGAATGCCTTCGTATCAAAGTTTGGTGGCAGAGGATCGTGTAGTGGTTGAGTTGACAATGACTATAATAGCCCTTTATTCTGTAGCTTATTAAAAATCCAAGATAGAGGTTTCCCCAACTCTGAAAACTATCTTCTATTTGCTTGACCGATTATTGCATTGATGTCCACTAACTTCTGTGTATCCTTACTATCAGACTGATAACTTTCCTTATCACTTCTTCTTCCAGAAAAATGATTCTTCTCTCTTTCCCATGCTTCTATTTGTAAGGTAGCTTGAAGGATATCTTTGAAATCCCTTATGAGAGTATGAGACATCCGTTCGCACAGACTAGGTAGAACACCCCTTACTATCATTCGAATATGGTTAGACTCATCAAGACTCTTCTTGAGTAATGCGATCTTATTTCTCCACCTTTTCATATAATTAACAAAATTCTCATTCTGTTTCTGCCTAATTGACTCAACCTCCATCAAAGTAACTTCCAATTTAGCATTGTACCCATATTGCTATATTAAGGCCTTATACAATGATTCCCAATTTTTTTGAGTACTATCCTCTAAGGTGTTGAACCAATTTTGCATAAAAGAATCCAATGACAGCATAATGTACCTTAGAGTTTGAGCCTTGGTAGCTCGAGCAGACTGCATGGCAGTGATGTATTGCTTGAAATGAAGACAAGGATTCCCAATTCCATCAAACTTAGAAAATAAAGGCATCTTGAACTTGTAAGGGACTTTGTCTTGTTCAAATAATTTGTCCACCCCTAACACCTCTTCAGTTTTCAGCTTCTTTTCAAATTTCTTCTTCAGATCAACAATCATCTTTTCTACATCTAAAGTCTTAGTCTTTTCAATAGTTGATTTCTCTACATCTAAACTTATTAAGCTACTCCAAATGACAAGTTTGATTATGATAGATCTCTGTTGCATAGGGATGCCTATGAGTGGTGGAAGACGGTTCCACAAACTACAGCCGATCCACCAGTCCTATTCTATGATGATTTCTTGAGGGAATTCAGGAAGAAGTATACTCCGAGGGAGTATCAGGATGCTAGTGGTGAATTTGTGCTATTGCAATATTACCGCAGTGCACGGGCTGTGGAAGTAATAAAGTAGTAAGTAAGATATCATTCCACTCGGGACAAGGTCAATTACTAGTGCAAATCTCAACTATTGTTTATCAAATAAATACTTTTTGTGATGATAAAAATAAAAGAAGAGTTACTTAATAAATTAAAGTAAAGAAAAATTTAATATTGTGCAAAAAGAGTTGATGATGAAAATACTATCCAAATATTAAATCCCCCTAGCCATAAAAATATTTATGAATATCAATTCAATTAAATCAGAAAATAGAGCTGAATTGGCATTTCTCTAAATTAGACTAAAACCTCTCTCAAGTGAATTAATCCCTAATCACTAAGTAGAATGTTGGAATCTCTTCTAAAACATAATTAAATAGATCTTGCAATAAGAACAAGGAATTACAAACTAAAGGATCTTGTAAGTCTATCTCTAGCACTCCAATCAACCCTCAATCCTAATGAGAATTCTGTTTTACACCATTGACGACATGGGCATTGACACGCCTATGTCCTTGGGCATTTCATGGCTACTGCAATGTTGGGTTAAGGGCATGGTCAGTGACACGCCATGTCTTTAGGCATGTCACAACTTATGTAAAGCAAGATCAATGGCACGACCAGTGACACGCTTATGTCCTTGGGCGTGTTGAAGCTTTTGTAAAGTAGTTGAATGACACGGCCATTGACATGCACATGTCATTGCGTGTGTCACTTGAAGAATTTGCCCAAAATAGCTCTTTTTCTTGTCTTTCATCCATGATTTTGGCCTAAATAACCATAAGGTTCCAATGTGTAAAAGGTTCCTGGAATAAACCCTAATAAACACTTAAACAAACAAATTAAACTCAATTTGACAATAAATATACTAAGAAATAGGGGCAAAAATATCATTAACTATACACTTATCAAATTCCCCTACACTTGAGTTTTTACTTGTCCTTAAGTAAACTCAATCACTATAATAAGCATAAATGAAGGACCCTTCTATATCTAAAAAGAAAAGAAAAGTTTTACAATACTCAAATCAGAAAACCCGACATTCTCAACCAAAAACTAATTCACAAACATGATAACTGAATCAAGAAGTTTCAAAATAAAAAATTCACAGACTTAAAACTTAAAAATCCAGAGTTAAAAGATTAAGCATAAAATTTTAAAAACTCAAAAGTCATGAACAAAGTAAAAAAGTGTAAATTTTCTCTTAAGTTCTTTGACTCTTTATTTATTTTGTTATATATATATATATATATATTTAAAGAAGCCTGACTTGTTTCAACTAATACTAACTTTTGATGTGAAGGCAAACATTTGTGATGCCAACCCTCGGTTACTCAGTTAGAATCACTGTCCAAATGGCTACTAGCATAATTCATGATTCCAAGTCCGTCCTTTCAATTCAAGAGTTACAATCAACGGAATATGGATTAATTTTCAAAGCTCCTTATTATATTTTTTTATGTTTTTATTTTTATCAGTAATATTCAAGTGGTCAAGAACTTAAGATATTAAGTATGTCCTACTAAGTTCGACTCAAGTATCTAAGGAATTTTAACATGCTCAAAAATGTAACTAAGGTTTCAAATTTTAGATGTGCAATTCTCATCAATCAATTACCTAATTCGAACTATCACATTCAGTCCTTAGCAATTGATTAAGAAAGCTGAGTCAACCTCAAAAAGATATTGTCATTCATTAAATCTACCATTAATTTAATATAAAGAGGAACCATTTCAATTCATACTATTATGGCAATCTAGTTTACTTGTACCAAAAAACATTTGAAGAAACTAAATGAGACAAATGAATCAAATGGCAAGAATGAAATAACAAAAGCTCAATCTAGAAAATATACCTCTCCCACACACTTAAGATGAACATTGTCCCCAATGTGTGGAAAATAAGAAAAAGAATAAAAGAAAGAGAGAAGTGCCCTACCATGTCCATGAATCGACATATATGAATATGGTTCCAAAGCGTTGCGAAGTTGAATTAGCTACAAGACTGTAGACCCTTGATTTTGGCCCTGGCTAGTCCAATGCTAATTCTAAACCTTTGATTGGATTAATATATTGTAATAGGACCTAAAATAAGCTAATTAAACTTTTAAATAATTGGGTCTGTTTTAGAATATTTGGTTGGCTTTTATATGATACCGATGCACTAAACCCTAAAATGGGTCCGATTCGAAGGTTTGGTTGATTTTTCACTTAATCTGGTTGGTTTTTGGTCAATAGGGGTGTCTAATGTTGAATTAGGGCATCCATTTTGACATGGGGTAGCCCCATATCGAAATGGGAAAGCCCCATTTCAATATGGAGCAGTCCCATATCAAAATGGGGCTCTCCCAATCCGATATGGGGGAGGTTTTTTTCATTCCATGTGGAATCTAGAGATATACTTCGATATGGGCTCAAATTTTATCGAAATTAAATCATTTGAATTCGAGACAGACTCGGTCTATATCAAAATTAAGTAATTGTAATTCGATATGGTCTCGATTTGTGTCAAACCCATGAATTCGACATGCATCAAAACAAACCATTCTTATATAGGAAAACTTTCATAGAGTGATTATAAATACATGTTTTAAAAACCTGAAGAAGGATTGGATCTTTGGACTTTTGGCTTTTGGGATTGGTTGCTAGAACTTTGGCAAATTGAGTATCCATAAACAAAAACCCTAAGCAAAGAGAAACAACAAGTTTGAATGAGGAAGACAAACAACACACCAACTCTACAATGGCAGTACACACACTGTCTTTGCCAAAGATCATCCAGAATTCTCATTTAAACAATTTTGGTGGAACCAACAAATGACAGTATGCTTTAAATTAAACAAATACTATGTGTTTTGATTGTTTTAAACATTGAAAAAGTTCATTCTTAATTTAACTAAAATCACAGTATGCAATTTCTGCTTAACTAGTATATGTTAGTTTGCATGGAGTGTATATTATTGTTTTGATCATAACCTTTAAAACCAGTAAACTTATTTTGCACGGATCATTTATTTATTTTTATCCTATGGTTATTCAATCAACATGTTACTCACAATTACATTTAAACTTTTCTATGTAAAACTTTATAGTAGCTTTAAGACTAAGAAAAAATATTCATAGTAGCTTGTCTATGGTTATTTATCTTATGGTTGTTTAATCCTTAAAATCTTTGATTAGTTTTTCATAAAAACTAATCCCTAATTCATGTGAAACCTTAAGCTAAAAAACATTATTTTTTATAAACACCGAACCCTAAGTTATTTTTTTGTAGAAATCCTAAATTACATCAAACCCTAATTTTTTGAATCTAAGCCCTAAAACCCTAAGTGATATTTAAAAAAAATCCTAAATTGATACATAAACCTAAACTTGCATATTTATTTGCTTTATTATAAATTAAATGAATATTTATTATATATTTTTATTAGTGATTTATTTATATCTTCGATTTATATCTTCAATGAATGATTTATTTATGATGAATGGTTAGTTGGTTATTTTTATTGATTTGCTTTGGTTTCAATAAATTATAAGAGGTATGTTTCCATATTTTGGGTACCTCATGTTATGAGCATCATGTAATTTAATTTATTTTAAGTTTCAGATCAATATAAAGGATACGTTTCCACTAATTGGTGGGTATTCTATTTTATTTATTTTCTTTTGGACATTGGACAATTGTAGATGGGTGCCAACTTGTTTGTTTTGTTTGGACATTTTTGTGATTTAAAAAAAAATTATTTATTCTTATGATTGCATGTAGTATGGATAATATTGTATTAATTAAGAATTTTATAATATTAAGACCAAAAAAGAAGGCCAGTTCCAATGAACCAGGCATTGTGGGGGGTGTTGGGCCATTTCTAAACTTTCCCACACATACCCAACTTTTCGAACCCAATAGGGGGATTAGGGATTCCTTAGAAATCGAGTCATCCACCCCTTTCTTTTTCCTAGACCGTCCGGGTGATGACTCCATTTTCTCTGGGTTTAGGCTTGTGTTCTCTAAGGCTCTGAGCCTAATAGTATAGAAGTCGCAAGAACCATTCCACGTGGGAGTGGGGGCAAAAATCCCCGCTCACAATGACTGCTCCACTGGGGATAAGAGAAGTTGATTCCGTTGGTCTTTATATTATTTTATTCTTTCTTATTATGATATTTTCCATTACATCATTTAGTTTGCATAGTGTGTGTGAGTTAGGAAGCCTGTGTTACTGTTGCACTCTAATTAACACTACTAGAACTACACTCGCAAGTATACGATGCTGCTGTAGTATCTTGGTGAACACCTCAAGGTCGTCTCACAAGGAAGCTAGATAAGCTAATTGATTATCAGATTGCAAATAACAAATATCAATAAATTTAAATTGCTAACAACTAATGAAGACAGATCGAATGGAGTTTAAAACAATAAAAGTAAACTGAGCTGATATATTGATTCACTTAATAGAAAGGTCTAGGGTTTGCACTTCTCTACTAACTTATATATATGAACGGTTATTACTCTCAACAAATTTAATTTCAAAGATTAGATCTCAAGCAACTTAATAAATCGAATCAAGAAAATAAGCTCTCACATTCAATCCGCTTTCAAATAATTTTGTTACAATTGAAATGATCTTTTTCTTAGGTTTATATTTCTAAATCACCTAAGTCCCTAATTGAATTGTTCCAGCATTAGATTTCACTTCTCAATCCTTCATCTAATACCTAAAACACATAATTGGTGGTCTATCAATTATATATTAACAAGTAATCCATTCAATTAAGGCTAAAGAAATATTTCAGTTAAGAGCAATAACCATTTCATACAATCATAGTAGATCCATACAAACCCTAGACTACATCAAATTAGTTCATAATAATGCTATCAAACATATTCATCTCATTAAAATTCAAAGAAATCAATTTAGACATAATAGAATTAATGAATACAATTCCAATGAAACTTAAGAGATAAAGTTTGAGAACAAAACCAAATTACAAACTTTCTTTGGCTTCTGAAGAATCTCTTATTCAGATCTTTGCTCCAAGAATATTACAGTGGCTAAAACTAATTTAATCTAGACTGTTTGCATCAAAGTGAAATCAAATTCTCTAAGAAAATAAAATGGAAGCTCAAAGGTTCTTGTTTTACAGCTAATAAAAATCTCTCTCTTTTTCAAAAACCCTAATCCTCTTAATTATACGAAACCTCACTCCAAAAATCCGCGTTTTCTTTCTTCCTTTAGTCCATGGAGTGACACGGCCAAGCCACTGGCTGTGTCATGTGACACGGCCAGTGGCTTGGCCGTGTCACCTGAGTGTGTCAGCTTCTGTGTAATTCTTCATCTTTTCTTCTTTGGAATGGAGTGTGACATGGCCAAGCTCCTGGCCAAGTCATGTGACACGGCCAGTGGCTTGGCCGTGTCACCTGAGTGTGTCACCTACTGCTCTCTTCGTTCTTTGCTCTTCTTTCTTTGCTCTTCTTTCTTTGGTCTTCTTCCTTGGCTGAGTGTGGGACACAGCCAAGCTCCTGGCCGTGTCATGTGACACAGACACGGCCAGTGGCTTGGCTGTGTCACCTGAGTGTGTCAGTCACTGTCCAAATTTTCTTTCCTCACTTGGTTCCTTGGTTTTGCCCTTAAGGTGAGACACTGCTTCATGCTATTCTTTCTTCCAAGGAAATGTTTTGCATATTAACCTAAAACAAAAACTTGAAACAAACTTTAAACAAGAATCAAATGAAACATTAACCAAAAAAACATAAACACCACACTAAAATCTAGGACAAAAATGACATAAAGACTGAAATAAATTAAAACTACCAAAATTGATGAAAACACTAAATAAACAGATTAAAACTACCAAAATACCTAAAGAAAACAATAATCATCATAATAAATAAGATACAATTCTATGACAAAAACTAATAAAACAGTTACCCATGTTGTGTCATGTAAGGGATACCATACTTTCACTCAAGGTATGGAGATCGAGCATGGCATAACCACTCATAGCCTTGTACCATTTGGTATATACTTGCTATAGGAACCTAAACCTTTCAGCCCAAAGACTAAAGCTTATGTAATTGGCTAGTTATTTTCCTTAGGTTTTACCTCAAATGCTTGTTGTTTGACTATGATTGATATATCTTGGTCTAAACCATGGCTTATTTGGTTTGTTCTTTTTCTATTATGATATACCTATATTGTAAGCTCAAAAATAATTCTTTTCCTTTAAGATCCAAAAGACCAAAACTAATTTCAAAATCTTCAAGAAGGTCTTTGGACATGAAAACCTTTTAAGATGGGTCAGAAATCTTTTTTCACCTTATAGTTCAAACTTGAAAGGCCCAAAAGCTTTGAAACAAAGTTACAAAGAGCTTACAAATATTTAGGTCAATTACGGAATATCAAAAATTAATTGTGAGCCTAGCTTATACTAAGAATCATGGCATGAATCAATGATTGCTTTTGCAAAAAAAGAAATCTATTTATGACAAACCTCTTAATTTAGTTTTAATCCAATATAACATAAAAGCTCTTTAATTGAGATTCAATGGATTAAAACCTAATTAATGAGAGTTATCATGGATCGACTTCTATGTTAGAAAATGCAATTATTGGTTAAATCGTCTGAGGGAATTTTTCAAAAATAAAATATCCCATGTTGGTATTTTGTTGACCACATACCTAGAAAAAGAGACTCACCATTAGTGTGTGGAAGTTATAAGGTTGGAAGGGACGTGGTGCGCGTCGCGCCTATGGCTATAGCAATACCGCAAGTGCACGGGTCGCTCAAGTAATAAAGTAGTGAGTTAGTTATCGTTCCACTGGAGACAAGGCCAAGTACTAGTGCAAACCTTAACCGTTGTTTAGCAAATTAATAGTTGTGTGATGCTTTGTAATTGAATACAACTAATTTAATAACTGAAAGTAAAGGGAAATTAAATGTTGTGCAAAAAGGATTAATAATAATAATACTATCTAGATATTGAATCCCCCTAGCCTCAATGATATTTATGAACAATCAATTTAGTTAAATTATTCAATAGAGTTGAGTTGTCATTCTTCAAAATTAAACTAAAACCTCTCTCGAGTGAATTAATCCCTAATCACTAAGTAGAGTGCCGAAATCTCTTCTCAAACACAATTAAATAGATCATGCATTAAGAACAAGGAACTATAAACCAAAGGATCTTGTAAGTCTATCTCTAGCACCCCAATCAATCCTCAACCCTTATGAGTAATCAATTCATATCAAGCTTTCTCAAGTCAATAACATGAAAATTGCAACCAATCAATAAGCATGCTATTATCAATTGGAAATAAACCATTAAGCATCATAAGAATAAAACAACTCAATCAAATGATTCAACTAAATATAATTATTCAATCCAAACAAATAAGCTAGGGTTCATCAATATCTAGATAGAGAAGGAATTAGTTCATGTTCAAAACCAGAAAAACAGAACAAGAGAAATGAGTAAAAGAAACCAAACAATCCATGATGAATAATTTGTATTTCTTCACTTTAATCCTTGATTCTTGGTTTAGGGCTTGTACAAGATGTATCTCCTTCTTCAAACTCAGCTCAAAACCCTCCTCTTTGCTTCAGTTGTTGGCTCCTTCTCCCTTGTTCCAGCTCTCACGTTCATGCTTCAGAAAAATTTTCTAAAAACTCACTCTTCTTCTCTTTTTATTTCCCTCCAAAGCTTAAGTCATGCTTCCAAATCACTTCCAACTCACTTTGTCTCCCACATTCCCTTTGTTCAATCTTTCTTTTCCTCAAATTAGGCAAGCTTTTCTTTTGTCTAATATTACTTTTGACTAAACTAGTCTTTGTTCCCCACTTGTCTGCAGAAAAATTTGAACATTTCAAAGTTGCCCTAGGTGACACGGCCAAGCTTGCTGGGCGTGTCACCTTCTGCCCTTTCTTTCCTTGTTTTCTTCTAGGTGACACGGCCAAGCTCCTGGCTGTGTCATGTGACACGGCCAGTGGCTTGGCCGTGTCATGTGGGTGTGTCACTTTCTGCTTCTAGCTTCTTTAACTTGCTTTCTTTGTTTCCAAGGGTGACACGGCCAAGCCTGTGGCCGTGTCATGTGACACGGCCACTGGCTTGGGCATGTCACCTGAGTATGTTGGATTCTAGTTCATTTATTTCCTTTCTTGGTTCTTTGGCTTGGATGTGACATGACCAAGCTTGTGGCCGTGTCACTTGCCAGTGTCTTCTTCTGCCAAATTTTCTTTCCTTTCTTGGTCTCTTTGATTTTTGCTCTTTGGGTGAGACACGGCCTAAGGCTTGGCCGTGTCTCTTGGGTGTTTCATCTACTGCCTTGAAGTAATTTTGGGGGACACGGCCAAGCTTGCTTTGTCTTGGCCATGTCTTGCTTGATTCATGCTCTTTCTTCATTGTTTTGATCATCCAAGGGAGTTTTTGCATTTTGACCTAATATAAACACTTAAAACAAACTTTAAACCAAAATCAAATGAAACATTAACTAAAAACACATAGAAATCATACTAAAAACAAGTATAAAAATACTCTTATCAAATACCCCACACTTAAATCCTTGCTTGTCCCCAAGCAAGGCTAAACTCAAAACAAACTAAACACAAAAATTTTGTCAAGTTCAAGAGTTATAAAAATTGCATCAAGTCTTCCCTATCCTTAATTCCGCAATCAATATTAAATCAAACAAAATTGATACCAATGCAATTAAGTGGCTTTCCATGCATAACCTATGTTGTCACTCCCTCACCAACTCTTAGAAAGTGTTTGATCAAGGTGGTGTTTACACTCATAACAATCAATGAAAGATTATTGCCATAGGCTTGCTTATCTATCAAACCTCCACTACTTAATTACAATCAAGTATCAATCAAAAGGTCTTTTATTGGGTTGTAATGGGGTTAAGGCAGAGGCATGGCATTTAGGAAATGTGAGCTTAATCATTAAGTTCAAGAGCACTTCAAGAATGAAGTAACCGATCATATATAAATAACCCAATGATCCCAAAACACCTTCCTCTTATCTACCCCTTGACATTAAGAAACTTTTCAAGGGAACTCACTTATTACATCATGCAATGATTATTTCTAAAACATATTCCAACCCTTTCAACAATAACAACAATTATTCTTATTATTCTTATTTTTATTTGATTTTGAATTTTTTTTTTATGATTTGCAATCTTAAACCTACTAAATTTAACCCCACACTTAATTCAACACAACACTTGGTCATAAATGTTCTTAAAATGCTCTTGACCTAATGAAAGGGTAAGAGTTAAAACAACAAGGTTCAAGCTAATGATGTTGTGAAAAAGAAAGAAAAGGAAAAACGAAATAGGCTCAAAATTGGCTAACTAAGGTTAAAATTAGGGTTGGTCTTTTTAAGCCAAAGTGGGTTTACCTAATTGCCTTAATCATCTTGATGCCAAATTGAAATTTTTATGTAGTCTTAAAATGTATGTCAAAGCAAGTTCTAGCAAGTCATCAATCAAAGATGTTTTCCCACACAAAGAATAATAAGTTGATGGCTCAATTCCTCACTAGTTTAAAGGTAATGCAAGGAAAAACCAACAAAATTGACAATAAGCACCAATTCTACTCAATTATCAAATTCATGCTTCAAAAATTCAAAGGTCATCAATCAATAATTTATGACAATAGAACTTTCCAAAATTGATTTTTTAAAAGAAAAATAAGAAAAACATTAACTAAACCTAAACAAGGATAACTTAAAACACAAAATGCAATTAAAAATGAAAACACAAAACATAAAATGTACCCCACACTTAAAATTTCACATTGTCCTCAATGTGAGTATGCATAAACTAAAGGAGAGCTTAGAAGAAACCCCAATTTTTTTTTCACAAACCAAAAATACAAGAATTAAAGACATAAAATTTAAAGAACGAATAAAATGGTGGGTTGCCTCCCACCCAACACTTCTTTAACGTCGTATTAGTTGGACGTTCAGGGTAGATGTTCCTAGTCTTGGAGGTGTAAAACCTCCTTTAGGTCCTGTATTTCCCCTCCAAAATAAAATTTGAGCCTGTGCCCATTGACTTTAAAATCACCTTTTTCCGGGTGGGTTTTTTCAACCACTACGTAGGGGAAAACTTCCTTGACAGTAAAAGGACCAGACCATCGAGATTTCAACTTACCTGGAAAGAGTCAAAGCCTTGAATTGTACAGTAATACCTGATCTCCATCATGCGGGCATCGTGCCATCTCTTGGTACGTTCCTTATACATTCTCGCATTGTCGTAAGCTTGCAATCTCCACTCGTCTAACTCGTTTACCTGTAATTTTCTTCTTTCACCTGCACAAGCTAGATCAAGGTTAATCTGTTTTATGGCCCAATATGCATTATGCTCTATTTCAACAGGTAAATGGCAAGCTTTTCCATATACCAACCTAAATGGTGTAGTGCCCAAGGGAGTTTTGAATACAGTCCTAAAAGCCCATAGAGCATTGTCTAATTTCTCGAACCAATCATTTCGGGATCACTCTACAGTTTTTTCCAAAATTCTTTTAATCTCCCTATTCGTGTTCTCAACTTGGCCACTAGTTTGGGGATGATAGGGAGTAGCAAACCTATGTGTAACTCCTAATCTTTTGAAAACTTTCGCAAGCTGAAGGTTACAAAAGTGAGTACCCCTATCACTAATAATTGCTTTTGGTGTGCCAAATCGAGAAAACAATTTCTTCAAAAATTTCACCACAACCTTAGCATCATTGGTTGCCAAGGCTTGGGCTTCAGGCCATTTAGATACATAATCTATTGCTACAAGAATATATTTGTTACCAAATGAATTGGGAAAGGGTCCCATAAAGTCGATCCCCCATACATCAAAGATTTCACAAACTAAAATCCCATTTTGGGGCATCTCATTACGAGATGAAATGTTTCCAATTCTTTGGCATCGATCACAGCGGTTTACAAATTCGTAGCTATCCCTAAACAAAGTGGGCCAATAAAATCCTGATTCTAGTACCTTTTGAGCAGTCCTATTGGCACCCATATGACCACCAGCTGGTCCAGCATGGCATTAACTAAGAATATTCATTGTTTCATCCCATGCCACACATCGTCGGAGCATGTGATCCTTACATAATCTAAACAAAAAGGGATCCTCCCAAAAGTAATATTTTAAATCAGAAAAGAATTTCTTCTTTGCTTGATAAGTTAAGTCCTTAGGAAGTTCCCTAACAGCTAAATAGTTAGCAAAATCTGCAAACCAAGGTGTTTCAAAATTTAAGTTACTTACCTCACTTACCATGGCGTACAACTGCTCATCGGGGAAATGATCATCAATGTCTCCTTCTTCAAACCTCTCCAAGGTCAGATTCTCCAAGTGAGAAAGATGATCTGCTGCCAGATTTTCAGCTCCCTTCTTATCTTGAATCATCAAGTCAAATTCCTGCAACAACAAAACCCAACGGATTAGCCTCGGCTTTGCATCAATTTTTGCAAATAAATACCTCAAAGCCGAATGATCTGTATAAACAATCACTTTTGACAAGATTAGATATGATCTAAACTTGTCAAAAGCAAAAACCACAGCCAGCAGCTCTTTCTCTGTAGTTGTGTAATTAGCTTGAGCTGTGTTCAAGGTTTTGCTTGCATAGTAGATAGGCTGGAAGAATTTCTCCTTGCATTGACCCAAGACTGCTCCTACTGCAAAGTCACTTGCATCGCACATTAATTCAAATGGTAGACTCTAATTGGGAGCTACCATGATTGGAGCATGGGTCAATTTCTCCTTAAGAGTTGTGAATGCTCTCAAACATTCCTCATAAAAAACAAAGTTCACATCTTTCTCAAGGAGTCTTGTTAATGGACGGGTTATCTTAGAAAAATCTTGAATGAACCTTCGATAAAAACCGGCATGTCCTAGAAAACTTCTGATGGCCTTCACAGATGTGGGTGGTGGTAACTTCTCAATTATATCTACCTTTGCCCGATCCACCTCAATGCCCTTACTTGAAATTTTATGTCCCAACACGATTCCCTCTTGAACCATGAAATGACACTTTTCCCAATTAAGCACTAGATTGGTTTCCTCACATCTCATCAAGACTCTTTCAAGGTTTTCCAAACATCTTTCAAATGAGCTGCCATAGACCGAGAAATCATCCATAAACACCTCGATAATATCCTCTATAAGCTCATCAAAGATTGCTACCATGCACCTTTGGAAAGTTGCAGGTGCATTGCACAATCCGAATAGCATTCTTCGATATGCGAATGTCCCATATAGGCAGGTGAATGTAGTTTTCTCTTGGTCTTCTAGTGCAATAGGAATTTGGAAAAGCAGTAGTACTCATGGCCGGATAACCTCTCCAACATCTGATCAATGAAGGGTAAAGGAAAGTGATCCTTTCTAGTTGCATCATTCAATTTTCTGTAGTCAATGTAAACCCTCCAACTGGTAACTGTTCTTGTTGGAATCATTTTCATTAGGGACCATTGTCATCCCTCCTTTCTTTGGTACTACCTGAACTGGGCTCACCCAAGAGCTATCCGAGATCGGATAGATAATTGCTGCATCAAGTAGTTTTATCACTTCAGTCTTCACTACATCTTTCATCTTTGGGTTTAGTATCCGTTGTGGTTGCACTATTGGTTTGAATTCATCTTTCATCAGTATCTTGTGAGTACAATAGGATGGACTGATACCCTTTATGTCTGCTATCTTCCGAGCTATCACTTGCTTAAGATTCTGCAACAACTGAATAAGCTTCTCCTTTTGCTCAAAAGATAGATGGGAACTCAGAATTATTGGCAGTTTCTTTTTCTCCATTAGAAACCCATTCTCAAGGTGATCCGGAAGAGGTTTCAGTTCCAAGTTGGGTGGATCAATCACCGATGGTTTTGGCTTTTCTTCCTTTGGAATCTCAATAGTCTCATATGCCCTGCATTTGAATGATTTGCTTGCTTCAAGAAATCAACCTGCTCCATTGCTTCTCGATCCTCAACATTTTCCTGCAATAAACACAACTTAAGGGGATCCTTGGAAACAATGTTAGTAACACAATTTACAGTCTCATGCTTAATAACATCATTGCATGATTCCGCCTCATCAAGTGAAAGTGAATGTTTCATGGCATCATGTATCCTAAAAATAACTTTCTCATCACCCACTCTCAAAGTTAAAGTGCCATCATGAACATAGATAAGGGCACGACCTGTATTTAAAAATGGCCTACCAAGAATAAGTGAAACATCCGCATCCTCATCAATATCAATGACAACAAAATCATTGGGGAAAATGAAATTCCCGACTTTTACCAACACATCTTCTATAATGCCACGAGGGTGGATTACTGACTTATCGGCAAGTTGGATGGTCATGAGTGTTGGTTTAGGTTTACCAATGCCTAACTCTTTAAACATTTTATAGGGCATGACACTTATGCTAGCCCCCAAATCAGCTAATGCACTTTTAACCTCAAGATTACCTATCAAACATGGAATGGTAAAACTACCTGGATCTTTTAACTTCTTAGGTAACCTTCTTTGCAAAATTGCCTAGCCGAACTCTTTTTAGATAAATGCACTAAAGACACTTCCTCAAGTTTCCTTTTGTTAGAAAGGATATCTTTCAAAAATTTAGCATACTTAGGCATTTGTGACAAAGCTTTAGCAAATGGAATATTAATGTGCAATTGTTTAAAAAGTTCAAGAAACTTACCGAACTGAGCATAAATCTTGTCCTTGTTCAACCTTGCCGGATAGGGTACTCTAAGTCAGTATTCCTTCAAATTGGGGCTGCTTTCTTATGGTTGCTTCTCTCTCTCACTTTCTAGTGCATCTTTCTCTCCCGAAGTGACAAGAGGATCGTCTTCTTTTTCTTTTTCTTGTACTTCAGCCCTTTTCTCTTCCACATTAACCTTGATCTCTTTTCCACTCCTTAGTGTAATTGCCTTAAGTTGCCTTTGGGATTTGCCTTAGTGTTGCTAGGTAAACTCCCTTGTGGTCTCTCACTGAGCATCTTGACAATTTGTCCCACCTGATTCTCCAAATTATGAATCGAGGCTTGCTGATTTCTTAGGGTGGTTTCAGTTGAGCCTAGTTTCAGAAGCTGCTATAAATTTCTCCATCATGTCCTCCAAACTACTCTTTCTTGGAGGGGCTGCTTCTTGATGTTGGGGCTGCTGGAATCCAGGGGGAGGTCTTGGATTATTTTGATTTTTCCATGAGAAATTTGGATGATTTCTCTACCCCGGATTGTATGTGTTGCTGTAAGGGTTATTCTGCTGTTGCCTTGGCATATTTCCAACATAATCTACTTGCTCTTGCCTAGCAAACATGTTGCCACTTTGGCAATCTTGACTTTGATGTCCACCCCCACACCATTCACAAGACATCGCTTGCATTACTTTCCCAGAAGAAGAGGCAAAGGAATCAAATTTTTTATTCAATGCTTCCAATTGTGCTGTCAAAGCCACCACAAGATCTAATTAGTGTGAACCCATGACCTTTAGCTTTCCTTGCTCCCTTGGGCTTGCCACTGATAATTGGTGATAGCCATGTCTTTAATTAAATCCCTTGCTTGTTCAGGTGTCTTGTTGTTTATGGTACCACCAGCTGCTGCATTAATGGATTGCTTACTTACATAATTCAACCCATTGTAAAATGTTTGAATTTAAAGCCACAGTGGAAGTCCATGATGAGGACACCTTCTCAGCAAATCTTTAAATCTTTCCAAGGCATCATAAAGGGTCTCACCATCTTGCTGCAGAAAGGATGAGATATCATTCCTCAACTTAGCAGTTTTGGATGGTGGGAAGTATTTCTCTAGGAATTTCTCTGCCAACTGACCCCATGTGGTAAAAGTCCTTGGAGGAAAAGATTTCAGCCACTTTTTTGGTCTATCTCTAAGGGAAAATGGGAACAACCTCAGCCTAATTGCACCATCTGAGACATTATTTATCTTGAATGTGTCACATATCTCCAAAAAATTCTCAATATGTGCATTAGAATCTTCATTAGGAAACCCATCGAATTGACAAGTCTACTGCACCATTTGAATTACATTTGCTTTTATTTCGAAGTTGTTTGCAGCAACTGTCAGTCTCTGGATACTAGATTCAGCTCCATTGAGATTAGGCTTAGCAAACTCCTGCATTGTTCTTGGTCCAGCTCCTTCCATCACTTCAAACTCTTCTTCTTCGTCTATTTCCAGATTGATTTCTGTTTCTGCGTCTTCCAAAACTGCCTCCCCTTCTTCCTTTTGCTTTCTCCTTAATGTTCTTTCTAGCTCTGGGTCTAACTCAAACAATTGGGATGAGTTACCTCTGGTCATAAACAGGGAGGAATACCTAAAATGATAATCGACAAGCAAGAACCAATGTCAAAAACAAATGAAAATAAAAACTGTTGTCCCAAGATGGCAACCAAGAGGGGGGAGTGAATTGGTTTCCTCAAGAAATAATGACAATTAAAAACTCAACAAACTAGAATGCGGAATAGAGAGTTGGTTGAGTAATGAAAGAAAGAAAGAACACGCAAGATTTATAGTGGTTCGGATTTTACTTCAATCATACATCCACTTCCTTAACAACTTGTTAAGGTTCCACTAATCTTTGAAGTTGTTACAAGCTCACTTCCAACTTTGGTGTTTTCACAAGTTCACACCTAACTTCACAAGTGCTTTTCTAAGGCTTACACTCAAGAACCTTTAAATGAGTTTTTAAGGCTCACTCTCACAACCCAAACAAGAGTTTTACAAGGATTACTCTCACAACCCAAGTGTTTTTCCAAGCTCACACTCAAACTTATACAATGGTGTTTTTAATGCTTACACCTAACATTCATTACAATTCAAATGTAAGTTTAAGTAAAAGAAAGTTTGTTGCTTGGCTATGAAATTCTTTTTTCTTGCTTCTTCTTATTTCTTTTCTTATAGAAGCACTGTATTTATAGCCAATGTGGTCTTACTAGCCGTTATTGATAGTAAGAATAAAGTCTTGGCAGTTTAGACCTTCTTTATTAAACTGTCCGAAGCATTTCGCGGTCGTCCTTCATATAAGGATGGTCACGCTATTGTCACACGTGGTCGTCCTTGAACAAGGCACGGTCGCTGAATTTAAAAAAGCTTCAACGGTCGAATTTGAGTGCTCTGCAGCAGGAATCTTACCCATGCTGTGGTTGTCGGGACGGTCGCGCATCACAAAGGTGCGGTCGCCCTTTTTGAATGTTGAAGTGGGATTTTAATGGTCATGTCACGTGTCATTCTCTGATAGGGCAGAAGAGATGTCCGCCAAAATTTGAATGTCGCGGTCGCCCTAGGTGACATCTCGTGGTCAAAGTGAGATACTCGCGTCGAACTTCTGGATGCACCTGAGGATGCGAACACTACTGTCTCTTTAAGAAAATTCTTCTTGAATTGGTAGAGCGGTCGCAAATATTAATGGGCGGTCAATAAAGTGATAAGTGAGGCCGTATCATTCGCCGTTCTTGTCACCGCGAACCTTACTGTGATTGGAATGATTTGAGTTGCATAGGTAGCGGTCGTCCATAACTTGGGACAGTCGCTCTTCATTAAGTGCGGTCATTATTGAGGTCGGGTTTCTGACCGCGAAACCTACTGTGATAAGGTTTCATCCTTTAATTGAATGGTTCGGTCATATTCATGTTTGGTGCGACCGCTATAAGTGTTCTGTTCAGCTTTATTTGAAGCAACCTAAGCCTGCAACAAGATTCTCCAAACACATGTTAAATGGATCATTCAATTTGAGTTGTCAAGGATCAAAATTGAAATCATTTGTCTAACAATCTCCCCCATTTTGACTTTGACAATTCAAATGGAATGATAAAAAAAATAAATAAGTCTAAAATGCTCCCCCTTAATATATGCATGAATCATGGTTAAGTATATCTTGGTGCATTGATATTATATGATTATCATTTGATTATCTTGGTGCATTGAATCCCAATCATTCAAACAATCATTCCAAGTTTCAAGTTGTTTACTATTTTCTCCCCCATTGACATAGACAAAATGCTTAACTTAAAGCAAGAAGTAAACATATTAAGCTACAAATAGAGGAAAGTAAACATCTTGTTTATTAAAAGATAAAGGAAAGTTAACATATTAAGCAACAAATACATAGAAAACATATTAAGCAACAAACATAACAACAAAGTAAACTATTTAGAATCATCATCCTCATCTATCTCTTCTTATACTAAAGGAGCTTTTCCTTTATCAAGAGGAGCAACAGAGGTAGAGCTAGTGCTAATGGACTCTCCTTCTTCAGGAAGGCTTTGTGTATGATCACTTATATACCAATCTTCAAGATTGCATTGAGGCAAGTCCAGTTTGCCTTGCATATCATAGAGATCATGGTGCATGTGAGATATAAGGTCAATTCTCTTGTTCAAGTGATGAAATCTCTTGGAGACACTTTTCTTGAATCTAAAGAGTTTCCTGGAGAGAGATTTGATAGCATTGAGGATGAGTTGTGTAGAGGATGAGGTAGTTTCTTGAGTAGCTTTGGATGAAGCAGCTTTTGGAGGTAATTCCACAGCAACTTCTAGATAGCCTCCCTCTTCCTCAATTGTGTACCTTGGCCTTTTCTTTTGTCTATCCACAACTCCTTTTTTGCCAAAATAATACAGATATGTACCTTCAATCTTCCTTACACATCCAGCATGTTCTAAATATTCAATAGTGATAGCACTAGAGGCAAGATTGAAAGGGTTTCTCAATGTAGCTAAGTTCAGATCATTTAGTAGGTTCAGGTGCCTAGCTATTTGAGTTATTTGTGAGGAGAGGAAGAAGGTTCCAGTTCTTGTAACTGCATGATGACAGAGGGTGTCAATCAAGAACTTGGTTGTGTTCATTTGGATGTTGTGGGTGAAAGCATATAAAAATATGAGGTCTCTTTTTGTTACCTTCTCATTCCCATCAGCTCTTTGATGGATGGTGTAGGTGATAATCCTATGAAGCATCCAATGGGTGAGGGATTTGATGTGTCTAGCTTTTGATTCTTTTTCAAAAGAAGTTTCCACAGAAATTTCTTGCCAGAATGCAGAGAGAGTTTGGTTTGAAAAGGTTTGATCGTTGTAGGAGGTTATACCATCAGCAGGAAAGTTCCAAATATTACCAAAGTCTTCTAGGGTTAAGGCTTGGTATTGATCAAACAGTTTAAACCTAACCCCATACCATCCCAATGCAGAGTTAACACTCTTCTCTATTTGGAAAGACATAAGGAATTCCTTGCTTAAACTGGAATAACCTACCTCTTCTGGAAATACAAACTTTCTCCATCCAAGGACATCTAGTAATCTCTCAATCTCATCCTTGATATTCAGGGCTGAGAGCATCCCACCAAAAGGAGATTTGGTTCCCTCAACCTTCTTTCTCTTTAGCATGGCATACCTCACATCTTCCTCAGAGGTTTAGTGGTGAGGTTTGTGAATTTTCTCACCTCTTCTTGACTGTGGAGGAGATGGAGGATCATTTGTTGGTTCTCTTATTGTGATTCCTGAAGATCTCTTTGTTTCTCCTTTTATTTTGGAGGTTGTCTTCTTTTTGGGAGCCATTAGGATAGAAAGAAAGAGAAGAAAACTGGAAAACAGAGGGTGATTTTAGAAGCAGATGATTTTGAGAGGATTTTCGAGATTCAGAGGGAAGTTTATATGTTGTAAGGAGGAAAATATCTAAGAAACTGATGTATCACACTCTTAAATAGAGAAAATTAAGAAAATAGCCGTTTATGACTGTTGAAAGTTAAGAGTTGTGACCTGTTACACAGCCAACGGTTACAAAAATTCGAGCAGAGTGTACAGAGTGCGGTCGCAGATTCAAAGGGGTGCGATCGTGAAATTTGGTCTAGCGACCATTAGCATGATCAGTACGCTCGTGGGTGAAGAAACTATCTATAACGGTCGAAAATGTTCAAATTATTGCGTCCACGCACAAATTTTCTCGACCGCGCACAAAGATTTTTGTTTGAATGAATCTGGCAGACGAGATAGCGATCGCTAAGGACACTGGAGCGAACGCGACTGACTTAGAAATGAAAGAGTCAAGGAAAGATGGAAGATTTTTCTAATGTATAGGCAAAAAAAATATATATGCACATAGAAACTTCATTGTTAGACAATAGTTTTAATTAATTCAAAGTGATTCCATCAATCATTCCTAAATTGAGTTTAATGAAGTTAAGTCTATCTTCATTCAAGGGTTTTGTAAAGATATCAGCAAGTTGATTTTGTGTATCTATAAATTCTAGGATTATATTCTGATTTTGTACATTTTCTCTCAAGAAATGATGTCTAATATCTATATGTTTGGATCTAGAGTGTTGGATAGGATTTTTAGACAAATTGATAGCACTAGTGTTGTCACATTTAATGGAGATATTGTTAAATACTTTACCATAGTCAAGCAATTGTTGTTTCATCCATAATACTTGTGTGCAACAAAAACATGCTGCAACATATTCGGCTTCCATTGTGGATAAAGCAACCGATGCTTGTTTCTTACTATGCCAAGAAACTAGACAATTACCAAGAAAGTGACATGCTCCTGTAGTGCTTTTCCTATCTAAGATACTACCAGCATAATCTGCATCTGAAAAGCCTATGATATGAAATGATGTGTTTTTAGGATACAAAAGTCCTAAATGCATTGTACCACTCAAATATTTCAAAATTCTCTTAGTGGCATTCAAGTGTGATTCTTTAGGACAAGTTTGAAATCTAGCACAAAGACATACACTATACATTATATCAGGTCTAGAAGCGGTTAAGTAAAGTAGTGATCTGATGATACCTCGATATTTCTTCTCATCTACTGCTTTACCATTTTCATCTTTACCTAATTTTAAGGATGTGCTCATAGGAGTTTTGCTAGTTTTGCAACCATCCATTCCAAATTTCTTGATGAGTTCTTTTATATATTTGGATTGGTTGATGAAGATCCCATCTTCACATTGCTTGACTTGCAGTCCAAGGAAGAACTTGAGTTCACCCATCATGCTCATTTCAAATTCCCTAGTCATACAAGTAGCAAATTCTTTGTACAAGGCTTCATTAGTAGCTCCAAATATTATGTCATCCACATAAACTTGTACAATCAAAATGTTATGCTTGTCCTTTTTAACAAAGAGAGTTGTGTCTACTTTTCCTTTTACAAAACAATTTTCAAGTAAATATGCACTAAGTTTATCATACCAAGCTCTTGGTGCTTGTTTTAATCCATATAAAGTTTTGGTAAGTTTGAAAACATGATCAGGAAATTTGTAGTTTTCAAAACCAGGAGGTTGTTCAACATAAACTTCTTCGCTTATAAGTCCGTTTAGAAATGCACTTTTAACATCCATTTGAAAGAGTTTAAAGTTCATGTGACATGCAAAAGCAAGTAATATTCTAATAGCTTCTAATCTGGCTACAGGGGCAAAAGTTTCATCATAGTCAATACCTTCTTCTTGATTATAGCCTTTGGCTACTAATCTTGCTTTATTTCTAACAATGTGACCATTTTCATCAAGCTTATTCCTATAGACCCATTTGCATCCTATTATTGAATGATCTGTAGGTCTAGGAGTAAGTTGCCAGACATTATTTCTTTCAAATTGATTAAGTTCATCTTGCATTGCATTTATCCAATTTTCATCATTTAAAGCCTCCTCAACAGTCTTTGGCTCAATTTGAGAAACAAAAGCAAAATTAACATCTATATGATTAATTTTAGATCTAGTAATTACTCCCTTAGATGTTTCTCCAATTATGAGTTCCTTAGGATGGTCTTTCTTGTATTGCCAATCCTTAGGTAGATCTTGAGTCTTTTCTTCAAGTTCATATTGATTGATCTTTGGAGCATCAATAGATTCAACAGGTTCAAGAGTACCTGCAGGGTCATTGAAAGTAATACCTTTCTTTTGATCATGATTAGATGATTCATCAAATACAACATGCATTGTTTCTTTTATAACTAGAGTTTTCATGTTAAATACCCTGTATGCTTTGCTATGTGATGAATATCCTAGGAATATGCCTTCATCTGATTTGGATGAAAATTTTCCAAAATTATCCTTGGTATTCAATATGAAGCATTTGCATCCGAATACTCTAAAATATCCAATTCTGGGTATTCTTCCATTCCATAGCTCATAAGAAGTTTTATTAGTTAAATGCCTTTTGTAAACACGATTTGCAATGTAGCAAGCTGTATTAACGGCTTCTGCCCAAAAATAAGATGGTAAATCATATTCATTGAGCATTATCCTAGCCATTTCAATTAAAGTTCTATTTTTCATTTCAACTACACCATTTTGCTGTGGAGTTCTAGGAGCAGAAAAATTATGTGAAATGCCAAGTTCATTGCAAAAACCTTCAAAATTTTCATTCTCAAATTCTTTGCCATGATCACTTCTAATAGATGTGATCACATATCCTTTTTCATTTTGAACTCTTTTTGCAAACGTTTTGAAGTAATTAAAGGCTTCATTCTTTTGAGCTAAGAAATTAACCCATGTGAATCTAGAGTAATCATCAACAAGAACAAATGCATATGATTTGCCTCCTAAGCTTGTAACTCTATTTGGTCCAAACAAATCCAAATGAATGAGCTCTAAAGGTCTAGAGGTGCTTATAACACTCTTTGATTTAAATGAACTTTTATGTTGCTTACCATGTTGACAAGGTTCACAAATCCTGTCTTTATCATATTTTATCTTAGGTAAGCCATCAACTAAGTTTTCATTACAGATATATTTTAATTGATCCATACCAGCATGTCCTAGTCTTCTATGCCATAACCATGCATCATTATTAGTGGACATTAAACATTTAAATGCATGATTTGAATGTATGTTGATATTGTAAGTGTTGTTTGTTCTAGTACCCTTAAATATAATGATATCATTTGAATTCGTGATCTTGCATTCCTTGGAATCAAAATTGACAAAGTATGCTTTATCACAAAGTTGACTAACACTTAGCAAGTTATGTTTCAAACCATCAACAAGCCATACATCTTCTATTAAATCCTTACCAATAGAACCAATGGAGCCAACACCAAGAATTTTACCTTTAGCATTGTTTCCAAAAGTTACATTACCTCCATGTTTGTAGGTAATACTTGTAAAGAGCTTTGCATTCCCAGTCATATGCCTTGAGCATCCACTATCTAAAAGCGATGTGCTTTCATTGATAGTAGATTTTAGGCATACCTGCAAGGCAATAGTGATCATCTTCTTTTAGGTACCCACATGAAGTTGGGTCCTTGATTGTTAGTAGTAAAAGTGCCTTCTAACTTGAGATGAGCCTTTCTTATATAACAAGAAAAATTTTTGTGTCCGAATTTCATGCAATATGTGCATTGCCATGGCATTCTATACTTTTGCATTTTTCTTTTTGTATTTAACGTATTATACATGCAGCTACAAGTATGTGATTTCTGTTGTGCAAGTTTAGTGTACAAAAATGCATAATTATTTTTGGCTTTATTTCCTAGTGAACCATAAGAAGTTCTTTTGGTACTTTTAGACTTGGTGCAATCATCTTTGATATGAACATCAGAGATTTCAATTGTAGATGCTTTTACAAATGTTGATTTGTTGGTGCAATGTTGGTTGAGCCATTGAATCCTAATCCATATTTTAAGGAAGGTGATCTTTGGTTATTAATTAATGTGTTTAATGCTTCCTTTCCTTTATGAAATCTGGAAATTGATTCTTTTAGTTCTTTTAGTTCATACTTCAAAGTTTCATTTTCTTTAATCATTTTTTCTAAGTCATGTGAGTTTTTATTTAACTCTCCTATCATATTCATCAAGTGTTCATTTGAGGCTTTTAATTCTAAGGTAGAGTTCTTTAAGCATGTAAAATCCTTTTCTAACTTAGAGTTTTTCTCTTTATAGAGCATCATTTTAGAAAAATATTTTTCTATTTTAAATTTCATGTGCTCAATCAAATCACTATCATCTATATCATTTATATCATTATGTGCCACTAGATCAAAGGATTGAGTACTTACCTCATTGGAGTCATCTTCAATAGCCATGAGACACAAATTTGCAATTCCTTCTTCTTCTTCTTCTCCACTTGAAGAAGAGTCATCCCATGTGGCTTTGAGAGGCTTTTTCTTTTCTTTATCCCATTTCTTTTTATTCTTTAATTTGAAGCAATCCGATTTAATGTGACCAGTTTTTCCACATTCATAGCACTTTACCTCAATTTTCTTTTCTTTATCTTTGAAGGAGAATTTTGGAAGTGTACCTTTGTTTGCTTGCAATCTTTTCTTCCTTTTCCATTCATTGATTCTTTTTGAGAACATTAGCATTTCATCTTCATCATCAGTACCTTCATTGCTTGAGCTCTCAACTTCTTTGATTGCTTTGAGTGCAATTGGTTTTCTCTTTTCTTTTTCACCTTGATCTTCTTCTTTCTCACTGTGTAGCTCAAATGTGAGTAGTTTACCAACTAGCTCATTTGTTCTTAATGTGCTGAGATCATGAGCTTCTTCTATGGATGATACTTTTGATTCAAAGTTTTTTCTAGCTCTTAGGGCTCTCAAGATTTTACTATTTACATCACCTTGATCATATACCTTGCCATACTTCTTTAGTTCATTGACAATAGCAAGCAAGAGATTGGTCATGTCGGTGACATTTTCATTTGATTTCATCTTGAATAGCTCATACTCATGGACATGCATTTGCTTCTTCGTAAATCTCACTTGAGTCGTACCTTCATGGTAATTTTCAAGTGTTTTCCAAATGCAATGTGCACAAGTTAAGTGTTGAACTCTTCCACCTTCTTCTCTTGAAATAGAATTCATCAAGATGGAAGCGGCTCTATTGTTCTTGAATCGATCTTTGACATTGCTAGTTGACCATTGTGCTTTGGGAAGTGGAACTTAAATACCGTCAGCTTCATAAGTGGGAGGTTTCCGCTCACTTTCCACGAAATCCCATAGTTCAATCCCTTCACTGTCTAGAAACAAATACATTTTGTGTTTCCAGTATGAATAATCAGTTCCATCAAAGTAGGGTCTAAGAATAGTGTTAAGAATTCCATGAGAGTTTGATGAAGAAGAAGTTGCCATAGTGGATCAAATTTCACAATTAAGTTTAAGAAATCTCAGGCTCTGATACCAATTGTTGTCCCAAGATGGCAACCAAGAGGGGGGGTGAATTGGTTTCCTCAAGAAATAATGACAATTAAAAACTCAACAAACTAGAAATGCGGAATAGAGAATTGGTTGAGTAATGAAAGAAAGAAAGAACACACAAGATTTATAGTGATTCGGATTTTACTTCAATCCTACATCCACTTCCTTAACAACTTGTTAAGGTTCCACTAATCTTTGAAGTTTTTACAAGCTCACTTCCAACTTTGGTGTTTTCACAAGTTCACACCTAACTTCACAAGTGTTTTTCTAAGGCTTACACTTAAGAACCTTTAAAGGAGATTTTAAGGCTCACTCTCACAACCCAAACAAGAGTTTTACAAGGATTACTCTCACAACCCAAGTGTTTTTCCAAGCTCACACTCAAACTTATACAATGGTGTTTTCAATGCTTACACCTAACATTCATTACAATTCAAATGTAAGTTTAAGTAAAAGAAAGTTTGTTGCTTGGCTATGAAATTCTTTTTTCTTGCTTCTTCTTATTTATTTTCTTATAGAAGCACTGTATTTATAGCCAATGTGGTCTTACTAGCCGTTATTGATAGTAAGAATAAAGTCTTGGCAGTTTAGGCCTTTTTTATTAAACTGTCTGAAGCATTTCGCGGTCATCCTTCATATAAGGATGGTTGCGCTATTGTCACACGCAGTCGTCCTTGAACAAGGCACGGTCGCTGAATTTAAAAAAGCTTCAACGGTCAAATTTGAGTGCTCTGCAGCAGGAATCTTGCCCATGCTATGGTTGTCGGGACGGTCGCGCATCATAAAGGTGCGGTCACCCTTTTTGAATGTTGAAGTGGGTTTTTAACCGTCATGTCACGTGTCATTCTCTGACAGGGCAGAAGAGATGTCCGCCAAAATTTGAATGTCGCGGTCGCCCTAGGTGACATTTCTCGGTCAAAGTGAGATACTCGCGTCGAGTTTCTGGACACACCTGAGGACGCGAACACTACTGTCTCTTTAAGCAAATTCTTCTTCAATTGGTAGAGCAATTGCGAATATTAATGGGCGGTCGCTAAAGTGATAAACGAGGCCGTATCATTCACCATTCTTGTCACCGCGAACCTTACTGTGATTGGAATGATTTGAGTTGCTTGGGTAGCTGTCGTCCATAAATTGGGACGGTCGCTCTTCATTAAGTGCGGTTGTTACTGAGGTCGGGTTTCTGACCGCGAAACCTACTGTGATAAGGTTTCATCCTTTAATTGAATGGTGCGGTCGTATTCATGTTTGGTGCGACCGCTATAAGTGTTCTGTTCAGCTTTATTTGAAGCAACCTAAGCCTGCAACAAGATTCTCTAAACACATGTTAAATGGATCATTCAATTTGAGTTGTCATGGATCAAAATTGAGATCATTTGTCTAACAAAAACTAAATCAACAATTTTGATTATATTACTAATATTGAAACCGTTGTCCCCGGCAACGGCGCCAAAAACTTGGTGCACGTCGCGCCTATGGCTATAGCAATACCGCAAGTGCACAGGTCGCCCAAGTAATAAAGTAGTGAGTTAGTTATCATTCCATTGGGGACAAGGCCAAGTACTAGTGCAAACCTTAACCGTTGTTTAGTAAATTAATAGTTGTGTGATGCTTTGTAATTGAATACAACTATTTTAATAACTGAAAGTAAAGGGAAATTAAATATTGTGCAAAAAGGATTGATAATAATAATAATATCCAGATATTGAATCCCCATAGCCTCAATGATATTTATGAACAATCAATTCAGTTAAATTATTCAATAGAGTTGAGTTGGCATTCCTCTAAATTATACTAAAACCTCTCTCGAGTGAATTAATCCCTAATCACTAAGTAGAGTGCCGAAATCTCTTCTCAAACACAATTAAATAGATAATGCATTAAGAATAAGGAACTATAAAACAAAGGATCTTGTAAGTCTATCTCTAGCACCCCAATCAATCCTTAACCCTTATGAGTAATCAATTCATATCAAGCTTTCTCAAGTCAATAATATGAAAATTGCAACCAATCAATAAGCATGCTATTATCAATTGGAAATAAATCATTAAGCATCATAAGAATAAAACAACTCAATCAAATGATTCAACTAAATATAATTATTCAATCCATACAAATAAGCTAGGGTTCATCAATATCTAGATAGAGAAGGAATTAGTTCATGTTCAAAACCAGAAAAACTGAACAAGAGAAATGAGTAAAAGAAACCAAACAATCCATGGCGAATAATTTGTATTTCTTCACTTTAATCCTTGATTCTTGGTTTAGGGCTTGTACAAGATGTATCTCCTTCTTCAAACTCAGCTCAAAAGCCTCCTCTTTGCTTCAGTTGTTGGCTCCTTCTCCCTTATTCCAGCTCTCACGTTTCAAGCTCCAGAAAATTTTTCTAAAATCTCCCTTTTCTTCTCTTTTTATTTCCCTCCAAAGCTTAAGTCATGATTCCAACTCACTTCCAACTCACTTTGTCTCCCACATTCCCTTTGTTCAATCTTTCTTTTCCTCAAATTAGGCAAGCTTTTCTTTTGTCTAATATTACTTTTGACTAAAACTTGTCTTTGTTCCCCACTTGTCTACAGAAAAATTTGAACATTTCAAAGTTGCCCCTAGGTGACACGGCCAAGCTTGCTGGCCATGTCACCTTCTTCCCTTTCTTTCCTTGTTTTCTTCTAGGTGACACGGCCAAGCTGCTTGGCCGTGTCATGTGGGTGTGTCACTTTCTGCTTCTAGCTTTGTCAACTTGCTTTCTTTGTTTCCAAGGGTGACACGACCAAGCTTGTGGCCGTGTCACCTGAGTGTGTTGGCTTCTGGTTCATTTCTTTCCTTTCTTGGTTCTCTGGCTTGGATGTGACACGGCCAAGCTTGTGGCCATGTCACTTTCCAGTGTCTTCTTCTGCCAAATTTTCTTTTCTTTCTTGGTCTCTTTGATTTTTTCTCTTTGGGTGAGACACGGCCAGAGGCTTGGCCATGTCTCTTGGGCGTGTCATCTACTGACTTGAAGTAATTTTGAGGGACACGACCAAGCTTGCTTTGGCTTGGCCATGTCTTGTTTGATTCATGCTCTTTCTTCATTATTTTGATCATCCAAGGGAGTTTTTGCACTTTAATCTAAAACAAACACATAAAACAAACTTTAAACCAAAATCAAATGAAACATTAACTAAAAACACATAGAAATCATACCAAAAACAAGTATAAAAATACTCTTATCAGGACATCCTAATTATCTTTCTTTGCTTGTTGTTTATGCATACATGCATACACGCATTGCATAACATATCATTAATCCTTTCTAGCTCACAGACCTGGAGTATAGTAGTTCAAGAGCGTACGACAACCCTACCTACACCAGTGACATAGAATCCAGTAGTGACTCAATTACCATTTCACCATGAGCAATGGAGCCCAAACAAATTCAAAGAATGGTGGATGATGCCATCAATGCAAAAATGGGAGAACTAAAGGAGGCACTGGCTGAGACTATGAAGAAACTGGAAACAATACTTCCAAGATCCTCAAGGTAAGAAGAAAGAGTCGAAGGTTGTTAAAAGATCAGTTGTGGTGAAAACTGAAACTTCAGATGTTGAGAAGTTGATTGTCGACTTAGAAAAGAAGTTTGGAAAGAAGCTAAAAATCGAGGAGATGTTTAAAGTCAACAAGTTGTTCGAGTTGGGTGAAGAGGTTTCATACGAGTTCAAGATGCCATCCTTTGCAAAGTTTGATGGAACTGAAACCCTCACCTCCGTGTGAAGCAATATATCAATGCTATGCAGTTTGCTCGAACTACTAAGGCTCAAACTCTAAGGTACTTCATTCTCTCATTGGATTCTATTATCCAAAATTGGTTCAATACCTTAGATGATGGCACTCAAAAGAGCTGGGATCTATGATAAGTGTATAATTGATGATATTTTTGTCCCTATTTCTTAATATATTTATTGTCAAATTGAGTTTAACTAGTTTGTTCAAGTGTTTATTAGGGTTGATTCTAGGAACTTTTGACATGTTGGGACCTTAAGGTTATTTAGGCCAGAATCATGGATGAAAGACAAGGGAAGAAGCTATTTTGGGCAGATTCTTCAAGTGACACACCCAGTGACATGGGCGTGTCCATGGCCATGTCATTCAACTACTTTATAGAAGTTTTGACACGCTAAGAGACATGGGCGTGTCACTGAATGTGCCATTACTCCTGACTTACAGAAGCTGTGACACGCCCAATGCATGGGTGTGTCCCTGACTATGTCCCTAACTCAATATTGCAGTAGCAACAACATGCCCAAGGACATGGGCGTGTCACTGCCCATGTCATTAAAGTTTGAAACAACACCGTTGACATGCCCACAGACACGGGTGTGTCCATGGACTTGTCAGGCAAAAATATCTAGGCTATAAATCTTAGCTTAAGAGCAAATTAGGGATAGAGTTTATTTTTCAGAGCCGACCTCCCAAGAAAAAGAGAATTTTTGCCAGCCAAGAGTGAAGGTGAAGACCCAATTCCTGCGAGATTTAATCTAAGATCCGAGGATTGAAGTGAAGAAACACAAATCGTTCATTATGGACTGTTTGAATTCTTTTACTTATTTCCTCTATTTTTCTTTTCTGGTTATGAACATGAGCTAAACATTTTATCTATCTAGATATTGATAAACCCTAGCTTTATTATATGGATTGAATAGTTCTTATTAAATTAAATCATTTGATTGAGTTGTTTTATCCTTTTGACTCTTAATTTCTTATTTCCAATTGATAATAGCATGCTTATTGATTGGTTGCAATTTTCATATTATTGACTTGAGAAAGCTTGATATGAACAGAATGCTCATTAGGATTGAGGGTTGATTGGAGTGCTAGAGATAGACTTACAAGACCCTTTGGTTTAAAGTTCCTTGTTTTTATTGTAAGATCTATTTAATTATGCTTAAGAAGAGATTCCTAGCATTCTACTTAGTGATTAGGGATTAATTCACTTGAGAGAGGTTTTAATCTAATTTTGGGAAATGCCAATTCAGCTCTATTATTTGATTTAATTGAATTGATATCTATAAATACTTCTTATGTCTAGGGGACTCAATATATAGATAGTATTTTCGTCACCAACTTTTGTTGCACAATATTCAATTTTTCTTCACTTTAGTTTATTGAGTAATTTGTCTTTTATTTTAATCATCACACAAACTATTAATTTGCTAAATAATAGTTAAAATTTGCACTAATATTTGACCTTGTCCCCAGTGGAATGATATCTTACTCACTATTTTATTACTTGAGCGACCCGTGCACTTACTATAACACTGCGATAGCATAGATCCATCATCAAGTTTTTGGCACCGCTATCGGGGATAACGGTTTTCAATATTAGTAATATAATCAAGACTATTGATTTAGTTTTTATTTTATTTGTTTTAACAGTAGTTCTTGCTTGTTGATTGTCATTCTAGGTACTTCTTCTCGTTTATGACCCAAGCTAGCTCTTCCCAACTACTCGAATTAGATTAAGAGCTAGAGAGAACGTTGAGTAGAAAGCGAAAGGAAGAAGAGGAAGTAGTTCTGGTAGAAATGGAACCAAACTTTGAAGATCTCAGCTCAAAAGAAGAACTGGAAATGATGGCAGGAAATGAGCCAAGGACAATGCAAAAATTTGCTAGGCCTACTCTTAATGGGGCCGATTCAAATATAAAAAGACCATTAGTTGCTGCAAATAAATTCGAGATAAAGACAAATATAATTCAAATGGTGCAGCAGACTTGTCAGTTTGATGGATTCCTAGATGAAGATCCTAATGCACATATTGAGACTTTTCTAGAAATATGTGACACATTCAAGATACAAAATGTCTCCAAAGATACAACTGGACTGAGGTTGTTCCCATTCACGCTTAGAGATTGATCGAAGAAATGGCTGAAATCTTTCCCCCCAAACACTTTCACCACATGGGGTCAATTGGTAGAAAAATTCTTAGAGAAATATTTTCCATCATCCAGGACTGCCAAGTTGAGGAATGATATTTCATCTTTTCTCCAGCTAGATGGTGAAACTCTTTATGATGCTTGGGAAAGATTCAAAGATTTATTGTAAAGGTTTCCTCACCATGGGCTTTCGCTGTGGCTACAGATTCAAATTTTCTACAATGGATTGAATTATGCAAGTAAGTAGTCCATCAATGCAGCTGGCGAAGGTACCACAAATAATAAAATACCTGAGCAAGCAAGGGATTTGATTGAAGATATGGCCCTTACCAATTATTGGTTCACATCAATTAGATCTCGTGGGTACTTTGACAGCACAGTTGGAAGCAATGAATAAAAGGATTAATTCTTTAGCTTCATCTTTGGGAAAATCAATGCAAGTAATGTCTTGTGAATGGTGTGGGGGTGGACATCAAAGTCAAGATTACCAAAGTGAAAATATGTTTACTAGACAAGAGTAGGTGGATTATGTTGGAAACATGCCTAGGCAACAACAAAACAACCCCTACAACAACACATATAATTCAGGGTGGAGAAATCATCCTAATTTCTCCTAGAATAATCAGAATAATCCAAGGCCTCCTCCTGGATTTTAGCAGCCTCAACATCAACAAGCTTCCCCTCCAAGAAAGAGAATTTCAGAGGAAATGATGGAGAAGTTTATAGAAGCTTTGGAAACTAGATTTCAATCAATAGAAACTACCCTTAGAAATCAGTAAGCCTCCATTCACAATTTGGAAAATTAGGTGGGGCAAATTGCCAAGTTATTCAGTGAACAACCACAAGGGAGCTTACCTAGCAATACTGAGGCAAACCTGAAGGAGCAGCTAAAGGCAATTACTCTAAGCAGTGGAAAGGAAATTAAGGGTGGTGTAGTTGAAAAAGAAGCAGAGTCACAAGCAAAAGAGGTTGAGACATAGAAAGCAAAAGAAGATAACTCTACTGTCTCTTTGGGAGGGAAGACTGCAGTGAAAAATGAAAAAGAAAATCAACCTCAAGGACCCAGTCCAGTAGTGAAGGAATACCAACCTCGAGTGCCATATCCAGCAAGGTTAAACAAGGACAAGATGGAAGCTCAGTTCAGTAAGTTCCTTGAACTCTTTAAACAATTGAACATTAATATTCCATTTGCCGAAGCTTTATTGTAGATGCCCAAATATGCTAAACTTTTGAATGATAGCCTTTCTAACAAAAGGAAACTTAAGGAATTATCTTTGGTGCAATTGTCAAAAAAGAGTTCAGCAATTTTGCAGAAGAGATTACCTAAGAAATTAAAAGATCCTGGTAGTTTTACTATTCCATGTTTGATAGGTAATCTTGAAGTTCAAAGTGCATTGACTGACTTGGGGGCTAGCATAAGTGTTATGCCATATAAGATGTTTAAAGAGTTAGGTTTCGGAGAACCTAAACCAACACTTATGACCATTCAACTTGCTAATAAGTCAGTAATTCATCATAGAGGATGTGTTGGTAAAAGTTGGGGATTTCATTTTCTCCGATGATTTTTTTGTCATTGATGTAGATGAGGATGCATATGTTTCGCTTATCCTTTGTAGGCCATTTTTGAATACATCCTGTGCCCTTATCGATGTCCATGATGGCACATTGACCTTAAGAGTGGAAAATAAGAAAGTTGTTTTTAATATACAATATGCTATGAAGCACCCACTTACACTCAATGAGGTGTATTCATGCAATGATATCATTGAGCATGAAACATTAAATTATGTTACTAACATTATTTCCAAGGATCCAATTGAGTTGTGTTTATTGCAGGATAATATTGAGGATCAGGAAGCAATGAAGCAGCCTGCTTATCTTGAAGCAAGCAAGTCATTTCAGAGTCGGGCATATGAAACCATTGAAACACCAAAAGAACAGAAGCCGCGGCCATCAATGATTGATCTACCTAATTTAGAACTCAAGATCATTCCAGATCATCTTAAGTATGGGTTTTTAGGAGAGGAGAATAAATTGTCAATTATTTTAAGTTCCCACCTATCTTCTGAGTAGCGGGTAAAACTCATTGAGCTATTACAAAAGCATAAGCAGGTTATAGCTTGGAAGATAGCAGACATCAAGGGTATTAGTCCGTCCTATTGCACTCAAAAAATACTGATGGACGATGAGTTCAAGCCAGTGGTGCAACCACAATGAAGACTAAACCCTATGATGAAAGAAGCAGTTAAAGCTGAAGTGATCAAGCTACTTGATGCTGGAATTATATACCCAATTTCGGATAGCTCTTGGCTGAGTTTGGTTCAAGTAGTACCAAAGAAAGGAGGGACAACGGTGGTTCCTAATGAGAATAATGAGCTAATTCCAACAAGAGCAATTACAGGTTGGAGGGTTTCCATTGACTACTGAAAGTTGAATGATGCAACTAGGAAGGACCATTTTTCCTTTGCCCTTCATTGATCAGATGTTGGAGAGATTTTCCGGGCATGAGTATCGCTGCTTTTTGGATGGTCTTTCAAGCTACTTCCAAATTCCTATTACCCTAGAAGACCAAGAGAAAACTACATTCACCTGCCTATATAGGACATTCGCATATCGAAGGATGCCATTTGGATTATGCAACACACTTGAAACTTTTCAACAGTGCATGGTGGCAATCTTTGATGAGCTCATTGAGGATATTATAGAGGTGTTCATGGATGATTTCTCAGTTTATGGCATCTCGTTCGAAGGTTGTTTGGAAAACTGTGAGAGGGTGTCAATAAGATGTGAGGAAACAAACCTGGTACTTAATTGGGAAAAATGTCATTTCATGGTTCAAGAAGGAATCGTGTTGGGAAACAAGATTTCAAGCAAAGGTAATGAGGTGGACTGGGCTAAGGTGGAAACCAATGAAAAACTGCCACCCCCACATCAGTTAAGGCTATCAGAAGCTTTCAAAGCAACTTTTCTAAGATAGCTCATCCTCTAACAAGACTCCTTGAAAAGGATGTTGATTTCGTATTTGACGAAGAATGTTTAAGAGTTTTCACAACTCTTAAGGAGAAATTGACCCATGCCCCAATCATGGTAGCTCCTGATTGGATTTTACCATTCAAACTAACGTGTGATGCAAGTGATATTGCAATGGGGGCAGTTTTGGGTCAACGCAAAGAGAAGTATTTTCATCCCATTTATTATGCAAGCAAGACACTGAATGCAGCTGAACACCCTTATACCCTATATATGTACAATATATATTTTCAGTATATGTAAAATACACATATACGGTACAAAAATATCAAGACCGGTTTGATAAAAAAATTTCACATTTCTAATTTAAATTTCAAATACTAAATATATAAAATTAAATAGTATATAAATATTCTTTACTTGTTATAGAAACCCAAAAAAAATTTTATATGAAAATCTTTGGGAAAAATTCATCAGAGTTTTGTCTGTAATTTGGCATTCCAAAATTTATCAATTACACAACCTGCAAAACGAACACACTCCCAAATAATTTCAAATTACCATCTCAACCATACTTCTCAATTTCACCAAGTTTCTCAAACATTTATATATAGATATATATAATTTAAAACACATTTACACTTCCTTTTCAAATAACTTAACCTAAATATTCTTTATAGTTTACAATACATAAAATCCAAAAACATAATATACTATGCATAATACCCAAAATATACAATAACAAAAAATATATACATGCCGCTGACAGTGTTTCTGATCTTGATATAAACTCTACAAGCACAAACACAAGTTGAGACCTGACCTGGTCTAGAAGAACTCTCTGGCTCAGTCGAATCTATCCTGTCACCTGCTCGATGTAAATAATCGCGCTAAGCCAAAAGCCTAGTAACACAAACTTTGATAATAATAAAAATCAAATGCAATTCCAATGCACAATGCATATGGATATTACATCATTCCATTTCCTTATACTTTTCAAATATTTCACAATTCAGAATTCTCATAAAACAAACACAAAAATGGGCCCAAAGATAACTAATATGCTATTCAAATCCCAGAGTTACTGTTTTGGTCTATAATGACACCATGTGTCTAGCCCCATAGGCAATATATCAATGTAATAATTAAACTAGATTTGAGCTTATGACATGGTCATTTCATCCAGCCTAGTTTCAAGGACTTATTTTTGAGGCTTAAGATCCGGTCATTTCATATCAAAAATATTTTTATAGTGATGCCCAACATCTAGCCCATAGGCAAATCATAGGCATGCCGCCAAACACAGAACTCTGAAAATTGAATAACATACTAGGAACACAATTTATTCATATTTCTCATTTATATTGATATCAATTCATTTCATTATGTTTCCACATATCTCATTACATTATACCACATTACCCAATTATCTTGGATATTTTAATATAATTTACATATGAATCACATTTAATGTAATCTAGCCAATACCAATGGCTTTTTAACAATGCACTTAATGCATACACAACAAATGGCATTACCCAAACCCTTTAGGTCATTTTCACATAATATACATATTTCACATTTTACACAATTTAGCCATTATCAATGGCTTTTCACAATGCATTTAAATCATATATGACATTACAAATGTCATAGCAGATTATTCATACATAACCAATGTATCAAGTAGCTTAACACATTTTCCAACCAAAATGTGTTAAGCCCAAATGTCATGCAAACATAACCAATGTATTCAATGTTTGTACTTACCTCAAATTGCAACCAAAACAAGCTTAAAACAACATCCAATCTTATCCTTCCAACTTGCCCTTAACCACTTGGATGAAGCAAATCAACCTCTCTCAATGCCTAAACCAAATGTGATAGCAAATAATCATTTAGTACCACATTTAATGGCATTTCTAATATTAAACCATAATTAAACATCACTCCTACAAATTTCAAAAATTTAGCCTTTCCTCACTTTAACATTAGAATTCCATTCTATTCCAATTAAATTAGTGTTTTAAGTTTATTTAAATTATTGAAAAAACATATTTTAATACATTTAAGCCATTTATATTACAAAAACACACTCTTATGCACAAAACCCTAAAATGGCATAACCTTCCCCCATTGAAGGTTTTTCATTCCAACACAATCCATTAATCTTTTCAAGCTTATATTCATCACTTTTAACACTAAACAACATGCTTAAACAAATAAAATCACTTTTCCAAAACCCTAAATCTCCACTTCCATACTCAAACTCCTACCAAACACAACCAAATCCAATATTTGACTTTAAAATACTTGTTTATGCTCCAAAAAAACTTATTTAGAACCAATTTGCACAATTAAAAACCATGATTTCTCAAACCCTAAAAATCCATAACCCTAAATTCTCTCTCTTCTCCATTCTTTAACCAAACTCCATCATCTCTTCAATCCAACCTTAAAATCATTGTTAACTACCCAAAATAACATCATACATACCAATTCCAATAATTATAACATACTAGTTAAAAATCCAAAATCACACATAATCCAAATTTCCATGGAATTCAAAGAAAGGAGTTGGAAACTTACCAAATTTGATGAAAATCACCAAAAATCCACTTTAAACTTGTTAAATCCTTCAATTTGTGGAGTATGGAAGAATCAAAAACTTGGTCTATACTCCCATGGTGGTTTGGCCTTGGTGAAAAAGAAGAAGAATTGAAGACAACCTTAATTTCTCTTTCCTTTCATCTTTCATTTTAAACCATATATATAAATTGTAATATTTTAATAATTAATTATTTAATCATTTATTTAATAAATTAAAAGAAAGAAAATCCATCTTCCATTCAAAAATTATTTATTTTTGAATTAATTTAATAATTTTAAATTTATAAGATTTAATTACCAAAATACCCTTTTACTTTTTTACTTTTGACTTATCTTTTAAAATGTTGACTTTTATATGTTGTATATATTTTGTATATATATCACATATATATTCCGCTTCTTCCATTTAAAATTCCTTCATTTATTATTTAAAATCATTAATTTAATTTATCAATTTAAATTATAATTTATTTTATCAAATTTTCAAAAATTAGAAATTTTCAAAATTTTGGGATATTACAATCTCTCCCCCTAAAACAAATTTCGTTCTCAAAATTACCTGTTCTCAAGTCTGGAACAATTGGAGAAACTGACTTTGCATCTCCTGCTCACTCTCTCATGTCGCCTCCTCAGTGGCATAATTCCTCCAAAGGACTTTCACAAGTGGCACCCTCTTATTCCTCAATTCTTTAACCTCTCGTGCCAAAATTGCCAGTGGTTCTTCCTCATAAGTTAGATCTGGACTCATCTCAATAGACTCTACTGATATGATATGAGATGGGTCAGACCTGTATCTCTGAAGCATCAAGACATGGAATACATTATGAATTTGATCCAACTCAGGTGGCAAAGCTAGTCTATAAGCCACTGGACCAACTCTCTCCAACACCTCATATGGTCCTATAAAATGAGGACTCAACTTCCCTTTTTGACTGAACCTCAAAATCTTCTTCCATGGAGACACCTTCAGAAATACTTTATCTCCCACACTAAACTCTATGTCTCTTCTCTTCAAATCTGAATAGGATTTCTATCATTCTGAAGCTGCTTTCAAACGATCTCGAATCACCTTGACTTTCTCTTATGTTTCCTTAATCAAATCGGGACCAACAACTTTACCTTCTCCAACCTCATCCCAACACAAAGATGTCCTGCATCTTCTGCCATACGAGGCCTCATAAGGAGCCATCCAAATACTGGATTGATGACTATTGTTATAAGCAAACTCAATTAGTGGCAAAAATCTATCCCAATTCCCAGTAAAATCAATGATACATCTCCTTAACATATCCTCTAGAATCTGTATCACTCTCTCTGACTGCCCATCTGTCTGAGGATGGAAAGCAGTACTAAAATGTAATCGAAAACCCAAAGCATCATGCAAACTCTTCCAAAATCTTGAAGTAAATCTGGGATCTCGATCCAACACCAAAGAAACTAGGACTCCATGCAAGCTCACTATCTCACTGATATACAGCTCAGCCAACCTCTCAAGAGAATAATCTATCTGAACTGGAAGAAAATGAGCTGTCTTTATCATTCGATCAACTATCACCCAGATTGCATCATTCTTCTTCTGGGTCAAAGGCAGTCCAGTCACAAAATCCTTTATCACTTGCTCCCATTTCCACTCTGGCACTGATAAAGGTTGGAGCAACTGTGAGTGGGGATTTTTGCCCAAACTCCCGGTGGAATGGTTCTTGCGACTTCGGCACTGTTTAGGCTCGGGGCCTTAGAGAACACGGACCTTAGTCCGGATAAAATGGAGTCACCACCCGGACGGGCCGAAAAAAAAAGAAAGGGGTGGATGACTCGATTCCTAAGGAATCCCCAACCCCCTAATGGGTTCGGAAAGTTGGGTACTTGTGGGGAAGGTGAGAAATGGCCCAGCACCCCCACAACGCCCGGTTCATTGGAATCGGCCTCCTTTACAGATCTTAATATTATAAAATTCTTAAGTATAATAACATTATCCATACTACACATAATAAAAACAAAGCATCATTATATTAAAATCAAAGCAATGTCCAAACAAAACAAAAAAAATAAATGGACACCCATCCAAGGATGGAAACATGTCCTTACATCACATGCCTAGATAGGACACCCACCAAAAGGTAGAAACATGCCCTTTGCAAAGGTTCTAAAATAGAAAAGAAAATTAAATTACATGATGTTTAACTAATGAGGTACCCACCAAGTGGAAACATACCTCTTACAACTTTTGGAAATCTAAATTGATTGATAAAAGTAAATAATCATCCATAATAAATAAATCATTCATCAAAGGTATTTAAATAAAAAGTAAACATCCATCCATGATAAATAAAATAAACTAAGTATTGGACTTAAATAAATTAAAGCATATAAAATAAATCAAAGCATAATCAAGTATGGAATTGAATAAAGCAAATAAAAGTTCAAGTATAGATATTATTTCCATTTAGGGTTTTTTTATGTCATGTGTTAAGGTTTTGGAAATTCTAAAGTTAAGCTACTGTGACTTTTTAGGGAATTAAAATAGATTAGGGTTTTATGTTTTTTTAAGGGTTGGTAAGACACTTTGATTAAACAAATTAAGATTTGGATGATGAAGTCATGAAACTAGGGTTTTGGACACTTTGAAATACTTTTTAATTCATGGTTTTAAATAATGATTTAAGCTACTGTGTAATTTTTGAGTTTTTATGTTTTTTAATGTTTTAAATGGATTAGGGTTCATGAAAATTATGGTTTAAGGTTTTAAAAGGATTGGGGTTCATTATTTTAGGTTTAAAAGTTGAATTTTGAATTTTAGGGTTTTAGAATTTGGGTCATGGGTAATGAAAAATTTTTAGGGTTTTAGAAATCAATTTGATATTTTATGAAGTTTTATGAATTTAAACAAAATGATTGAAGTTTTTATAAGTAGAAAAGATTTTTTTTAAGGTTTTTTAGATGAAATAGAACCTACTTTAAAATCTTAAAAGAAACATAATTTGATTTTGGTTTTGTTGAAAAATATGTTCAATTAGAGTTTAAAGATTTTTAAGAAGAAAAAATAACAATTTTAAGTCTTTTTAGAAAAGAAGGTCACGTTTTAGTGTTTTAACTTTGGAAGAATTAAATTAAAGTTCTAAAGTTTTTGATTTAAAAAACCTTAAATTGTATAGATTTGCTACTGTGTTACATAAATCAAAAAGAATTTAATATACCTTCTTTTGTTGATTCTCCAAAAAATAACTCTTCTTGGATGAACTAGCTCCAAAGACAAGCCTTTGTTCCCTTTGAATTGCTTAATTCGTGGTGCTTCTCCCTTAAATATCAATTGAATTGAATTATTGCTTTTCCTTCCTTGATTTGGTTTCCAATCCCAAGCTTACTGTGAAAATCTTTTTCCCCCTCCAATTTGGTTCAATTGATCCTTATTTATAGTGGTTTTTAGGTTATTTCTTCCTAATTCCACACGGCAATTAATATTAATAAAAAAAGAAATTAAAACCTAATTGAATTAGGTTTCAAATATTTGGGTAAAAAAAATTTGCACTGGCGAAAACTATGGCAGCGGGCCCGTGGCTGGGGCCAGTAGGCACCCCAGCCCGCAGGAATTTCCTGCTGGAAGTTATTTCGCTCTCAAGAAAATCCTGCGAGGCAAAACTCCCTCGGGCCCGTGCGACTGTTTTTCGCTGCCGATTTTTTTTCGACTCCGATTTTTATTTTTATTTTTATTATTTTTATTTTTATTTGTTTATTTTTATTTTTTATTAATAAAAATTAGATAATAAAGAAAAAACTATTTAATTAAAATTATTTTGGACCAATTAGACAACAAAAATCATTTTAGACTAAATAAAACATATTGGACCGGATTGGGTCAAAAATTAAGGGTCTACAGTTTGCACCCTACTTAAATGATCTGAAACCTTAGTGAAAGAGAGTGAAAAGCAATAAGACTTAATCTTTGATATGGCGACTTCTTTTGGGTACTTGGACCCAATTTGAGTTCTGGACTCACAGAAAAATTCTAGGTTCTGGACCTAAGGCAAATTTGGGTTCCGGACCAGGATTGGAGTTCTGGACTCGAGGATATTTCTAGGTTCGAGTCCTAAGAAAAATTTGGGTTCTAGACCCGGATTCGAGTTCTGGACTCGAGGATAATTCTAGGTTCTGGACCTAAGGAAAATTTGGGTTCTGGACCCGGTTCGAGTTCTGGACTCAAGGATAATTCTAGGTTTTGGACCTAAGAAAAATTTGGGTTCTGGACCCGGTTCGAGTTCTGGACTCAAGGATGATTCTAGGTTATGGACTTGAGGAAAATTTGGGTTCTGGACCCGAGAAAAATTCTAGGTTCTGGACCTAAGAAAAATTTGAATTTTGGACCCGGTTCGAGTTTTGGACTCAAGGATAATTCTATGTTCTGGACCTAAGAAAAATTTGGATTCTGGACCCGAGAAAAATTCTAGGTTCTGGACTTAAGGAAAATTTGGGTTCTGGACCCGGTTCGAGTTCTGGACTCAAGGATAATTCTAGGTTCTAGACCTAAGGAAAATTTGGGTTCTGGACCCTGTTCGAGTTCTGGACTCAAGAATGATTCTAGGTTCTGGACCTAAGAAAAATTTGGGTTCTGGACCCGAGAAAAATTCTAGGTTCTGGACCTAAGAAAAATTTGGGTTCTGGACCCGGTTCGAGTTCTGGACTCAAGGATGATTTTAGGTTCTAGACCTAAGGAAAATTTGGGTTCTAGACCCGGTTCGAGTTCTAGACTCAAGGATGATTCTAGGTTCTGGACCTAAGGAAAATTTAGGTTCTGGACCCGAGCTAAGTTCTGGACTTAGAAAATTCTAGGTTCTGGACCTAAAAAAAATTTGAGTTCTGGACCCGAGCTAAAAAGTTTAGCTATTTTTTAGGCGTATGTCTTCCTATTGCCCCTTGGGTGTAAAAACATTTGTATACTCGCAATTATTTGAATGATTAAAGTAAATAATTGAATTTTCTGTTTATTTACTGTGTAGTTACTGTTCATGCACTATTCACTATTTATAAATAGTAAATTTACTATTTGCAAATAGTATTAAATAGTATTTACTATTAGAAAAAGTGATTTTACTATTCATCAATAGTAATACTATTTATGAATAGTAATATTCACTATTCATAAATAGTAATACTATTTATAAATAGTAATATTTACTATTCATCAATAGTAATACTATTTATAAATAGTAATATTCACTATTCATCAATAGTAAATACTATTTATAAATAGTAATATTTACTATTCATCAATAGTAATTACTATTTATAAATAGTAAAATTTACTATTCATAAACAGTTTTGAGTTTGTTTTCATTTGCTTGCCGTTCCTCTATAAAAGGCCATCAATTCTCCATTTCATTTCAAAATTTCAATTTTAATTTTGCAATCCTTTCAAATTTCTTTTCAATTTCAGCATATATTTTTCAAAAACAATGCATGCTTCGAGGTCGCGGACTCATTCTAATGCCGAATTATTGGAGTTTATTCGGCATCAAGAAGACAAAAATCTAGATATACTGGCCGGGATGCCGCTTCATCGCAGTTCCAATCAAAAGAGTGAGGTAATGATATTTTATTATTATTATTATTATTATTATTTATTATTATTATTATTATTATTACTTTTTATTATTATTATTATGAAAAATAAATTAATTTAAATAGATTGAATAACGCGTACTTACCTGGTATTAACTTATCTGGGTCTGTGTTAGCACGATCGTTGTGTCGTTCGGGCCGGAGGGTGTATTTACAAAGCTCGACAATGGTATGATGTAGTGCCTTCTCGGGTAAGGCGGATTATCCGAGATTGCGGCTTTGAGCAGTTTGTCTTACAACTGCCGTCCGAAGAATATCAAATAGACCGAAGCGTGGTCTAGGCGCTGGCAGAGCGATGGCTGGATACAACTCATACTTTTCACTTGCCCATTGGGGAGATGACAATTGGTCTGGTCGATTTTACTGCCATAATCGGACTTCGATATGATGGTGCTTCGGTTCCTCTAACCAATGAAATTTTAACATTTGAAGAAATTCAGGAATTAATTGGTATGGAACCATCATATAAAGGACCTCGTAAGATAAAAATCGAGCCGATTCGTAGTTATTAGATGAACTACGAAGGTCGAATTGGCAGAAACAGGGCCGAACAGTATGCCCGAGGATTTTTGTTATATCTGCTCGGATCGACCATCTTTGGTATCACTGAATCATCCATTCACTTATCAGTGTTGAGTGCCCTTTCTTATCTCAGAATGGTACCATCTTCTGGCTGGGGTGAAGCTGGTCTCGCATGTCTTTATCATGGCCTTGATAAGCTTTGTCGAAATAAGAATTCTTTTGTCGGCTTGATGGCGGTTGTCGAGGTATTCTTTCTTCCACCAATGTCTTTTCCCTTTTTCTCTTGTGATCTTTGTTGTTACTGTAGATATGGGCATATGAACACAACCTCGTGAGAGTACCCAGCATTTCTCGAGAGAGAATCGGGTATCCGAGATTAAATTTCTGGTTGTCCGATCGTGTGAACGTTCCCGGCTCTCATCATGTGCATACTCATCGCTTTGTGTTGAGCCGCTTAACCTGGGATCAGGTAAAATAACATTAGTATGCTTTAAATGTTTTGCAAAAGTTTTACTTACCTTATGTTATCCTGCAGGTGAATTTGGCCTGGTGGAATCCAGAAGAGCGAGCAAACTGGTCTCCTTTGATGAGGACTGCACTGTCTTTTCAACATTCTCGGCGAATTATTGCTGGCCCCGTGTCTAGTGGCTGGTTTCTTGGGGAAAGAATTTATGAATGGTTTCTTGGCCTAGAGCAGCGGAGGTTCCCGATGCAAATCCCAGAATACACTTTAAATATTATGTCGATGCCGGAGGATGCTTGGTGGTCGGCCCGATATGGTTTTAATGCCGAGTTATTTCTTCATTTACCTGGTCCATTTTATGCTCGTTTTATTCAAATGAGACTCTTGCACTTTGATGTATCTCCTATCGGTGTGCGGGAGATTTCTGATGGAAATGAGGGTAGAGATGAGGAGGAACATCACGGAGATGTAGGAGACTCTGTTCCTCATCTCAGGATCAATACTTCTCAGGTAAAACTTTTACCACTTTTCTATTGCAACTGATTTTCTTTCTTTGATTCTTTAATGATTGTTGCAGTTTATTTGCCCGTTTGATCATCAGGCTGGACCTTCTTTTACTCCCCCTTCGTTTGCTTATTCTAGCTTGCCGGATATGCCATCTCATCCGCAGGGTATTGATATGAATTACTTGGTAAGTTCCTTATTTCATAATAGTTTATGCTATATGTATGCATGATTACGTATGCTCTTACCTTTTCCCTTCTTGGCTCACAGCGGATGCTTGAGGAACAAAATAAGAAACTTCAAGAAGAGTTGGCTGCAAGTCATTAGCAGGCTTCTCATTTTGAAAGTTTATATCATCAATCCAAAAAAAATTTTCGAGACTTTCGATTTCAAGGAATAAGGGATCCCGACGCTTCTTCATCGAGAGGCCCCCAGGCTGATGACCATGAGATCCTTTCATCTGCTTCTGATGAGGACCATGACAAATCAGAACTTTAAGGCAATAGTGATTTTAGTGCTTCTGCTTCGGATAATCCCGGGATGAGTAATTTGCCCCCTCCTCCTACAGACAATGACTTTTTCAAGTCTTTATTTGGTGACCTACCACCACCCTCTTAGTGATATGTAAATATTGAAACAATTGTAAAACATTGTACGATAACGAAAAATATACAATTTTCCTCTTTACTATAATCTTTTCTCCTCTTTTTTTTTTATTTTGAAATCAAATGTTGGCTCTGCCAAATTAATGTCAATGTACCTCAGGACTTGATTTTTCCAAATTAATATATCTATAACATGACAACCCTAGTTACCGTACTAGACTCGGGAATCAATTCTATTTAAGCAAGAACTGTTGCACTTCAGATAGGCACATACACATAGCTTGGCCAAAGGTCTCATTTGCGTTTAAATATTGTCTATCTCATATGCATGCTTATCCAAACTATCTCCACCAATAGACTCTACCTGCCAAGAGAGATCAATAGGTCTTTAATAGGCTTGAAATGGGGTCTATAAGGGACATGGGCTAAATGAAGGCTATTTGTAAGTTGGGCTGGTGTGACACAAAGGATAAACCTTCACACTACAAATTTCTTGTTTGAACTTTAGGCAGTTTGGAGGAAATCTTGCTAGACTACAAATTCTTTCTATCTTCTTTGCATTAATCTGGATCTTGATTAGGATAGTTTTTGCCCTCGTAAAAAGGTTTGGTTCCCAAATTTGTTTCTTTTCTCCCTCTCCCTTTTCTTTATTTCTCTTAATCTTCCCTTTCTTTGAGCACTTTATCATTTTGTCCTTCTTTCTTGTTGAACTATCAAGTACAAAACTTTCAAGAACTGGATGGTCTCTCTCCTTTTCTCCAATTTTGATTGAATCTTTGGTTGCGTTGGGCCAATTCAAGTAAAAATGTCTTTATGAACCAAATGGAAGCCTTTTGCTGCTTTAGGTAAAAGATAACTCAGTTGGCTTTGCGAACCTCCTTTTTAGGTTTTTTTTTTGTTCTAGCTCAAACATAGTTGTCTTGTTTGTACCAACTTGGGCTTCCAATAATGGATGAGTGGATTAACATAAATCTTCTTTAACAGGGATAAATCATTTATTACTCTAATGTTGATGTTGTCTTGATATATATTGGAGACATTAAGGGAACTTCAACTACCCTTAAGGTTTTGAGAACATCAACTATCTTTATGGTCTTGAAACTTCAACTATCATCATGGTCTTGAAACTTCAACTATCCTTATGATCTTGACTAATAATTGCTTTCTTTGATCTTCTTGCCTATTCATCTTAGTAACCATAAGACTTGTCAAAAGTATCACAACAACTCAGGGTAGGTTATTGGGGTTTGTAAGCCAATAAAAAGAAAGCTAAAATTTTATGAAGGCTCAAAGGGACAATTAGGGATTGATAATTAATTGGGTAGATACTAGTTGTTGGCTAACCAAACAATGCCTAGATCATTTCTCTCTTAAATAAGTAGAGTTCAATTTCGCCTCGAAAGTATGTCAAAGCATGTTCTAAGACTGACTAAGACCTAGACAAAGGTAATTATGTAGGAGCCCTCTCTAAGTAAGCATACACAACTCAATGCTATAGAGCAATTCCCTTATCTAGTAAAGTCATTCAAATTATGATGCATAGATAAGTTTATGAATTATCAAGATAGATTCCTCATTGGTTGAGCACCAAAATGAACAAAGACCATTAAAATTTTTGATAAAAGTAATTTATTCAAACAAATTTAAATTTGAAAAACACGATAGTTCCAAAATATTAAAGAAAGTAAAATTGAAAAGCAACATTCAAGCTAAGGAAAGTTTGTTGAATTGGAGTCAAAGACACTCCATTCATTTAGACATATCAAGGGCAAGGATTTTTTCCATCATTAAAGATCATTGCTTCATCATCATCATCCACAATTAAACCAAACTTGTTTAGTAGTACATCCTCTTTGGCAGCTTCTCTATCCATATCATGATGAGATGACAAGATAAAACTCTTCATGAAGGTTACAAGAGGTGGTGCCCTTCCAATTTTAAGTAGAGGCTTATTCCTAGTGTTGGGCTTATTAGGCTCAGGTAGCTGACCACTGTCGATTAAATCTTGGATCTCATGCCTTAGGCGGGCACATTTATCTGTTTTATGCCCTCGCATTTGATGAAATTGACAGAAGGCCTCAGCATTAAAGTTTGGTGGCAATGGATTATGTAAAGGTCGAGGAGCTAATGGTTGTAACAACACTTTCTTTGGCAGCTTGCTAAAAACCCAAGATAGAGGTTTCCCCAATTCTGAGAATTTATGCCTCTTTGCTGGTTCAGTTGCTGCATTTTCCTCAACACCTCTTCTTTTCTTTTGATTTTGTTCATTGGGGTAGTAGCTGCTCTTATTGCTCCACTTAGATAGCACATGGTTCGGTTGGTCTTGTAGAATAGGGATTGATCTCTCATTTTTCATTCGATCTCCATCAGTAGACATGTTCCTTGTTAATGCTGCCTTTTCCTTCTTTCTCATGTCCATGGGAGATGCCTCATTAGCATTGTTAATGATCTCTAGAATTTGAATCAATTGGGTCTTCATAATTTTAACCAATTGATCTAGTAGCTCAGCCATCCTAGCTTTGACAACTTCATCGATTATATCCCTTAGCTGGTTTGCATCCATCCTTCGAATGAAGCACTTAAATCAAAAATCAATGCTGTAGGTGATATCGTTGTATGCTCTTGAATTGCTGTACCTCAGGTCTATGAGCCAGAAAGGATCAATGATATGAGATGCAAATGTATGCATGTATGCATGTATGCACAAACAATCAACAAAGAAACATAATTGGGACGTTCCTTCCAACCTTATAACATCCACACACAAATGGCAAGTCTCTTTTCCTAGGTATATGGTTAACAAAATACCAACATAGGGTACCTTGCTTTCGAATAATTCCCTCGGACGTTTCAACCAATAGTTATATTTTTGAAAATGGAAATCAATCCGTGATAATTCCCATTAATTAGGTTTTAATCCATTCAACCAACTAAAGTAGCTTTTATGCTATATTGGATTAAAACGAAATTAAGAGGCTTATTATAAATAGATTTCTCACTTGAAAAGAGGTAACTAGTGGTTCATGCCAAAAACAAGCCCATAGTTAATTTATTCTTTAGTGTAAACTAGGCCCACAATTGATTTTTGGTATTTCATAATTGACCTAAATATTTTTGCAAGCTTTTTATAAGAAAAGGTTGGGTGAAAATAGTTTTGTTTCTAAGCCCATTGTAAAAGATTTTAGAAAAATGGATTTTGGGCTTAGTATTTGGGCCATGAGCCAAATAATTTTTGATTTGTTTTTAGCAAAGTCTTATGTCCAAAGACCATCTTGAAAAGTTTTGAAAATTGTTTTGGTCTTTTGGATTTTAAAGAAAAAAATTTTTTTGAGCTTGCAAATGTACTTGGGTCATATTAGAAAAAGAATAAACCAAATAAGCCATGATTTAGACTAAGATAAACTAACCATAGTCAAACAACATGCATTTGGGGTAAAAACCTAAGGAAAGTAACTAGGCTAATTACATGAGCTTTAGTCTTTGGGTAAAAAGGCTTAGGTTCCCATAGCAAGTATATACCAAATGGTACGAGGCTATGAGTGGTTATGCCATGCTCGATCTCCATACCTTGAGTGAAAGTATGGCATCCCTTACATAACATAACACGGGTAACAAGGGCGTCCTAACTCACGCACACGATGCAAACTAATATGATGCAATGGATAATATCATTATAAGAAAGAAAAGAATAATATAAAGACCAACGGAATCAACTTCTCTTATCCCCAGTGGAGTCGCCACTATGAGCGGGGATTTTTGCCCCCACTCCCGGTGGAATGGTTCTTGCGACTTCGGCACTGTTTACGCTCGGGGCCTTAGAGAACACAGACCTAAGTCCTGAGAAAATGGAGTCGCCACCCGAACGGGCCGGGAAAAAAGAAAGGGGTAGATGACTCGATTCCTAAGGAATCCCCAACCCCCTAATGGGTTTGGAAAGTTGGGTACGTGTGGGGAAGGTGAGAAATGGCCCAGCACCCCCCACAACGCCCGGTTCATTGGAACCAGCCTCCTTTTCAGCTCTTAATATTATAAAATTCTTAAGTATAATAACATTATCCACACTACACACAATAAAAAGAAAGCATCATTATATTAAAATCAAAGCAATGTCCAAACAAAACAAAACAAATAAATGGACACCCATCCAAAGATGGAAACATGTCCTTACATCATATGCCTAGATAGGACACCCATCAAAAGGTAGAAACATGCCCTTTACAAAGGTTCTAAAATAGAAAAGAAAATTAAATTACATGATGTTTAACTAATGAGGTACCCACCAAGTGGAAACATACCTCTTACAACTTTTGGAAATCTAAATTGATTGATAAAAGTAAATAATCATCCATAATAAATAAATCATTCATCAAAGGTATTTAAATAAAAAGTAAACATCCATCTATGATAAATAAAATAAACTAAGTATTGGACTTAAATAAATTAAAGCATATAAAATAAATCAAAGCATAATCAAGTATGGAATTGAATAAAGCAAATAAAAGTTCAAGTATAGCTACTATTTCCATTTAGGGTTTTTTTTATCTCATGTGTTAAGGTTTTAGAAATTCTAAAGTTAAGCTACTGTAACTTTTTAGGGAATTAAAATAGATTAGGGTTTTATGTTTTTTTAAGGGTTGGTAAGACACTTTGATTAAACAAATTACGATTTGGATGATGAAGTCATGAAAATAGGGCTTCGGACACTTTGAAATACTTTTTAATTCATGGTTTTAAATAATGATTTAAGCTACTGTGTAATTTTTGAGTTTTTATGTTTTTTAATGTTTTAAAAGGATTAGGGTTCATGAAAATTATGGTTTAAGGTTTTAAAAGGATTGGGGTTCATTATTTTAGGTTCAAAAGTTGAATTTTGGATTTTAGGGTTTTAGAAATTGGGTCACGGGTAATGAAAAATTTTTAGGGTTTTAGAAATCAATTTGATATTTTATGAAGTTTTATGAATTTAAACAAAAGGATTGAAGTTTTTATAAGTAGAAAAGATGTTTTTTTAAGGTTTTTTGGATGAAATAGACCTACTTTAAAATCTTAAAAGAAACATAATTTGATTTTTGTTTTGTTGAAAAATATGTTCAATTAGAGTTTAAAGATTTTTAAGAAGAAAAAATAACAATTTTAAGTCTTTTTAGAAAAGAAGGTCACGTTTTAGTTTTTTAACTTTGGAAGAATTAAATTAAAGTTCTAAAGTTTTTGATTTAAAAAACCTTAAATTGTATAGATTTGCTACTGTGTTACATAAATCAAAAAGAATTTAACATACCTTCTTTTGTTGATTCTCCAAAAAATAACTCTTCTTGGATGAACTAGCTCCAAAGACAAGCCTTTGTTCCCTTTGAATTGCTTAATTCGTGGTGCTCCTCCCTTAAATATCAATTGAATTGAATTATTGCTTTTCCTTCCTTGATTTGGTTTCCAATCCCAAGCTTACTGTGAAAATCTTTTTCCCCCTCCAATTTGGTTCAATTGATCCTTATTTATAGTGGTTTTTAGGTTATTTCTTCCTAATTCCACACGGCAATTAATATTAATAAAAAAAAGAAATTAAAACCTAATTGAATTAGGTTTCAAATATTTGTGTAAAAAAAATTTGCGCTGGCGAAAACTGTGGCAGCGGGCTCGTGGTTGGGGCCAGTAGTCGCGCCAGCCCGCAGGAATTTCCTTCGGGAAGTTATTTCGCCCGCAGGAAATTCCTGGGGGCAAACGATTGGGCCTGCGGGCGAAATAACTCGCCCGCAGGAATTTCCTGAGGGCGAAGGTTTTGCCTGTAGGATTTTCCTGCGTGGCAAAACTCTCTCGGGCCCATGCGACTGTTTTTCGCTGCCGATTTTTTTCGACTCTTATTTTTATTTTTATTTTTATTTTTTGATTTTTATTAATAAAAATTAGATAATGAAGCAAAAACTATTTAATTAAAATTATTTTGGACCAATTAGACAACAAAAATCATTTTAGACTAAATAAAACATATTGGACCAGATTGGGTCAAAAATTAAGGGTCTACAGCAACCCTGAAGGAACCTGATGCTCAAATTTCACTCTCTGGCAAGTGAGACATCTGGATACAAACTATGTTATGTCCCTCTTCATACCCGACCACCAATAATGTCGCTTCAAGTCCTGATACATCTTGGTACTCCCAAGGTGCATAGCATAAAGTGACTGATGTGCTTCCTCTAATATCATCCTTTTCAATTCTACATCATCAAGAATACACAACCTATCTCTGTACCATAGACTGCCATCATCCCTCACATATAAGTCTTGACTCTCCCCCTTCTGACAAACCAACACAATTTTTTAGATTCTCTCATCTGCCAACTGAGCCTCCCTTATATGATCTAACAAGAATGATCTCAACTGCAACTGAGCCATCAAAGCACCATCATCACAAGACTCAAATCTCGCATGCAACGCTCACAACTCAACAAGCAACAAGAGCGAATAAGCAGTCAAACCTACCAAAGACTTTTGACTCAAGGCATTAGCAACAACATTTGCCTTACCAGGATGATAATAAATCAAACAATCCTAGTCCTTAATCAACTCTAACCACTGTCTCTGCTGAAGATTCAGCTCTCTCTTAACATCCAAGTATTTCAAGCTCTTGTGATTTGTACAAATGAAACACTTTTCCCTATACAAGTAATGCCGCTAGATCTTCAAGGCAAAAACTATGGCTGCTAATTCAAAATAATGCGTCGGGTAATTTAGCTTATTCGCTCACAACTCAACAAGCAACGAGAGCGAATAAGCAGTCAAACCTACCAAAGACTTTTGATTCAAGGCATTAGCAATAACATTTGCCTTACCAGGATGATAATCAATCAAACAGTCGTAGTCTTTAATCAACTCTAACCACTGAACGATCCCAAGATTTAGCTCTCTCTAAACACCCAAGTATTTCAAACTCTTGTGATCCGTATAAATGAAACACTTTTCCCCATACAAATAATGCCACCAAATCTTCAAGCAAAAACTATGGCTGCTAATTCCAAATCATACGTCGGGTAATTTAGCTCATGTGGCTTCAACTGTGGAGAGGTATAAGCAATGACTCTACCCTCCTGCAGCAGAACACAACCTAAATCACTATGTGAAGCATCACTGTATATCACATATGGTTTACCTTCCATAGGCAGGATAAGAATAGGAGCCTAAGTCAACATCTCCCTCAGCTGCTCAAAACTTGCCTGACATCAATCTGTCCAAACAAATCTAACCCCTTTTCATAGCAGTCTGGTGAGTGGTGTAGCTATCATAGAAAAACCCTTCATAAACCAACGATAATAGCCAGCCAATCCCAAAAAACTTCTAACCTCTACCACTATCTTTGGTGGACTCCAATTCAAGATAGCCTCAACCTTACTCAGATCAACTCTAATACCCTCTGCTAAAACCACATAACCAAGAAAAGCTACCTGATTAAGCCAGAACTCACACTTAGATAGCTTAGCATACAACTGCTTCTCTCTCAGAGTCTACAGTACAATCCGCAAATGCCTATCATGATCCTACTCATTATGCGAATACACCAAAATGTCATCAATGAAGACCACCACGAACTAAACTAAATATGGTTTGAACACCCTGTTCATCAAATCCATAAAAGTTGCTGGTGCATTCGTCAATTCAAAGGGCATCACCAGAAACTCATAATGCCCATACCTCATGTGAAAAGCTATCTTGGGTACATCTACATCTCTGACTCTCAACTGATGGTATCCTGATCTCATACCAATCTTAGAACATACTGCTGCTCCCTTCAACTGATCAAAAAGATCATCTATCCGAGGCAAATGATACTTGTTCTTGATGGTCACCTTATTCAACTGCCTATAATCAATACATAATCTCAAGGTGACATCCTTCTTCTTCACAAACAACATAGGCGCTCCCCAAGGGGACACACTAGGATGGACGAACCCTTTATCCAACAACTCCTACAACTGCACCTTCAACTCTCTCAACTCAGCAGGTGCCATCTGATAAGAGGTAATAGAGATAGGAGTGATACCAGGTAACAAATCGATACCAAAATCCACTTCTCTCTCAGGAGGTACCCCTGGCAACTCATTAGAAAAAACATCTGGAAACTCAGCAACTGTGGGTATACTGTCAAGCTGGGACCCCACTGCTCTAGTATCTATAACATGAGCAAGATAAGCCTCACATCCCTTCCAAACCATCCTCCCAGCTGAAACAGCTGAAACAAACATGGATGAAAGATACATTTGCTCACTAGATACCATCACATCCCTATCATCACGTGTTTTCAAAGTAACACATTTCTTCTGATAATCTACCATAGCCCCATGCTTGGATAACCAATCCATGCCTAAAATCGGATCATAGTCCCTGAAAGGCATCTCAATCAGGTCACTGAGAAACTCCTCATCCCGAATTGGACTATCTCGGTGCACCTTGCTCACAACAACACTATGCCCTAAAGGATTTGTGACCAAAACATCAAATCTTAAGGACTCAGAATGCAAATCACTTACAAGCAAGATGGATGCACTGATATAAGAATGAGTTGACCCAGGGTCTAATAATGCAAGAACTGAAGTACCAAATAAAGTAAAATTACCATCAATAACAGCTGAAGCATCCGACTGCCTCTACATCACATAAATCCTCTATGATGGCCCTGCCTCATCTGGTCTACTACCTCCAGCTATAGAACCTCCTCTCTGACTAGTCCCAAATCGACCACCTCTACCAAAACCTCTGCCACCATGACCCCCTCTGACACTAGGTCGAGAAGCTGCAATATTTACATGTCTATCCTCTGGTGGCTCTGGACAATCTCTAATAAAATGGTCTGAGGACCCACATCTAAAACACACTCTTGAAGCACCACTCCACTAGCAGACACTTCTGAGTGCTTTACCACAATGAACACTAGTAGGTGGAGCAGGCCCCTTAGCCACTGGGGTCGGTGTACTAGCCATTAAAACTGCAGGTCTCTTTCTCTATCTCTGCTGTTGTACTGACTTGCCAAACTGTCCCTGTAATATCCTCATGTATGCCCTAGAAGTTTTGATTATGTTGTTATTGTTGTTGTTGTTGTTGTTGTTGTTGTTGGTTTAAAATGTGATTGAATGTTTGTGTTGTGTGATAAAAAAAAAAGAAGAAGAGAGAATGTTCATGTGTTATTTGAAAGAAAAGTGATGTGTAGAGAAGATGTATATGTAGTGTATATGGCAATATATATAGCATATATGTTGGTCAAAGGGAGAGTCAAGGTGTTGGATATAGTGGAAGAAGATATTTAGTTGTTGTTATTGAAATTACTATAAAGGGCATGCTAAATAAAAGGAAGTGTAATTATGTTTAAGAGGGCATTTTGGTAATTCTTCTTTTGGAAATTGTGTGGTGGAGGTTAAAAGAGGATTTGACTTTTTGTTTGATCAATTTCTTTTCTTCTTTTCACGTGTGGCCGGCCAACTTAGAGAGCAAGAGAGAAAACAAGAATTTGTTAGTAAATCGAGAAGAATCTGCAACCCTTGCCGCAGTGGAAAACAAAAGTTTCTTTCGATTTACTCACAGGATCCATGTGATCCATTCAGTTCGATAAAAGAGATTCGAAACTAACCTTTTTGCGTAGCTTCAAAATGATTAACAGATGCTGCCTTCTGAAGACGAACACCCTCTAACGAAGTCCACACAAACGTACGCCGTTCTGAGTGCTCGCTCACCAACGGCAGTGGCTGAACCTTTTTTGCAAAAACGAAACTAGGGTTTTTTTTTCTCTTCTACCGTTTTCTTTCAAAACAAAATATATATATATTATCATCAAGGCCTCTAGTCCTTTTAAAACCGTTTTAAAAGACCTTTCCTTGTCAAAACCCTAACTGTTCATATCCTATATGGACCCACGTTTTTAATAATTATTATCTAATAATAATTATTATAACAATATTATTATTAATATCTAATAATAATAATAATACTAACAATAATAATAATAATATAATTATTATTGTTTAAGTACAGCCTACGTTCTATGTGTGTGACCCGATAGGCTCATATTAACTGGTAGTGTATTTCAATCTCTATTGAAATGCACAAATCATAATTGGTCTCTAGCAAGACATTATGACTACCCAATTAATCATGAGAATCATTATAAATGAAAACCTGAAATAGTACATGCATTCATCCCTTTGTCACACGATATCTAGTTTGAACATAAGTCATAGTAAATGTCATACTTATATTGTCCAAACTTATGATTACTCGATCTCCAAGTTAACTGATAAACAAATAAGATTGATCTTATATCAACTTATTTGAGTACGGCCATGCATTTCTCAGTTACACTTATCGAGGGGCCCAGAAGATATCTCTCTCATAGAGAGGGACAAATTCCATCTTGATTGTTCATTTTCCTCTACATAATTTATACCATGTTCAAGCATAACCTTTATAATTATCTAGTTACAGATAACGTTTGATCATGTCAAAACATAATATTCCTTATGTTGGAAACTATGACAATCTCAAGTCAAAGGATTAAATGAAAACTATTATGAGATACACTTATGACATTAAACCATGAAGTGATATCTATGTGGGTCTATCCAATACACTGTTCTCTAACATGTATCCATAATATTGATTTGTATCTTCATACCTATAATCATCTTATGATTATCAAATCAATATTACACTAGTTATATTTATTATTATCTCCATAACAATAATAAACCAGGGATATAATCATTATTATATATAACATGCAAACATAACAATGATAATAAAAACTTCTTTATTAATAACAAAATGAATAACATTAAGGTCCAAATCAATGGCCTAGGGCATATACACTAATAGTCTCCCACTTGCACTAGGCCTAGACTAACAAATATCTCATGCCCATAGACCTAGTGTGCTGATCATGCTTGACCCGCGAGAGAGGTTTTATCAATGGATCTGCTATGTTGTCATTTGTGTCAACTTTGCATATCTTGATATCACCTCTATCAATGATGTCTCGAATGAGGTGAAATCGCCTGAGTATATGCTTAGATTTCTGATGGGACCTTGGCTCTTTTGCTTGCGCTATGGCACCATTGTTGTCACAATAGATAGCCATAGGATTAGCAATGCTAGGCACCACTCCAAGCTCAGTGATGAATTTCTTCAGCCAAACTGCTTCCTTAGCTGCATCTGATGCTGCTATATACTCAGCTTCTGTTGTAGAATCTGCTACTGTACTCTGCTTGGAACTTTTCCAAGTAATGGCTCCACCATTCAATGTGAATACAAAACCTGACTGCGATTTGTAATCATCTATATCAGTTTGGAAACTAGCATCTGTGTAACCATTTACAACGAGCTCATCTTCCAAACCTCCATAAACCAAGAAAGCATCCTTAGTTCTTCTTAGATACTTAAGAATGTTCTTAACAGCTGTCCAGTGACCCTCAAAGAATATGAGACATCAGGTCTAGTACATAGCATGGCATACATAATAGATCCAATAGCAGAAGCATAAGGGATCTTATTCATTCTATCTCGCTCATCAGATGTCTTAGGACATTGATTCTTGCTAAGATGAATACCATGTGACATAGGCAAAAATCCCTTCTTGGAATCTTGCATGCTGAATCTCTTCAACACTTTGTCAATGTATGTACTTTGACTTAAGCCAATTATCCTTCTAGATCTATCTCTATAGATCCTTATACCAAGGATATATGCAGCCTCACCCAAGTCCTTCATTGAAAAAGTATTCCCTAACCAATCTTTAACCTTTTGTAAAGTGGGGACATCATTTCCAATGATCAATATGTCATCTACATATAGGACTAAGAACACGATAGCACTCCCACTAACCATCTTGTAAACACATGGTTCATCTTCATTTTGAATGAAACCAAAGTTCTTAACTGTTTCATCAAAACAAAGATTCCAGCTTCGAGATGCTTGCTTCAATCCATAAATGGACCTTTGAAGCTTGCAAACCTTCCCAGAATTCTCAGGATTTACAAAACCCTCAGGTTGTGTCATGTACACATCCTCGAGTAAATTTCCATTAAGGAAAGCAGTTTTGACATCCATTTTCCATATCACATAATCATAGTATGCAGCAATGGCAAGGAGAATCCTAATAGATTTAATCATAGCAACTGGAGAAAAGGTTTCATCATAGTCTATACCATGAGTTTGTTTGAAACCTTTAGCAACCAACCTTGCTTTATAGGTTTGCACATTTCCATCCATGTCAATTTTCTTCTTGAAAACCCATTTGCAACCAATAGTCTTAATACCTTCGGGAGGATCAATTAAGGCCCAAACTTGGTTGTCAAACATGGACTGCATCTCAGAGTTCATGGCTCCAAGCCATTTCTCTGAATCTGGACCTGACACAGCTTCAAGATAGGTAGTTGGCTCATCTTGATCTATGAGCAAAACTTCACGACTTTCAGTCATGAGAAATCCATATCTCTCAGGCTGATGACGTGGTCTATCAAATCTGCGCAGAACTTGTGTAACATTTTCAGTTTCCACAATGGCTTGTGGTTCTGAAACTGTTTCTACAGGCGGTTCAATATCTTCTTGTGGTTCTATAAATTCATCTAATTGAACTGTACTCCCACTAGTTCTTTTAGAAATGAATTCTTTTTCCAAAAAGGTTCCATTTTGAGCAACAAACACTTTGTTCTCAGATGGAATATAGAAATAATATCCTTTAGTTTCCTTAGGATATCCCACAAAGATACATTTAGCAGATTTTGGAGCTAACTTATCTGAAACTGGTCTTTTCACATAAGCTTCACAACCCCAAATCTTAAGAAAAGACAAACTAGGTGTTTTGCCAGTCCATATCTCATATGGCATCTTTTCAACCGCTTTAGATGGTACACGGTTTAAAACAAAAGCAGCTGTCTCCAAGGCATAACCCCAAAACGATAATGGAAGATCTGCTTAACTCATCATAGATCGAACCATATCTAATAAAGTTTGATTTCTTCTTTCAGAAACACCATTCCACTGTGGAGTTCCTAGAGGAGTTAATTGTGAAACAATTCCATAATTTCTTAGATGTTCGTCAAACTCTTGGCTCAAAAATTCACCACCTCGATCAGATCGAAGTGCCTTAATAGTTTTACCAAGTTAATTTTGTACTTCATTTTGAAAAGTTTTGAACATTTCAAATGCCTCTTGCTTATGTTTCATTAGGTAGACATAGCCATACCTACTGAAATCATCAGTAAAAGTAATGAAGTAATTATATCCTCCTCTGGCACTAATGCTTAACGGGCCACATACATCTGTATGTACTAGTCCAAGCAAGTCATTAGCCCTTTCACCTTGTCCGATGAAAGGATTCCTTGTCATTTTGCCAAGTAAACAAGATTCACATTTATCAAATGATTCAAAATCAAATGAATCTAATAATCCATCTTGATGGAGTTTAGAAATGTGTTTCTCATTTATATGGCTAAGACGACAATGCCATAAAAATGTAGGGTTTAGGTCATTTGGCTTAATTCTTTTAGAGTTTATGTTATAAATATGATTCTCCCTAGAATCATCTAAGTCAAGGACATAAAGGCCATTAAAAGATCTTGCAATACCATAAAGCAAATCATCTTTATCAAAAATAGAACAGGTCTTATTTTTAATTAAAAATGAAAAACCTTCATCATCCAAAACTGAAACTGAAATAAGATTCCTACTCAGAGTAGGAACATAATAGCAATTGTTCAAATTTAACAAAAAGCCATTAGGCATATGAAGTTCATAAGATCCTACAGCTAGTGCAGCAACTCTTGCTTTATTCCCAACTCGTAGGTCAACTTCGCCCCTTTTCAGTGATCTACTCCTTTTGAGTCCCTGCACATTTGTACAAATGTGAGAACCACATGCAGTATCCAATACCCATGAAGTAGAAGCAGATAAGTTAATTTCTATAACATATATACCTGAAGATGTAGTCGCACTACCCTTCGATTTCTTCAATTCAGCCAAATAAAGTGGGCAATTTCTTTTCCAATGCCCAGGCTCCTTGCAATGGAAACAAGTTCCTTCCTTAGGAACAGGTGCCTTGGGTTCTTTTGGCTTGGGCTGTCCCTTAGGCTTTGTAGCAACTGTTGCTTTACCCTTTGCCTTTCCTTTCTTCTTCATAGGCTTACCCTTATTGACATTCAATACATGGGTAGCCTTAGTGGGCTTTTTGATATTCCCTTCAGCAGTTTTGAGCATACCATATAGCTCAGGAATGGACTTTTCCATGTTGTTCATATTATAGTTCATAACAAAATGTGAAAAACTGCTGGGCAAAGAATGAAGGATCAAATCCGTGGAGAGTTCTAAACTCAAGGGATATCCAAGTCGGGCAAGGTGATCTATGTAGCCCTTCATTTTCAAAACATGAGCGCTAACCGATTCGCCCTCTGACATCTTGCAGTCAAATAATGCAACAGCAGTGTCGAATCTATCCTGCCTAGCTTGCTGTTGGAAAGCTTGTTTGAGATGGACACTCATCTCATAAGCCTCCAAGTGTTCCAGATCCTTCTGAAGTTCTGGACACATAGTAGCAAGCATAAGACATCCAATGTCATTGGAATCATCCATATGCTTCTTATGCTTGTTCTTATCAGCATTAGAAGCATTAGCAGGAGGTGGCTCAGGGACAGCTTCATCAAGCACATAGGACTTCTTTTCTTGTTTGAGAACAATTCTCAGGTTCCTAAACCAATCAACAAAATTAGTCCCATTCTCTTTCAGTTTTTCCTTCTCAAGGATGGATCGCAGTGATAAAGTGGAGTTATTGTTGGTAGCCATTTCAATCTACAAAATATGCAAATTTTAATTAATAAAAGGTGATAAGTAATTAAAATCCCACTAAAATATAACCCTCAATCATCACAATGACATTTTAGTGGGCTAAGATCCAATTTTTACTTAATATTAAGTCAGCTTTGGCATGACACTTAAAATCAAGTTATTATGGTAGGTAAACCCTTACCAATTACATCACATGTAACTCTTAGATAATATGGGATCATGACATCATATGTCATAGCATGTTATACCCCATCTAATGCCTTAGGCCCAAAACCATTTTGATAGCCTAATTAAGTTTAACCAATTTTAAACGCATGAGCAGCACCATTACTCATCATATCTTACTAGGATAACCTAAAGTACTTTGCTTTGGCAAAATCTACATTTATGTGATCTTAGCCTTGATAAGTGTTTAAGATATGGATGGCATTAAAACTTAGATTAATAGTGAGGGTTCATTCCATTTAATTTTGAAAACATGTTAAAATTAACATTTATATATCATATCCCATATGCATACATAAACTATCAAACATGGCATCTCATACATATTCGATAAAAATAAACGTGACATAGTATGGCCAAACTAGATATGATCTTCATGAGACCAAATGAAGATCATATAGGCAACCCTAGGTGAAAAGAAAACCTATCTATTACAACATTTGCAATAGTACATTTCTTCATATCTTGAAAGGCAACTTCATCTCCATGGAATTTTCATCTTCTTCTCCAAGCTTGAGTCTTCATTATTACATTAATAATAAAACTAACTACTAAACTAGTAATAATAAAGTTACAAAAATAAACGACACGCAGGCCGTATATACAATCCAAAGATATGAATAAACAAACACATAGGTCATAAAGCCATACTATGCACCATGCCAAGACATCAAATAATCATAGCATATTCATCACCAACATGTTAAATAGAAACAAATATATTGACATTCTTAATGTCACAGTAACGAACTATAGGGCGCGAACATACGGCGGTCCCGCTAGCCGGTTAGCGAGCGGGGCTCCCGCTGGCCGGTCAGCGGGCGGGGTTCCGAAGGGGCAGCGCCCCTGGGCGGGGTCGAGGGGCAGCGCCCCTCGAAGCTAAACAGAATCATTAATCCAATTAATTATTTTATGTCAAAACCCTTATTCTGTCAATCATATTAAACAGAATATAATAGCAATCTATTAATCATATTAACAGAGAACTATTACAAGAAACCTTAGAAAACGATTTACTCAATAATCATATTAATCAAAATCAAAATCTATGTATACATTCAATATGAATAAACGAATTGAATTAATCATATTAACCCTAATTCGAAACCATAACAGATTGTATACCAACCCTAGTTCGACTTCACAGAATTGTATCTTATACAATTGGTCATCTTTGACATCATATATCAACAACGATTTAGGTTATATCTCATATAACAGATTCGAATCATCATCAAATGATAAAATGAATCCAATCATGCCATTCGAAAAACAATAGATCACATCAACACATCAACATGGCATATTTCGAATTAAATGGAATCAACAAGAGGCTCTGATACCACTGTTAGTAAATCGAGAAGAATCTGCAACCCTTGCCGCAGCGGAAAACAAAAGTTTCTTTCGATTTACTCACAGGATCCATGTGATCCATTCATTTCGATAAAAGAGATTCGAAACTAACCTTTTTGCGTAGCTTCAAAATGATTAACAGATGCTGCCTTCTGAAGACGAACACCCTCTAACGAAGTCCACACAAACGTACGCCGTTCTGAGTGCTAGCTCACCAACGGCAGTGGCTGAACCTTTTTTGCAAAAACGAAACTAGGGTTTTTTTTTTCTCTTCTACCGTTTTCTTTCAAAACAAAATATATATATATTATCATCAAGGCCTCTAGTCCTTTTAAAACCGTTTTAAAAGACCTTTCCTTGTCAAAACCCTAACTGTTCATATCCTATATGGACCCACGTTTTTAATAATTATTATCTAATAATAATTATTATAACAATATTATTATTAATATCTAATAATAATAATAATACTAACAACAATAATAAAAATATAATTATTATTGTTTAAGTACAGCCTACGTTCTATGTGTGTGACCCGATAGGCTCATATTAACTGGTAGTGTATTTCAATCTCTATTGAAATGCACAAATCATAATTGGTCTCTAGCAAGACATTATGACTACCCAATTAATCATGAGAATCATTATAAATGAAAACCTGAAATAGTACATGCATTCATCCCTTTGTCACACAATATCTAGTTTGAACATAAGTCATAGTAAATGTCATACTTATATTGTCCAAACTTATGATTACTCGATCTCCAAGTTAACTGATAAACAAATAAGATTGATCTTATATCAACTTATTTGAGCACGGCCATGCATTTCTCAGTTACACTTATCGAGGGGCCCAGAAGATATCTCTCTCATAGAGAGGGACAAATTCCATCTTGATTGTTCATTTTCCTCTACATAATTTATACCATGTTCAAGCATAACCTTTATAATTATCTAGTTACAGATAACGTTTGATCATGTCAAAACATAATATTCCTTATGTTGGAAACTATGACAATCTCAAGTCAAAGGATTAAATGAAAACTATTATGAGATACACTTATGACATTAAACCATGAAGTGATATCTATGTGGGTCTATCCAATACACTGTTCTCTAACATGTATCCATAATATTGATTTGTATCTTCATACCTATAATCATCTTATGATTATCAAATCAATATTACACTAGTTATATTTATTATTATCTCCATAACAATAATAAACCAGGGATATAATCATTATTATATATAACATGCAAACATAACAATGATAATAAAAACTTCTTTATTAATAACAAAATGAATAACATTAAGGTCCAAATCAATGGCCTAGGGCATATACACTAACAGAGTTGATGACATTTGAAGCTCAAATTGAAGAAGTTTTCAAGTGGTTAAGTGGAAATCCAAGAAGATTCATTATTTTTGGTAAGTCTCTCTTGATTCTCTTAGTTTATTTAAGTTGGTTGTGAGTTTGGTTGTGGATTTTGATGGTAGGGTTGTGTTGATTATTATATGTTGGATTTAATTGGTTGTGGTGTTGGTTTTGGATTTGAAGATGATAAGTTAAGAGTGATGTTGGTTTTAGGGTTTTAAAAATGGTAAGTGATAAATTATATTGTGTTATTTTGGATTAGGTTTTGGAAGAAGGTGATTTGCTCTAATTTAAGAAATGAAGAATTCTTGGAGAAAAGAAAGTGTTTAGAGTTGTATAATTGGTGCTAAAGGTAAGTACAAACTATATGGGTACAAACATGCATATGTTGTTTAATCTTAAAACACTTTTGTTTGTAAATGTGATAAGGTATCAAATGTATTGTTAATGAATGTTGGTGATGAAAATATTGTGATGAGCATGTAAAATAATTGCTAATGATGTTGATTATGTCCATTTGAATGAGGTTATGTTGTGTATAATGTGTTTTAAGTTAACCAAAAGAAATTTGGCTACATTAGGGTTTATGCATGAGAGACACGTAATTTGGGGCGGTCGCTATTATTCATGTGCGGTCGCGACTTAGGTCGGGCTTCTGACCGTGAAACCTACTGTAATAAGGTTTCATCTTTTGATTGTGAAGTGCGGTCGCGACTTAGGTCGGGCTTCTGACCGCGAAAGCTACTGTAATAAGGTTTCATCTTGTAATTGTATGGAGCGGTCGTATTCAGGTGAGGCGCGACCGCTAGAAAGGTTCTGTTCACCTTATTGGAAGCAACCTAATTCTGCAACAAGATTTTCAAATACATGTTAAATAGATCATCCATTTGAGTTGTCAAGGATCAAAATAGAGATCATTTGTCTAACATCATTGTTGAATCATGAAATGTGAGATGATATGGAATTGATAATGCATATGATATTACATGAACAAGGTTATGTATTGTGTATTGTGAGGCTTGTGAATGGTGATGTGTATTATGAATAATGTACTTTGAAATGTGATACTAATAATGCTATATGCACAATATGAATTGAGATATGAAATGCTATAAAGCCATTGTGATTGGCTATGATGATGCAATTGAAAGAAATAAGGCATGTTTGCCTAAATGTTGATGAGAATTGAGAATGGAAATGATAACTAAATAATAAATGAATTGTGTGGCTAATGTGTTATTCCATTTTCAGAGTTTGTTGTTGGTGGCATGCCTAATAAGTGTAACAATCTCTTGAAGTTAGGTTGGATTGAATCCTTGAAGCCTAATTGAGATGTTACAACCCTTGAAGCTAGGTTGGGTTGGTTCTTGAAGCCAAGTTGGGTTGAAGCTTAGCATGCTTTGCTCCCCTTGAAGCTTGGTTGAACCTAATCCTTGAAGCCTAGTTGGGTATATGATATTGATAAATGTGATAACAAAACCAAAACATAAACTCTGGGAATTGAATGGCATATTAGTGTGTCTTGGGCCCAATGCTTGTCTTTGTTTAGTGTTGTTCATGAATGGTTTAATGAGTAACTAATGAGGTATATGAAAAGATGTTGAAATGTGATATGTCTACTTATATTGGATTATGAAATGTAATGGTATACTGTTTGCTTTGCATATATGATGTTACATGTATAATATGGATTGATAATTAACATTGCATTGCACTAAAGCATAACATAAGCATGGTTTGTCTTACTAAGCCGTTGGTTTAGCGCGATAGTGTTTAATCGCTCAGGTAACAGAGTTGAACCCGAGAGTTCTTCGAGACCTAGTGAGAGTAGACATTGAAGGGTTTATTCTTGGATTTAAAGATCAGAGAAGAGCTGCCAATCATGTATAAATTTTTTTATGTTTTGTAAAGTATTGTGTATAATGTAAATATGTGTATATTTAGAGATATGGATTTAAATGTTTTCATATATGTAAATATTTATAAATTCCGCTGCGTATTAAGTAAATGTATTTATATCTATTTTGTTTTATATTACAAGTAATTACTTATTTTTCTTTAATGTATAATGAGAAAGTTTATAGTATCATTTAAAATGTTTTGAATGTTAATAAAAATCCGTAGCATTCCTATATTCAATACATGTATACTACATTGGGGTGTATGTAGTGTGTATGTATTGGGTGTGGGGGTGTTACAGTTGTTTTGGTATCAGAGCCTAGGTTTGAGATTCTCAACCTAGGTAAAATGTAAGAAAAAGAATATTTTTATTTAAAAAAGTGAATTTTTGAATAACATACATGTGTGGGATTGGCAGTCTCTGATCTTTAATAAGATATAATCTGCTGTGTTTGCAGACATAGGTTGTGATGGATCCTCATTTGCGTCAGTCAGTTGAGGGTAGTGAGGAGAGTGTAGCTCCGGAGGATAGAGCTAGAGTTGATAGTGCTGAGGAGGCACCTGCTTCGGTGTCGGGGAGACCATTTGGTGAGGAGGTTCCACCAGCTTGGCTTAGGCATGTGGTTGAAACTTTGAGGCAAGCACCAGTGCAACCACCACCACCCCCACAGCCTTTGGTATCAGTGAGGCACTATGATAAACTAAGGAAGTATGGAGCAGAGGATTTCCTTGGTACTGTTGATCCAGCTGTAGCGGAGCAATGGCTTGATAAAGTACAAAGGATCTTTATTCAGTTGCAAGCCACATCGGAGCAAAAGTTTGACTATGCAAGATCTTTGCTACAGAAGGATGCATATGACTGGTGGAGGACAGTGCCCCATTCTATGGATGATCCACCAACCTTGTCCTATGCTGACTTTCTAAGAGAATTTGAATTGAAGTATACTCCTAGGGAGTATAAAGACATGAAGAAGATGGAGTTTTTGAGCTTGAAGCAAGACAGCAGGACTGTAACTGAATATGAGGTTGAGTTTATTCGATTGAGCCATTACGCTGGGGGCATTATAGCTGATGAGATAGATAGGTGCAGGAGATTTGAGGAGGGATTGAGGCCCTCTATCATGTGCTTAGTGGCTGGATCTAGATATCATGATTTTTCTCAGCTTGTAGCAGCTGCTAGGAGTGTGGAGCGAGCTCAAGTTATTGCAGCTGCTTCAGAGGAAGAGGTTAGGGTTAGGAGGCCCCAGTTTGAGGCAGGGTCTTCTTCTGCTAAGAGAGGTAAAGGAAGCTTTGTTCCTAGAGTTAGTAGGAGTCAGAGGTCAGCTGGTAGGTCAGTGCAGTTTCAGAGGCAGAGATTTAGACCTGCAGCTTCAGTGGCGAGTGCTCCGACCCCAATGATTCAGAGATCTACTCCACCCATCTGCATTCATTGTGGTAGGCCACATGGTGGTCCTTGCTGGAAGACTGGTGTAGCAGGGGTTTGCTTCAGATGTGGATCACCTACTCACTTTGTGAGAGATTGTCCTGAGAGGCAGGAGCAGATGTCAGTTGATACTGTAGCCTCTCGACCTAGTGTGAGAGGAGGTCGAGCAGGCAGAGGTAGTAGCCAGGGAGGCAGATCTGGGTTCAGTGCTAGAGGAGGTTCTATATCCAGAGAGAGTAGACCAGAGGAGGTTGGGTCTTCCCAGAGGATGTATGTTATGCAGAGGCAGCCAGATGCTTCGGCAGTCATAGCTGGTACTTTTTCTTTATTTGATACTTCAGTGCTTGCTTTGATTGATCCCGGATCCACCCATTCTTATATTAGTGCATCTGTTTTACCTGTGTCTGATATGCATGCTGAGTCCCTAGGATTTGATGTGTTGGTGACAAATCCTTTAGGGCATAGTGTGATTGTGAGCAGGGTGCACCGAGATAGTGCAGTGAGGGTGCAAGGTGAGGAGTTCCTTGGAGATTTGATTGAGATGCCATTTAAGGAATATGATGTGATTCTAGGCATGGATTGGCTATCTAGACATGGAGCTGTGGTAGACTGTAAAAGGAAAATTGTTTCTTTGAGAACTGCTCATGGTAGAGAAGTGATAGTATCTAATGAGCAGGAACAGCTAGCCTCCTTATTTGTTTCAGCTGTTGCAGCTAGGAGATTGATTAGAAAGGGGTGTGAAGCCTATCTTGCTCGTGTGGTAGATACTAGAGTGAAGGGTTCCCCTATTGATAGTATTGCCACAGCATAATCAAACTTCTCTTCTGGACTAGCTTGCAACTGAATGAACACTCTCTGAACCCTATCTAGCCACTACTATGTTACATTAGGGTTTGTAGTACCAACGAAGTCCTCAGCTCTGAATTTTCTCAGTTTATCATACTTCCTCACCGGCAACTGCAACTGCGGCTGTGGTGGCTGCTGAACTGGAGTCTGCCTCAGTAACTCTACCATATGCCATACCCAGCCAGGCAAAATCTCATCAGCTGCTGGTCTCACAGTCACAAAAATAGATGCCTCACCAGCAGATACAACTCTAGCTACATCTCTACCCTCATCCGAAGCTACAATCTCTACACTACCCTCAGCAACCTGATGCGTCCGAGACACCATAACTACCTATATCTGTAAACACAACAAAATTACTATATCAGGGATCAGAAACTGCCAGTGCCAATGCATGTATTACAATTAAAAATCATTTTTCAAATCCCCCATTTTCTCTCTCTATCAACCCACCTAGGTCGAGAACCTCAAACCAGGCTCTGATGCCAAAATAAATGTAAGACCCTTATGCCCTATATACGTACAATGCATATTTTCATCATATGTAAAATATGCATATACGGTACAAAAATTTTACAGACCAATTTAATTAAAAAATTTCACATTTTTGATTTAAAATTTCAAATACTAAATATATAAAATTAAATAGTATATAAATATTCTTTACTTGTTATAGAAACCCAAAAAAACATTTTATATGAAAATCTCTGGGAAAAATTTGCCAGAGTTTTGTCTGTAATTTGGACATCCCAAAATTTATCAATTATACAACCTGCAAAAAGAACACACTCCCAAATAATTTTAAATCACCATCTCAACCATACTCCTCAATTTCACCAAGTTTCTCAAACATTTATATATATATATATAATTTAAAACATATTTACACTCCCATTTCAAATAACTTAATCCAAACATTCTTTATAGTTTACAATACATAAAATTTGAAAACATAATATGCTACGCATAATACCTAAAATATACAATAATTTAAAATATATACATGCTGCTGACAGTGTTTCTGATCTTAATATCAACTCTACAAGCACAAACACAAATCTAGACCCGACCTGGTCTAGAAGAACTCTCCAACTCAGCCAAATCTACCCTGTCACCTGCGCGATTAAAACAATCGCGGTAAGCCAAAAGCCTAGTAATACAAACTTTGATAATAATAAAAATCAAATGCAATGCCAATGCACAATGCATATGGATATCACATCATTCCATTTCCTCATACTTTTCAAATATTTAACAATTCACAATTCTCATAAAACAAACAAAAACATGGGCTCAAAGATAACTAGTATGTTATTCAAATCCCAGAGTTACTGTTTTGGTCTATAATGACACCACGTGTTTAGCCCCGTAGGCAATATATCAATGTAATAATCCAACTAGGTTTGAGCTTACGACCTGGTCATTTCACCCAGCCTAGCTTCAAGGACTTATTTTTGAAGCTTACAACCTGGTTATTTCACCTCAAAAATATTTTTACAGTGACACCCAGCATCTAGCCCGTAGGCAAATCATAGGCATGCCGCCAAACACAGAACTCTGAAAATTGAATAGCATACTAGGCACACAATTTATTCATATTTCTCATTTATATCGATATCAATTCATTTCATTATGTTTCCACATATCTCATTACATTATACCACATTACCTAATTATCTTGGGTATTTCAACATAATTCACATATTAATCACATTTAATGTAATTTAGACAATACCAATGGCTTTTTAACAATGCATTTAATGCATACACAACAAATGGCATTACCCAAACGCTTTGAGTCATTTTCACATAATACAAAAATTTCACATTTTACATAATTTAGCCATTATCAATAGCTTTTCACAATGCATTTAACTCATATATGACATTACAAATGTCATAGCACATTATTCATACTTAACCAATGTATCAAGTAGCTTAACACATTTTCCAACCAAAATGTGTTAAGCCCAAATGTCATGCAGACATAACCAATGCATTCAAAGTTTGTACTTACCTCAAATAGCAACCAAATCAAGCTTAAAACAACCTCCAATCTTATCCTTCCAACTTGTCCTTCACCACTTGGATGAAGCAAATCAACCTCCCTCAATGCCTAAACCAAATGTGATAGCAAATAATCATTTAGTATCACATTTAATGACATTTTCAATATTAAACCATAATTAAACATCACTCCTATAAATTCCAAAAATTTAGTCGTTCCTTACTTTAACATTAGAATTCCATTCTATTCCATTTAAAATAGTGTTTTAAGTTTATTTATATTATTAAAAAAACATATTTTAATGCATTTAAACCATTTACATTTCAAAAACACACTCTTATACATAAAAGCCTAAAATGGCATAACCTTCCCCCATTGAAGGTTTTTCATTCCAACACAATCCATTAATCATTTCAAGCTTATATACACTAAACAACATGCTTAAACAAATAAAATCAAACAATTCAACAACTTTGGAAAATCGCTTTTCCAAAATCCTATATCTCCACTTCCATACTCAACTCCAACCAAACACAACCAAATCCAATATTTGACTTTAAAATACTTGTTTATGCACCAAAACAACTCATTTAGAACCAATTTGCACAATTAAAAAATCATGATTTCTCAAACCCTAAAAATCCAAAATTTTCTCTCTTCACCATTCTTTATCCAAACTCCATCATCTTTTCAATCCAACCTTAAAATCATTGTTAACTACCCAAAATAACATCATACACACCAATTCCAATAATTATAACATACTACTTAAAAATCCAAAATCACACATAATCCAAATTTCCATGGAATTCAAAGAAAGTAGTTGGAAACTTACCAAATTTGATGGAAATCACCAAAAATCCACTTTAAACTTGTTAAATCCTTCAATTTGTGGAGTATGGAAGAATTAAAAACTTGGTCTATACTCCCATGGTGGTTCGGCCTTGGTGAAGAAGAAGAAGAAATGAAGACAACTTTAATTTCTCTTTCCTATCATCTTTCATTTTAAACCATATATATATATTATAATATTATAATAATTATTTATTTAATAAATTAAAAGTCCAAAAATTCATCTTCCATTCAAAAATTATTTATTTTTGAATTAATTTAATAATTTTGAATTTAAAAGATTTAATTACCAAAATACCCTTTTACTTTTTACTTTTGACTTTTCTTTTAAAATGTTGACTTTTATATGTTGTATATATTTTGTATATATATCACATATATATTCCACTTCTTCCATTTAAAATTCCTTCATTTTTCATTTAAAACCATTAATTTAATTTATATATTTAAATTATAATTTATTTTTTAAAATTTTCAAAAATTAGAAATTTTCAAAAATTTGGGATATTACAGCATCCCAGGCCAATTACACAACTATAGAGAGAGAACTTCTAGCTGTGGTTTTTGCTTTTGACAAGTTTATATCATATTTGATCTTATCCGAAGTGATTGTGTATACAGATCACTCAGCTTTGAGGTCTTTGTTTGCCAAAATAGATGTAAAGCCTAGGCTAATTCGTTAGGTTTTGTTATTGCATGAATTTGATTTGAAGATTCAAGACAAAAAGGGAGCTAAAAATCTGACAACAGATCACCTTTCGCACTTAGAGAACCCAATGTTTGAGAAGTTTGAAGAAGGAAACATTGATGATTATTTCCCCGATGAGCAACTTTACGCCATGGTAAGTGTTTCAACTTTTGATGTAACCTGGTTTGCAGATTTTGCTAATTACTTGGCTGCTAGGGAACTCCCTAAAGATATGACTTATCAAGAGAAGAAGAAATTCTTCTCTGACTTGAAATATTACTTTTAGGAGGATCCTTTCTTGTTTAGGATATTTAAGGACCACATGATCTGACGTTGCATGGCATGGCCCAAAATGTTGAATATTCTTCATCATTATCATGCTGAACTAGCTGGTGGTCATATGGGAGCTAATAGGAATGCTCAAAATGTAATATCCTCATTTATGCCCTAGAAGTTTTGAGTATGTTGTTGTTATTGTGGTTGTTGATATATATATTGGGAAGTGAATGTTTGTGCATATATGTGTTAAATTGTAAGAGAAAAGAAATGGGAAGAGAATGTATATGTATATGTGTTTTGGAGAAGAAATTTAGGGTTTAGAGACAAATGTATATGTTGTTTATATGATGATATAATTAACATATACATTGGTCAAATGAAGAGTCAAGGTGATGGTTAAGTGGAAGAAGATATTTTTGGTTGTTAATGAAATTACTATAAAGGGCTTATATGAGACAAAGAGTTAGTTATATGGTTAAGGGTGTTTTGGTAATTTTCCTTATAAGATGCATGGTGGAGATTAAAAGAAGAAAAGGTGTTTGACTTGTGCATTTTCTTCTTTCTTTCTTGAAGTGGCCGGATTCTCCATAGACAAAGAGAGAAAGAGAGGTGATCTTGAGGTTTGAAGCATTTTGAAGAAAGAAACAAGGGTTTTGGTTAAAGATTTGTGGATTTCTTCATTTGAGGTAAGATCTTTTCTCTAATTTCTTCAATTCTTTTGAAGTGGTATGATTAAGTTTCTTATGGTATGATTATAAGTATTGATTTTGCTTGATAGATGAGAAGTTGGGTTGGTGTTGGTGATGGAAGAGTAAGATTGGTGTTTAGTGAAATTGTTTCTGTTTTAGGATTAGTAAAGGCTGTGACTTGTATGATTTTTAATTAATTTTAGAAAAATGTTCTTGAAGTGAATTTTTGATATGTTGTGCCTCTATGAGTCTAGAATGACTGAAAAATATGTTGATTCGATTTTGGAATGGTTATGAGTTTAGAAAAATTATTTTCATTAGACCTGTTCCAGCAGGTACCTTAACTGGGACAGCTATATTTCGGGATTTTTAATAAAATGTAGAAAAATCATATTCAATTGAATTTTGGATATGTTGTTTCTTAGTGAGTCTAGTATTTGAGAAAAATAATTTGGAACCACGTTGATTGAATTTGATTTATGGAATTCACAAAGTTCAGAACTGCTGCCAGGATGCAGGGCAATTGGGGCAGTCTGGTTAGGTGAACTATTTGACCAAGATTTTGTGTTCAGTTTGATCTGAAATTTTAAAGGGATGATTTTAAGATATAAAACTAAATTCTGTAAAAATTTTAGAATTTTTAGTCAAGTAGATTATTTTATACAATTTTTCAAAATAAGGATAAAATGGAGTTTAAAACCAGAATGTACTATTTATGGTTAGGGTTTTAATTCTTTGTTCTTCTTGCATTGCTTTGGTTCTCCAAAGGTAGGTTGGTCCTTAAACCTAACCCTAAACACTTTAAACACACTTGAATCAATGAATGTTATAATCAATTGTTCTTTGCCCTAATTGCATTGTTGAGATTGAACAATGTTATGTTGTGCATTGTGAATGGTAATGTGTTTCATGAGTAATGTGGAATGAAATGTTGATATTTATGAATGATGCTATGTGAGATATAATGTGATCATGGATGAGATATATATATATATATATATACTTGAATAATGAGATGTTATATTATGAAATGAAATGTGAAGCCATTGTTATTGGCTAAGATGATGTAATTGAAAGAAAGAAGGCATGTTTGCCTAAATGTGATGAGAATTGAGAATGGAAATGAATTGTTTGTTTAATATGTTATTCAGTTTCAGAGTTCTGGATTTGGGTGGCATGCTTAAGAAATGATGAAAGGTAACAGTCTTGCCGGGTTGAGGACCTCCTCATAGGTGTTGAGTTGATGGTCCAAGAGACTGGGTCTGTTACACTATGAGATACATGATTTGTAACAGTCTTGCCGGGTTGAGGATCTCCTCATATGTATTGAGTTGATGATCCAAGAGACTGGGTCTGTTACACTATCCATGGATAGAGATACATGTATATACATTGCCTACGGGCGTGATTATTGTGACTATGAACCAAAGCAGTAACTCTGAACTCTGAATATCGTATTAAATACTTGTTGGGCCCATAGGTGTCAGGGTTATATGAATGTCCTAAATAATGTCATGAGTTAATGAAATGAGATGTTGGTTATTGAGTATGATTGATTAATGTTGAATGTGGAAAGATGTTGAAATGTGGTATGCTCATATGACTATGATTTGTGAAATGCATAATTATGTGGTTAACTTTATATTTATGATATTGATCTTATCAATAACATATGTGGCATTGCATTACATTAAAGCATACCATTAGCATGTTTTATCTTACTAAGCCGTTGGCTTAGCGCGAATGTGATTCTTCGCGCAGGTGACAAGGAAGAACCAGAGAGTTCCTCTAGGCCGAGTCGAGCCTAGATTTTGAAGATTGAATAGTGGGCTTTAAGATCGAAGACTGACTGCCAAACATGTATAAATTTTATGTGTTGTAAAACTTGAGTTTTGATGTATATGAATTTGTAAATATTGTTACTTTCCGTTGCATAGTGAACAAAGATTTTATCTGTTGTATTTCATAATAAACCTTTACTTTATTTTGTACTAGAAGTGTAAATCCTTTTTGCAGGTTGTAGTTGAGGTTATAAGGGGGATTTATTGGAAGTGTATTGAGAATGATTTTGTTTGCATTGGTTTGTGTAAAAATGTTTTCAAAAAATTAGAAAAAAACCAGTTTTGTCGACACTTGGGATTGAATTTTTAGGCAAAACTATGGCAAAATTTCTATAAAAATCGGAACAAAAATTTGACTAAGTAAAAGTGGTAGCAACATTAGGATAGGGTGGCGCCTCTACTCAGCTTACACACGTAGGTCGGGAAGGGGTGTTACAATTTTTGGTATCAGAGCCTAGGTTTGAGATTCTCAACCTAGATCAATTGTAAGAAAAAGAATATTTTGATTTTTAAAGTGGGTTTTTGAGTAAAATACATGTTTTGGTATGGCAGTCTTTGATCTTTAATGAGGAATATTCTGCTGTGTTTGCAGATATAGGTAGAGATGGCATCTCATTCGCGACAATCTGTTGAGGGTAGTGCCGAGAGTATTGCTCCTGCTGAGGGAGCTAGGGTTGATAGTGTTGAGGAGGCACCTGCTTCGGTGTCGGGTAGACCAGCTGGGGAGGAGGTTCCGCCAGCCTGGTTTAGGCCTATGTTGGAAGCTATGAGACAAGCACCTGTGCAACCACAGCCACCGCCACCACCCCCTCAGCCTTCAGTACCAGTAAGGCACTATGATAAGCTAAGGAAATATGGAGCAGAGGATTTCTTTGGTACAGTTGATCCGGCTGTAGCAGAACAGTGGCTTGATAGAGTTCAGAGGGTATTTGTGCAGTTGCAAGCCACTTCAGAGGAGAAGTTTGACTATGCAAGATCTTTGCTACAGAAGGATGCCTACGACTGGTGGAAGACAGTGCCCCATTCTATGGATGATCCACCAACCTTGTCTTATGCGGATTTTCTGAGAGAATTTGAGTTGAAGTATACTCCTAGGGAGTATAAAGATGGGAAGAAAAGAGAGTTTCTAGATTTGAAGCAAGATCATCGGACCGTAACTGAGTATGAAGTTGAGTTTATTCGACTGAGTCAGTATGCTGGAGGTATCATTACTGATGAGATTGATAGATGTCGGCGATTTGAGGAGGGATTGAGGCCCTCGATCATGTGCTTAGTGGCTGGATCCAGATATCAGGATTTCTCACAGCTTGTGGCAGCAGCTCGAAGTGTAGAGCGAGCTCAAGTTATTGCAGCTGCTTCAGAGGAAGAGGTTAGGGTTAGAAGGCCCCAGTTCGAGGCAGGGTCTTCTTCTGCGAAGAGGGGTAGAGGAAGTTTTGTTCCTCGGAGTAGTAGGAGCCAGAGACCAGTGGGTAGGTCAGTGCAGTTCCAGAGGCAGAGATTTAGACCTGCAGCTTCAGTAGCGAGTGCTCCTACTCCTGGAGTTCAGAGATCCACCTTACCTGTGTGTAACCAGTGTGGTGGAAGACATGGGGGCGTTTGTTGGAGGCATAGTAGATCAGGGGTATGCTTCAGGTGTGGATCACCTGACCACTTTGTGAGAGACTGTCCTGAGAGGCAGGATCAGATGCCAGTTGATTCTGCTGCTTCTCGAGCTAGTGTGAGGGGAGGCAGAGGAGGCAGAGGTGCCAGCCGGGGAGGTAGACCAGGATTCAGTTCTAGAAGAGGTGCTACATCCAGGGAGGGTAGACCAGAGGAGGTTGGATCTTCCCAGAGGATGTATGTTATGCAGAGACAGCCAGATACATCGGCAGTCATAGCTGGTACTTTTTCTTTATTTAATACTCCAGTACTTGCTTTGATTGATCCGGGTTCCACACATTCATATATTAGTGCATCTGTTTTGCCTGTATCTGATTTGCATGCTGAGTCCCTAGGATTTGATGTGTTGGTAACAAATCCGTTAGGGCATAGTGTGGTTGTGAGTAAGGTGCATAGAGATAGTGCAGTAGTGGTGCAGGGTGAGGAGTTCCTTGGGGATTTGATTGAGATGCCATTTAAGGAATATGACGTGATCTTAGGTATGGATTGGCTATCTCGACATGAAGCTGTGGTGGATTGTAAAAAGAAAATTGTTTCTTTGAGAACGGGTGATGGTAGAGAGGTGATAGTATCTAATGAGCAGGAACAGCTAGCCTCCTTATTTGTTTCAGCTGTTGCAGCCAGGAGGTTGATTAGAAAGGGGTGTGAAGCCTATCTTGCTCATGTGGTGGATACTAGAGTGAAGGGTTCCCCTATTGATAGCATTGCCACAGTTGCTGAGTTCCCGGATGTGTTTCCAGAGGAGTTGCCAGGGTTGCCTCCTGAGAGAGAGGTGGAGTTCGGTATTGAATTGTTGCCTGGTACCACTCCTATCTCTATTACTCCTTATAGAATGGCACCAGCAGAATTGAGGGAGTTGAAAGTGCAATTACAGGAGTTGTTGGACAAAGGATTCATTCGCCCCAGTGTTTCTCCTTGGGGAGCTCCTGTGCTATTTGTGAAGAAGAAAGATGGTACTATGAGGTTGTGTATCGATTATAGGCAATTGAACAAGGTGACTATTAAAAATAAATATCCTTTGCCTAGAATCGATGATCTCTTTGATCAGTTGAAGGGAGCGTCAGTGTTCTCCAAAATTGATTTGAGATCTGGGTACCATCAGCTGAGGGTAAGAAGTGAAGATGTTCCTAAGACTGCTTTTCGGACCAGGTATGGGCATTATGAGTTTTTAGTTATGCCTTTTGGTCTAACGAATGCACCTGCAGCTTTTATGGATTTGATGAATAGGGTGTTTAGGCCCTATTTGGATCAGTTTGTAGTGGTCTTCATTGATGATATACTGGTGTATTCGCGGAATGAAGAGGAGCATGATATGCATCTGCGGATTGTGTTGCAGATTTTGAGAGAGAATCAGTTATTTGCCAAATTGTCGAAGTGTGAGTTCTGGTTGGATCAAGTTGCTTTTCTCGGACATATTGTTTCTGCAGAAGGCATCAGAGTTGATCCGAGCAAAGTTGAAGCCATTTTAAATTGGAGTCCACCCAAGTCTGTGACAGAGATTAGAAGTTTTCTGGGTTTGGCAGGCTATTACCGACGGTTTGTGAAAGGGTTTTCTTTGATAGCTACTCCACTCACCAGATTACTTCGAAAGGGAGTGAGATTTGTGTGGACAGATCAGTGTCAGGCTAGTTTTGAGCAGTTGAGAGAGTTGTTGACTCAAGCGCCTGTTCTTACTTTACCTGTTGAAGGCAAACCATATGTGATCTACAGTGATGCTTCACATAGAGGTTTGGGGTGTGTATTGATGCAGGAAGGGAAAGTTATAGCTTATGCATCTCGACAGTTGAAACCGCATGAGCTTAACTATCCGACCCATGATTTAGAATTGGCTGCCATTGTGTTTGCATTAAAGATTTGGCGCCACTATCTGTTTGGGGAGAAATGTTTCATCTACACTGATCACAAGAGTTTGAAGTATTTGGGTGTCCAGAAAGAACTCAATCTTCGTCAGAGGAGATGGTTAGAATTGATTAAAGACTACGACTGCTTGATTGACTATCATCCAGGTAAAGCAAATGTTGTTGCTGATGCCTTGAGTCGGAAGTCTTTAGCTGGTTTAACTGTTTACTCGCTCTCGTTGCTTGTTGAGTTGAGAGCATTGCATGCCAGTTTTGTACCTTGTGTTGATGGTGCATTATTGGCACAGTTGCAATTAAAGCCGATTTTGTTAGATCAGATCAAAGAAGCTCAGTTGGCCGATAAGAAGATTCAGAAGATTTTTTCAGATTGCAAGAATGGGAAGACTAGAGATTTTGTTGTGAAAGATGATGGGAGTCTCTGGTTTAAGAACCGATTGTGTGTACCCGATGATGCTGATTTGAAAAGAGTCATTTTAGAAGAAGCTCATCAGTCAATGTTTGCTATGCATCCGGGTAATACGAAGATGTATCATGATTTGAGACAGCATTATTGGTGGATTGGTTTGAAGAGAGACATTGCTGAGTTTGTATCGAAATGTCTCACTTGTCAGAAGGTTAAAGCAGAGCATCAAGTTCCAACCGGGTTGCTTCAACCATTGTCAGTGCCAGAATGGAAGTGGGAAAGAGTGACAATGGATTTTGTGTCTGGTTTGCCATTGACACAAAAGAAGCATGATGCTATATGGGTGATTGTGGATAGATTGACTAAGACAGCTCATTTCCTTCCGGTTCGAATGGATTACTCTTTGGAGAGATTGGCTGAGCTGTATATCCATGAGATTGTGAAACTGCATGGTGTTCCAACTTCTTTAGTGTCTGATCGAGATCCCAGGTTTACTTCCAGATTTTGGAAGAGTTTGCATAGTGCTTTAGGTTCTCGACTGCACTTCAGCACTGCTTTTCATCCACAGACGGATGGACAGTCAGAGAGGGTGATACAGATTATTGAGGACATGTTGAGAAGCTGTGTTATCGATTTCTCTGGAAGTTGGGATAGGTTTTTACCTCTTGTGGAGTTTGCTTACAACAACAGTCACCAATCCAGCATTGGTATGGCACCGTTTGAAGCATTGTATGGCAGACGGTGTAGGACACCTCTTTGTTGGAATGAGCTTGGAGATAATAAGTTGGTTGGTCCTGATTTGATTCAAGAAACTGAAGATAAAGTAAAGTTGATTCGAGGCAGGTTAAAAGCAGCTTCAGACCGACAGAAGTCTTATGCAGATCTAAAAAGGAGAGATATAGAGTTTGATGTTGGAGATAAGGTATTTCTGAAAGTGTCTCCTTGGAAGAAAATTTTGAGGTTCGGTCGGAAAGGAAAATTGAGTCCTCGTTTCATTGGGCCGTATGAAGTGTTAGAAAGAGTTGGGCCAGTGGCGTATCGACTTGCTTTGCCACCTGAGTTGGATCGTATTCATAATGTATTCCATGTTTCTATGTTGAGGAGATATAGGTCGGATCCATCTCATGTGTTGCCATTTGAGTCTATTGAAGTGAGCCCAGATTTGACATTTGAAGAGGAACCAGTTGCTATCTTGGCACGAGAAGTGAAAGAGTTAAGGAACAAGAGAGTGCCATTGGTGAAGATTCTTTGGAAGAATCATGCAAAAGAAGAAGCGACTTGGGAAAGTGAGCATACCATGCGAGAGCAGTATCCGCAATTGTTTCAGCTTTGATATCAGGTAATTTCGAGGACGAAATTTTCTTTTTAGAGGGGGAGAATTGTAATATCCTCATTTATGCCCTAGAAGTTTTGAGTATGTTGTTGTTATTGTGGTTGTTGATATATATATTGGGAAGTGAATGTTTGTGCATATATGTGTTAAATTGTAAGAGAAAAGAAATGGGAAGAGAATGTATATGTATATGTGTTTTGGAGAAGAAATTTAGGGTTTAGAGACAAATGTATATGTTGTTTATATGATGATATAATTAACATATACATTGGTCAAATGAAGAGTCAAGGTGATGGTTAAGTGGAAGAAGATATTTTTGGTTGTTAATGAAATTACTATAAAGGGCTTATATGAGACAAAGAGTTAGTTATATGGTTAAGGGTGTTTTGGTAATTTTCCTTATAAGATGCATGGTGGAGATTAAAAGAAGAAAAGGTGTTTGACTTGTGCATTTTCTTCTTTCTTTCTTGAAGTGGCCGGATTCTCCATAGACAAAGAGAGAAAGAGAGGTGATCTTGAGGTTTGAAGCATTTTGAAGAAAGAAACAAGGGTTTTGGTTAAAGATTTGTGGATTTCTTCATTTGAGGTAAGATCTTTTCTCTAATTTCTTCAATTCTTTTGAAGTGGTATGATTAAGTTTCTTATGGTATGATTATAAGTATTGATTTTGCTTGATAGATGAGAAGTTGGGTTGGTGTTGGTGATGGAAGAGTAAGATTGGTGTTTAGTGAAATTGTTTCTGTTTTAGGATTAGTAAAGGCTGTGACTTGTATGATTTTTAATTAATTTTAGAAAAATGTTCTTGAAGTGAATTTTTGATATGTTGTGCCTCTATGAGTCTAGAATGACTGAAAAATATGTTGATTCGATTTTGGAATGGTTATGAGTTTAGAAAAATTATTTTCATTAGACCTGTTCCAGCAGGTACCTTAACTGGGACAGCTATATTTCGGGATTTTTAATAAAATGTAGAAAAATCATATTCAATTGAATTTTGGATATGTTGTTTCTTAGTGAGTCTAGTATTTGAGAAAAATAATTTGGAACCACGTTGATTGAATTTGATTTATGGAATTCACAAAGTTCAGAACTGCTGCCAGGATGCAGGGCAATTGGGGCAGTCTGGTTAGGTGAACTATTTGACCAAGATTTTGTGTTCAGTTTGATCTGAAATTTTAAAGGGATGATTTTAAGATATAAAACTAAATTCTGTAAAAATTTTAGAATTTTTAGTCAAGTAGATTATTTTATACAATTTTTCAAAATAAGGATAAAATGGAGTTTAAAACCAGAATGTACTATTTATGGTTAGGGTTTTAATTCTTTGTTCTTCTTGCATTGCTTTGGTTCTCCAAAGGTAGGTTGGTCCTTAAACCTAACCCTAAACACTTTAAACACACTTGAATCAATGAATGTTATAATCAATTGTTCTTTGCCCTAATTGCATTGTTGAGATTGAACAATGTTATGTTGTGCATTGTGAATGGTAATGTGTTTCATGAGTAATGTGGAATGAAATGTTGATATTTATGAATGATGCTATGTGAGATATAATGTGATCATGGATGAGATATATATATATATATATATACTTGAATAATGAGATGTTATATTATGAAATGAAATGTGAAGCCATTGTTATTGGCTAAGATGATGTAATTGAAAGAAAGAAGGCATGTTTGCCTAAATGTGATGAGAATTGAGAATGGAAATGAATTGTTTGTTTAATATGTTATTCAGTTTCAGAGTTCTGGATTTGGGTGGCATGCTTAAGAAATGATGAAAGGTAACAGTCTTGCCGGGTTGAGGACCTCCTCATAGGTGTTGAGTTGATGGTCCAAGAGACTGGGTCTGTTACACTATGAGATACATGATTTGTAACAGTCTTGCCGGGTTGAGGATCTCCTCATATGTATTGAGTTGATGATCCAAGAGACTGGGTCTGTTACACTATCCATGGATAGAGATACATGTATATACATTGCCTACGGGCGTGATTATTGTGACTATGAACCAAAGCAGTAACTCTGAACTCTGAATATCGTATTAAATACTTGTTGGGCCCATAGGTGTCAGGGTTATATGAATGTCCTAAATAATGTCATGAGTTAATGAAATGAGATGTTGGTTATTGAGTATGATTGATTAATGTTGAATGTGGAAAGATGTTGAAATGTGGTATGCTCATATGACTATGATTTGTGAAATGCATAATTATGTGGTTAACTTTATATTTATGATATTGATCTTATCAATAACATATGTGGCATTGCATTACATTAAAGCATACCATTAGCATGTTTTATCTTACTAAGCCGTTGGCTTAGCGCGAATGTGATTCTTCGCGCAGGTGACAAGGAAGAACCAGAGAGTTCCTCTAGGCCGAGTCGAGCCTAGATTTTGAAGATTGAATAGTGGGCTTTAAGATCGAAGACTGACTGCCAAACATGTATAAATTTTATGTGTTGTAAAACTTGAGTTTTGATGTATATGAATTTGTAAATATTGTTACTTTCCGTTGCATAGTGAACAAAGATTTTATCTGCTGTATTTCATAATAAACCTTTACTTTATTTTGTACTAGAAGTGTAAATCCTTTTTGCAGGTTGTAGTTGAGGTTATAAGGGGGATTTATTGGAAGTGTATTGAGAATGATTTTGTTTGCATTGGTTTGTGTAAAAATGTTTTCAAAAAATTAGAAAAAAACCAGTTTTGTCGACACTTGGGATTGAATTTTTAGGCAAAACTATGGCAAAATTTCTATAAAAATCGGAACAAAAATTTGACTAAGTAAAAGTGGTAGCAACATTAGGATAGGGTGGCGCCTCTACTCAGCTTACACACGTAGGTCAGGAAGGGGTGTTACACAAAAGGTGCTAGAATTAGGATTTTATTGGCCCACGTTGTTTAGGAATAGCTATGATTTTGTGAAATGTTGTGATCGTTGTTAGAGATTTGGAAACATCTCCTCTCATGATGAGATGTCCCAAAATGGAATTCTAGTGTGTGAAGTCTTTGATATATGAGGGATCGATTTTATGGGACCATTTCCTAGTTCTTTTGATAAAAAATATATTCTTGTAGCTATAGACTATTTTTCCAAATGGCCTAAATCCCAAGCTTTAGCAACAAATGATGCCAGGGTAGTGATGAGGTTTTTGAAAAAGTTGTTTTCAAGATTTGGTACACCAAAAGCGATCATAAGTGATTGGGGTACTCACTTTTGTAACACGCGGTTCGAGAAAGTTTTCAAAAGGCTATGTGTTACACATAGGTTATCTTTTCCTTACCATCCCTAAACTAGTGGCCAAGTTGAGAACACGAATAGAGAAATAAAAAAGATCCTTGAAAAAACTGTAGAACGATCCCAAAATGACTGGTCTGAGAAATTAGACAATGCTCTATGGGCCTTTAGGACTGTATTCAAAACTCCATTGGGTTCTATGCCATTTAGGCTAGTATATGGAAAGGCTTGTCACTTACCTGTGGAGATTGAACATAATGCTTATTGGGCTATAAAATAGATTAACCTTGATCTAGCTAGTGCAGGTGACAGGAGGAAATTACAGATCAATGAGCTGGATGAATGGAGATTACAAGCTTATGACAATGCAAGGAAGTATAAGGAGCGGACTAAGAGATGGCATGATGCTCACATTAAGGAATGAAAAGAGTTTCAAGTTAGCAATCAGGTATTATTGTACAATTTTAGGCTTCGACTTTTTCTAGGTAAGTTAAAATCAAGATGGTCTGGTCCATTTACAGTCAAAGAGGTTTTTCCCTATGGGACAATTGAAATTACTCACCCAGAGAAAGGGACTTTTAAGGTTAATGGGCAAAGGCTTAAACTGTATTTAGGGGGGGACTTGAGTGATGAACCAATCCCAAGACTAATGAAGAAGGTTTTATACCTCCAAGACTAAAGATGAACCAATCCCAAGCATCTAACTAATAGGACATTAAAGAAGTGTTGTGTGAGAGGCAACCCACTGTTTTATTTGTTTTGATATTTATTTCTTTAATTTTCAAGTAGTTTGTTTTGTTGTTTTTTTTATTCTTCTATCATTGGTTCGTGGTGTGTTTTCCTTGAATTCATTTGAATTTGTAGAGGAAAATTTTTTTAAGGGCCAACTTGAGCCTATTTGAGGACATGCTCGTCTGAGTGGGCGCGCCATTAATTTTAAGAGACAGTAGCTAGGACACAACCTGTGTCACTGGACATGTCATTTAGATGGCACCACAGTAGCTACAACACCCCCATTGACATGCCTGTGTCATTGGCCGTGTCATTTTAGTTAAATTTGAGAATCACAGTAGCTACAACACGCCTAGTGACATACCCGTATCACTGGCCGTGTTGATTTAAATTAGTCACAGTAGCTACAACACGGCCACTGACACGTCCGTGTCAGTGAACATGTCATTTTGTTCAGAAATAGTAGTTATGACATGCCCACAGACATGGCTGTGTCAATGGGCATGTCCATGAGTTTTTAAGTTATGCCAAACATAATTTCCTCTCTCCTCTTCCCCTCTTTTTTGATTTTCTCTCAATTTTTTCACACTCCCACACTCGAAATCACATACCCATTCATCCTAGAGGAGATTTTGACTCCCATTTCATGATTTGGAGAGGATTTCATCCATTTTCCCTCGCTTTTATTGCATTTTTTTATGCTATTCAGGTACACACTCTTAACTTTTGAAATGTTATTTTGTTATTTGTGATTTCTTGTGATTTGTTTGGAGATTCTTGTGAGTGGTTTGAAGAGTCTTTGAGATCTGTTGATTGTTGGCTTTGTTTTTGTTTAGTTGGATTCTAGAGACCCTATTCTACTTTATTGTGGATTTGTTTATTTGCCAAAGCTAGTTTCTAGGGATTTTGAATTTTTTTTACTATAGGCTTTCGAGTTTTATTTGAATTTTATGGATGTTTTGTGATTTACTCATTATGTTTTTTACTCTATGGGTAGAATTGAGTTGCGTATATTGACACACTATTTTTGATTATTTATGCATAATGAGTCGACATCCTATATTTTGTTGCGCTGGGCTATAGAGATATTGAATTGGGGCAATGCTTGGTAATTGATTATTGCATAAGTTTAAAAAAATAGAACACAAAAGGAGATTGCCCTTGTTGAGAATTTATTCATTGTTCTCTTGTTGGTTTAGTGCCATTACTGTTATTATTTGATAATGCCTTACTATTGTTGGTTTCATTGGGTTGGTATATTATGTCGCTCTTTTTGAATTGTTTGGTGTATTTTTTTTAGGCTATTCTGTTTTGTTTTGCAGATCATGGGTCCTCGCAAACAAATACCATCTAAATTACCAACTAAGCGTGCTAGAGGTGAAGGTAGGTCAGGCCGACCTGCTAATCTCAAAGTTCATGGCCGGCCACAAATTCCTTCAATTCTCAACTGCAGAGGAGCAAAGATGGTTTGAACTGTTAGTGAACAAGGACTAGTCACCACCTAGGGTTTTGGATTGGGGTGCCATGGAGTGAGCCAACATAATGACTGAGGTTCAGGAATTGATCAACCAGTCGGGATGGGAACAACTCTTCTCCATCAGTGAGCCTTCCTATAGAGAGTTAACCCTGGAGTTCTGCATTTTTCATTTTGATAAAAACAAGATCTCCATCATCGAGTCGATGATGAAATTTCGGTTGGGCGGTCAGTGATTTCACATGACCATCAACGAACTTGGCATACATTTGGATTTATTTACTGAGGAAGAGGTGTAGACCGTAGAGTATCTTAACTTTGAGGTGGACTTTGCAGAGTATGATATCATTCTTCCCAGGGTTTGGAGCACATTTGCACCAAATGCCGTCAAGTATCATCCAAAGGTATCCAAGACATAAAATTTTGAGTCCTTCCCTTGTCGAGTAGTGCATAATCTATTGGTTCACATCATTGTGGCTCGGCTTAGCAGTACGGGATTTATTGGCCTAAGGGAGCTATTTTTCTTAAAATGCATGGTCCATAAGATCTGGTGCAACGTAGCTCATGCTATCATGCATTTTTTCTATGAGTAGTCCAAGAAAGGGGCATCGGGTAACTTGCACGGTGGCATGTGTAATATCCCAAATTATACCCTAAAATTTTTGGAATGATTATTGTTGAAATTGGATTAAATGATATAAAGTATAAATGTTTAAGTGGGAAGATAAGAAAGGAAAGATAAGTGTGTATATGTTGTATATATAGAGATATATATAACATATACAAATCAACTTTTATTTAAAGGTCAAATGAGATTTATTAAATTATTTTATAAATGGAAATTAAATTAAGTGGAAGATGATATTTATATTATTTTATTATTATGATTGCTTGGTTGTTATTGAAAGAGAGGTTGTGTGGTTTAAGAAGTTTGACTTTGCTCTTTCAATCAACTTCATCTTCTTCTTTCTTCTCTTTGGCCGGCCATCACCATTGCTTGATGGAGAGTGATTTTTGTTCTTCATAACTCAAGATTGAAGGGCGTTTCAAGAGATCAAGTTGGAGTTTGAAGGATTTTCCTTATTTTTGGTAAGTTTCCCATTTGTTTCTTTGATTTTCTTTTGAGTTGGTGTGCTGAGCTTGGTGTATGGTTGTTGTTGAGATATGTATGTATAATTATGGTGTATTTGAGAGTTTTTTGTCTTATTGGTTTTGATTTTGGGGTTGGTTTGAAGGAAAGGTTAAGTTTGGTGATGGAAAGCAAGTGTTGTGTTTTGTGTATGTGATGAGTTGTGATGATGGTTGTGCTTTGTGTTTGATGTATGTATTGAGTTGTTTTGGTGTTTTTGCAAGTTTATTATGGTTTATTGATGTGTTTGGTTAAGTTTGTTTGGAGTGGAAGATGGTAAAAGTAAGAGGTTTGTTGGATGTGGCATTGTTGGTGTCAGAATCAGGATTTTTAGCCTGACACACCCATGAGCACGACCAAGTCTTTGGGCATGTCAATGGTTCTATTTTTTGGATGGGTGACACGACTAGTGACACGCCTATGTCACTGAGCGTGTCATAACTTCTGTGTTGGAGTAGTATTGACACGTCCAGTGATACGCCCATGTCACTAAGCGTGTCATAGCTACTATGATGATGGTGGATTGGCAAGACCAGTGACACACCCATGTCACTGAGCGTGTCAAAGCTTCTGTGTTGTGAGTTTAGGGCACAGTCAGGGACACGCCCGTGTTGTTGAGCATGTCATGTGTAGAGTTTGCCCTAGTTGGTTCTTATCCATATTATCTCATGTGTATCTCTAAGTGAGTGTGTATGATCACTTTTGGATTAGGTTTTGAAGAGATTGAGTTGCCCTAATCCAAGTGTTGAAAGATTCTTGAAAGAGGAAGTGATTAGTTTGGTGTGAGTTGCTCTTGAGGTAAGTACAAACCCTACATGATTGAATACATTTACATGACTTTGGGACTTAGCACATTTGGATGTAAATGTGTTAAGTAATCTATTACATTGTTGATATAATTGATTAATGCTATGATTTGCATAATGTGAAAGATAAAATGATCATTCAAAATGTTTGTACAATGCAATTGGTTATGTATACCCTAATGATGAGATGTTAAGCCATTGTTGTTGGCTATAATGATGCAAATGAAATAATTGGGATAAGGTTGCCTAAATGATTATGAGAAAATGAGAATGGAATTGATAATGAAATAATAAAAGAATTGTGTGCCTAATATGTTATTCAATTTTCAGAGTTTTGTTATTTGTGGCATGCCTAAAAGTAACAATCCCTTGAAGCTGGGTTGGGCTTGGTACTTGAAGCCAAGTTGGGTTGAAGTTTAGCATGCTTAGCTCCCCTTGAAGCTTGGTTGGGCCTAGTCCTTGATGCCTAGTTGGTATGTTACATATGAGATGTTTCTCATTGTGATAATGATTCGCATACGGGCTTAATAAATGTGATTATTGGACCAAAACAATAACTTTGGAATTTGAATGACATATTAGTTTCTTTTGGGCCCATGCTTGTCTTTGTTTAAATGTGAATCATGAATGATGAAACAATTGAATAATATAATTTAATGTAAGGTTTAGAAATATGATATTCTTGTGGATTGTTTATAATGTTTGGAAGTATGAAATTTGCACTATATTGAAGCATATTGTTATTTTGGTTTGTACCACTAAGCCTATTGCTTAGCGCGATTGTGGTTCATCGCGCAGGTGACAGGGTAGATCCGGTGAAACCGGATAGTTCAGCTAGACCGAGTCGAGTCTAGGCTTGTGAAATGTTGATTGTGGACTTCAAGATTAGAGACGAACTGCCAAACATGTATAAACTCTATAAATTTTGTAAATATTGATTTTTATGAGTATATGTAAATACCGCGACATTTTCCGCTGCTTAATAAACAAATGTTTTATCTATTATGTTTTATAATAAAGCTTAAATGTTTTAAGTTTTCTCATATTATTGCTAAAAGGAAAGATTGGTTTATTTAATATACACTGTGACACTCCTATATCCGGTATATGTATATTACAGATGTGGTTATATGTAGTGTGCGTATATGGGGTATAGGGGTGTTACAACAAGTATATTACGAGACTCGCTCATAGCTTGGGGGTGTTGGATGGATGCCTCCAGATGACTTTGGATGGGCTCCCCAAACTGTTGGGCATGGATACTTTAAAACAGTTGAACTGGGAGAATGTGGTGGAACTGCAAGTGCCACCCATAAATTTTGAGCCAGTTCCACCCACGAAATTTGTGCCAGTTCCTCCTGCTCCCACTTCTGACATACCTCCACCTCCACTAATAGACGTCCCCGGCCCTTCCACCATTGCCAAATCTTCTTCCTCAGCAAAAAATGTCGAGCTGAACCAAAATAAGTTATTGACTAAGCAGGATCAGATCCAGTGTTCCATAGAGCAACACTACTCATCCTTCCAAGCGCAACTGGATCATGAGATACTGAGGAGGCAATGGCTCGAGCAATCTATGCTCGAGTTCTAGAGGCATTAGGGATTTAGCCCTTCGCAGCCACCACCACCACCGTACCAGCCTTCAGTGCCCCATGTTGACATCTTCGATGATGATGATAGCTATGATGCTAGTGCCAGCGGTGATAATACCGGCACTAGTAAAGATTCCAGAGCCGAGCCCATGACCGACTGATTCATTTTGTTTATTGATTTTCTTTTCTTATCATTTTTATTTTCTTATGAATTCATGTACGTTTTATTTTTAATATTTTCATGTTTTTGTTTTTTATTATTCTTATTTTTATATATGTCTTTGAACCTTCACCATTCTCTTTGTCAATTTTTTTATCCTGTAGCTCCTTCGGCATTGCAATACTTTTGGAACCCTATTCATATATGTCAATTCAGGACATGTCAGGGTATTTTTCTCTCTTTTGTTCTTTCTATTATTTTATACACATTGGGGACAATGTGTGTCTTAAGTGTGGAGGAGGGGCATATTTTATAAATCCAGAGACATGGGCGTGTTATTGAACGTGCCATTACTCCTGACTTATAGAAGCTGTGACACGCCCAATGACATGGGCATGTCCCTGACTTTGTCCCTAACTCAACATTACAATAGCAACAACATGCCCAAGGACATGGGTGTGTCACTGCCCATGTCATTAAAGTTCGAAATAACACCGTTGACATGCCCACAGACACGGGCGTGTCCATAGGCATGTTAGACAAAAATATCCGGCCTATAAAATTTGAGCTAAAGAGCGAATTAGGGATTGAGTTTATTTTTTAGAGCCGACCTCCCAAGAAAAAGAGAGTTTTTGGCAGCCAAGAGTGAAGATGAAGACCTAATTCCTGCGAGATTTAATCAAAGATGGAGGATTAAAGTGAAGAAACACAAATAGTTCATTATGGATTGTTTGAATTATTTTACTTATTCCCTCTATTTTGGTTTTCTGGTTATGAACATGAGCAAAACATTTTATCTATCTAGATATTGATGAACCCTAACTTTATTGTATCAATTGAATAGTTCTTATTAAATTAAATCATTTGATTGAGTTGTTTTATCCTTTTGATTCTTAATTTCTTATTTCTAATTGATAATAGCATGCTTATTGGTTGGTTGCAATTTTCATATTACTGACTTGAGAAAGCTTGATATGAACAAAATGCTCATTAGGATTGAGGGTTGATTGGAGTGCTAAAGATAGACTTACAAGACCCTTTGGTTTAAAGTTCCTTGTTTTTATTGCAAGATCTATTTAATTATGTTTGAGAAGAGATTCCTAGCATTCTACTTAGTGATTAGGGATTGATTCACTTGAGAGAGATTTTAATCTAATTTAGGGGAATGCCAATTTAGCTCCATTATTTGATTTAATTGAATTGATATTCATAAATACTTCTTATGGCTAGGGGGACTCAATATCTGGATAGTATTTTCATCACCAACTTTTGTTGCATAATATTCATTTTTTCTTCACTTTAGTTTATTGAGTATTTGTCTTTTATTTTAATCATCACACAAACTATTGATTCACTAAAAAATAGTTAAAATTTGCACTAATATTTGACCTTGTCCCCAATGGAATGATATCTTACTCACTGTTTCATTACTTGAGTGACTTGTGCACTTGTGGTAACACTGTGATAGCATAGATCCGTCATCAATCTACTATGTAAGGCCTTCATCCAATAATATGGGTATAATGCTAAATTGAAAGTTACCTTAATGAAGGTGGAGTCCATTAGACAAAGGCCAAATGGGAACTTCGTGGACTATTTGAAGAGGTGGAGGAATAAGGCTGCATTGCTCAAGAGAATGCCTGATGAATCTGATCAAATTAGAATAATTGTGAGAGGGGTGTTGCCTAGCCTTCGTGAAAGGATGTCTCATACACTCATTTGGGATTTCAAGGACCTTTTGCAAGATGGTCTACAAATTGAAGAGTGGGAAAGGGAGAAGAACCACTTTTCAACAAGAAGGATTGAGAAAGGAAACTACCAGTAGGGCTATTAAAGCACGCAAAAGGAAGTTGATGTTAATGTGATTGGTCAAGGAAATAAAAGACAGTTCTCAGAGCTGGGAAAAACTATATCTTAGGTTTTCAATAAGCTACAAAAGGAGGGACTATTACAACCATTGGCCCCTCGACCATTGCCAAATCGTTTACCCCTAAAATTTGATACTAAGGCTTGTTGTTAATTTCATTAGTCTTAAGGACATTAGACCGATAGATGTACCCGATTGAAGCATGAGATCCAAGATCTAATCGACAGTGGTAAGCTACCTGAGCTGGACAAGCTAAATACCAAGAATAATCCTTTGCCTAAATTTGGAAGAGTACCACCACTTGCAACCTTCATGGTAGGAAGAGGATTGGAGGAAAATTTTATCTTTTTCCTCTTTTCAAGACGGGAGTATTGAAGATGTGGAATAAGGAGAAATTTTATTCAACAAACTTTCATTAGCTTGGAGTGTTGCTATATTTATTTTGCGTTCTTAAATATTTAATAGGAACAATTATGTTTTTCAAATTTAAAGTTGTTTGAATAAATTATTTTCATCAAATTTTTATTGGTATTTGTTCATTTTGGTGCTCAACCAATGATGAGTCTAGCTTGATAATAATAAATTAATATATCTATGAATCATGATTTGAATGACTTTACTAGATGAGGGAATTTTTCTATAGCATCGAGTTGTGTATGCTTACTTAGAGAGGGCTCCTGTATAATGACCTTTGTCTAGGTCCTAGTCAGTCTTAGAACATGTTTGGACAAACTTTTGAGGCAAAATTGAACTTTGCTTATTTAAGGAAGAGATGATCTAGGCATTGTTTGGTTAAGCCAAAAACTAGTGTCCACCCAATTAAATATCAATCCCTAGTTATGCCTTTGAGCCTTCATAAGATTTCAAGTTTCTCTTTATTGACTTATAAGCCCGATGACCCACCCTGAGTTGTTGTTACACTTTTGACAAGTCTTATGATCACTAAGGTGAAGAGGCAAGAAAATCAAAGAAAGGAATACGTAGTCAAAACCTTGAGGACAGTTATAGTTCTCAAGACCATAAGGGTAGTTAAAGTTCACCTGATATTAGACCTAATATCTCCAATTCGCTAAGATGATATCAGAACAACAAATAATTTATCCTCACTAAAGTAGACTCACTCTATTCCACTCATCTATAGTCAAGACAATTCTTCTGGAATTAAGACCCAATAATAAAGAAAAAGAAGAAGAAGAAAAGAGAAATGAAAAAAGAAAAGAAGAAAAAAGAAGAAAAAAAAGAAGAAAAAGAAAAGAAAATAAAACTTGAAACGGTTCAGAAAGCCAACCAAGTTCTCTTTTACCTAAAGCAGCAGAAGGCAAAGATAGTTTGACTTAAATTAGGTCCAACCCAACCAACGTTTCAATCAAAATCAGAGAAAAAAGGAAAAAGACCATCTAGTTTTTGAAAGTCCTGTAGAGGAAAAGGACGAACTGATAAAATGCCAAAAAAACAAAAACAGGGTTGAGAGAGAGAAAAGAAAAGAGAAAAAAGGGAAAGAAATGTGGGTATCAAACTTTTTGCAAGGGCAAAGACTGTCCCAATCAAGATCTAGATTAATGCCAAGAAGATGGGAGAACACTCAAAGCTCTATGTTTTCATGCTCCCAACTGTCTAAAGTTCCAACAAGCGGTTTGTAGTGTGAAGGTTTGTCCATTGTGTCACATCAGCTCCAATCTCAAAATGGCTTTCATTAACCCATGTCCCTTATAGACCCCATTTCAAGCCTATCAAAGACCTGTTGATCTCTCTTGGTAGGTAGAGTCTATTAGTGGAGATAGTTTGAATAAGCATGCATATGAGATAGATAATATATAAACCCAATGAGACCTTTGGCCAAGTAATGTGTATGTGCCTATCTGAAGTGCAACAATTCTTGCTCAAATAGAAATGATTCCCGAGTTTAGTACCGTAACTAGGGTTTTCATTTTAAAAATATGTTAATTTGGAAAGTTGAGTCGTAAGGTACAATGACACTAATTTGACAAAGCCAAAATATTATTTTAAGATTCTTTTTTTTAAAAAGAGTGTTTTTGTCATACCAAACCTTCAAGTTAAGGGAAGTATGTTGCATGGTCAAACCTTGAAGGACACATTGGGCAAAATAAAAGATTATTTGCAAGGTTGTGAAGAAGTTACCAAATGGCGTGGATGTATCTCTGGTACTTGGGATCTTCACCACTCATGTCCTTGGCATCTTAAAGATAAAAGCCATAAATACAAAGCCTTTTTCCATTCCAATGCAAGACCCAAATGAGCATTTAGAAGAAACCAACGAGAACACTTCAGCTGATCACCTCAGTCTGTGAGTCGATGGAACCACTGTAAGTATTAGTCATGTATATCATGCATACATGAGCATATCACATTATTTTTTTCTTGTATTGTACTGTTTATTCTTTGTCAAAGTGAACAACAAACACCCTGCAAAGTAAAGAATCAAAAGAAGAAATAAAATCAGGGGGTATGGAAGGCCCATTGCTTAAGGAAGCTCCAGTCACTTTATAAAGATAAGAGATGCATACTTGTGTGAAGAACTAGACAACACACACTAATAAGAGCCTACATTGGAAAAATCATTGGTTTGAGCCAACACAAGGGGCATAACTTTCTCCTTTCAATTGTTTTGAGTTTATGCGTGTACTCAATTGTGAGCAGGGATTTTTGCCCCCACTCCCAGTGGAATGGTTCTTGCGACTTCGACAATGTTTAGGCTCGGGGCCTTAGAGAACGCAGACCTAAGTCCGGAGAAAATGGAGTCGCCACCCGGACGGGTCGGGAAAAAGAAAGGGGTGGATGACTCGATTCCTAAGGAATCTCCAACCCCCTAATGGGTACGAAAAGTTGGGTACGTGTAGGGAAGGTGAGAAATGGCCCAGCACCCCCACAACGCCCAGTTCATTGGAACTGGCTTCCTTTACAAGTCTTAATATTATAAAATTCTTAAATATAAAAATATTATCCATATTACATACAAGAATTAAAATAAAGCATCGATATATTGAAAATCAAAACAATGTCCAAGCAAAACAAATAAATGGACACCCATCCGAAGATGGAAACATGCCCTTACATAATCCATGCCTAATAAGACACCCACCGAAAGGTAGAAACATGTCCTTTACATTAGTTCTAAAATAGAAAAGCAATTTAAATTACATGATATTTAACTAATGAGGTACCCACCAAGTGGAAACATACCTTTTACAACATTTGGAAATCTAAATAAATCGATAAAAGTAAATAACCATTCATCATAAATAAATCATTAATCAAAGATATCAATCAAAAAATAAAATAAACATCCATCAATGATAAACTAAATAAATCAAGCATTGAACTTAAATAAATCAACAAAGCATTGAAAATAAATTAAAGCATAATCAAATATAAAATTGAATAAGGCAAATAAGGATTCAAATTAGGGCTACTTTTTCTATTTAAGATTCTTTATTTCATGTGTTTAGGGTTTCAAAATTCATGGGTTTAAGCTACTGTGAGTTTTTAAAGGAATTAAAATGGATTAAGGTTTTATGTTTTAAGAGGTTGATAAAGTTCTTTGATTAACCAAATTATTGTTTGAGAAGTGAAATCATGAAATTAGGGTTTGAACACTTTAAAACATTTAGATTTGTGATTTACGGTTAATGAATTGTTATTTTTAAGCTAACTGTGTTTGAATTATAACATTTAGATTAATATGGCTTTTAAAGTTTTAAAGGATTAGGGTTTAGAAAAATTAGGGTTTAAGGTTTTAAGGGAGTTAAGGTTCACTATTTTGGGTTTTGGAGTTAAATTAGGGTTTTAGAATTTTAGAATTAGGGTTTTCATGAATGCATTAGATTTTAGAATTTGGAAAAATAATTGATAATTTTATGAAACTTTATGAAAATAAACAAAACGATTTAAAGTTTATAGAAACGGGAAAGATATTTTTTTGGGTTTTTGGAAAGAAACAGATTCAATTTATGGTTTTGAAGAATTGGAAGGCAAATTAGGGTTTTGAGATTTTTGAAGAAACAAAAATAACAATTTTAAGATTTTTGGAAAACAAATAAACGAATTAAGGTTTTTAAACTTTACAAAATGGTAAATCAAGGTTCTAGGGTTTTTTGATTTTGAAGAAACAGAAATTTTTTTAAGACTTTTGAATGATGAAGCTACTGTAAATTAATGAAACAAATAAAGAAATTCATAACTTCATTTGTTGATTCCACTAAAAATTACTTCTTGGATGAACAAGAACAAAGACAAGCTTTGCTGCTTTGATGGATTGAATTGCTTGTTTGCTCTCTCAAAAATGTTTGATTGATTCAAGGTTTTCCTCCTCAATTCTGGTCTCAATTTCTCCTCCTAATTTTCTGTCCCTTTTGTGTTGTTTTTGGTCTTATTTATAGAAGATTTTTTTGATTAATTCTAGTTTTTCAGGGAATATAACATTAATTAAGAAAAGAAAACAAAAACCAAATTGTATTAAGTTTCGCAAAAATTTGCGTCAGAAAATTTTGATGGCGAAAAAAAAATTACTGAGGAAAAATTGCGCTGACGAAAAAAAACTGCTGCGAAAAAATTGCACTGACGAAAAAGTTGCAGCAGCTAGCTGCGGCAGCGACGGCCGAAATTGGCCTGTGGGCCATTTCCCCGCAGAAATAATCTGCGGGCGAAATGGCCCAAGGCCATTTCGTCACCGATTTTATTTATTTATTTGTTTATTCTTATTACTATTTATTTGTTTATTATTTTTATTTTTTATTCACTTCACCATTTTTTAGTAAAATAAATATTAATAAAATTATTTTAGACTAATTAAAATATATCAGACCGGACTAGGTAAAAAATTAAGGGTCTACAGTTTGCCCCCTGCTTGAACGGTCTGAGACTTTAGTGAAAGAGAGTAAAAAGCAATAAGACTTAATTTTTAATGAGATAGTTACTTGAATTTGTTTTTGGGTACTTGGACCCGGTTCGAGTTCTGGACTTAATTTGGGTACTTGGACCCGAGATCGGGTACTTGAACCTGAGATTGAGCACATAGACCCAAGATTGGATTGAATTTTGGTACTTGGACCCGAGATTGATTTGATTTAGGTACTTAGACCCGAGATTAGGTACTTGGACCTGAGATTGGGCACTTGGACCCAAGATTGGATTGAATTTGGGTACTTGGACCCAAGATTGATTTGATTTGGATACTTAGACCCGAGATTAGGTACTTGGACCTGAGATTGGGCACTTGAACACAAGATTGGATTGAATTTGGGTACTTGGACCCCAGATTGATTTGATTTGTATATTTGGGCCCGAGATTGGGTACTTGGATCCGAGATTGATTTGATTTGGGTACTTGGACCCGAGATTAGGTACTTGGACCCGAGATTGGGCACTTGGACCCAAGATTGGATTGAATTTGGGTACTTGGACTCGAGATTGATTTGATTTAGGTACTTAGACTCGAGATTAGGTACTTGGATCCGAGATTGGGCACTTGGACCCAAGATTGGATTGAATTTGGGTACTTGGACCCGAGATTGATTTGATTTGGGTACTTGGACCCGAGATTGAATTTGATTTGGGTACTTGGACCCAGGATCGATTTGATTTAGGTACTTGGACCTGAGATTGGGTACTTGGACCCGAGCTTGAATTTTATTTGGGTACTTGGACCCAAGATTAGGTACCCGAGATTGGGTACTTGGACCCGAGCTTGAATTGATTTGGGTACTTAGACCCAAGATTGGGTACTTGGACCCGAAATTAGGTAGTTGGACCCGAGATTGGGTATTTGGACCCGAGATAGGGTACTTAGACCCGAGCTTAAATTGATTTAGGTACTTGGACCCGAGAATGGGTTCTTGGACCCGAGATTAATTTTATTTGGGTGCTTAGACCCCAGAATGAATTGAATTTTGGGTGCTTGGACCCGAGACTGAGTTTGACTAACCTTTTATTCAGTTGAGAAGTTTGATTGCTCCGGTTATTCTATGCATTGTGGTTTTTCACCCACAAAATGGATCTTCATCCTTTAAGATCGGGTCTTCATCCTTGAAAATGGATCTTCATACTTTGAGATCGGGTCTTCACCCTTAAAAGTGGATCTTCATCATTTAGACTTTGGGTCTTTACCCTTTGCAATATGGATCTTTATCCATTTGAAATCGGGTCTTTACCCTTGAAACAAGGATCTTTATCCTTTGAACTTTGGGTCTTTACCCTTTGAAATATGGATCTTTATCCATTTGAAATCGGGTCTTTACCCTTGAAACAAGGATCTTTATCCTTTAGACTTTGGGTCTTTACCCTTTTAAATATGGATCTTTATCCATTGGTAATCGAGTCTTTACTCTTGAAACATGGATCTTTATCCATTAGAGATCGGGTCTTTACCCTTGAAACATGGATCTTTATCCATTGGAAATCAGGTCTTTACCCTTGCTTCAACCTTTTTAGCTGGACTGATCTTTTGTCTTTTGCATCTTCATTCTTTTGAGAGTTCTAATGTTCCATTCTTTTGTTCTTCCTTTTTGCAAAAATTCAGCTATTTTTAATTGGACCTTATATCCTCTCCTTGCCCCCCCTGCGTGGAAAAATATTTGTAAGTGAGTTTGAAAATATTTTATATATAGACTCAAAAAATTGAAAAGGAGAAACTTTGCCCCCTGTGTAGGCTCAAACCCATGATTTTCTATGCGGGCTCTGATTGATGTTTTTGTCGTCTAGTTCGCCGCACAAGCACGTATTTCTTCTTTTACAAAACGACTGGAGCTTCCACAGGGAAATAGGCTTTTCGTGCCCTCTTGATTCAATATCTTCTTTTGATTCTTTACTTTGCAGGGTGTTTGCTATTCATTTTGACAAGGAATAGACAACACAAGACAAGAAAGTGTGATGTGATATGCTCATGTATGCGTGATATGCATGAATGATACTTACAGTCGTTCCATCGACTCACAGACTGAGGTGATCAGCAGAAGTATTCTCATTGACTCCTTTTCGACGCTCGTTCAAGTCTTACATTGGAATAAAAGAATGCTTCCCATTTATGACTTTTATCTTTGAGATATTGAAAACATGAATAATGGAGGCCCAAGCAGCAGAGTCAGGGATTCATCTATTTCAAACTTTGTCTCAGCATGTTAGTTGATAGCTTCTTCATGACCTTGCAAATAATCATTTCCTTTGCCCAATGTGTCCTTTGGAGGTTCAACATACTTCCCTTAACTTGAAGGCTTCGTGTGACAAAAATATTTTTTTTTTATTTTTTGAATTTTGATTTTGAAACCAAATGTTGGATTGCCAAATCAATGTCAATATAACTCAGGACTTGATTTTGCCAAATTAACATATCTATAACATGATAACCATAGTTACCGTACTAAACTCGGGAATCATTTCTATTTAAGCAAGAACTGTTGCACTTCAGATAGGCACATGCACATTACTTGGCCAAAGGTCTCAATGAGTTTAAATATTGTCTATCTCATATGCATGCTTATTCAAACTATCTCCACTAATAGACTCTACCTACCAAGAGAGATCAATAGGTCTTTGATAGGCTTGAAATGGGGTCTATAAAGGACACGGGTTTAAATGAAGGCCATTTGTAAGTTGGAGCTGATGTGACACAATGGTTAAACCTTCAAACTACAAATTTCTTGTTGGAACTTTAGACAGTTGGGAGCAATCTTTCTAGACTCCAAATTCCTTCTATCTTCTTGACATTAATCTGGATCTTGATTATGAAAATCTTTGTTTCTTTTCTTCTTCTCCCTTTTCTTTCTTTTTATTTTTCTCACTCTTTCTTTTCTTTGAGAATTTTATCATTTTGTCCTTCTTCCTTATAGGACTGCCAAGTACTGAACTTTCAAGAACCGAATGGTCTTTTCCCTTTTTCTTTGATTTTTATTGAATCTTTTGTTGGGTTAGACCAATTCAAGTCAAACTGTCCTTATAAACCAAATGGAAGCCTTTTGCTGCTTTAGGTAAAAGTGAACTCAGTTGGCTTTCTGAACCACCTTTTCAGGCTTTGTCTTTCTTTTTTCGTTTTTGTTTTCTTCTTTTGTTTTTCTTTTCTCTTTTCCTTTTTTCTTCTTTTTTTCTTTTCTTTTTCTTCTTTTCTTCTTTTTCAATTTTTTTCTTTTGTTTTCTTTTGTTGTTTTTTTTTGTTCTAGCTTTAAAAGAGTTGTCTTATTTGTACTAACTTGGGCTTCCAATAATGGATGAGTGGAGTAACATAAATCTTCTTTAACAAGGATAAATCATTTGTTACTCTGATGTTGTCTTGATATATTAGAGATATTAAGGGAACTTCAACTACCCGTATGGTCTTCAAAACTTCAACTATCTTCATGGTCTTGAGAACTTCAACTATCTTCATGGTCTTGAGAACTTCAATGTTCTTGACTAATCATTGCTTTCTTTGATATTCTTGCCTTTTCATCTTAGTGATCATAAGACTTGTCAAAAGTATCACAACAACTGAAGGTAGGTTATTGGGGTTTGTAAGCCAATGAAAAGAAAGTTAAAATTTTATGAAGGCTCAAAGGGACAACTAGGGATTGATATTTAATAGGGTGGATACTAGTTGTTGGTTCGTCAAACAATGCCTAGATCATCTCTCGCCTCGAAAGTTTATCAAAGCATGTTCTAAGACTGACTAGGACCTAGACAAATGTAATTATGCAGGAGCCCTCTCTAAGTAAGCATACACAACTCAATGCTATAGAGCAATTCCCTCACCTAGTAAAGTTATTCAAGTCATGATGCCTAGACACATTAATTTATAAACATCAAGCTAAATTCCTCATCGGTTGAGCACCAAAATGAATAAAAACCAACAAAATTTTTGATAAAAGTAATTTATTCAAACAAATTTGAAAAATACGATTGTTCTAATTAAATATTAAAGCAAAATTTGAAAAGCAATATTCAAGCTAAGGAAAGTTTGTTGAGTTAAGCTTCTTTTCCTTTCACATCTTCAATATCCCCATCTTAAAAGGATGATAAAACAAAATCTTCTTCAAATCCTTTTCCCACCTTGAAGGTTGCCGGTGGAGGTACTCTTCCAAACTTAGGCAAAGGATTGTCTTTTGTGCTTGTCTTATCAGGCTCAGGCAGCTTACCACTATCAATTAAATTTTGGATCTCGTGTTTTAATTGTAAGCATTTGTCTGTCTCATGTCCTTGTGTTTGATGAAACTCACAAAAGGCTTTAGTATTAAATTTTAAGGGTAAAGGATTTGGCAAAAGTCGAGGAGCAATGGCTGTAATAGTCCCTTCTTTTGTAGCTTGTTGAAGACCCAAGATAGAGGCTTCCCCGGATCTGAAAACTGCCTTCTATTTGCTTGACCAGTTGTATTGACATCAACTTCTTTTTGCGTGCTTTGATTTCCATACTGGTAATTCCCTTTCTCATTCCTTCTTATTGAAAAGTGATTTTTCTCCCTTTTCCACTCTTCAATTTGTAGACTAGCTTGGAGAAGATCTTTGAAATCCCTTATAAGGGTGTGAGACATCCTTTCACGAAGATTGGGCAGGACGCTTTTCACGATCATCCTTATTTGATCAGATTCATTGGGCCTTTTCTTGAGAAAAGCGACCTTATTTCTCCACCTTTTCACATAGTCCACAAAATTCTCATTTGGCTTTTGTCTAATGGACTAAACTGCCATTAAGGTAACTTTCAACTCGACATTATACCCATATTGCTGGATGAAGGCTTTGTAAAGCATATCCCAACTCTTTTGTGTTCCATCATCTAAGGTATTGAACCAATTTTGGACAACAGGATCCAATGAAAGCATGAAGTACCTTAGGGTTTGAGCCTTAGTAGCTTGGGCAGACTGCATAGCAATGATATACTGCTTCACATGGAGATGAATATTTTTGGTTCCATCAAACTTCATGAAAGATGGCATCTTGAACTTGTATGGAACTTCTTCATCCAGCTCAAATAATTTGTCAATCTCGGACATCTCTTCGGTCTTTAGTTTCTTCTCAAATTTCTTTTCTAAATCGGCAATCATCTTTTCAACATCAGATGTCTCGGTTTTTTCAATAGTTGCCTTCTCAACAACCTTCGGCTCCCTTTTGTCTTGAGGATCTTGGTAGTATTGAGCCCAATCATCATCATCAATGATCACTGTAGAACCTTAATTTTTGACCCAATCCGGTCCAATATGTTTTATTTAGTCTAAAATGATTTTTGTTGTCTAATTGGTCCAAAATAATTTTTATTAAATAATTTTTGCTTTAGTATCTAATTTTTTTAATAAAAAATAGAAATAAACAAAAAAATAAAAATAAAAATCGGAGTCGAAAAAATTAGCGACGAAAAAATCGTCGCGCGGGCCCGTAGGAAATTCCTGCGGGAGAAATCACTGTGCTATTTCGCACGCAGAAATTTTCTGCCTGCAAAATAGCTTACGGGCCCGCTCCGCACACGCTGCCGTAGATTTCTGTGGCAGAATTTTTTTCGGCAGCGCAAATTTTCCTACGCAAATTTTTCGAAACCTAATCCAATTAGGTTTTGGTTTGTTTTTTTTATTAATATTACTTACCTTAGCTAATTAGGAATAAACAACCTCAAACCACTATAAAAAAGGGCCAAAGGCAATTAATTTAAGGGAGGCAAAAATCCAAGAGTAGTTTGGAAAATTTGAAACCAAATCAAGGAAGGAAAATAAGAAATTCAATTCAACTTTTTTCTGGAACAGCAGTAGCACGATTTAGAGGATTCAAAGGCAAAAAAAGCTTGTCTTTGGAGCTAGCTCAACCAAGAAGAATTGTTTTTGGAGAAATCATCAAAAGAAGGTATGTGTTAATTAATTTTCTTTAATTAATTTTTTTTTACACAGTAGCAAATTTATGAAATCAAAATTAAAAACCTTTGAACTTTAATTTAGTTTTTCTAAAGCAAAAAAAAAAAAACCTTATTTCATTTGTTTATCTTCCAAAAGGCTTAAATTTGTTATTTTTTCTTCTTAAAAATCTTAAAACTCTAATTGAACATATTTTTCAACAAAACTAAGATGTAAATTCTGCTTCTTTTAAAATTTTAAAGTAGGTTCTATTTCATTCAAAAAGCCTTAAAAAACATCTTTTCTACTTATAAAAACTTTAATTTATTTGTTTAAATTCATTAAACTTCATGAAATTATCAAATTGATTTCTAAAACCCTAAAAATTATTCACCACCCGTGACCCTACTTCCAAAATATCAAATCCAAAATTCAACTTTTAAACCTAAAATAATGAACCCTAATCCTTTTAAAACCTTAAACCCTAATTTTTATGAACCCTAATCCTTTTAAAACATTAAAAAAACATAAAAACCTAAATTTTACACAGTAGCTTAGGAACCCAATAACCAAAAATCACAAATTAAAGTATTTTAAAGTGTTTAAAACCCTAGTTTCATGATATCATCATTCAAACCTTATTTTTTTTAATCAAAGAGTCTTACCAACCCTTTAAAACATAAAATCCTAATTTATTTTAATTCCATAAAAAGTCACAGTAGCCATAATTGGACTTTTATTTGCTTTATTCAATTCCATACTTGATTATGCTTTGATTTATTTCTTATGCTTTAATTTATTTAATTTCAATACTTGATTTATTTAATTTATCATGGATGGATGTTTATTTTATATTTTGATTAATAGCTTTGATGAATGATTTATTTATGATGAATGATTATTTACTTTTATCAATTAATTTAGATTTCCAAAAGTTGTAAGAGGTATGTTTCCACTTGGTGGGTACCTCATTGGTTAAAAATCATGTAATTTAATTTGCTTTTCTATTTTAGAACCTATGTAAAGGGCATGTTTCTACCTTTTTGGTGGGTGTCCTATTTAGGCATGTGATGTAAGGACATGTTTCCATCCTTGGATGGGTGTCCATTTATTTGCTTTGTTTGGACATTACTTTGATTTTAATATATTGATGCTTTCTTTTAATTATTGTGTGTAATATGGATAATGTTATTATATTTAAGAATTTTATAATATTAAGACCTGTAAAGGAGGCCGGTTTCAATGAACCGGGTGTTGTGGGGGTGCTGGGCCATTTCTCACCTTTCCCACACATACCCAACTTTCCGAACCCATTAGGGGGTTGGGAATTCCTTAGGAATCGAGTCATCCACCCCTTTCTTTTTTTCCCGACCCGTCCGGGTGGCGACTCCATTTTCTCCGGACTTAGGTCCGTGTTCTCTAAGGCCCCGAGCCTAAACAGTGCCGAAGTCGCAAGAACCATTCCACCGGGAGTGGGGGAGAAAATCCCCGCTCACAGTGGCACTCCACTGGGGATAAGAGAAGTTGATTTCGTTGGTCTTTATATTATTCTATTCTTTCTTATAATGATATTATCCATTGCATCATATTAGTTTGCATCGTGTGCTTGAGTTAGGACGCTCGTGTTACCCGTGTTGTGTTATGTAAGGGATACCATACTTTCACTGAAGGTATGGAGATCAAGCATGGCATAACCACTCATAGCCTCGTACTATTTGGTATATTCTTGCTATGGGAACCTAAGCCTTTTAACCTAAAGAATAAAGCTCATGTAATTGGCCTAGTTACTTTCCTTAGGTTTTACCCCAAATGCATGTTGTTTGACTATGGTTAGTTTATCTTAGTCTAAATAATGGCTTATTTGGTTTGTTCTTTTTTCTAATATGACCTAAGTATATTGTAGGCTCAAAATAAACTTTTCTCTAAAATCCAAAAGACCAAAACTATTTTTAAAATTTTTCAAGATGGTCTTTGGACATAATACTTTTCTAAAAAATAAATAAATAAATTCTTTGGCCCATGTCCCAAATACTAAGCCCAAAATCCATTTTTCTAACCTTTTTTACAATGGGCTTAGAAACAAAACTATTTTCACCCAACCATTTTTTACAAAGAGCTTGCAAAAATATTTAGGTCAATTATGAAATACCAAAAATCAATTATGGGCCTAGTTTATACTAAAAAATAAATTAACCATGGGCTTGTTTTTGGCATGAACCATTAGTTACTCTTTTCAAGTGAGAAATCTATTTATAATAAACATCTTAATTTTGTTTTAATCCAAAAAGCTACTTTAGTTGGTTAAATGGATTAAAACCTAATTAATGGGAATTATCATGGATTGATTTCCATTTTCGAAAATATAACTATTGGTTGAAACGTCCGAGGGAATTATTCGAAAGCAAGATACCCCATGTTGGTATTTTGTTAACCATATACCTAGGAAAAAGAGACTCGCCATTCGTGTGTGGATGTTATAAGGTTGGAAGGATCATCCTAATTACACTTGTTTATTGGTTGATTGTGCATACATGCATACATGCATACATTTGCATCTCATATCATTGATCCTCTCTGGCTCTTAGCCCTGGATTACAAAAGTTCAAAAGCTTACGACAATCCGACCTACGCCGGAGATGAAGTATCTAGCAACAACTCAATCACTTGCTCGCCTAAAACAATGGAGCCCGAACAAATTCAAAGGATGGTGGGTGAAGCCCTTAATGCCAAAATGGAAGAAATCAAGAGGCCCTAGCTGAGACCATGAAGAACCAATTGACTGCAATCTTAGAGAATCATGCCGAGGCATCTGCTAGCACTAAAAAACCAAAGGAGAAAGGGAAGACTAAAATTAGTGAAGTGGCTTTTAATGATGAAAAGGTGATCATTGATGATGATGATGATTAGGCTCAATACTACCAAGAGGTTCAAGACAAGAAGAAAGAACCGAAGGATGTTGAGAAGGCAACTATTGAAAAGACCGAGACATCCGATGTTGAAAAGATGATTGTTGATTTAGAAAAGAAATTTGAGAAGAAGCTGAAAATCGAAGAGACGTCTAAGATTGAAAAACTATTTGAACAAGATGAAGAGGTCCCTTATAAATTCAAGATGCCTTCCTTTGCTAAGTACAATGGCACCAGAAATCCTCATCTCCACGTGAAGCAGTATATCACTGCCATGCAGTCTGCCCGAGATATTAAGGCTCAAACCCTAAGGTACTTTATGCTCTCATTGGACCCTGTTGTCCAAAATTGGTTCAATACCTTAAGATGATGGAGCACAAAAGAGTTGGGATATACTTTACAAAGCCTTCATCCAACAATACGGATATAATGTTGAGCTGGAAGTTACCTTGATGGAAGTGGAGTCCAGTAGGCAAAGGTCGAATGAGAATTTTGTGGACTATGTGAAAAGGTGGAGAAACAAGGCCGCTTTACTGAAGAAGAGGCCCGATGAATCCGATCAAATAAGGATGATTGTGAGAGGGGTGTTGCCTAATCTTCATGAGAGGATGTCTCATACACTCATCCGTGATTTCAAAGATCTTCTCCAAGCTGGTCTGCAAATTGAAGAGTGGGAAAGAGAGAAGAATCGTTTTTCAATAAAAAGAAATGAGAAAGGGAACTACCAGTCGGGCAATCAAAGCACACAAAAAGAAGTCAATATCAATACAACTGGTCAAGCAAATAGAAGGCAGTTTTCAGATCCGGGGAAGCCTTTGTCTTGGGTCTTCGACAAGCTACAAAAGAAAGGGTTGTTGCAACCATTGGCTCCTCGACCTTTGCCTAGTCCATTACCCCCAAAATTTGATACTAAGGCTTTTTGTCAATTTCATCAGACTCAAGGACATGAGACTGATAGATGTACCAGATTAAGGCATGAGATCCAAGACCTAATCGATAGTGGCAAGCTACCCGAGCCAGATAATCCCAACAGCAAAGACAATCCATTACCAAGGTTCAATAGAGTACCTCCACCGGCAACCTTCATGGTGGGAAAAGGATTGGAAGAAGATTTTGTTTTATCATCCTTTCAAGATGGAAATATTGAAGATGTGAAGGGAAAAGAAGCCTAACTCAATGAACTTTCCTTAGCTTGAATGTTCCTTTTCAATCTTACTTTCTTTAATATTTTGGAACTATTGTGTTTTTCAAATTTAAAGTTGCTTGAATAAATTACTTTCATCAAAATTTTTGTTGGCCTTTGTTCATTTTAGTGCTCAACCAATGAGGAATCTAGCTTGATAATTCATGAATTAATATATCTAGGCATCATGACTTGAATGACTTTTCTAGGTGAGAGAATTACTCTATAGCATTGAGTTTTGTATGCTTACTTAGAGAGGGCTCCTGCATAATTACCTTTGTTTGGGTCCTAGTCAGTCTTAGAACATGCTTTGACAAATTTTCAAGGCCAAATTGAACTCTACTTATTTAAGAGAGAAATGATCTAGGCATTGTTTGGTTAGCCAACAACCAGTATCCACCCAATTAAATATCAATCCCTAGTTGTCCCTTTGAGCCTTCATAAAATTTTAGCTTTCTTTTTATTGGCTTACAAACCCCAATAACCTACCCTGAGCTGTTGTGATACTTTTGACAAGTCTTAAGATTACTAAGATGAATAGGCAAGAAGATTAAAGAAAGCAATGATTAGTCAAGATCATGAGGATAGTTGAAGTTTCAAGACCATGAAGATAGTTGAAGTTCTCAAGATCATGAAGATAGTTAAAGTTCTCAAGATCATAAGGATAGTTGATGTTCTCAAAACCATAAGGGTAGTTGAAGTTTTCCTAATATCTCTAATATATCAACATCAGAGTAACAAATGATTTATCCCTATTAAAGAAGATTTATGTTACTCCACTTATCCATTATTGGAAGTCCAAGTTAGTACAAACCAAGACAACTCTTTTTAGAGCTAAAAAAACAAAAAAAGAGAAAAAAGAAGAAAGCAAAAGAAAAACAAAAGAAAAAAAAAGAAAAGGAAGAAAGATAAAATCTAAAAAGGTGGTTCAAAAAGCCAACTGAGTTCTCTTTTACCTAAGACAACAAAAGGCTTCCATTTATGGATTGACTTGAATTGGTCCCAACACAACCAAAGATTCAATCAAAATCAAAGAAAAAGGAGGAAGACCATCCAGTTCTTGAAAGTTCTGTACTTGATAGTCTACAAGAAAGAAGGACAAAATGATAAAAGAAAGGGAAGAGTAAGGAAAGAGAAAGAAAAGGGAAGAGTAAGAAAAATAAAGAGGAAAAAAGGGAAAAGAAGAAAAGAAATAGATTTGGGTCTTAAACTTTTTGCAAGGGTAAAAACTATCCTAATCAAGATCCAGATTAATGCCAAAAAGATAGAAGGAATTTGGAGTCTAGAAAGATTGCTCCCAACTGTCTAAAGTTCCAACAAGAAATTTGTAGTGTGAGGGTTTGTCCATTGTGTCACACCAGCTCCAATTTCAAAATGGCCTCCACTTTAACCCATGTCCCTTATAGACCCCGTTTCAAGCCTATCAAAGACCTGTTGATCTCTTTTGGTAGGTAGAGTCTATTAGTGGAGATAGTTTGGATAAGCATGCATATGAGATAGACAATATTTAAACTCAAATGAGACCTTTGGCCAAGCAATGTGTATGTGCCTATCTGAAGTGCAACAGTTCTTGCTTAAATAGAAATGATTCCCGAGTTTAGTACGGTAACTAGGGTTGTCATGTTATAGATATATTAATTTGGAAAAATCAAGTCCTGAGGTACATTGACATTGATTTGGCAAAGCCAACATTTGATTTCAAAATCAAAATTAAAAAAAAAAGTGTTTTGTCATACAAAGCCTTCAAGTTAAGGGAAGTATGTTGAATTGATTATTGGCAAGGTCATGAAGAAACTACCAACTGACAAGCTGAAACATAGTTTGAAATGGATACATCCCTGACTCTGCTGCTTAGGGTCTCCACCACTCATGTTTTTAACATCTTGAAGATAAAAGCCAAATGCAAAGCTTTTGATCATTTCAATGCGAGACTTGAACGAGCGTCAAAAAGGAACCAATGAGAACACTTCTGCTAATCACCTCGGTCTATGAGTCGATGGAATGACTGTAAGTATTATTCATGCATATCATGCATACATGAGCATATTACATCGCACTTTCTTGTCTTAATGAATAGCAAACACCCTGCGAATTAAATAATCAAAAGAAGATATTGAATCAAGGGGGGCATGGAAAGCCTATTCACTTGTGGAAGCCCCAATCACTTTGCAAAGAGAAGAAATGCGTGCTTATGCAAAGAACTAGACAAGAAAAACATCAATCAAAGCTTGCATGAAAGAAAAAATCCTTGGGGGCAAGGAGAGGATATAAGATCCAATCAAAATTGGAGAAAAAAAGGAAAAGCTATTGCAAGGGGAAAGTGGTTAAAGTGCAAAAACTCCCTTGGAAGATCAAAACAAGGAAAGAAGAACATGGATCAAGCAAGACATGGCCAAGCCAAATCAAGCTTGGCCGTGTCACCTCAAAGGAAATCTTGCCCGAACATGACACGGGCAGGAGACACAGCCAAGCCACTGGCCGTGTCTCACCTAAAGGGCAAAGCCAAGAAAGACCAAGCAAAGAGAGAAGGGAAGCAGTAGGTGACACTAGCAAGCGACACGGCCAAGCCACTGGCCGTGTCACATGACACGGCCAAAAGCTTGGCCGTGTCCCTTCCTAAGCCAAGAATAAAGAAGAACCAAAGAAAAAACACAGAAGTTGACACACCCAAGGGACACGGCCAAGCCACTGGCCGTGTCACTCCCATCTTCAAAGAACAAAGAAGACCCGATCTCAAAGGATGAAGATCCATTTTCAAGGGTGAAGACCCGATCTCAAAGGATAAAGATCCATTTTTAAGGGTGAAGACCCAATCTCAAAGGATGAAGATCCATTTTCAAGGGTGAAGAGCCGATCTCAAAGGATGAAGATCCATTTTCAAGGGTGAAGAGCCGATCTCAAAGGATGAAGATCCATTTTCAAGGGGGGTGAAGAGCCGATCTCAAAGGATGAAGATCCATTTTCAAGGGTGAAGAGCCGATCTCAAAGGATGAAGATCCATTTTCAAGGGTGAAGACCCGATCTCAAAGGATGAATCCATTTTTAAGGGTGAAGACCCAATCTCAAAGGATGAAGATCCGATCTCAAAGGATGAAGATCCATTTTGATGGTGAAGAATCTCAATGCATAAAACAGCCGGAGCAGTCAAACTTCTCAAATGATAAAAGATCAGTCAAACTCAATCTCGGGTCCAAGCACCCATTCTTGGGTCCAAGTACCCATTCTCAGGTCCAAGTACCCTAATCAAATCAAATCAATCTTGGGTCCAAGTACCCAATCTCGGGTCCAAGTACCCAAATTAAATCAATCTCAGGTCCAAGTACCCAAATCAAATCAATCTCAGATCCAAGTACCCAAATCAAATCAATCTCATGTCTAAGTACCCAAATCAAATCAATCTTGGGTTCAAATCAATCTCGGGTCCAAGTACCCAATACCGAGTCCAAAACCCAAATTTTTCTTAGGTTGAGAACCTAGAATTATCCTTGAGTCCAAAACTCGAACCGGGTCCAGAACCCAAATTTTCTTTAGGTCGAGAACCTAGAATTATCCTTAAGTCCCGAACTCGAACCGGGTCTAAAAACTAAATTTTCCTTAGGTCCAGAACCTAGAATTATCCTTGAGTCCAGAACTCGAACCGGGTCCAGAACCCAAATTTTCCTTAGGTCCAGAACCTAGAAATATCCTTAGTCCAGAACTCGAACTGGGTCCAGAACCCAAAGCCTCAACCATTTCATCAAAAATTAAGTCTTATTGCTTTTCACTCTCTTTCACTAAGGTTTCAGATCATTCAAGCAGGGGGCAAACTATAGACCCTTAATTTTTGACCCAATCCGGTCCAATATGTTTTATTTAGTCTAAAATAATTTTTGTTGTCTAATTGGTCCAAAATAATTTTTATTAAATAATTTTTGCTTTAGTATCTAATTTTTTTAATAAAAATAGAAATAAACAAATAAAAATCATAAATAAAAATAAAAATCAGAGTTGGAAAAATCGGCAACGAAAAAATCATCGAGATTGATTTGCTAACCTCATTAGTTAAACATCATGTAATTTAATTTGCTTTTCTATTTTAGAACCTATGTAAAGGGCATGTTTCTACCTTTTTGGTGGGTGTCCTATTTAGGCATGTGATATAAGGACATGTTTCCATCCTTGGATGGGTGTCCATTTATTTGCTTTGTTTGGACATTGCTTTGATTTTAATATATTGATGCTTTCTTTTAATTATTGTGTGTAATATGGATAATGTTAATATATTTAAGAATTTTATAATATTAAGACCTGTAAAGGAGGCCGGTTCCAATGAACCGGGCGTTGTGGGGGTGCTGGGCCATTTCTCACCTTCCCCACATGTACCCAACTTTCCAAACCCATTAGGGGGTTGGGGATTCCTTAGGAATCGAGTCATCCACCCCTTTCTTTTTTCCCGGCCCTTCCGGATGGCGACTCCATTTTCTCCGGACTTAGGTCCGTGTTCTCTAAGGCCCCGAGCCTAAATAGTGCTAAAGTCGCAAGAACCATTCCATCGAGAGTGGGGGCGAAAATCCCCGCTCACAATCACCTTATCATCATCAAAAACAACTTCAGCCTTCCCCTTCTCCTTTGGGTTGTTAGTGCTAGCAGATGCTTCAGCATGATTTTCTAAAATTGCAGTCGATTGGTTCTTCATGGTCTCAGGTAGGGCCTTTTTTATTTCTTCCATCTTGGCGTTGAGGGCATCATCTACCATTCTTTGAATTTGTTCGGGATCCATTATTTTTGGTGAGCAAATGATTGAGTCATTGCTAGATACTTCACCTCCGGCGTAGGTCGGATTGTTGTAAATTTTTGAACTATCGTTATATAGGGTTGTGAGCCAGAAAGGATTAATGATGCAAATGTATGCATGTATGCACGTATGCATGTATGCACAAATAATCAACAAACAACGATAATTAGGACGCTCCTTCCAACCTTATAACATCCACACACGAATGGTGAGTCTCTTTTCCTAGGTATATGGTTAACAAAATGCCAACATGGGGCATCTTGTTTTTGAATAATTCCCTCGGATGTTTCAACCAATAGTTATATTTTCAAAAATGGAAATCAGTTTATAACAATTCCCATTAATTAGGTTTTAATCCATTTATCCAAATAAAGTAGCTTTTATGCTATATTGGATTAAAACTAAATTAAGAGGTTTATTATAAATAGATTTCTCACTTGAGAAAAGGTAACTAATGGTTCATGCCAAAAACAAGCCCATGAGTAATTATTCTTAGTATAAAATAAGCTCACAATTGATTTTTCGTATTTCGTAATTGACCTAAATATTTTGCATGCTCTTTGTAAGAAAAGGTTGGATGAAAATAATTTTATTTCTAACCCCATTGTAAAAAGATTTTAGAAAAATGGATTTTGGGCTTAGTATTTGGGCCATGAGCAAAAGAATTTTTGATTTGTTTTTAGAAAAGTCTTATGTCCAAAGACCATCTTGAAAAGTTTTAAAAATAGCTTTGGTCTTTTGGATTTTAAAGAAAAATTTATTTTGAGCTTACAATATATTTAGGTCATATTAGAAAAAGAACAAACCAAATAAGCCATGATTTAAGCCAAGATAAATTAACTATAGTCAAACAACATGCATTTGGGGTAAAACCTAAGGAAAGTAACTAGGCCAATTATATGGGCTTTAGTCTTTAGGTAAAAAGACTTAGGTTCCCATAGCAAGTATATACCAAATGGTATGAGGATATGAGTGCTTATGCCATGCTCGATCTCCATACCTTGAGTGAAAGTATGGTATCCCTTACATAACACAACACGAGTAACACGGGCGTCCTAACTCACACACATGATGCAATCTAATATGATGCAATGGATAAAATCATTATAAGAAAGAATAGAATAATATAAAGACCAACGAAATCAATTTCTCTTATCCCCAGTGGAGTCGCCACTGTGAGAGGGAATTTTCGCCCCCACTCCCAGAGGAATGGTTCTTGCGACTTCGGCACTATTTAGGCTTGGGGCCTTAGAGAACACGGACCTAAATTCGGAGAAAATGGAGTCGCCACCAGGATGGGCCGGGAAAAAGAAAGATTCCTAAGGAATCCCCAACCCCCTAATGGGTTCTAAAAGTTGGGTACGTGTGGGGAAGGTGAGAAATGGCCCAGCACCCCCACAATGCCCGGTTTATTGGAACCAGCCTCCTTTATAGGTCTTAATATTATAAAATTCTTAAATATAATAATATTATCCATATTACACACAAGAATTAAAATAGAGAAAAATCAAAACAATGTCCAAAAAGCAAATAAATGGACACCCATCCGAAAATGGAAACATGCCCTTACATAATCCATGCCTAATAGGACACCCACCGAAAGGTAGAAACATGTCCTTTACATTGGTTCTAAAATAGAAAAGCAATTTAAATTACATGATATTTAACTAATGAGGTACCCACCAAGTGGAAACATACCTCTTACAACATTTGGAAATCTAAATAAATCGATAAAAGTAAATAGCCATTCATCATAAATAAATCATTCATCAAAGATATCAAACAAAAAATAAAATAAACATCCATCCATGATAAACTAAATAAATCAAGCATTGAACTTCAATAAATAAACAAAGCATTGAAAATAAATTAAATCATAATAAAATATAAAATTGAATAAGGCAAATAAAGATTCAAATTAGGGCTACTGTTTCTATTTAAGATTCTTTATTTCATGTGTTTAGGGTTTTAAAATTCATGGGTTTAAGCTACTGTGAGTTTTTAAAGGAATTAAAATGGATTAAGGTTTTATGTTTTAAGAGGTTGATAAAGTTCTTTTATTAACCGAATTAGTGTTTGAGAAGTGAAATTATAAAATTACTTTAAAACATTTAGATTTGTGATTTACGGTTAATGAATTGTTGTTTTTAAGCTTATTGTGTTTGAATTATAACATTTAGATTTATATGGCTTTTAAATTTTTAAAGGATTAGGGTTTATAAAAATTTGGGTTTAACGTTTTAAGGGAGTTAAGGTTCACTGTTTTGGGTTTTGGAGTTGAATTAGGGTTTTAGAATTTTAGAATTAGGGTTTTGGTGAATGCATTAGATTTTAGAATTTGGAAAAACAATTGATAATTTTATGAAACTTTATGAAAATAAACAAAATGATTTAAAGTTTATAGGAAAGATATTTTTTAGGGTTTTTGAAAAAAACAGATTCAATTTATGGTTTTGAAGAATTGGAAGGCAAATTAGGGTTTTGAGATTTTGAAGAAACAAAAATAACAATTTTAAGATTTTTGGAAAACAAATAAACGAATTAAGGTTTTTAAACTTTATAAAAGGTAAATTAAGGTTCTAGGGTTTTTTTTATTTTGATGAAACAGAAATAATTTTTAAGATTTTTGAATGATGAAGCTACTGTGAATTAATGACAAATAAAGAAATTCATGCCTTCGTTTGTTGGTTCCGGCAAAAATCACTTCTTGGATGAACAAGAACAAAGACAAGCTTTGCTGCCTTTGATGGATTGAATTGCTTGTTTGCTCTCTCAAAAAAGTCCGATTGATTTAAGGTTTTCCTCCTCAATTTCGGTCTCAATTTCTCCTCCTAATTTTCTCTCCCTTTTGTGTTGTTTTTGGTCTTATTTATAGAAGATTTTTTTTATTAATTCTAGTTATTCACGAAACATAACATTAATTAAGAAAAGGAAATCGAAACCTAATTGTATTAGGTTTCGAAAAAATTTACGACGAAAAAGCTGCCGCAGCGGCGGGCGAAATTGGCCTGCGGGCCATTTCGCAAGCAGAAATAATCTGTGGGTGAAATGGCTTTGGCTATTTCACCCGCAGGATTTGGCCCAAGGCCATTTCGTTGCAACTCTTTTATTTTTATTTTTATTCCCTTCACCATTTTTTAGTAAAATAAACATTAAAATTAATCAAGATACCATAAAAATTATTTTGGACTAATTAAAATATATCAGACCGGACTGGGTCAAAAATTAAGGGTCTACAAAAATATTTTCAAACTCACTTTTAAATATTTTGCCACTCAGGGGGCAAGGAGAAGATATGAGGGCCAGCTAAAAAATAGTTAAATTTTTTGCAAAAGTGCAAAAGGAAGAACAAAAAGAATGGAACATTAGAACTATCAAAAGAATGAAGATGCAGAAGACAAAAGATCAATCAGCTAGAAGAACTAAAGCCAATATAGGACAAATGTCCAAAAGGATAAATATCCAATTTAAAGGGTGAAGACCCAAAGTCTAAAGGATGAAGATCCAATTTAAAGGGTGAAGACCTGATCTCTAAGGATGAAGATCCACTTTGAAGGGTGAAGACCTTATCTTCAAGGATGAAGATCCATTTTCAAGGGTGAAGACCCAATGCCAAGGATGAAGATCCAATTTCAAGGGCGAAGACCCAAAGTAAAAAGGATGAAGATTCATTTTCAAGAGTGAAGACCCGATACCAAGGATGAAGATCTAATTTAAAGGGCTAAGACCCGATCTCTAAGGATGAAGATCAACTTTGAAGGGTGAAGACCTGATCTCCAAGGATGAAGATCCATTTTCAAGGGTGAAGACCCAATGCCAAGGATGAAGATCCATTTTCAAGGGTGAAGAGCCGATACCAAGGATGAAGATCCAATTTAAAGGGTGAAGACCCAATCTCTGAGGATCAAGATCCAATTTGAAGGGTGAAGACCCAATTTCCATGGATGAAGATCCATTTTCAAGGGTGAAGACCCAATGCCAAGGATGAAGATCTAATTTAAAGGGTGAAGATCCGATCTCTAAGGATGAAGATCCACTTTGAACGGTGAAGACCCGATCTCGAAGGATGAAGATCAATTTTCAAGGGTGAAGACTCGATGCCAAGGATGAAGATCCGTTTTCAAGGGTGAAGACCCGATACTAGGGATAAAGATCCAATTTAAAGGGAGAAGACCCAATACCAAGGATGAAGACCCAATTTAAAGGGTGAAGACCCGATCTCTAAGGATGAAGATCCACTTTGAAGGGTGAAGACCCGATCTCCAAGGATAAATATCCATTTTCAAGGGTGAAGACCCAATGCCAAGGATGAAGATCCACTTTCAAGGGTGAATACTTGATAATCAAGGATGATCCATTTTCAAGGGTGAAGACCCAATTTCCAAGGATGAAGATCCTTTTTCAAGGGTGAAGACCCAACTCCAAGGATGAAGATCCACTTTCAAGGGTGAAGACCCGATCTCCAAGGATGAAGATCCATTTTTAAGGTTGAAGACCCGATGCCAAGGATGAAGATCCACTTTCAAGGGTGAAGACCCAATTTCCAAGGATGAAGACCCATTTTCAAGGGTGAAGACCAGATTTCCAAGAATGAAGGTCCATTTTCAATTGTGAAGACCCGACGCCAAAGATTAAGATCCACTTTCAAGGATGAAGACCCGATCTCCAAGGATGAAGATCTATTTTCAAGGGTGAAGAGCAAATGACCAAGGATGAAGATCTATTTTCAAGGGTGAAGAGCAAATGACCAAGGATGATGATCCAAGGTCAATGGACGAAGATCCATTTTAAGGGTGAAGACCCATAATCCATTGAAGAATGGAACAATCGGCTAGAAGAAAGCAAAAATTCCTAGATGACAGAAGGTCAGTCCAGCTAGAAGAGATGGAGTTAATCCATTAAAGAATGGAGCAAGTGGCTAGAAGAAAGCTATGATAGAAAATCAATTAGCTAGAAAGAGATAAAATTTATTGGCTAGAAGAAAGCCAAAACTCTCAAGCTGATAAAAGGTCAACAAAATCAAGTCTCAGGTCAAAGTACCCAAAATCAATTCAATCTTGGTCCAAGTACCAAGTTTCGGGTCCAAGTACCAAAACTCAAAATATTTTTGAGTCCAGAAATCACCGTGGGTCCATAACTCAAATCATTTTTGAAGTCTAGAACTCACCTTGGATTTAGAATCCAAACCAACCTTGGTTCTAGAATTCAAACTGATTCTAATTCTGAGTCTAGAATCATCCTTATCCAAAATCAATTCAAAACCATGTTGCTTTTCACTCTTTGAATAAATTCAAGATCATTCAAGCAGAGGCAAACTGTAGACCCTTGATTTTTGCCCTGGCTAGTCCGTTGCTAATTCCAAACCTTTGGTTGGATTAATAAATTGTAATAGGACCTAAAATAAGCTAATTAAACTTTTAAAACCCTAAATGGGTCTGTTTTAGAAGATTTGGTTTGTTTTTATATGATACCGATGAACTAAACCCAAAAATAGGTTCAATTCAAAGGGTTAGTTGATTTTTCACTTAATCCGGTTGGTTTTTGGTTAATAGGGGTGTCCCATGTCAAATTAGGGCATCCATTTTGACATGGGGAAGCCCTATATGGAATTGGGGGCCTCCCAATTTGATATGGGGCTCCCCATATTGAATTTGAAGCCCCAATTCCATATGGGGTAGCCCATGTTGAAATGGAAAAGCCCCATTTCAATATGGAGCAGTCCCATATCGAAATGGGGTAGGTTTTTTGCATTCCATGTGGAATCTGGAGATATACTTCGATATGGACTCAGATTTTGTAAAAATTAAGTCATTTGAATTTGAGATGGACTCAGTCTATATCGAATTCAAGTAATTGTAATTCGATATGGTCTCGATTTGTGTAAAACCCGTGAATTCGACATTGTAGACCCTTAATTTTTGACCCATTCTGGTCCAAAATATTTTATTTAGTCCAAAATAAATTATGTGTTATCTTAATTAAATAATATTTATTTTAGTATTTATTTTTTATAATTATAGTAATAAATAATAATAAAAATAAAAATAAAAATCGGCGACGGAAATATCGGCGATGAAAAAATTCATTGCCGAAAGTGTTGGACGAAATGGCCAAAGCCATTTCACCCATAGGAGCTTCCTGTGGGCAAAATTGCTCACAGCATATTTCGCTCGTAGCCCCTAGTGTGCCCTCGTAAATTTCCATGCAGTTTCTCGCAGCGGCCGGCAGCAGTTTTTTGCCAGCAAAATTTTTCGGCGTAATTTTTTTCGAAACCAAATTCTATTTGGTTTCGGTTTCCTTTTCCTAATTAATGATAAATTCCTTAAACAATTGGGAATGAAGCTTCCAAAATTTCCCATAAATAACACTAAAAAGACACAAAAAGAGAAAGAGGAGGAATTTTTGGAAGAGGGATCCAACTTTGGACTTGGACTTGGATTATGAACTGTAACTTTACAAATTGATCGGACTTTTTAGAAGAGAAGAAGCAAGCAAGTAATCAAGCTATCAAAGGCAGCAACCTTGCCTTTGTCATTCTTCATCCAAGAAGCAATTTTTGGTAGAACCAACAAACGAAGGCTTGAATATCTAATTTCTTTTTCTTTTCTTATAGTAGCTTCAATGACTAAATTGTTTCTTTTGATTCTAAAAACCTTAGAACCCTAATTTATTTCTTCTAAACCTTAGAACCTTAAATCATCTCTTCTATTTTCAAAAACCTTAAAATTACTTTTCTGTTTCTTCTAAAACTTAAGAACCCTAATCTATTTCTCCAAAACTGTAAAAACCATAATTTGTTTCTTTTGTTTCCAAAAATCTTAAATCGTTTTGCCAAATTCCTTAAGCCCTAAAAATGAAAATAATAATCTGTTACCAAACCTATTCTTTTTTAAATCACAGTAGCATTATTTTCATAAAATATCCAAAATCCTAAATCTTTAAAACGTCCATAGAATTATTCATTTAGAAAATAATATTAGTTACTCAAAATTCCAAAACCCTATTATGAGTCAATATTCATTTGTGTATTATGAGTCCGCATATTTAACTTTCCTTTTTCCAAAGCCTAATTTAGTAACTAAAATTCTAAAATCCTATTTTAAGATGCGAACCCTAAATTATATATTTATTGCTTTATTTAATTTTAGATTTGATTATGTAGTTTATTATATGCTTTGATTTATTTAATTTCAATGCTTGATTTATTTAATTTATCATGGATGAATGCTTATTATATATTTTAATTGATGTTTAATATCTTTGATAATGATTTATTTATTATGAATGGTTATTTACTTTTATCAATTTATTTTTGATTTTCAAATATTGTAAGAGGTATATTTCCACTTTGTGGGTACCTCATTAGTTAAATATCATGTAATTTAAATTGCTTTTATATTTTAGACCAATGTAAAGGACATGTTTCTACCTCATGGTGGGTGTTCTATTAGTTTAGACATGGATGATGTAAGGACATGTTTCCATCCTCGAATGGGTGTCCATTTATTTGCTTTGTTTGGATATTGCTTTGATTTTTAATATAACGATGCTTTATTTCATTTGTTGCATGTAATATGATAATATTGTTATACTTAAGAATTCTATAATATTAAGACCTATAAAGGAGGCCGGTTCTAATGAATCGGGTGTTGTGGGGGTGCTGGGCCATTTCTCACCTTCCCTACATGTACCCAACTTTCTGAACCCATTAGGGGGTTGGAGATTCCTTAGGAATAGAGTCATCCACCCCTTTCTTTTTCCCAGCCCGTCCGGGTGGCGACTCCATTTTCTTTGGACCTAGGTCAGTGTTCTCTAAGGCCCCGAGCCTAAACAGTACCGAAGTCGCAAGAACCATTCCACTGGGAGTGGTGGTGAAAATCCCCGCTCACAGTGGCGACTCCACTGGGGATAAGAGAAGTTGATTCCGTTGGTCTTTTTATTATTCTATTCTTTCTTATAATGATATTATCCATTGCATCATATTATATTGCATCGTGTGCGTGAGTTAGTATGCCCATGTTACCCGTGCTGTGTTATGTAAGGGATACCATACTTTCACTCAAGGTATGGAGATCGAGCATGGCATAACCACTCATAGCCTCGTCCATTTGGTATTTATTTGCTATGGGAACCTAAGCCTTTTTGCCCAAAGACTAAAGCTCATGTAATTGGCCTAGTTACTTTTCTTAGGTTTTACCCCAAATGCATATTGTTTGACTATGGTTAATTTATCTTAGCTTAAATCATGGCTTATTTGGTGTAACACCCTCATACTCTATATAGGTACTATACATATACCTAGTATACATACAATACGTATATAGAGTGTAAGAATGTCACTTCTAGTTTTAATTTAAAAATCTTATCCAAGTTCAAACAACACTATCTTTAGATTTTAATAACATTTAGTAAATCATTATACATATTAATATATGATTGTGAATAATATAACAAAATTAAACTTTACATGTATGCATCACCTTCTAGTTGGTCTCAGAACACTCTTACCCTTCTCGTGGCATAACTGCTTGATTTCCTGATCAACCGCATAATCACCTGCGCGATCACACAACCGCGCTAAGCCCGAGAGCTTAGTAATACAAATAAATCATATACACATATAATAGAGAAAATAATATTTTCATTTTAACTTATTATGTCATTATTTTCTTACCATGTTTTTCCCTTTTTGGCTATACTTTTCATATATATATATACTTCTACTAATGATTTACCAATATACATATTCATGTAACACCCCCATATCCAATGCACACACACTACAACCACAACAATGTAGCATAAGTGCACCAAACATAGGGATGCTACGGTTCTCTTAACATTCAAAACACTTTAAAACTTAATACAATACCCTTATCATTATACATTATAGAAAAGTAGATCATTTACTTGTAAAACAAAACATATTAGTTATATATATATACATTTAAATATTACACAGCGGAAGTTATAAAATATGTACATATTTACATATTAAACATTTCTTTACAAAATATAAAGAAGTATACATGATTGGCAAGTTTGCTCTGATCTTTAAGCTCCCAAAATGGATTCTTCAAGGTCTACTCTCACTTGGTCTTGATGAACTCTCGGGTTCATCTCTATCAACTCTATTACCTGCGCGATTAAACACTATCGCGCTAAGCCAATGGCTTAGTAAGATAATCATGCTAATGATATGACTTAGTGCAATGCAATGTCATTTCTCAATCCATATTATACATGTAACATCATATATGCAAAACTAACAACATACTTTCACATTACATATCACATTTCAATATCTTTTCATATACCCCATTAGTATTCATTTAACCATTCATAATCAACACTAAACAAAGACAAGCATGGGCCCAAGACACACTAATATGCCATTCAATTTTCAGAGTTAAAGCTTTGGTTTTGTTATCACATTTATCAATATCATATACCCAACTAGGCTTCAAGGATTAAGTTCAACCAAGCTTCTAGGGGAGCAAAGCATGCTAAGCTTCTACCCAACTTGGCTTCAAGAACTAACCCAACCTAGCTTCAAGGGTGGTAACATCTCAATTAGGCTTCAAGGATTCAATCCAACCTAACTTCAAGAGATTGTTACACTTATTAGGCATGCCACCAACAACCAACTCTGAAAATGGAATAACACATTAGCCACACAATTCATTTATCATTCAATTATCATTTTCATTCTCAATTCTCAACAACATTTAGGCAAACATGCCTTATTTCTTTCAATCACATCATCATAGCCAAACACAATGGCATTGTCTCATATCATGTCTTATTTGAATTATCATTGCATCTTTGATATACATTTCAATGTATATTACTTATAAAACACATTACCATTCACAATGCATAACATAACATTGTTCAATCTCAACAATGCAATTAGGGCAAAGAACAATTGATATGATTCATAGCTTTAGAACCTTACACATGCATTTGATTATATCATTCATTGATTCAAGTGTGTTTAAAGTGTTTAGGGTTAGGTTTAAGGACCAACCTACCTTTGGAGAACCAAAGCAATGCAATAAGATCAAAGAATGAAAACCCTAACTATCACACTTGAGGGACACGGGCAGCCCACTTGAGGGACACGGCCAAGCTTGTGGCCGTGTCACTCAACTCAATTGGACAGTAAGCAACACGGGCAAGGGACACGGCCAAGCTTGTGACCGTGTCTCCCAAAACAAAAATCCAGTAGTGAACACGGCTAAGGGACACGGCCGTGTCTCTCAAAAACTCAACCAACACGCCCAAATTTCCTTAGCTTGGCCGTGTCTCTCTTTTCCTTTGGCCGTGTCACTCATCTCCAAAACCCTAAATGTAACCAACCCTCTTCCAAATGCATTTTAACCTATAATTACCAACACAAACTCACTCAAATGGATATAACTCATGTCATAACACATATTCATCACAATAACCACTTAAACCACACATTTGGACACAAACCATCTCAAAACCCTAACTCAAACTTTACTCTTGATTTTCCACTATCAAAATCCATTTAAACTTACAACCTTCACAACCAAACCAACCTCAATTCAATCTTTTAACTAACAATCAACTTTAACACTTGTAAACACATATTAAACACACCAAATCATTACATCAACAAATCACACTTCACTTTAAACATAACTTCAAAATTAACAAAGGAAACAAGAGATTTCTTACCTTAGATGAAGAAATTTCACAAATCTCTAACCAAACTCTTTGATTGCCTCTTCAATTACTTCTTGCCTCAAGAACACCTCCCTTTCTCTTTGCTATTTGGAGAGCCGGCCACTTCAAGAAAGAAATAAGAAAATACACAAATCAAACACCTTTTCTTCTTTTAATCTCCACCATGCATTTCATTTCAAGCAATTACTCATATACCCCTCATCACTTAACTTAGCTTTTGTCTCTTATAAACCCAATTAAGTAATTTCACATGCCATATAAAAATCTCCTCTTGCATTGACTCTCTCTTTGACCATTTTATATGTTATATATATCACCATATACACAACATATAAACTTGTCTCTAAACCCTAAATTTCTCCCAAAACGCATATACATATACATTCTTTTCCCAATTTAAACCAACAACAACAACAACAACATACAAAACTTCTAGGGCATGCATAGGGATATTACAATTCTCCCCCTCTAAAAAGAAAATTTCGTCCTCGAAATTACCTGATATCAAAGCTGAAACAACTGAGGATATTGCTCTCGCATGGATTGTTCACTTTCCCAAGTTGCTTCTTCTTTTGCATGATTCTTCCAAAGAATCTTCACCAATGGCACTCTCTTGTTTCTCAACTCTTTCACATCATGTGCCAAGATAGCAACTGGTTCCTCTTCAAAAGTCAAATCTGGGCTCACTTCGATAGATTCAATTGGCAACACATGAGATGGATCCGATCTGTACCTCCTCAACATAGAAACATGAAATACATTATGAATACGATCCAACTCAGGTGGCAAAGCAAGTCGATACGCCACTGGCCCAACTCTATCTAACACTTCATACGGCCCAATGAAACGAGGACTCAATTTTCCTTTCCGACCGAACCTCAAAATCTTCATCCAAGGAGATACTTTTAGAAATACCTTATCTCCAACATCAAACTCTATGTCTCTCCTTTTCAGATCTGCATAAGACTTCTGTCGGTCTGAAGCTGCTTTTAACCTGCCTCGAATCAATTTTACTTTTTCTTCAGTTTCTTGAATCAAATCAGGCCCAATTAACTTACTTTCACCAAGTTCACTCCAACAAAGAGGTGTCCTACACCGTCTGCCATACAATGCTTCAAATGGTGCCATACCAATGCTAGATTGGTGACTGTTGTTGTAAGCAAACTCCACAAGAGGTAAGAATCTATCCCAACTTCCAGTGAAATCAATGACACAGCTTCTCAACATATCCTCAATAATCTGTATCACTCTCTCAGACTGCCCATCTGTCTGTGGATGAAAAGCAGTACTGAAGTGTAATCGAGAACCCAAAGCACTATGCAAACTCTTCCAAAATCTTGAAGTAAACCTGGGATCTCGATCAGACACTAAAGAAGTTGGAACACCATGCAGTTTCACAATCTCATGGATATACAACTCAGCCAACCTCTCCAAAGAGTAATCCATCCGCACCGGAAGGAAATGAGCTGTCTTAGTCAATCTATCCACAATCACCCATATGGCATCATGTTTCCTTTGTGTCAATGGCAATCCAGACACAAAGTCCATTGTCACTCTTTCCCATTTCCATTCTGGCACTGACAACGGTTGAAGCAACCTGGTTGGAACTTGATGCTCTGCTTTAACCTTCTGACAAGTGAGACATTTCGATACAAACTCAGCAATGTCTCTCTTCAACCCAATCCACCAATAATGCTGTCTCAAATCATGATACATCTTCGTATTACCCGGATGCATAGCAAACATCGACTGATGAGCTTCTTCCAAAATTCAAATCAGCATCATCGGTTACACACAATCTGCTCTTGAACCAGAGACTTCCATCACTCTTCACAATAAAATCTCTACCCTTTCCACTCTTACAATCCAAAACAATCTTTTGTATCTTCTTATCAGCCAACTGAGCTTCTTTGATCTGATCTAACAAAACCGGCTTCAATTGCAACTGTGCCAATAATGCACCATCAACACAACGTACAAAACTGGCATACAATGCTCTCAACTCAACAAGCAACGAGAGTGAGTAAACTGTTAAACCAGCTAAAGACTTCCGACTCAAGGCATCAGCAACAACATTTGCTTTATCTGGATGATAATCAATCAAGCAGTCGTAGTCTTTAATCAATTCTAACCATCTCCTCTGACGAAGATTGAGTTCTTTCTGGACACCCAAATACTTCAAACTTTTGTCATCAGTGTAGATGAAACATTTCTCCCCAAACAGATAGTGGCGCCAAATCTTCAATGCAAACACAATGGCAGCCAATTCCAAATCATGGGTTGGATAGTTAAACTCATGCGGTTTCAACTGTCGAGATGCATAAGCTATAACTTTCCCTTCCTACATCAATACACACCCCAAACCTCTATGTGAAGCATCACTGTAGATCACATATGGTTTGCCTTCAACAGGTAAGGTAAGAACAGGCGCTTGAGTCAACATATCTCTCAACTGCTCAAAGCTTGCCTGACACTGATCTGTCCATAAAAACCTCACTCCCTTACGAAGCAATCTGGTGAGTGGAGTAGCTATCAAAGAAAACCCTTTCACAAACCGCCGGTAATAGCCTGCCAAACCCAGAAAACTTCTAATCTCTGTCACAGACTTGGGTGGACTCCAATTCAAAATTGCTTCAACTTTGCTCGGATCAACTCTAATGCCTTCTGCAGAAACAATATGTCCGAGAAAAGCTACTTGATCCAACCAGAACTCACACTTCGACTGTCACATCCGCGTACTGTATTTATGCAGTGTAGACACGTGCATAGCGAGAGTAGGGAAAAGGAGAAGATAATTCTTGATAACAGCCCTAGATAAGGTTGTATGACAAAAGGGACCTAATTGTAATTTTTAATAAAGTTGGGGACGTAGATGTAATTTCAAAGAAAGTTGCACCGGATGTTCTTAATAGTGCATATAACAGATTCCAAAAATGGAATGTAGAGAAAAATCGGATCGCAACGACGTGTAACGGTTTTTCCAGGAAATGTCCCGTTAAAGAAAAATGAAGAAATGTTGACTAAGGGCATTTTGGTCATTACCAATTAAAGTTATACATGAATTTAGGGTAGGAAATAAAGACGTGAGTACGTAGAGAATGGCGAGAAGTTAAATATGAAACGATTGTCAGTAGAAACGAAGCCGGAGAAAACCCGAGCAAAAATAGGACCAAAAGGGAATTTTGTAAAAAGTTGAGGGATTACCGGTAATTTTTCAAAATGACTTAGAAACCTAAAATAGATCTTATAAATAGAAAGTAGAGGTCGAGAGGATCAAAACCATATATAGTTTGACTCGTGGAGCTATACGGTTTAAAAGATATGATCGATTAATCGCCGGAAAGTAATGTGGGCCCGGTTTCGTGTCGGGACCGGATGAGTAACCCGGGACAACTTTATGAGATCCAATGGGAAGAGAGACAAGTGGAAAGAAGTAAAGGAAAAAGGAAGTTATAAAAATCAAAGGTTGGCCAATCAAAAGAGAACATTTAGCATATGTAATAAATGTGTAATAAATGAAGAAAGAGAAAAAGTGGACAAATGGTCAAGGTGATCATCACTTCCTTTGTATATAAATATAGGTGATATGAAGAGCAAATTCTCTCTTTTCCACTCACCAAATTCGGCCAACAAAAGAAAATACCAAGGGACTTCCAAGTTTTTCCAAACTTTGATTTTTAAGGTAAGTTCTAAGGTTTTTAAGTGTGTAGACTTTAATTTTAGTATTAGTTTTAGGTAGTTATATATATATTGGAAGATTGGGAATTAGAGTCTTATATGGAATTGAAAATAATAATAATAATAATAAGATTAATTGATTAAATGGAAGAACCAAGATATAGAAAGATTAATAAGGTTGGATTAGGGGTTTCGGTTGGAAAAGAAATAGAGGATAATTTATTATTTTGAAATTCTAAGGTTTATGTTGTATCTTGAATTGATTGAAGGAGAAATAAAGAATTAAAGAAGGAGAAGAAAGAAAAGCCAAGAGGAATTAAAGAAATAAGGTTTGGTACTCTACCTTTGAATAATTAGTTTGGTACTTTACCTTTGAATAATTAATTTTGGTTTGATGCTTTACAAACTTTGGTTTATGAAAGTTTTGTTGTTGATGCTTAAATATATTGATTTGAGTTAAACATGCAAAAGTTGTCAAAGGGAAGTGTTTGAATCTTCACTTTACCATTAAAGAAGCCTTAATATTGATTTGCAAAAGAAAAATAAACTATCCTATGCATTTCATGTGTTTGGGCCGAAATGGTCCCAAAAAGACAGCTTTCTGGACCTTTTTGTGGAAATTGTTTGAGGCAGAAAACGAAGGAATTTTTCAACGAAATTTTACATGCAATTAGTCAACATATGAAATAAGTTTTCTGTAAAATTTCAGCCAAAAATAAGATCATTTACTTGGTCAAATGCATGATTGAAGTGGACTGAAATTTTGACGAAAATCCAGATTTTACTATTCATTTGGTCATGCCATTTTGCGTTGCCGATTTTTCTCGCCGCAACACTATTCATTTTGTCAATTTGTGATCCTTTGAGGAATGCTTTGAAATATTTGATATGTTTATTGTGGATGTTAAATATGTGAAAAAGAGTAACGGTTTGACCAAAGAATGTGGTGCGCGGCATAAATGGCAAAGCGTGACGGAAATTAAAATGATTTTTCGAATCATTCCAAAATGAAGTTTGAAACTTAAATTGAATCATTTTAACCTTTATGCACTACTGGATAGTGGGAGTGGTAGATAAGGGTATGGTGCACTATACTAACGCATGCAGTACTGCTCTTTATTGTGATATGATATGTTATTCAGTGGTGAGGCCACTGAAGCCAATGGGGAGGCCCATTGGTTAGAACCAGGATGGTGAGGGCCATTCCTGTGATCTGATATCGGTGGTGAGGGCCACCTATGTTACAGTGGTGAGGGCCACTGCCTTATCACTATGGTTCCCTATATACCAGTAGAGCCTGAACCAAAGACATATTTTTCGTTAAACTATGAAATGCAAATGAGTTGAATTATGATTTTACATTATTGAAAGCATATCACACTGAATGTATCAAAATTTCTATTGGTTTAAGGTTGGTTGATTTATGATTTAATTATTTCATATTTTCCAAATGTTTTCATATGTTACTTGTATTTTATTGGTAAAGTACCCACTGAGCGACATTGCTCAGCGAGTTAAGTTTTCCTTGACTCGTAGGTTCGGAGCAGTAGATAAATCTTGGGAAAGCAACGACCAGACCACAGCAAATCTCAGGGGTAGATCTTTTAGTTCCATTATGAGTTAGCTAGTTGTGGCATGTATATGAATAAATATAAAAGAGATTTTCTATGTTATAATTGTATGTTAGTAGTATGTAATAATCATAAATCTTTACTTTATGTTATATTAGAAGTGTGAACTCTTCGTGCAGGTTTGTAGTTGAGGGTATAAGGTGGATTCATTGGGAGTGCATTAAATTTGATGGTAATTATATTGGTCTGTGTAAAATGTTTTAAAAAAAAAATCAGAAAAACAAGTTTTGTCGACACTTGGGATCCAAATTTCTAGGCGGAACTATGGCAAAATTTCTGTAAAAATCAGAATTAAAATTTGACTAAGTAAATTGGTAGCAACATTAGGATAGTGTGGCGCCTCTACTCGACTTACACATGTAGGTTGGGAAGGGGTGTTACATCGACAATTTGGCAAATAACCGCTTCTCTCTCAAAATCTGCAACACAATCCGCAGGTGCAAATCATGTTCCTCTTCATTCCTTGAATACACTAGAATATCATCGATGAAGACCACTACAAACTGATCCAGATAGGGCCTAAACACCCTATTCATCAAATCCATGAAAGCTGCAGGTGCATTCGTCAGACCAAAAGGCATAACTAGAAATTCATAATGCCCATACCTGGTCCGAAAAGCGGTCTTAGGAACATCTTCAGCTCTGACTCTCAGCTGATGGTACCCTGATCTCAGATCAATTTTAGAAAACACAGCTGCACCCTTCAATTGATCAAAGAGATCATCGATTCTAGGCAAAGGATATTTATTTTTAATAGTCACCTTGTTCAATTGCCTATAATCAATACACAACCTCATAGTACCATCTTTCTTTTTCACAAATAGCACAGGAGCTCCCCAAGGAGAAACACTGGGGCGAATAAATCCTTTGTCCAACAACTCCTGTAATTGCACTTTTAATTCCCTCAATTCTGCTGGTGCCATTCTATAAGGAGTAATAGAGATAGGAGTGGTACCAGGCAACAATTCAATACCAAACTCCACCTCTCTCTCAGGAGGCAATCCTAGCAACTCCTCTGGAAACACATCTGGAAAATCTGCAACTGTGGGTATATCATCAATAGGAGAACCTCTCACTCTAGTATCTACCACATGAGCAAGATAGGCTTCACACCCCTTTCTAATCAATCTCCTGGCTGCAACAGCTGAAACAAATAAGGAGGCTAGCTGTTCCTGCTCATTAGATACTATCACCTCTCTACCATCACCCGTTCTCAAAGAAACAATTTTCTTTTTACAATCCACCACAACTCCATGTCGAGATAGCCAATCCATACCTAAGATCACATCATATTCCTTAAATGGCATCTCAATCAAGTCTCCAAGGAACTCCTCACCTTGCACCCTTACAACACTATCTCGGTGCACCTTACTCACAACCACACTATGCCCTAACGGATTTGTCACCAACACATCAAATCCTAGGGACTTAGCATGCACATCAAATACAGGCAAAACAGATGCACTAATATATGAATGCATGGAACCCGGATCAATCAAAGCAAGTACTGAAGTATCAAATAAAGAAAAAGTACCAGCTATGACTGCCGATGCATCTGGCTGCCTCTGCATAACATACATCCTCTGGGAAGATCCAACCTCCTCTGGTCTACTCTCCCTGGATGTAGCACCTCCTCCAGCACTGAACCCCGGTCTACCTCCTCGGCTGACACCTCTGCCTCCTCGGCCTCCCCTCACACTAGGTCGAGAAGCTGCAGTATCAACTGACATCTGCTCCTGTCTCTCAGGACAGTCTCTCACAAAGTGATCAGGTAATCCACATTTAAAACAAACCCCTGCTATACCAGTCTTCCAGCAAGGACCACCATGCGGCCTACCACAATGGATGCAGATGGGTAAGGTGGATCTCTGAACCATAGGGGTCAGAGCACTCGCCACTGAAGCTGCAGGTCTAAATCTCTGCCTCTGTAACTGCACTGACCTACCCGTTGGTCTCTGGCTCCTACTACTCCGAGGAACAAAACTTCCTCTACCCCTCTTCGCAGAAGAAGACCCTGCCTCGAACTGGGGCCTTCTAACCCTAACCTCTTCTTCTGAAGCAACCGCAATACCCTGAGCTCGCTCTAAACTTCGAGCTGCTGCCACTAACTGGGAGAAATCCTGATATCTGGATCCAGCCACTAAGCACATGATCGAGGGCCTCAATCCCTCCTCAAATCGCCGACATCTATTAATCTCATCAGCAATAATGCCCCCAGCATACTGGCTCAATCGAATAAACTCAACTTCATACTCAGTTACAGTCTTGCTATCTTGCTTCAAGCTTAAGTACTCCATCTTCTTCATGTCTTTGTACTCCCTAGGAGTATACTTCAATTCAAACTCCCTCAGAAAATCCGCATATGACAAGGTTGGTGGATCATCCATAGAATGGGGCACCGTCTTCCACCAATCGTAGGCATCTTTTTGTAGCAATGATCTGGCATAATCAAACTTTTCCTCCGATGTGGCTTGCAACTGAATAAAGATCCTCTGTACTTTGTCAAGCCACTGTTCTGCTACAGCTGGATCAGTAGTACCAAGGAAATCCTCCGCTCCATACTTCCTTAGTTTGTCATAGTGCCTCACTGGTACCACAGACTGAGGGGGTGGTGGCACTGGTTGTACTGGTGCTTGCCTCATAACTTCCATCATATGTCTAAACCAGGCTGGCGGAACCTCCTCTCCAGCTGGTCTACCCGACACCAAAGCAGGTGCCTCCTCAACACTATCAACCCTAGCTCCCTCAGCAGGAGCAATGCTCTCCTCACTACCCTCAACCGACTGACGCAAATGAGGATCCATCAACACCTAACACTGCAAACACAACATACTACATCTTATTAAAGATCAGAGGTTGCCAATCCCAAACATGTATATTATTCAAAAACCACTAAGTCAAAATAGTCTTTTTATTACATTTTACCTAGGTTGAGAATCTCAAACCTAGGCTCTGATACCAAAACAATTGTAACACCCCCATATCCAATGCACACACACTACAACCACAACAATGTAGCATAAGTGCACCAAACATAGGGATGCTACGGTTCTCTTAACATTCAAAACACTTTAAAACTTAATACAATACCCTTATCATTATACATTATAGAAAAGTAGATCATTTACTTGTAAAACAAAACATATTAGTTATATATATATACATTTAAATATTACACAGCGGAAGTTATAAAATATGTACATATTTACATATTAAACATTTCTTTACAAAATATAAAGAAGTATACATGATTGGCAAGTTTGCTCTGATCTTTAAGCTCCCAAAATGGATTCTTCAAGGTCTACTCTCACTTGGACTTGATGAACTCTCGGGTTCAACTCTATCAACTCTATTACCTGCGCGATTAAACACTATAGCGCTAAGCCAATGGCTTAGTAAGATAATCATGCTAATGATATGACTTAGTGCAATGCAATGTCAGTTCTCAATCCATATTATACATGTAACATCATATATGCAAAACTAACAACATACTTTCACATTACATATCACATTTCAATATCTTTTCATATACCCCATTAGTATTCATTTAGCCATTCATAATCAACACTAAACAAAGACAAGCATGGGCCCAAGACACACTAATATGCCATTCAATTTTCAGAGTTAAAGCTTTGGTTTTGTTATCACATTTATCAATATCATATACCCAACTAGGCTTCAAGGATTAAGTTCAACCAAGCTTCAAGGGGAGCAAAGCATGCTAAGCTTCTACCCAACTTGGCTTCAAGAACTAACCCAACCTAGCTTCAAGGGTGGTAACATCTCAATTAGGCTTCAAGGATTCAATCCAACCTAACTTCAAGAGATTGTTACACTTATTAGGCATGCCACCAACAACCAACTCTGAAAATGGAATAACACATTAGCCACACAATTCATTTATCATTCAATTATCATTTTCATTCTCAATTCTCAACAACATTTAGGCAAACATGCCTTATTTCTTTCAATCACATCATCATAGCCAAACACAATGGCATTGTCTCATATCATGTCTTATTTGAATTATCATTGCATCTTTGATATACATTTCAATGTATATTACTTATGAAACACATTACCATTCACAATGCATAACATAACATTGTTCAATCTCAACAATGCAATTAGGGCAAAGAACAATTGATATGATTCATAGCTTTAGAACCTTACACATGCATTTGATTATATCATTCATTGATTCAAGTGTGTTTAAAGTGTTTAGGGTTAGGTTTAAGGACCAACCTACCTTTGGAGAACCAAAGCAATGCAATAAGATCAAAGAATGAAAACCCTAACTATCACACTTGAGGGACACGGGCAGCCCACTTGAGGGACACGGCCAAGCTTGTGGCCGTGTCACTCAACTCAATTGGACAGTAAGCAACACGGGCAAGGGACACGGCCAAGCTTGTGACCGTGTCTCCCAAAACAAAAATCCAGTAGTGAACACGGCTAAGGGACATGGCCGTGTCTCTCAAAAACTCAACCAACACGCCCAAATTTCCTTAGCTTGGCCGTGTCTCTCTTTTCCTTTGGCCGTGTCACTCATCTCCAAAACCCTAAATGTAACCAACCCTCTTCCAAATGCATTTTAACCTATAATTACCAACACAAACTCACTCAAATGGATATAACTCATGTCATAACACATATTTATCACAATAACCACTTAAACCACACATTTGGACACAAACCATCTCAAAACCCTAACTCAAACTTTACTCTTGATTTTCCACTATCAAAATCCATTTAAACTTACAACCTTCACAACCAAACCAACCTCAATTCAATCTTTTAACTAACAATCAACTTTAACACTTGTAAACACATATTAAACACACCAAATCATTACATCAACAAATCACACTTCACTTTAAACATACCTTCAAAATTAACAAAGGAAACAAGAGATTTCTTACCTTAGATGAAGAAATTTCACAAATCTCTAACCAAACTCTTTGATTGCCTCTTCAATTACTTCTTGCCTCAAGAACACCTCCCTTTCTCTTTGCTATTTGGAGAGCCGGCCACTTCAAGAAAGAAAGAAGAAAATACACAAATCAAACACCTTTTCTTCTTTTAATCTCCACCATGCATTTCATTTCAAGCAATTACTCATATACCCCTCATCACTTAACTTAGCTTTTGTCTCTTATAAACCCAATTAAGTAATTTCACATGCCATATAAAAATCTCCTCTTGCATTGACTCTCTCTCTTTGACCATTTTATATATGTTATATATATCACCATATACACAACATATAAACTTGTCTCTAAACCCTAAATTTCTCCCAAAACGCATATACATATACATTCTTTTCCCAATTTAAACCAACAACAACATACAAAACTTCTAGGGCATGCATAGGGATATTACAATTCATACATTTTATTTCAGTAATTCACAATCCAATGACTTATCAAATTCTTCATGAAACAATATCCACTATTTCCACATTCATATACATTTCACACATCATATATCATCATATACAATTTACACATCATAAACTCATCATTTCACATAGCTTCTCAAGCTATACTCATCTTCAATAATTCACTTATGTATTGTATGCATCTCATTCCATAGTTATCACTATATATCACACAACATTAATTTCCTTCCATAGTTCACATTAAAACAAGGACAAACATATATCTCATTATTCATTTTCATTATTCAGGAATCACATATATACATATATACAAACACACACATGGGCCCAAGAACACTAATATGCCATTCCACTTTCAGAGTTAATGTTTTGGTTTAATTATCACATTTATCATTATCCCAACTAGGCTTCAAGGATTAAGGTTCAACCAAGCTTCAAGGGGAACAAAGCATGCTAAGTATCAACCCAACTTGGCTTCAAGAACCAATCCAACCTAGCTTCAAGGGTGGTAACATCTCAATTAGGCTTCAAGGTTTTGACCCAACCAAGCTTCAAGGGGAGTAAAACATGTTAAACTTCAACCCAACTTGGCTTCAAGGATCAAACCAACCTAACTTCAAGAGATTGTTACTATTAGGCATGCCACCAACAACAAAACTCTGAAAATGAATAACATATTAGACACACAATTCATTTATGAGTTCATTATCAATTGAAATCATCATAGCCAATCACAATGGCTTCTCATATCATTTAGATCATCATAGCCAATCACAATGGCTTCTCATATCATTTAAATCATCATAGCCAATCACAATGGCTTCTCATATCATTTAAATCATCATATCTCAATTCATATCATAGCTTTTCATCTTTCAAATACACAATCATTTATCTCAAATACTACACATTTCATATAACATCATTATCAATCACAATTACATCACATCTTATTTGGTCTCAATTTACATTAGAATACTTCATTATTTACATATTCATAATCAAACACATTTAACATTCATCAAGAATGATCATCATTGATATACACATATATAATTTACCTTATTCTTAGATTTGGAATCCTCAACATACATTTGTTTCATATATATTTGAAATATAGATTCAACAAAACCCTTGGAGGATCCAACAATACAAGAATAATCAAGAATAAGAATCATTAACTAACCAATTTGAGGGACACGGCCAGCATCATTTGAGGGACACGGCCAAGCTTGTGGCCGTGTCTCTCAACCCTAATTGGCAGTAGTGAACACGGCCAGGCGACACGGCCGTGTCACTCAACACAAATTCAGACAGTAGCAAACACGGGCAATGGACACGGCCGTGTCTCTCCACAAAAATCAGACAGTAAGAAACACGGGCAGAGGACACGGCTGAGACTGTGACCGTGTCTCTCCCAAAACCAATCCAACACATATAATTTTCCTTGACTTGGCCGTGTCTCTCCTTGCTTTTGGCCGTGTCACTCACAAAATTCAACCCAAACCTAACCAAACCTCTTCTTTTCTCATTAATTCACAACACAATACCAATACACACCAACCATGCACTAAATTCATTAACACAAGTACTAATAAATGTGTTTTAAGTTTGAATATCATATAAAAACATTAATTAAGGTAGTTTGTTCTTACCTTAAGAATTACTCACAAATCTACACACTTTACCTTCCAAGAACTCTTCACCACTTAGAAATCCACTATCTTCACAACCTAATTCAAATCAAATAATAAAATACATGAATTTCAATACAAATATTTTATGTTTTCAACTCCCTTAAACACAATCATATATCAATTACTCAAATCCCCACTCCTATATTAAATCCTTATTAAACAATTTCAATAATCCTTCATCATCTTCACCAATAACCATTTGAGTCTATACACATCTTTCAATCTTTCACTATCATCATCTTACCATATTAACTACCTCAAAACTCAACTCAATTAATGAAAATCAACTCAAAGAAATGAATACTTACTTGAATATGTTGCCAAATCTTCATCTCTATCTTCAATTCTCTTAGAATCCTTAAGAACTTTGATGTGAAAAGCAACAAAATCACATCTCTCTCTCTTTCTCTCTCTCTCTCTCTCTCTCTCTCTCTCGTCCAAGCAGCAAGAAGAAGACGAAGAAGAAGGAGCAGAAGAGGAAAGAAGTTTCTACTTCTTTCCTTCGTTCTTATCATATATATATATATATAATAATAATAATAATAATAATAATAATAACAATAACAATAACAATAATAATAATAATAATAATAATAACAACACTTTAAATCTCCACCACATTATCTTTCTTTGACTTTCTTCTTCTCTTTTCTTTTTGTCCTTATTATTATTATTATTATTAATTAATTACACAAATATATATATATATATACCATTCACTTATCCTACACCATTTTATATCCCATGTATATGTCTTATATATATATCTTTATATTTCCCCTATATACATATACATTAAATCCAAATACAACAACAATAACTCCAAAACTCTTAGGGTCTATTCCAGGATATTACATTTGGTTTGTTCTTTTTCTAATTTGACCCTAGTACATTTGCAAGCTCAAATAAAATTTTCTTTAAAATCCAAAAGACTAAAGCTATCTTCAAAACATATCAAGATGGTCTTTGGATGTAAAACTTTTCTAAAAACAAATCAAAAATTCTTTTTCTCATGGCCCAAATACTAAGCCCAAAATCCATTTTTTCTAAAATATTTTTACAATGGGCTTAAAAACAAAATTATTTTCAACCTTTTCTTACAAAGAGCTTGCAAAATTATTTAGGTCAATTAGGAAATACCAAAAATCAATTGTGAGCCTAGTTTATACTAAGAAATAATTAATCATGGGCTTGTTTTTGGCATGAATCATTAGTTACTTTTTCAAGTGAGAAATCTATTTATAATAAACCTCTTAATTTAGTTTTAATCCAATATAGCATAAAAGCTACTTTATTTGGATAAATGGATAAAACTTAATTAATGGGAATTATCATAAATTGGTCTCCATTTTTGAAAATAAAACTATTAGTTGAAACGTCCGAGGGAAATATTCAAAAATAAGATACCCCATGTTGGTATTTTGTTAACCATATACCTAGGAAAAAAGACTCGCTATTCGTGTGTGGATGCTATAAGATTGGAAGGAACATCCTATTTGTCCTTGTTTGTTGATTGTTTGTGCATACATGCATACATACATACATTTGCATCTCATTGATCCTCTCTGGCTCACAGCATTGGATTATGACAGTTCAAAAGCTTACGACAATTCGACCTATGCTGGAGACAAAGTATCTAGCAATGACTCAATCTCTTTTTCACCAAAAGCAATGGAGCCCGAACAAATTCAAAGAATGGTGGATGATGCCCTCAATGCCAAAATGGAAGAAATAAAAGAGGCCCTAGCTAAGACCATGAAGAACCAATTGACTGCAATTTTAGAAAATCATGCCAAAGCATTTACTAGTACTAAGAAGCCAAAGGACAAAGGGAAGACTAAAGTTGGTGAAGTAGTTTTTGATGATGAAAAGGTGATCATTGATGATGATTATGATTGGGCTCAATACTACCAAGATTCTCAAGACAAAAAGGAAAAACCAAAGATTGTTGAGAAAGGCAACTATTGAAAATACCGAGACATCCGATGTTGAGAAGATGATTGCTGATTTAGAAAAGAAATTTGAGAAGAAACTAAAAATCGAAGAGATGTCCGAGATTGACAAATTATTTGAGCTAGATGAAGAAGTTCCGTACAAGTTCAAGATGCCATCTTTTGCGAAGTTTGATGGAACCAAAAATCCTCATCTCCATGTGAAGCAGTATATCACTGCTATGCAGTCTACCCGAGCTACTAAGGCTCAAACTCTAAGGTACTTTATGCTCGCATTGGATCCTATTATCCAAAATTGGTTCAACACCTTAGAGGAAAGTACTCAAAAAGATTTTGACATGTTATACAAGGCTTTCATTTAGCAATATGGACACAATGCTGAGATGGAAGTTACCTTAATGGAAGTGGAGTCCATTAGACAAAGGCCAAATGAGAATTTTGTGGACTATGTGAAAAGGTGGAGAAATAAGGCTGCTTTGCTCAAGAAAAGGCCCGATGAATCTGATCAAATAAGGATGATCGTGAGGTGCATCCTGCCCAATCTCCATGAAAGGATGTCTCACACCTTTATAAGGGATTTCAAAGATCTTCTCCAAGCTGGTCTACAAATTGAAGAGTGAGAAAGGGAGAAGAATCGCTTTTCAATAAAAAGGAATGAGAAAGGAAATTATCAGCCTAGCAATCAAGGCACACAAAAAAAAGTTGATGTTTATGCCACTAGTCAAGGAAGAATGAGGTAGTTTTCAAAATTAGGGAAACCACTGTCTTGGGTTCTCAATAAGCTACAAAAGAAGGGATTGTTACAACCCTTGACTCCTTGTCCTTTGCCTAATCCCCTTCCACCTAACTTTGATACTAATGCATTTTGCCAATTCCATCAAAGGCCTGGACACGAAATGGATAATTGCATGAAGTTAAGGCATGAGATCCATAATTTAATTGATAATGGCAAGTTGCCTGAGCCGAATAAGTCCAATACCAAAGGTAATCCATTTCCAAGGTTCAACAGGGTGCCACCACCAGCAACCTTCATGGTGGGAAAATGATTGGAAGAAGATTTTGTTTTATCATCCTTTCAAGATGGAAATATTGAAGATGTTAAAGGAAAAGAAGCTTAACTCAACAAACTTCCCTTGGCTTGTTTGTTTCTTCATTTTATTTTCTTTATTTGGTGTTTTATGGAACAATTATATAACTTTTAAAAATTAAGATTGTTTGAATAAATTACTTTCATGAAAATTTCTTGTGGTCTTTTTTCATTTTGGTGCTCAACCAATGAGGAATCTAGCATGATGTTTATAAATTAATGTGTCTAGGCATCATGACTTTAATGACTTTACTAGATGAGGGAATTGCTCTATAGCATTGAGTTGTGTATGCTTACTTAGAGAGGGCTCCTGCATAATTACCTTTGTCTAGGTCCTAGTCAGTCTTAGAACATGCTTTGACAAACTTTCGAGGCAAAATTGAACTCTTCTTATTTAAGGGAGAAATGATATAGGCATTGTTTGACGAGCCAATAACTAGTATCCACCCAATTAAATATCAATCCCTAGTTGTCCCTTTGAGCCTTCATAAAATTTTAGCTTTCTTCTCATTGGCTTACAAACCCCAACAACCTACCCTGAGTTGTTGTGATACTTTTTACAAGTCTTATGATCACTAAGGTGAAGAGGCAAGAAGATCAAAGAATGGAATGTATAGCAAAGACTGTAAGGATAGTTGATGCTCTCAAGACCATAAGGGTAGTTGAAGTTCACCTAATATCTCCAATCTATCAAGATAACATCAGAGTAACAAATGACTTATCCCTATTAAAGGAAATTTATACCATTCCACTTATCCATTATTGGAAACCCAAGTTGGCACAAACAAGACAACTCTGTTTGAGCTAGAACAAAAAAAAAGAAAAAAGAAAGAAAAGCAAAAAAAAAGAAGAAAAAAAAAGAGAAAAAAAAAGAAGAGAAAAGAAAAAAGGAGAAACAAAAGAGAAAAAAAAAAGAAAGATAAAACCTATAAAGGCGGTTCAAAAAGCCAACTGAGTTCTCTTTTACCTAAACAACCATTTAGTTTATAAGGACGGTTTGACTTGAATTAGTCTAATCCAACTAAAGATTCAATCAAAATTAGAGAAAAGGTAGAAAAACCATTCAGTTCTTGAAAGTTCTATACTTGGCAGTCCTACAAGGAAGAAGGATAAAATGATAAAATACGCAAAGAAAAGGATGAGTAAGAAAAATAAAAAGAAAGAAAAGGGAGAAGAAGAAAAGAAATAAATTTGGGTAACAAACTTTTTGTGGGGGGCAAAGATTGTCTTAATGAAGATCCAGATCAATGACAAGAAGATAGAAAAAATTTGGAGTCTAGCAAGATTGCTCCCAGCTGCCTAAAGTTTAAACAAGAAATTTGTAGTGTGAAGGTTTGTCCATTGTGTCACATTGGCTCCAACTTACAAATGGCCTTCAATTTACCCATGTCCCTTATAGACCCCATTTCAAGCCTATCAAAGACCTGTTGATCTCTCTTGGTAGGTAGAGTCTATTAGTGGAGATTATTTAGATAATCATGCATATGAGATGGACAATATTTAAACTCAATGAGACCTTTGGCCAAGTAATGTGTATGTGCCTATCTGAAGTGCAACAATTCTTGCTTAAATAGAAATGATTCCCAAGTCTAGTACGGTAGCTAGGGTTGTCATGTTATAGATATGTTAATTTGGAAAATCAAGTCCTGAGGTACATTGACATTAATTTGGCAAAGCCAACATTTGATTTCAAAATCAAAATTCAAAAAATAAAAAAAATATTTTGTCATAAAAAGCCTTCAAGTTAAAGGAAGTATGTCGAACCATTGAACCTCCAAAGGATACATTGAGTAAAGGAAATGATTACTGGCAAGGTCATGAAGAAGCTACCAATTGACATACTGAATCATAATTTGAAATGGATGTATCTCTGCTGTTTGGGGCCTCCATTACTCATATTTTCAATATCCCAAAGTTAAAAGCCATAAATGTGAAGCATCATGTCATTCCGAAGCAAGGACTAAACAAGCATCTCAAAGGAGTCAATGAGAACACTTCTACTGATCACCTCGGCCTGGGAGTTGATGGAATGACTGTAAGTATTATTCATGCATAGCAAACACCCTGTGAAGTAAATAATTCAAAGAAGATATCAAATCAGGGGGGCATGGAAAGCCCATTGCTTGAGAAAGCTCCAGTAAATTTACAAAGAGAAGAAATGCGTGCTTGTGCGAGGAACTAGACAGCAAAAACATCAATCAGAGTCCGCATAGAAAAATCATGGGTTTGGGCCTACACAGGGGGCAAAGTTTTTCCTTTTCAATTTTTTGAGCTTATATATAAAAAAACATTTTCAAACTCACTTGCAAATATTTCGCCACATAGAGGGCAAGGAGAGGATATGAAGGCTAGCTAGAAAGGGTTGAATTTTTTTGCTAAAGTGCAAAAGAAACAAAAAGAATAGAATAAAAAGAAAATTAGAATTCTCAAAAGAATGAAGATGCAAAAGATAAAAGATCAGTCCGGCTAGAAGAGTTGAAGCCAATATAGGACAAATCTCTAAGGATGAAGATCCACTTTCAAGGGTGAAGACCCAAAGTCCAAAGGATGAAGATCCATTTTCAAGGATGAAGACTCGATGCAAAGGATGAAGATCCAGGTTAAAGTATGAAGATCCAATTTCAAAGGGTAAAGACCCGAAGTCCAAAGGATGAAGATCCATTTTCAAGGGTGAAGACCCGATTTCCAAGGATGAAGATCCATTTTCAAGGGTGAAGACCTGATCTCAAAGGATGAAGATCCATTTACAAGGGGTGAAGACCTAAAGTCAAAAGGATGAAGATCCATTTTCAAGGGTGAAGACCCGATTTCCAAGGATGAAGATCCATTTTCAAGGATGAAGACCTGATCTCAAAGAATGAAGATCCAATTTCAAAGGGTGAAGACCAAAAGTCCAAGGGATGAAGATCCATTTTCAAGGGTGAAGACCCGATGCAAAGGATGAAGATCCAGCTTAAAGGATGAAGATCCAATTTTAAGGGTGAAGACCCAATCTCCAAGGATGTAGATCCATTTACACGGGGTGAAGACCCGATCTCCAAGGATAAAGATCCATTTACAAGGGTGAAGACTCAATCTCCAAGGATGAAAATCCATTTACAAGGGTGAAGACCCGATCTCCAAGGATGAAGATCCATTTCCAAAGGTAAATATCCGATGCTAAGGTTGAAAATCTAATGTCCAACGATGAAGATCCATTTTGACGGTGAAGAGCCACAATGCATAGAACAGCCGGAGCAGTCAGACTTCTCAACTGATAAAAGGTCAGTCAAACTCAGTCTCAGGTCTAAGTACCCAAATTAAATTCAATATTGGGTCCAGAACCCAAATTATGCTTAGGTCCAGAACCTAAAATCTTTTTTAAGTCCAGAACTTAGCTCTGGTCCAGAACCCAAATGATCCTTAAGTCCAGAACCTAAAATCTCTCTTATGTCCATAACTTAGCTCGGGTCCAGAACCCAAAATTACCCTTAGGTCCAGAACCTAAAATTATCCTTGAGCCCAGAACTCGAACCGGGTCTAGAACCCAAAACCTCAACCATCTCACAAAAATTAAGTCTTATTGCTTTTCACTTAGATCGTTCAAGCAGGGGTAAACTGTAGACCCTTAATTTTTTACTCAGTCCGGTCCAAAATATTTTATTTAGTCCAAAATAATTTTTGTGCTATCTTAATTAAATAATATTTGTTTTAGTATTTATTTTTTATAATTATAGTAATAAAAAAATAATAATAATAAATAAATAAATAAAAATAAAAATAAAAATGGGTGATGGAAAAATCAACGACGAAAAAATTCATCTCCGAAAGTGTTGGACGAAATGGCCAAAGCCATTTCACCCACAGGAAAATCCTGCAGGAGAAATGGCCCTCATCCAATTTCACTCGTAGCCCCTTGTGCGCCCTCGCAAGTTTCCACACAGTTTCTCGCAGCGGCCCGCAGTAATTTTTTCGTTGGCAAAATTTTCCGATGTAATTTTTTCCAAAACCAAATTATATTTGGTTTCGGTTTCCTTTTCCTAATTAATGATAAATTCCTTAAACAATTGGAATGAAGCTTCCATAATTTCCTATAAATAACACTAAAAAGACACAGAAAGAGAAAGAGGAGGAATTTTTGGAAGAGGGATCGGACATTAGACTGGGACTTGGATTTTGAACTGGAACTTTACAAATTGATCAGACTTTTTAGAAAAGGAGAAGCAAGCAAGCAATCAAGCTATCAAAGGCAGCAACCTTGCCTTTGTCCTTATTCATCAAAGAAGTAATTTTTGTTAGAACCAACAAATGAAGGTTTGAATATCTAATTTCTTTTTCTCTTTTCTTACAGTAGCTTCAATCACTAAATTGTTTCTTTTGATTCTAAAAACCTTAGAACCTTAATTTATTTCTTCTAAACCTTAGAACCTTAAATCGTGTCTTCTATTTTCAAAAACCATAAAATTATTTTTCTGTTTCTTCTAAAACTTAAGAACCATAATCCATTTCTCCAAAACCTTAAAAACCTTAATTTGTTTCTATTGTTTCCAAAAATCATAAATTGTTTTGCCAAATTCCTTAAGCCCTAAATCCCTAAATCTTTAAAACATCAAGTAGCATTATTCATTTAAAAAATAATATTAGTTACACAAAATTCCAAAACCCTATTATGAGTTAATATTCATTTGTGTATTATGAGTCCGCGTATTTAACTTTCCTTTTTCCAAAGCCCCAATTTAGTAACTAAATTTCTAAAATCCTATTTTAAGATGCGAACCCTAAATTATATATTTTTTGCTTTATTTAATTTTAGATTTGATTATGTAGTTTATTATATGCTTTGATTTATTTAATTTCAATGCTTGATTTATTTAATTTATCATGGATGAATGCTTATTATATATTTTGATTGATGTTTAATATTTTTTATAATGATTTATTTATTATGAATGGTTATTTACTTTTATCAATTTATTTTTTATTTCCAAATATTGTAAGAGGTATGTTTCCACTTTGTGGGTACCTCATTAGTTAAATATCATGTAATTTAAATTGCTTTTATATTTTAGACCAATGTAAAGGATATGTTTCTACCTCATGGTTGGTGTCCTATTAGTTTAGACATGGATGATGTAAGAACATGTTTCCATCCTCGGATGGGTGTCCATTTATTTGCTTTGTTTGGACATTGCTTTGATTTTTAATATAACGATGCTTTATTTCAATTGTTGCATGTAATATGGATAATATTGTTATACTTAAGAATTCTATAATATTAAGACATGTAAAGGAGGTCGGTTCCAATGAACTGGCATTGTGGGGGTGCTGGGCCATTTCTCACCTTCCCCACATGTACCTAAATTTTCGAACCCATTAGGGGGTTGGGGATTCCTTAGAAATTGAGTCATCCACCCCTTTCTTTTTCCCGGTCTGTCCGGGTGGTGACTCCATTTTCTCCGGACCTAGGTCCATGTTCTCTAAGGCCCCGAGACAAAACAGTGTCGAAGTTGCAAGAACCATTCCACCGGGAGTGGGGGCCAAAATCCCTGCTCACAGACATGCATTAGAACAAATCGTTCTTAAATAGGAAAACTTTCATAGAGTGATTATAAATACAAGTTTTATAATCTTGAAGAAAGATTGGATCTTTGGACTTTTGGCTTTTAGGATTGGCTGCGGGAACTTTGGAAAATTGAGTATCCATCAACAAAAACCCTAAGCAAAGAGAAACAACAAGTTTGGACGACGAAGACAAACAACACACTAACTCTTCAAAGGCAGTACACACACTGTCTTTGCCAAAGCTCATCCAGAATTCTTGTTTAAAAAATTTTGGTGGAGCCAACAAATGACAGTATGCTTTAAATTAAATAAATACTACAAATTTTGATTGTTTTAAACATTGAAAAAGTTCATTCTTAATTTAACTAAAATCATAGTTTGCAACTTCTGCTTAAATAGTATATGTTAGTTTGCATGGAGTGTATATTATTGTTTTGATCATAACCTTTAAAACCAGTAAACTTATTTTGCTCGAATCATTTATTTATTTTTAATGGTTATTTAATCAACATGTTATTGACAATTACATTAAAGCTTTTCTATGTAAAACTTCACAGTAGCTTTTAAGACTAAGAAAAAATATTTATAGTAGCTTTTCTATGGTTATTTATCTTATGGTTGTTTAATCCTTAAAATCATTGATTAGTTTTTCATAAAAACTAAACCCTAAGTCATGTGAAACCTTCAGCCACAAAATATTATTTTTTATAATCACCGACCCCTAAGTTATTTTTTCCTAGAAACCCTAAATTACATCAAACCTTAATTTTTAAATCTAAGCCCCAAAACCCTAAGTGATATTTAAAAAACCCTAAATTGATACATAAACCTAAACTTGCATCTTTATTTTCTTTATTATAAATTAAATGAATATTTATTATATATATTTGATTAGTGATTTTTTATATCTTCGATTTATATCTTTGATGAATGATTTATTTATGATGAATGGTTAGTTGGTTATTTTTATTGATTTGTTTTGGCTTCAAGAAATTATAAGAGGTATGTTTCCATATTTTGGATACCTCATGATATGAGCATCATGAAATTTAATTTATTCTAAGTTTCAGATCAATGTAAAGGATAATTTTTCACCAATTGGTGGGTATCCTATTTTATTTATTTTCTTTTGGACATTGGACAATTGTAAAGGCATGTTTCTATCCATCGATGGATGTCTAATTGTTTGTTTTGTTTGGACATTGTTGTGATCTTAATAAAGAATTTATTTATTCTTATGATCGCATGTAGTATGGATAATATTGTATTAATTAAGAATTTTATAATATTAAAATATGAAAACGAGGCCAGTTCTACTAAACTGGGCGTTATGGGGGTACTGGCCATTTCTCACCTTTCCCACACGTACCCAACTTTTCAAACCCAATAGGGGGTTGGGGATTCCTTAGGAATCGAGTCATCCACTCCTTTCTTTTTCCTAGCCCATGTGGGTGACCACTCCATTTTCTCTAGTTTTAGGCCCGTGTTCTTTAAGGCCCTGAGCCTAACAGTGCCAAAGTCACAAGAATCATTCCATGTGGGAGCGAGGGAAAAAATCCCCTCTCACAATGAAAAAAAATGACATGCAAAATTTTAAAGATTCATGTATATATAAAAGATTGAAAGAAAGAAAGAAATACATAATTAAAATAAAAAAAAGAAAAAGAAAAGAAACAAAATATAAATGGGTTAAAAGTACAGTCATCCAAGAAATTAATTAAATAAGAAAATAAAAGAAAATAGACAATCAACTAGATGAGAGAGGAAAGTGGGCTAGTCACACATGGGTGCAGCACTAGTATCCTCACTGCTAGTATCCTCACCGCTGGCACTAGCATCATCACTGGCATTACTATCCGAAATATCAACACGAGGCACTGGGGGCTGATATGGTGGAGGGGTGGATGCAAAGGAATAAACCCATGAGACCTCCAAAAATCAAGCATGGATTGCTCCAGCCATTGTCGTCGCAAAATCTCGTGATCCAACTGCACTTGAAAGGGAGAAGCACATTACTCCATGTAATGCTGGATATGGTTCTACTGAGATAATAACTTGTTATGATTCAACTCGATGTTCCCTAATTTTCCCTCTACCCTACAGATCTGTCACTCCAAATAAGTGGGCTTCCTATCATCATCTCACTCAACATTAACCGAATAGCGCCAGTCTCGGAAGGTAAGGGATGGGGTAAAGGATGGTCCAGCTTAAGAAGAAGGTGCAGTAGTGGTGGACGATCCTGGGAAATTTTTCAGTGGAGGTGGAGGTATATCAGAAGTGGGAACAAGAGGAACCAACTTAGAATCTGTAGGTGGTTCCTACAGCCCCACTACCTTCTCCCGATCTAATATCTTTAAGGTGTCCATACCCAAAAGCTTGGGGAACCCATCGACCGTCATCGGGAGGCATCCCTCCAACATAAAGCAAACTATGAGCTAGCCTCATGACATACATGCCACCATGTAAATCACCTGGTACTCCTTTTTTGGATTGCTAGTAGAAGAAATGTGTGATGGCATGAGCTACATTGCATCGAATCTTCTAAACTATGCTGTTCAAGAAGAATAAATCTGCAAGGTAACCACCCTCGTACTACTCTGTCGAGCCATAATAGTGCGAACCAATAGATTATGCACCACTTGACAAGGAAAGGATTCAAAATTGGAAACTTTGGATAGCTTAGGCTGATACATGTTTGTATTGGGTGCAAATGTCCTCCAAACTTGGGGAGGAATGGCTTCATATTCTGCAAAATCTAACTCAGAGTTAAGATAATCAGAAGTCTGCACCTCCTCCATAGTAAATAACCTGAGAAGCACGCTAAGGTCATTAATACTCATGTGGAATCAATGCCCCCCCAACAAAAATTTCATTGTTGGCTCTGTAATTGAAATCTTATTCCTGTCAAATTGAAAAGTACAATAAAATTCCAATGTGAGTTCTCTATACGAAAGCTCATTGATGGAGAAGAGTTGCTCCCATCCCGGATTGCAGCCGCAATATTGGCTTGCTCCATGGCTTCCCAATCTAGAACCCTAGGTGGAGACCAATCCTTGTTGCCTAATAGTTCAAACCATTTTCGTTCCTCGAAATTCAAGAATCGAAGGAACTTGTGGATGGCCATGAATTTGGAGGTCAGTCGTGTAGTGGGTTAGCTTGAACTGCCTTCCCCTCTTGCTCTTTTGGCTGGTAACTTGGAAGATGATTGTTTACGAGGGCCCATGATCTGCACAACAAACAATAAATCATCAAAAATAATAATAATGCCAAAACACTAACATTAGATAGGGTTACCGAAACACCGGCATTATAATAATAGAGAACAAAACATAATCCAAGAAAATAACACCAAGTACACCAACACAATTAAACCAATAATAGCAATGCGTTTAAATAACAAAAGCAATGAAACTAAACCAACAAGAATGATGAAACAATTCTAGACAAGACCAATTGTTTAAATCCACACATTAAGCAGTATCTCCATAACATGCATTACCCCAAATCTATATGTCTCCATAGCCCAACACATTAAAACAAAGAAATTTAAAGATGGGTGCATAAACTATCAATAAACAGTGCACAAATATGTTCAATTCAATCCTAGCCATAAAATCCCCAAAAGCATAATGAGTAAATAACAACACATCCTCAAAACTATGGTCAAAACTCAAAATCCCTAGAAATTCCTTAGATTTCCAATAAATCTTGAAGTAATTTTAAGAAAACAAGATGAAAAATGCAAAAGTTAGGGTACATACCTGAAATTATGAGTGAAGGATGTGAGAAAATCAAACAAAATTCAATGAAATCCTCTCCAAATCTTGAAATAGGAATCAAAATCCCCTCTAGACTAAGTAGGTGTGTGATTTTGAGTGTGAGAGTGTGAGAATTTTAAGAGAAAATCAACAAAGAGGGAGAGAAAAAAGTGAAAAGTTAGTTTAAATGGCAGTTGACACATTTTTTAAAAGCCATTGACATGCCCATAAACACACATGTGTCAATGCTATTGTATTTGCAATAATATAACACGTCCAGTGACACGAGCGTGTCTCTAGGCGTGTTGTTGCTACTATGATTAGAACAAAATGACACGCTCATCACTATGGGCATGTTGTTGAGTGTGCCATTACCACATGGACTCCTCAAATTTATGCAAAATGACATGACCAGTAACACGGGAGTGTCACTGGGCATGTTGCAGCTACTGTGGCTCAAGTTAAATGGCATGTCCAGTGACATGGGCATGTTACAGCTATTGTCTCTGAAAATGAATAACACACCCAGTGACATGGGTGTGTATCTAAATCAAGCTTAAATTCCCCCTCAAAAGAAAAAATTCCCTCTATATATTCAAGTGAACTCAAAGCAACACACTGCCAACCAATGATAGAAGAATTAAAAATCAAAGACACAAACTTAAAACATAAAAATTAAAGAAAGAAATATTAAAAACAAATAAAATGGTGGGTTGTCTCCTACCCAACACTTCTTTAACATCGTATTCGTTAGACGTTCAGGGGTAATTTCACCTAGTCTTGGAGGTATAAAACCTCTTTTAACTCCTTCAATTCTCCCCCTAAATATAGTTTGAGCCTTTGCCCATTTACCTTAAAATCCCATTTTTCTAGATGACTTATTTTGATCGTCCTATAGGGAAAAACTTTTTTAATTATAAATCGACCAGACCATCTTGATTTTAACTTACTTGGAAAAAGTTGAAGCCTCAAATTGTACAATAATACATGATCTCCAGCTGGAAACTCTTTATGTTCCTTAATGCGAGCATCATGCCATCTTTTAGTCCGCTCCTTATACATCCTTGCATTATCATAAGCTTACAATCTCCATTCATCTAGCTCATTGATATGCAATTTCCTCCTTTCACCTACATTAGCTAAATCAAGGTTAATCTATTTTATAGCCCAATAAGCATTATGTTCAATTTCTACAGGTAAATGATAAGCCTTTCAATATACTAGCCTAAATGGTGTAGTAACCAAAGGAGTTTTGAATGCAGTTTTAAAGGCACATAGAGCATTTTCCACTTTCTCGGACCAATCCTTTCAGAATCGCTCTACAGTTTTTTTTAAGGATTCTTTTTATTTCCCTATTTGTGTTCTTGACCTAGCCACTAGTTCGGGGATGGTAAGGACTAGAAAATCTATGTGTAACACCTAGCCCTTTGAAAACTTTCTCAAGCTGAGCATTACAAAAGTGAGTACCCCTATCACTTATGAACGCTTTTGGTGTACCAAGTTGAGAAACAATTTTTTCAAAAACTTCATCACTACCCTAGCATCATTTGTTGCTAAGGCTTGGGCCTCAAGCCATTTAGAGACATTGTCTATAGCTACAAGAATATATTTGTTAACAAAGGAACTAGGAAACGATCCCATAAAGTCGATGCCCCATACATCAAAGACTTCACATAGTAGAATTCCATTTTAGGGCATCTCATCATGAGATGAGATGTTTCCAGTTCTTTGACAATGATCACAACATTTCACAAAGTCATAGCTATCCCTAAACAAAGTGGGCCAATAAAATCCTGATTCTAGTACCTTTTGGGCAATCCTATTGGGTCCCATATGACCACCAGCTAGTCCGACATGGTAATGATGGAGAATATTCATCGTTTTGGGCCATGCCTTGCAACCCCGGATCATGTGGTCTTTACATAGCCTAAACAAGAAAGGATCCTCCCAAAAGTAATATTTTAAGTCAGAAAAGAATTTCATCTTTTCTGGATAAGTCATATCTTTAGGGAGTTCTCTAGCAGATAAGTAATTAGCAAAATCTACAAACCAAGGCATTTTGAAGTTTGAACTACTTACCTCACTTACCAAGGCATAAAGCTGCTCATTGGGGAAATGATCATCAGTGTCCCCTTCTTTAAACATCTCTAAGATTAGATTCTCCAAGCAAGAAAGGTGATTTGCTGCCAGATTTTTATCTCCCTTTTTGTCTTGAATCTTCAAATTAAATTCCTACAATAACAAAATCCAATGAATTAGCCTAGGCTTTGCATCAGTTTTTGCAAATAAATACCTCAAAGCTGAGTGGTCTGTAGAAATGATCACTTTTGACAAGATCAGATATGATATAAACTTGTCAAAACCAAAAATCATTGCTAGAAGTTCTTTCTCTGTAGTTGTGTAATTGGCCTGAGCTATGTTTAGAGTCTTACTTGCTGAATAGATTGGGTGAAAATACTTCTCCTTGCATTGACCCAAAATTGCCCCCACTGCGAAATCACTCGCATCACACATTAGTTCAAATAGTAAATTCCAATCGAGAGCCACCATGACCATGAGTCAATTTCTCCTTAATAGTTGTGAAAGCTATTAAACATTCATCATCAAACACAATCAACATCCTTCTCAAGGAGTCTTGTTAGAGGGTGAGCTATCATAGAAAAATCTCGTATGAACCTCTGATAGAAGCTCGCATGTCCTAAAAAAATTTTGATGGCCTTAACTGATGTGGGTGGTGGTAGTTTCTCAATGGTTTCCACCTTAGCCCAATCCACCTCAATACCCTTGGTTGAAATCTTATATTCCAACATGATTCTCTCTTGAACCATGAAATGACATTTTTTCCAATTAAGCACCGGGTTTTTTTCTTCACATCTTATCAAGATCCTCTCAAGGTTTTCCAAACATCCTTAGAATGAGCTACCATAAACTGAGAAATCATCCATGAACACCACCATAATATCCTTAATAAGCTCATTGAAGATTACCACCATGCACCGTTGAAAAGTTGCAGGTGCATTGCATAATTCGAATGGCATTCTTCGATATGCGAATGTCCCATATGGACAGGTGAATGTAGTTTTATCTTTGTCTTTCGGGGTAATAGGAATTTGGAAGTAGCCTGAAGACCATCCAAAAAGCAGTAATATTCATGCTCGGATAACCGCTCCAACATCTGATCAATGAAGGCCAAACTAAAATGGTCCTTCCTAGCTATATCATTCAACTTCCGATAGTCAATGCAAACCTCCAACTGGTAATTGTTCTTATTGAAATTAGATCATTATTTTCATTAGGAACCACCATCATCCCTCCTTGCTTTAGTACTACCTGAACTGGGCTCACCCAAGAGCTATCCAAAATTGGATATATAATTCCCACATCAAGTAGTTTGATCACTTAAACTTTCATTACATCTTTCATCTTTGGGTTTAGTTTTTGTTGTGGTTGCATTACTAGCTTGAATTCATCCTCCATCAGTATTTTGTGAGTGCAATAGGATGGACTGATACCCTTGAGGTCTATCATCTTCCAAGCTATAACTTTCTTGTGCTTTTGTAACACCTCAATAAGCTTTACCTTCTACTCAGAAGATAGGTGGGACTTAGAATAATGGGCAATTTATTTTCCTCTACCAGGAATCCATACTCAAGATTATTTAGAAGGGTCTTGAGTTCCAAATTGGGTGGATCAATCATAGATGGTTGTAGCTTTTGTTCTTTTGGCATCTTAATGGTTTCATATGCCCAACACTTGAATGATTTGCTTGCTTCAAGATAAGCAAGCTGCTCCATTGCTTCTTGATCCTTAACATTATCCTGTAATAAACATAACTTAAGGGGATCCTTGGAAACAATGTTAATGATACAATTTAAGGTTTCATGCTCAATGATATCATTGCATGAATCCACCTCATTGAGTGTAAGTGGGTGCTTCATGGCATAATGTATATTAAAAACAACTTTCTAGCTCCCCACTCTCAAGGTCAACATGCCATCATGGACATCGATAAGGGCATGAGTTGTATTCAAAAATGGACTACCAAGGATAAGTGAAATATCTGCATCCTCATCTATATCGATGACAACAATGTCACTGTGGAAAATGAAATTTTTGACTTTTACCAACACATCATCTATAATACCATGAGGGTAGACTACTGACTTATCAGCAAGTTGAATACTCATGAGTGTTGGTTTAGGTTCTCCAATACCTAACTCTTTAAACATCTTGTAGGGCATAACACTTATGCTAGCCCCCAAATCAGCTAATGCACTTTCAACTTCAAGATTACCTATCAAACATGGAATAGTAAAACTACCAGGATCTTTTAACTTCCTAGGTAAACTCTTTTGCAAAATTGCCAAACTCTTTTTTGACAAATGCACCAGTGATACTTCCTCAAGTTTCCATTTATTAGAAAGGAGATCTTTCAAAAATTTAGCATATTTGGGTATTTGAGATAAAGTTTGGGTGAATGGAATATTAATGTGCAATTGTTTAAAGAGTTTAAGAAACTGACAGAACTTAGCATCCATCTTGTCCTTGTTCGATCTTGCTGGGTATGGCACTTGAGGTTGTATTCCTTCACTATTAGACTGGGCTCTTATGGTTGGTTCCCTTTCTCATTTTCTACTGTAGCCTTCTCTCCTGAAGTGACGATAGGATCATCTTCTTTTTCTTTTTATTGTGCTTTAGCCTCTTCCTCAATCACTTCTTCTCTTCTCTCAACCACACCGCCCTTAAGTTCCCTCATTTCCTTAGAGTGATTGCCTTTAGCTGCTTCTTTGGGTTTGCCTCAATATCGCTAGTAAACTCCCTTGCGGTCTTTCATTAAGTAACTTAGCAATTTGTCCCACCTGATTTTCAAAATTGTGAATAGATGCTTGCTAATTTCTAAGGGTGGTTTCAGTTGATTAAAATTTGGTTTTTGAAGTTGCTACGAACTTCTCCATCATATCTTCCAAATTGCTCTTTTTTGGATGGGCAACTTGTTGGTGTTGAGGCTGCTAAAATCTAGGGGGAGGTATTGAATTGTTTTGATTACTCCAAGAGAAAATTGGATGATTTCTCCACGCCGGATTATATGTATTGCTATAGGGATTGTTTTGCTATTGCCTTGGCATATTCTCAATATAATCCACCTGCTCCTATCTAGAAAACTTATTGCCACTCTAGCAATCCTGACCTTGATGTCCACCACCACAACATTCACAAGACATCACCTGCATTAATTTCCTTGAAGATGAGGCTAAAGAATTGATCTTTTATTCATGGCTTCTAATTATGCTGTCAAAGCCACCACGGGATCCAATTGATGTGAACCAGTGACTCTCAGTTTTCCTTATTCCCTTGGAGTTTTCCATTGATAATTGGTAAGGGCCATATCTTCAATCAAATCCCTTGCTTGTTCAGGTGTCTTGTTATTTATGGTTCCCCCGGCAGCTGCATTAATGGATTGCTTGCTTGCATAATTAAATCCATTATAAAATGTTTTAATATGAAGCCATAGGGGAAGCACATGATGAGGATACCTTCTCAATACATTTTTAAACCTCTCCCAAGCATCATAAAGGGTCTCACCATCCTGTAGAAGAAAAGATGAGATATTATTTCTTAACTTGGCGGTCTTGGATGGTGGAAAGTATCTTTCTAAGAACTTCCCTGCTAATTGACCCCATGTGGTGAAAGTGCCTAAACGAAAAGAATTTAGCCATTTCTACCGTTTATCTTTGAGTTAAAATGGGAACAACCTTAGCATAATTGCATCATCTGAAACATTATTTATCTTGAACATGTCACATATCTCCAGAAAATTCTCAAGATGTGCATTAGGATCTTCATTTGGAACCCATCAAACTGTCAAGTCTGCTGCACCATTTGAATTACATTTACCTATATTTCAAAGTTGTTTGCAGCAACTGCTGGCCTCCGTATGCTAGAATCAACCCTATCGAGAGTGGGCTTAGCATATTCCTACATCATTCTTGGCTCACCTCCTTCCATCACTTCAAGTTCTTCTTCTGTGCTTGAATCTTCCAAGTTTTTTTCTTCCAAGTTTGTTTCTATTTTGGCCAAAACTGCTTCCCTTTCTTCCTTCCACTTTCTCCTCAATGTTCTCTCTTGTTCTTGATCCAATTCAGGTAATTGGGAGTGGCTAGCTTGGGTCATAAATGGGAAGAAGTACCTAAAATGATAGTCAACAAGTAAGAACTAATGTTAAACAAATAAAAATAAAAACTAAATCAACAGTCTTGATTATATTACTAATATTGAAAACCGTTGTCCCCAGCAATGACGCCAAAAACTTGGTCGCAAATTTGTGCTATTACAATATTACCACAAGTGCATAGGTCGCGTAAGTAATAAAGTAGTAAGTATGATATCATTTCACTGAGGACAAGCTCAATTACTAGTGCATATTTCAACTGTTGTTTAGCAAATCAATAGCATTTGTGATGATTAAAATAAAAGATGAGTTACTTAATAAATTAAAGTAAAGAAAAATTTAATATTATGCAAAAAGAGTTGATGATGAAAATACTATCTATATATTGAATCCTCCTAACGATAAAAATATTTATGTATATCAATTAAATTAAATTAAGTAATAGACTAAATTGGCATTCCTCTAAATTAGACTAAAACCTCTCTCAAGTAAATTAATCCCCAATCACTAAGTAGAATGTTGGAATCTCTTCTCAAACATAATTAAATATATCTTGCAATAAAAATAGGAAATTATAAACCAAAGGATCTTGTAAGTTTATCTTTAGCACTCCAGTCAACCCTCAATCCTAATGAGAGTTCTATTCATATCAAGTTTTCTGAAGTCAATAGTATAAAAATTGCAACCAATCAATAAGCATGCTATTATCAATTGGAAATAAGAAATTAAGAATCAAAAGGATAAAATAACTCAATTAAATGATTTAATTTAATAAGAACTATTTAATCCATACAATAAAGCTAGGGTTCATCAATATCTAGATAGAGATGATTTAGTTCATATTCATAACTAGAAAACAAGAACAAAAGAAATAAGTAAAAGAATTCAAACAATCTATAATGAATGATTTGTGTTTCTTCACTTCAATCTTTGATTCTTACTTTAAATCTTGTTTAACTTGAATCTTCACCTTTAATCTCAGCTGCTAAATTTTTTTTCTTTCTAAGAAAGTTGGCTCTAAGTGTTTAAAACTGGATCCCTAATTTGCACTTCAGTTCAAATTTTATAGCCCAAAGATTTAGCCTAACACACCCAGTGACATGACCATGTCTCAGGGCGTGTCAATGATGCTATTTTTCACGTCACTTGAATAATTTGCCCAGAATAGCTCTTGTTCTTGTCTTTCATCCATGATTTCAGCCTAAATAACCATAAGGTTCCAATGTGTAACATGTGTGAGCGGGGACTTTTGCCCCCACTCCCATATGGAATGGTTCCTACGACTTCAGCACTGTTTAGGCTCGAGGCCTTAGAGAACATGGGCCTAAGCATGGACAAAATGAAGTCGCTACCCGGAGAAAGGGGTGGATGACTCAATTCCTAAGGAATCCCCAATCCCCTAATGGGTTCAAAAAGTTGGGTACGTGTGGGGAAGGTGAGAAATGGCCCAACACCCCCACAATACCCGGTTCATTGGAATTGGCCTCCTTTGCAGGTCTTAATATTATAAAATTCTTAAATATAATGATATTATCCATACAACATGCGATCATAAGAATAAATAAATTTTTTTATTAAAATCACAATAATATCCAAACAAAACAAATAAATTAACACCCATCCAAGGATGAAAACATGTCCTTAAATCATCTGTTTCTAATATCTAAAACTAAATAGGGTACCCACCGAAAGTGGAAATGTGTCCTTTGCATTGATCCAAAAACTTTAAAATAAATTAAATTACATGATGCTCACGATATGAGGCACCCAAAATATGGAAACATACCTCTTACAATGTTTTGAAACCAAAGCAAATCAATAAAAGTAACCAACCATTCATCATAAGTAAAATATTCATCGAGGACATGAAACATTAATAAAAATGTATAATAAACATTCATCTAATAAGGCAGTAAGTATATGAATTTATGGTTTATGCATCATTTAGAATTTCTTTAATAAAATTAGGGTTTATAGGTTTTATGTTTAATAATTAGGGTTTTGTATTTACTGGATTAGTCAATTGAGAAATATGTAATATAAAATAAATAACATGGCTATTGGATGTTTGAATTAAAGATTAGGTTGAAATAAACTAGGGTTTGAATCTAGAGAATGGATGTTTCGAATTTAGGGTTTTGGAAAAAAATATTAAGGTTTAAGGTTTAAGTAAATAAAATTGAAGATCATGAAAATGGAATTAAGAGTTAGGTGTTTGGAAAGAATAGGCTACTGTGAATTTAAAAAAATAGAATTGACTATGATTTTATGTTATTGTTTTGTGGTTTTAGAGAAGTGCAATTAGGGTTTTAGGCTTCAAAAACTAGTTTAATAGGTATTAAGATATCAGGGTTTTGAAAAATAATTTTTAGGATTTTAGATAGAAACTAGATGATAAATAGAATAATTGATCAACGTGTTTTAAATAAAGCTCCATCCATTGTATGCTTAAACAATTGATCAAATTGAATAATGAGGCTACAAGAAATATAAAAAGTTAATAGAAACTCAAACCTCCGTTGTTGGTTCTACCACTATTTTAATTTTGTTTGAATAATAACAAAGACAGTGTGTGCTGCCTTTACGAATTATTTTGTTGTTTCCTGCCTCTTGATCATTCAAGTATGAGGTTATCATTAATTGCAAAAAAGAATTCGAATAGTTCTTGAATAAAATTTTGATCTCAAAAGTCCAATTCCCATCCCCTCCTTTCTGTGTGTTTTAATGTGGTATTTATAGGTAATTAGAATAAAAAACCTAGTATGTTAAGGAAATTAAAAATTGGGCGAGCTGGGAGCGAGCTATACGATGGATGCAGGCAAAACTGCGCGTGGGGCACAGTTTCATCGCAGGTTTTGCCTGCAATAAATTGGCCCATGGTCAATTCACCGCCAATTCGCCACAGGTAAAACTTTCAGCGAATTGGCCTGTGGCCAATTCGTCACAGGTGTTCCTGCGGAGAATTTGTTCAAGCCAATTAGTCGCCAGTGACTTTCATAACAGATTCTGCCATCGTCAATTTTTTATTTTTTATTTATATAAAAATAAATAATAAATAAAAAGTAAAATAAATATTAAAATAAATAAATAATATTTATAAATAAATGATAAATAAAATAAACAATAAATATTAAGTAAAATAAATAATAAATGTTAAAATAAATAATTTATACCATAAAAAAATTATTTCAGACTATTTTAAAATCTTTGGACTGGACTGGATAAAAAATTAAGGGTCTACAGTTTGCCCCCTGCTTGAGCGATCTAAGACTACAACAAAAGAGAGTGAAAAGCAATGTGATTTTTGACTAGGTATAGAGCCAGACTGGACTTTGGACCTAAGGTTGGTTTGAGTTATGGACTCAAGAATAATTTGGGTTCTAGACCAGGGGTAAGTTCTGGACTTAAAGATAATTTAGGTTCTGGACCCAAGATAAGTTTTGGACTTTAAAAATAATTTGGGATATGGACTCGGGATAAGTTCTAAATTAAAAATAATTTGGATTCTGGACCCGAGGTAGGTTCTGGACTTAAAAAAAATTTGAATTCAAGACCTAGTTTGAGCTCTGGACATAAAAAATAATTTGGGTTCTGGACCCGAGGTAAGTTCTGGACTTAAAAATAATTTGGGCTCTGGACTCGGAGGTAAGTTCTGGACTTAAAAAATAATTTAGATTCTGGACCCGAGGTAAGTTCTGGACTTAAAAAGTAATTGGGGTTCTGGACCCGAAATAAGTTTTGGACATAAAAAATAATTTGGGTTCTGGACCCGTAGGTAAGTTCTGGACTTAAAAAATTATTTGTGTTCTGGACCCGGAGGTAAGTTCTGAACTTAAAAAATAATTTGCTTTCTTGACCCGGGATAAGTTTTGGACTTAAAAAATAATTTGGATTCTGGACCCGAGGTATGTTCTGGACGTAAAAAATAATTTGTGTCCTGGACCCACAGTAAGTTCTGGACATAAAAAATAATTTGTATTCTGGACCTGAGGTAAGTTTTGGACTTAAAAAATAATTTGGGTTCTAGACCCGGAGGTAAGTTCTGGACTTAAAAAATAATTTGGGTTCTAGACCCGGGGTAAGTTCTGGACATGAAAAATAATTTAGGTTCTGGACTTAAAAAATAATTTAGATTCTGGACCCACAGGTAAGTTATGGACTTAAAAAATAATTTGGTTATCTGTAAAAAATGATTGTAGTCAGTATTTTAGCTATTTTTTTTAGCAAAAAGATGATTGCAAAAATTTAGCTATTTTTTACCATACCTATATCCTCTTACCCATGCGTGTAAAAATATTTTAAAAGTACAAAAAATATTTTTATGCATGCAAATAACTGAATAATTGAAGCCCTCAACGCCAAGATGGAAGAAATAAAAGAGGCCATTGCCGAGACCATGAAGAACCAGTTAGCTGCAATTTTAGGAAACAATGCCGAAGTATCTGCTAGCCCTATGAAAGGCAAGGGGAAGACTAAAGTTGATGAAGTAGCTTTTGATGATGATGATTGGGCTCAATATTACCAAGATCTTCAAGACAAAAAGGAGCTGAAGGTTGTTGAGAAGGCAACTATTAAAAAGACTGAGACTTTTGATGTTGAAAAGATGATTGCTGATTTAGAAAAGAAATTTGAGAAGAAACTGAAAACCGAAGAGATGTCCGAGATTGATAAACTATTCGAACAAGATGAAGAAGTCTCGTACAAGTTCAAGATGCCATCTTTTGCAAATTACAATGGCACCGAAAATCCTCATCTCCATGTGAAGCAGTATATCACTGCCATGCAGTCTTCCCGAGCTACTAAGGCTCAAACTCTAAGGTACTTCATGCTCTCATTGGACCCTGTTGTCCAAAATTGGTTCAATACCTTAGACGATGGAACACAAAAGAATTGGGATTTGCTATACAAGGCCTTCATCCAGCAATATGGGTATAATGTCGAGTTGGAAGTTACCTTAATGGAAGTTGAGTCCATTAGACAAAGGCCAAATGAGAATTTTGTGGACTATGTGAAGAGATGGAGAAACAAGGCTGCTTTGCTCAAGAAAAGGCCCGATGAATCTGATCAAAGAAGGATGATCGTGAGAGGTGTCCTGCCAAGTCTTCGTGAAAGGATGTCTCATACACTCATCCGTGACTTCAAAGATCTCCTCCAAGCTGGTCTACAAATTGAAGAGTGGGAAAGGGAGAAAAATCAATTTTCAATAAAAAGGAATGAGAAAGGAAACTACCAGTTGGGCAATTAAAGCACACAAAAAGAAGTTGATGTTAATGCCACTAGTCAAGGAGGAATGAGACAATTTTTGAAATTAGGGAAGCCACTATCTTGGGTTCTCAATAAGCTACAAAAGAAGGGATTGTTACAACCCTTGACTCCTCGTCCTTTACCTAATCCTCTTTCACCTAACTTTGATACTAGTGCATTTTGCCAATTCCATCAAAGGTCTGGACATGAAACGAACAATTGTATGAAGTTAAGGCATGAGATCCAGAATTTAATTGATAATGGCAAGTTGCCCAAGACGGACAAGCCCAATACCAAAGGTAATCCATTTCCAAGGTTCAACAGAGTGCCACCACCAGCAATCTTCATGGTAGGAAAAGGATTAGAAGAGGATTTTGTTTTATCATCCTTTCAAGATGGGGATATTGAAGATATGAAAGGAAAAGAAGCTTAAACTCAACAAACTTTCGTTAGCTTGAATGTTGCTTTTCAATTTTACTTTCTTTAATATTTTGGAACCATTGTGTTTTTCAAATTTAAAGTTGCTTTGAATAAATTATTTTCATCAAAATTTTGTTGGTCTTTGTTCATTTTGTTGCTCAGCCGATGAGGAATCTAGCTTGATAAATCATGAATTAATATATTTATGCATCATGACTTGAATGACTTTACTAAGTAAGGTTACTTAGAGAGGGCTTCTGCATAATTACCATTGTCTAGGTCCTAGTCAGTGTTAGAACATGCTTTGACAAACTTTTGACTCAAAATTGAACTCTGCTTATTTAAGAGAGAAATGATCTAGGCATTATTTGGTTAGCCAATAACTGGTATGCACCCTATTAAATATCAATCCCTAGTTGTCCCTTTGAGCCTTCATAAAATTTTAGCTTTCTTTTCATTGGCTTAAAAACCCCAATAACCTACCCTGAGCTGTTGTGATACTTTTGACAAGTCTTATGATTACTAAGGTGAAGAGGCAAGAAGATCAAAGAAAGCAATGATTAGTCAAGATCATGAGGATAGTTGAAGTTCTCAAGACATTGAAGATAGTTGAAGTCCTCAAGGGTAGTTGATGTTCTTAAGACCATAAGGGTAGTTAAAGTTTTTCTAATATCTCCAATATATCAAGACAATATCAGAGTAACAAATGATTTATCCCTGTTAAAGAACATTTAGGTTACTCCACTCATCCATTATTAGAAGCCCAAGTTGGTACAAACAAGACAATTCTTTTAGAGCTAGAACCAAAAAAAAAAAAGAAAACAAAAAAGACAAAAGAAAAGAAAAAGAAAAGAAAAAAAGAAAAAAAAGAAAAAAGAAAAGAAAACCCAAAATGGTTCAAAAAGCCAACTAAGTTCTCTTTTACCTAAGACAATAAAAGGCTTCCATTTGGTTTATAAGGACGGTTTGACTTGAATTGGTCCAACCCAACCAAAGATTCAATCAAAATCAAAGAAAAAGGAGAAAGACTATCCAATTCTTGAAAGTTCTGTACTTGAAAGTCCTATAAGGAAGAAGGACAAAATGATAAAATGCTCAAAGAAAGGGAAGAGTAAGAGAAATAAAGAAAAGGGAGAAGAAGAAAAGAAATGAATTTGGGAACCAAACCTTTTTGCAAGGGCAAAAACTATCCTAATCAAGATCCAAATTAATGCAAAGAAGATAGAAAGAATTTGGAGTCTAGCAAGATTGCTCCCAACTGCCTAAAGTTCAAGAAATTTGTAGTGTGAAGGTTTGTCCATTGTGTCACATCAGCTCCTATCTCAAAATGGCCTTCGTTTAAACCCATGTCCCTTATAAACTCCATTTCAAGCCTATCAAAGACCTGTTGATCTCTCTTGATAGGTAGAGTCTATTAGTGGAGATAGTTTGGATAAGTATGCATATGAGATCAACAATATTTAAACTCAATTAGACCTTTGGCCAAGTAATGTGTATGTGCCTATCTGAAGTGCAATAATTCTTGCTTAAATAGAAATAATTCCCGAGTTTAGTACAGTAACTAGGGTTGTCATGTTATAGATATGTTAATTTGGAAAATCAAGTCCTGAGGTACATTGACATTAATTTGGCAAAGCCAACATTTGATTTAAAAAAAAAAGGTTTTGTCATACAAAGCCTTCAAGTTAAGGAAAGTATGTTGAACCTCCAAAGGACACATTGGGCAAAAGGAAATGATTATTGGCAAGGTCATGAAGAAGCTATCAGCCGATATGCTAAAAAATAGTTTGAAATGGATGTATCCCTAACTCTGCTGCTTGGGGTCTCCACCACTCATGTTCTCAACATCTTAAAGATAAAAGCCACAAATGCAAAGCTTTCAATCATTCCAATACAAGGCTTGAACGAGCATCAAAAAGGAACTTTTGCTAATCACCTCGGTCTGTAAGTCGATGGAATGGCTGTAAGTATTATTCATGCATATCATGCATACATAAGCACATCACATAGCAGTTTCTTATCTTGTGTTGTCTATTCCTTGTCAAAATGAACAGCAAACACCTTGCGAAGTAAAGAATCAAAAGAAGATATTGAATCAAGAGGGCATGGAAAGCCTATTTGCTTGTGGAAGCTCCAATCATTTTGCAAAAAGAAGAAATACGTGCTTGTGCGATGAACTAGATGGCAAAAACATCAATCAGAGCCTGCTTGGAAAAAATCTTAGGTTGGAGCCTACACAGGGAGCAAAGTTTCTCCTTTTCAATTTTTTGAGTCTATATAAATAAAAAAAATTTTCTTTGCCATGCAGGAGGCAAGGAGAGGATATAAAGGCTAGCTAAAAAGGGCTGAAATTTTTTTTTTTTTGCAAAAGTGCAAAGGAAGAACAAAAAGAATGGAACATTAGAACTATCAAAAAGAATGATGACGCAAATGATAAAAGATCAGTCTAGCTAGAAGAGCTGAAGCCAATATAAGACTTAATCTCAAAGGATGAAGATCCATTTGCAAGGGTGAAGACCGGATCTCAAAGGATGAAGATCCACTTTTCAAGGGTAAAGACCCGATGTTAAAAGATAAAGATTCATTTTCAAGGATGAAGACCCGATCTCAAAGGATGAAGATCCATTTTGAGGATGAAAAACCACAATGCATAGAATAACCGGAGCAGTCAGATTTCTCAAATGATAAAAGGTCAGTTAAACTCAATCTCTGGTCCAAGCACCCAATCTCAGGTCCAAGTACCCAATTCAATTCAAGCTTGGGTCCAAGAACCCAATCTCGGGTCCAAGCACCCATTCTCGGGTCCAAGCACCCAATTCAAATCAATCTCAGGTCCAAGTACCCAATCTCGGGTCCAAGTACCCAAATCAAATCCAATCTTGGGTCCAAGTGCCCAATCTTGGGTCCAAGTACCCAAATCAAATCCAATTTAGGGTCGAGTATCCCAATCTAGTTTAGGATCGAGTATCCAAATCCAATTAGGATCGAGTATCCCAATCCAGTTTAGGATCGAGTATCCAAGTTAGGATCGAGTATCCTAATCCAGTTTAGGATCGAGTGTCCAAATCCAATTTAGGGTCGAGTATCCCAATCCAGTTTAGGATCGAGTATCCAAATCAAGTTAGGATCGAGTATCCCAATCCAATTTAGGGTCAAGTATCCCAATCAAATTTAGGATCGAGTATCCAAATCCAATTTAGGATCGAGTATCCAAATGTAGTTAGGATCGAGTATTCGAATCCAGTTTAGGATCGAGTATCCAAATCCAGATAGGATCGAGTATCCGAATCTAGTTTAGGATCGAGTATCCAAATCTCTCGGGTCCAAAACCCAAATTTTCCTTAGGTCCAGAACCTAGAAATATCCTTGAGTCTAGAACTCAAATCGGGTCCAGAACCCAAATTTTTCTTAGGTCTAGAACCTAGAATTATCCTTAAGTCCAGAACTCGAACCGGGTCCAGAACCCAAATCTTCCTTATGTCCAGAACCTAGAATTATCCTTGAGTCCAGAACTCGAACTGGGTCCAAAACCCAAAATTTTCCTTAGGTCCAGAACCTAGAATTTGTTTCTAAGTCCAGAACTTAGGTCTAGAACCCAAATTACCCTTAGGTCCAGAACCTAGAATTATTTCTAAGTCCAGAACTTAGCTTGGGTCCAGAACCCAAATTTTCCTTAGGTCCAGAACCTAGAATTATCCTTGAGTCCATAACTCGAACGGGGTCTAGAACCCAAATTTTTCTTAGGTCCAGAACCTAGAATTTGTTTCTAAGTCCAGAACTTAGCTCGGGTTCAGAACCCAAATTTTCCTTAGGTCCAGAACCTAGAATTATTTCTAAGTCCAGAACTTAGCTTGGGTCCAGAACCCAAATTTTCCTTAGGTCTAGAACCTAGAATTATCTTTGATTCCAGAATTTGAACCGGGTGCAGAACCCAAATTTTTCTTAGGTCCAGAACCTAGAATTTGTTTCTAAGTCCAGAACTTAGCTCGGGTCTAGAACCCAAATTTTTCTTAGATCTAGAACCTAGAATTATCATTGAGTCCAGAACTCGAACCGGGTCCAGAACCCAAAATGTAATATCCTCATGTATGCCCTAGAAGTTTTGTATGTTGTTGTTGTTGTTGTTGGTTTAAGTTAAGAAAAGAAATTGGGAGGAGAATGCTTATGTATATGTGTTTTGGGAAGAAATAGGGTTTAGAGACAAGTTTATATGTTGTGTATATGATGATATATATAACATATAAATGGGTCAAAGGAAGAGTCAAAGGAAGAGAGATATTTTTATGTTAAGTGTGTAATTACATATGTGGGCTTATATGAGACAAAAGGTTAGTTATATGGTTAAGGGCAATTTGGTAATTGCTTGGATAAGACCACTTGGTGGAGATTAAAAGCAAAATTTGACTTTGTGTCTTCATCATTTTCTTCTTTCTTTCATGAAGTGGCCGGCTCCTCCATAGACAAAGGGAAGCAAGAGGTGAAGAGAGGTTCTTGATGAGTTGAGTTCAAAATTAAAGGAAGATTAAGTGTTCAAGTGTTGATTCAAGAAGTTTTTAACTAAGGTAAGATCTTCCCTTTGATTTCTTTCATTCTTTTGAAGTGGTATGGGAAGTTAATTAGGGCTTGATGATTTGATGATGAGATGTGTTTATGATTTGTTCTCAAGTGCTAAATTGGTTTTAAGTTAATAGTTTAAATAGGTGTAGTTGTTGGAAGTGGTAAATGTTGATTTTGAAAGGTGGAGAAGGATGGTGATTTTAGTGTTTTGAGATGATGTGTGTTTAATTGCTATATTAATGTGTTGTGAAGTAATTCTTGTGGTGAATATGTGTTTAGAACATTGATTATGTTCATTTGAAACATGTTATATGATGAATATTGTGTTTGAGTGCAATTGAGAAAGTGTTGGTTTTAGTTAAGGTTATGTGTATGGGTGACACGGCCAGAAGCCATGAAGAGACACGCCCGTGTCATTTATTTGTGTTGGCTACTGCCTCTTTTATTTTTAAAGACATGGCCGTGTTCCTCAAGTGGGCTGGGCGTGTTCCTCAAATGAGTTGGATATTGTTTGATTTCTTGGTTCTCTTTTTGCATGGTTTGGATTCTTCAAAGGTAGTTTGGTTTCTAAACCTAAACATAAACATTTTAAACATACTTAAACCAAGGAATGACTTAATCAAACACTTGTGGATGATCCTAAAGCTATGAATAATATAAATTGTTCTTGCATTGTTGAGATTGAACAATGTTATGTTATGCATTGTGAATGGTAATGTGTTTCATGAGTAATGTGGAATGAAATGTTGATATTTATGAATGATTCTATGTGAGATATAATGTGATCATGGATGAGATAAATATATATACTTGAATAATGAAGTGTTATATTGTGAAATGAAATGTGAAGCCATTGTTATTGGCTATGATGATGTGATTGAAAGAAATAAGGCATGTTTGCCTAAATGATGTTAAGAATTGAGAATGAAAATGATAATTGAATAATAAATGAATTGTGTGGCTAATGTGTTATTCCATTTTCAGAGTTGGTTGTTGGTGGCATGCCTAATAAGTGTAATAATATCTTGAAGTTAGGTTGGATTGAATCCTTGAAGCCTAATTGAGATGTTACCACCCTTGAAGCTAGGTTGGGTTAGTTCTTGAAGCCAAGTTGGGTTGAAGCTTAGCATGCTTTGCTCCCCTTGAAGCTTGGTTGAACTTAATCCTTGAAGCCTAGTTGGGTATATGATATTGATAAATGTGATAACAAACCAAAGCATTAACTCTGAAAATTGAATGGCATATTAGTGTGACTTGGGCCCAATGCTTGTCTTTGTTTAATGAGAGTCATGATTTGTTTATTGTTGTTTATGGATGATTAAATGATTAAATAATGAAGTATATGCAATGATGTTGAAATGTGATATGCATATATGTATGTTGGTTATAAAATGTAAAGGAATGTTGTTAGCTTTGCATCTATGTTGTTACATATATGATATGAATTAGAATTGACATTGTATTGCATTAAAGCATATCCATTGCATGTTTTATCTTACTAAGCCGTTGGCTTAGCGCGATAGTGTTTAATCGCACAGGTAATAGAGTTGATAGAGTTGAACCCGAGAATTCATCAAGACCAAGTGAGAGTAGACCTTGAAGAATTCATTTTGGGAACTTAAAGATCAGAGCAAACTTGCCAATCATGTATATTTCTTTATATTTTGTAAAGAAATGTTTAATACGTAAATATGTAAATATTTTATAACTTCCGCTGTGTAATAGTTATATATATATAACTAATATGTTTTGTTTTATAAGTAAATGATCTACTTTTCTATAATGTATAATTATAAGGGTATTGTATCAAGTTTTAAAGTGTTTTGAATGTTAAGAGAACCGTAGCATCCCTATGTTTGGTGCACTTATGCTACATTGTTGTGGTTGTAGTGTGTGTGCATTGGATATGGGGGGTGTTACAATTGTTTTGGTATCAGAGCCTAGGTTTGAGATTCTCAACCTAGGTAAAATGTAAGAAAAAGATTATTTTGATTTTAAAAGTGGTTTTTGAATAATATACATGTTTGGGATTGGCAACCTCTGATCTTTAATAAGATGTAGTATGTTGTGTTTGCAGACTTAGGTTGTGATGGATTCTCACTCACGCCAGTCGGTTGAGGGTAGTGAGGAGAGCGTTGCTCCTGATGAGGGAGCTAGGGTTGATAGTGTTGAGGAGGCACCTGCTTCGGTGTCGGGTAGACCAGTTGGTGAGGAGGTTCCGCCAGCCTGGTTTAGGCATATGATGGAAGCTATGAGGCAAACACCTGTGCAACCACAGCCACCACCCCCTCAGCCTTCAGTACCAGTGAGGCACTATGATAAGCTAAGGAAATATGGAGCAGAGGATTTCTTTGGTACAGTTGATCTGGCTGTAGCAGAACTGTGGCTTGATAGAGTTCAGAGGGTATTTGTTCAATTGCAAGCCACCTCAGAGGAAAAGTTTGATTATGCAAGATCTTTGCTACAGAAGGATGCCTACGATTGGTGGAAGACGGTGGCCCATTCTATGGATGATCCTCCAACACTGTCTTACACTGATTTTCTGAGAGAATTCGAGTTGAAGTATACTCCTAGGGAGTATAAGGACATGAAAAAGATGGAGTTTTTGAGTCTGAAGCAAGACAGCAAGACTGTAACTGAGTATGAGGTTGAGTTTATTAGATTGAGTCAGTATGCTGGGGGTATCATTGCTGATGAGATTGATAGATGTCGGCGATTTGAGGAGGGATTGAGGCCCTCGATTATGTGCTTAGTGGCTGGATCCAGATATCAGGATTTCTCACAGCTTGTGGCAGCAACTCGAAGTGTAGAGGGAGCTCAGGGTATTGCGGTTGCTTCAGAGGAAGAGATCAGGGTTAGAAGGCCCCAGTTCGAGGCAGGGTCTTCTTCTGTTAAGAGAGGTAAAGGAAGCTTTGTTCCTAGAGTTAGTAGGAGTCAAAGGTCAGCTGGTAGGTCAGTGCAGTTACAGAGGCAGAGATTTAGACCTGCAGCTTCAGTGGCGAGTGCTCCGACACCTATGGTGTAACACCCCGATACCCCATATAAATACTGTACATATACCAGGTACACATACAATATGTATATAGAGTATAAGAATGTCACTTTCCATCACCATTATAACTCTTTACTTAAATTTTTAAAACCATAATACATTTTAATCATATGAAAGTATTTACAAAATGGTTATTCTTATCATGGTAATACATAAATATAAGTTACATTGTTTCTTCCAAAGATTCATTTATACAAATGAATACATTCTTATGAAAATACAGTATAATTACATGCATGCACCACCATCTAGTTGGTCTCGAACTATACTTGTCCTCGTTGTGACATAGTAGCTTAACTCCAGCTTCATCACCTATATACCTGCGCGATTAAGATAACCGCGCTAAGCTCGAAAGCTTAGTAGTACAAGTAACCATTAAAATATACAATATAAAGGAAACATACCTCATATGTTTAGTCTCATGTTTTAACATTTTCTTACTCCGTTTTCCCCTTTTTCAATGCATTCTTCATATAATCCTATTAACCTTATAGAGGATATACATATACACATATAACATAACCATCAAACATAATTCAATAAATTGATAGAACCTTCATATTATGATACTTACCAATTTCACCTCATACATATCATATATATCATTTTATACTTTATAATCGCATATTGCATATAACTTCACAAACCATATCCCCTTTCAATAATTCATGTATGTTATATAATCATATCACTAACCACAATTCATCATTCACAACTCACATTTCCAACAAAGGCAACATAGATCCCATTACTCATTTATTTCAACTTGTATATACTTCACATTAACAACAAAGACAGACTCGGGCCCAAAAGACACTAATATGTCATTCAAAGTTCAGAGTTAATGCTTTGGTTTTGTTATCACATTTATCAATATCATATACCCAACTAGGCTTCAAGGATTAAGTTCAACCAAGCTTCAAGGGGAGCAAAGCATGCTAAGCTTCTACCCAACTTGGCTTCAAGAACTAACCCAACCTAGCTTCAAGGGTGGTAACATCTCAATTAGGCTTCAAGGATTCAATCCAACCTAACTTCAAGAGATTGTTACACTTATTAGGCATGCCACCAACAACAAAACTCTGAAAATGAATAACACATTAGCCACACAATTCATTTATTATTTCATTATCAATTTCATTCTCATTCTCATCATCATTTACATCATCATAGCCAACCACAATGGCATCATTTAGGCAAAACATGCCTCATTTATCTCATTCTCAATATCACAGCCAACCACAATGGCTTTATACATCATCACCTCTCAATTTACATTTCATATTCCATCACAATATCACATTTCATAGTTCACCACAATATCACATTATCACATTTCATAGTTCATCACAATATCACATTATCACATTTCATAGTTCATCACAATATCACATTATCACATTTCATAGTTCATCACAATATCACATTATCACATTTCATAGTTCATCATTGATATTTATATACATAATCATTCATTACTCAAGTATGCACAATCAATTGCATTACCATATAAATTGGAATACACATCATACAAATCATATCCTCACATCTTTCACATTTCATAACATATATATATTGAATGCCTTCACATCTTATATGTATTAATGTATTATCATATCTCTTATCTTTTCATTGCATATACAATATTAATATTTATTTTAACAATATACTTATATGCAATCCAATAGGGTTTTGTACTTACCTCTAAAGAACTCACTCCCATATAACTTCTCTTCCATAGATCTTTCAATACTTGGATTAGGGGCAATTCCATCTTTTAAAACCAAATCCAAAAGTAATCATACACACTCACTTAGAAATACACATGAGATAATACAAATAAGAATCAATTAGGGCAAACTCAACACATGACACGCTCATCAACACGGGAGTGTCCCTGATCGTGCCCTAACTCCACAACACAGAAACATTGACACGCTCATAACCACGGGCGTGTCACTAGGCGTGTAATACATTCTGTATCTCAAAAACATCAACACGTCCAATCAACAAGAGCGTGCTCATGGCCGTGTCAATTCTCCAAACTCACAATAGCTATGACACGCTCAATAACACGGGCGTGTTACTGGTCGTGTCAATTCTACTGCCACACAGAACTTATGACACGCTCAATAACATGGGCGTGTCACTGCTCGTGCTACCAACTCCAGAAAACAGAACCAACGACACGCCTAACAAACTGGCCGTGTCTCTGGGCGTGTCCGGCTAAAAACCCAGATTCCGGTCAACACACAACAACATCCAACAATACCCATCTTTTTATCATTACTCACTTCAAACAATCTTCATCAAACACACCCAAAAACCATAACAAACTTACCAAAACATCATTCATATACCAATTTATCAAATCCCCAAATTTCATTAAACTCAACCCTTATTCAACAATTCATCATCATCTTCACAAATAATCATATTATCATCATCCAAATACCAAATCAACACATATATATACTTAAATCTTTCAATATCATCATCATCACACATCAACCATACCAAACCCAACTCAAACAATGAAAATCAATTTAAAGAAATAATTACTTACTTGAATCCTTTATCAAATCTTCATCTCTATCATCAAATCTCTTGAATTCCTTAAGAAATTTGGTAAGAAAATCACATCTTTCTCTCTTTCTCTCTCTCTCTCTCTCTCTCTCTCTCTCTCTCGGCCAAGAAGAACGAAGAAGACGAAGAAGGAGTAGAAGGAAGAAGAAGTTTCTACTTCTTTCCTTTGTCCTTATCCATATATATATATATATTATAATAATAATAATAATAATAATAACAATAACAATAACAATAACAATAGTAATAATAATAATAATAATAATAATAATAATAACAATAATAATACTTTAAATCTCCACCACATATTCTTTCTTTGATTTTCTTCTTCTCTTTTCTTTTTGTCTTTATTATTATTATTATTATTTAGTTATACAAATATATATACAACTCACTTATCCTTCACCATTATATATATCCCATGTATATGTGATGTATATGTATATGTCTTACATATATTATCCTTATATTTCACATATACACATATACATTAAATCCAAATACAACAACAATAACTCCAAAACTCTTAGGGTCTATTCCGGGATATTACAATTCTCTCCCCCTAAAAAAAAATTTCGTCCTCGAAATTACTCAGTACTATAACATTCCATTCTTACCAATACACCATTTAAAATTTTCATCAAATCACATAGTTTGCACTCTCCCCCTTAGAGTCAATTATATTATTCAATTCCACAACTTGTCACGATAAAAATCTTTATACCTTATTACATTCTCATCCAATATTCAAAATAACTCATTATACTCTCAAATACCTTATCTATATGCAAAAATTCAATCATCCTTTAACATACTTATGTTACATTCCATTATTACATTCAAAATATTTTATCACTTCATCTCTTTATAACTATTCTCTTAACTTTAACTTTCAAGATCATAAACTTATATCTTAATATTAATTATCCCATCATTACAATCATCCTTACAAACAAACATTTATCAAACCTTCATTGATAATAATATTCTTATTTCTCATACACTTCATTCCTTCTCTAGTATTTTCTCACTTAACATCAATATTAATACAATGCTTTTGAACTTACTTTACAGGAAATCAACTTCTTCCCTTTTCTCATCATTAAAATTGATATAATTCAATTAATTCATGTCCGTTCATCTATCAAAATTTTACATTGTATACATCATTATTTATCTCTTATGCCTTTAGCACAACCATACATATTAAATCTCAATAATAATTCACAATTATAGCAAAAATCCAGATCAATTGATTTATTCTCCATAATATCTTAACATCATAATCTTGTTTGATTCAAATCAATAGTTCACTTATCTAAATTTATCATGAATAACCATCCACTTTAATTTATCTTTCAATATACACATAGTTTATCTTTCATTATCTCAATACAATTCCACCAAATTTCATAATTATCTCATACCATGCTTATCATTCATAGTTTACTCACTCAAATTTTAAACCCATCCACTTATTCACCGTATACCATAAACATAATCAATATAGCTCTCAAACACATTCTGCAATCTTCTTTCATTATCATCTTCTCACTTATCATATCATTACTATATTAACAATAATTACCTTTTTCTCACATTACTCATAACTTAAAGTATTTCCACAATTCTCTTTCTGTCTTTTCTTTTCCAGAATTATAACCAAATTGCTAACACAAAAACCATAAAATACACTTCATCAATCATAACCGTTAATCATGTTTCTAGAAACATAATTATCAATCTTACCAAAGTAGTATTACAGTTATGCTTTCTTAGTCTCAATTCTGTGGATAACAAAGTTAATCGGCCAAATACCATAAATACACTATATGGCCATAGGAGATTAATGATCACATCTGAAACTTATAAATCAATACTGTTCCTCTATTATTTTATTTCCAACTTTCCAATTATACTACTAAGTTGCATCACAAATATTATATCTCCATTCTCCAAACTTTACTACATCCAAAATTAACATATGTCAACTCTATCTCAACACAATTTACTCTTAATTATTTGATCACCATTTGCATGTCTCATATACAACAATATTATCCTTAACCTCTCCTTCACACATCATTCAATCTTATACAGATCTTACATAAATTTCATTCTTTATACTTTCTTTTTCCCTTATAATTTCTTATTAAATTTATATACACAGAACATTTCCTCACACAAATACTTTGGCTCATAACATTTATGATAGCCAAATTCAGTTATTATCATAACAATATTACTGTCCACCATTTCCCAAATTAATCCTTATTTCCATAACCATTTCACTATCCAACATTTCTTAAGTTTATTCTTATTTTCATTTCATCACATACTCTTTACGTCAATCAAGGCCTAATCTCTCTTAGGTCCACTACTACATGCAATGTCATTTCCAATATACATCAAATATGCAATTATATAACACATCCATAGATCACATTCACAATGTGATTTACTTTCCACATTTCTTACATTTTACAATTACATTCATATCAAAAACTCATTCCACATTTTCTATACATGTATACACATAATCATACAATGATATTTAATTCCTCTTTTACATATTTTCAACACAATTTAATATTTTACTATTCCGTGAACAACATCATTTTTATCCCTTTTTGACATGACTTAAGTTGTTTATCAACCCAACACATATACATTATCACCATGATATTACTTCACAAAATCTTAGTCATGCTACTAAGGTGACATCTCTCTCACATATATTTTTAAAATGCATTAGTATACCATCTATACATCCATTTGTTTATTCTTCAATACATAGATATATATATATATATTACTCACATATCTATACACATGTACATTACATCCACTCATATATACATTGGGCTCAATAATCTCTTTATACTCTCCAAGTCTAATTATGACAAATCTCAATTTCTTAAATCCACATTGATCCATCCCATTTCTTACTGTCAATATTATCCCATGACCTAGCTTTGCTCAGGTTTGTCAATGCAAGCATAATCATTCTCATACTATCAATCACATTATTCAATTTAATAGTACTCTCATATACAGTAATATTCATTCCACAAGCTCATGGGTTTAACTTACATTAAGATTATCAATACTCAAATAGTCTTTACCCAAATTCCATTAACACTATAATTTCACAACATACTACTTTACTTAAACTTCCATTCACTCATCTTATGTTCTTAATATCAACTTAAAAAAAACATCTTATATATACACATTACAAAACAACCTCAAAGTATATTCTTTTCACAAATATTAAAGCTCATTTCCAAAAATCTAATTATCACATCTTTCCACCATTAATATGAGCTTTAACAACACTCAAGCTTATCACATTTCTAACATTAAAATCACAATGTTTGCATTTAAAACAGCAATGCAACAACACCATTATATTTCCTTATTTAACCAACATCATCTCTTTTTCTTTTAAAAACTTTAACTTTACATATTCAAATCATAAATGGTCAAACTTTGTCTATACCCATCAACTCATTCAATATACCACCATACTCTCTTCATTTAAATAACATAACTTTCAATATTCACAATTCGACATTATTTCCTCTGTCTAGCAAACTCAACATAAACTTTCTTATAAAGAGGTTTAAAGTATAGAAGAAAGAGTACATACTCTTATCTTAATTTGATTTTCAACTCATTTCCAACTTTATTTTCCTTTCCATTTCTTTATTTTTCAATTCATATTATGTCATACATAATATTACTCATAAACATCAATATTACATTCCATGTTGCACATGACATAACATTTTTCATATGTCTCATCAACATGCATATTTCACATTACATTTCGTAATTCGTTTCTCATAAATAATCAGGCACTATGCCTTAATTATAATTCATTTCCAACATCATTGCCAACAATCATGGTTTCTTCTCACATCAACATAGTATACACATATATCATCAACTATATTAAACATCTCATGTAACACAAATATTTTACAAATCATATTATGCCACATCCGAGACCAACCTAGGTGTTAATGCATGTGCATGTATCAAAATTTTCATTCTTTTTATTTTCATCTATCATCATTTTTTTTTTAAAAAAAAAAAAACTTTTCTTTGTAAATTTACTTAGGCCGAGAATCTCGAAACCTAAGCTCTGATACCAAAATAATTGTAACACCCCGATACCCCATATAAATACTGTACATATACCAGGTACACATACAATATGTATATAGAGTATAAGAATGTCACTTTCCATCACCATTATAACTCTTTACTTAAATTTTTAAAACCATAATACATTTTAATCATATGAAAGTATTTACAAAATGGTTATTCTTATCATGGTAATACATAAATATAAGTTACATTGTTTCTTCCAAAGATTCATTTATACAAATGAATACATTCTTATGAAAATACAGTATAATTACATGCATGCACCACCATCTAGTTGGTCTCGAACTATACTTGTCCTCGTTGTGACATAGTAGCTTAACTCCAGCTTCATCACCTATATACCTGCGCGATTAAGATAACCGCGCTAAGCTCGAAAGCTTAGTAGTACAAGTAACCATTAAAATATACAATATAAAGGAAACATACCTCATATGTTTAGTCTCATGTTTTAACATTTTCTTACTCCGTTTTCCCCTTTTTCAATGCATTCTTCATATAATCCTATTAACCTTATAGAGGATATACATATACACATATAACATAACCATCAAACATAATTCAATAAATTGATAGAACCTTCATATTATGATACTTACCAATTTCACCTCATACATATCATATATATCATTTTATACTTTATAATCGCATATTGCATATAACTTCACAAACCATATCCCCTTTCAATAATTCATGTATGTTATATAATCATATCACTAACCACAATTCATCATTCACAACTCACATTTCCAACAAAGGCAACATAGATCCCATTACTCATTTATTTCAACTTGTATATACTTCACATTAACAACAAAGACATACTCGGGCCCAAAAGACACTAATATGTCATTCAAAGTTCAGAGTTAATGCTTTGGTTTTGTTATCACATTTATCAATATCATATACCCAACTAGGCTTCAAGGATTAAGTTCAACCAAGCTTCAAAGGGAGCAAAGCATGCTAAGCTTCTACCCAACTTGGCTTCAAGAACTAACCCAACCTAGCTTCAAGGGTGGTAACATCTCAATTAGGCTTCAAGGATTCAATCCAACCTAACTTCAAGAGATTGTTACACTTATTAGGCATGCCACCAACAACAAAACTCTGAAAATGAATAACACATTAGCCACACAATTCATTTATTATTTCATTATCAATTTCATTCTCATTCTCATCATCATTTACATCATCATAGCCAACCACAATGGCATCATTTAGGCAAAACATGCCTCATTTATCTCATTCTCAATATCACAGCCAACCACAATGGCTTTATACATCATCACCTCTCAATTTACATTTCATATTCCATCACAATATCACATTTCATAGTTCACCACAATATCACATTATCACATTTCATAGTTCATCACAATATCACATTATCACATTTCATAGTTCATCACAATATCACATTATCACATTTCATAGTTCATCACAATATCACATTATCACATTTCATAGTTCATCACAATATCACATTATCACATTTCATAGTTCATCATTGATATTTATATACATAATCATTCATTACTCAAGTATGCACAATCAATTGCATTACCATATAAATTGGAATACACATCATACAAATCATATCCTCACATCTTTCACATTTCATAACATATATATATTGAATGCCTTCACATCTTATATGTATTAATGTATTATCATATCTCTTATCTTTTCATTGCATATACAATATTAATATTTATTTTAACAATATACTTATATGCAATCCAATAGGGTTTTGTACTTACCTCTAAAGAACTCACTCCCATATAACTTCTCTTCCATAGATCTTTCAATACTTGGATTAGGGGCAATTCCATCTTTTAAAACCAAATCCAAAAGTAATCATACACACTCACTTAGAAATACACATGAGATAATACAAATAAGAATCAATTAGGGCAAACTCAACACATGACACGCTCATCAACACGGGAGTGTCCCTGATCGTGCCCTAACTCCACAACACAGAAACATTGACACGCTCATAACCACGGGCGTGTCACTAGGCGTGTAATACATTCTGTATCTCAAAAACATCAACACGTCCAATCAACAAGAGCGTGCTCATGGCCGTGTCAATTCTCCAAACTCACAATAGCTATGACACGCTCAATAACACGGGCGTGTTACTGGTCGTGTCAATTCTACTGCCACACAGAACTTATGACACGCTCAATAACATGGGCGTGTCACTGCTCGTGCTACCAACTCCAGAAAACAGAACCAACGACACGCCTAACAAACTGGCCGTGTCTCTGGGCGTGTCCGGCTAAAAACCCAGATTCCGGTCAACACACAACAACATCTAACAAAACCCATCTTTTTATCATTACTCACTTCAAACAATCTTCATCAAACACACCCAAAAACCATAACAAACTTACTAAAACATCATTCATATACCAATTTATCAAATCCCCAAATTTCATTAAACTCAACCCTTATTCAACAATTCATCATCATCTTCACAAATAATCATATTATCATCATCCAAATACCAAATCAACACATATATATACTTAAATCTTTCAATATCATCATCATCACACATCAACCATACCAAACCCAACTCAAACAATGAAAATCAATTTAAAGAAATAATTACTTACTTGAATCCTTTATCAAATCTTCATCTCTATCATCAAATCTCTTGAATTCCTTAAGAAATTTGGTAAGAAAATCACATCTTTCTCTCTTTCTCTCTCTCTCTCTCTCTCTCTCTCTCTCTCTCTCTCTCGGCCAAGAAGAACGAAGAAGACGAAGAAGGAGTAGAAGGAAGAAGAAGTTTCTACTTCTTTCCTTTGTCCTTATCCATATATATATATATTATAATAATAATAATAATAATAATAACAATAACAATAACAATAACAATAGTAATAATAATAATAATAATAATAATAATAACAATAATAATACTTTAAATCTCCACCACATATTCTTTCTTTGATTTTCTTCTTCTATTTTCTTTTTGTCTTTATTATTATTATTATTATTTAGTTATACAAATATATATACAACTCACTTATCCTTCACCATTATATATATCCCATGTATATGTGATGTATATGTATATGTCTTACATATATTATCCTTATATTTCACATATACACATATACATTAAATCCAAATACAACAACAATAACTCCAAAACTCTTAGGGTCTATTCCGGGATATTACATATGGTTCAGAGATCCACCTTACCCATCTGCATCCATTGTGGTAGGCCGCATGGTGGTCCTTGTTGGAAGGCTGGTGTTGCAGGGGTATGTTTCAGGTGTGGGTCACCTGATCACTTTGTGAGAGATTGCCCTGAGAGGCAAGAGCAGATGTCTGTTGATACTGCAGCTTCTCGACCTAGTGTGAGGGGAGGTCGAGTAGGCAGAGGTAGCAGCCGGGGAGGCAGATCTGGGTTCAGTGTTAGAGGAGGTGCTACATCTAGGGAGAGTAGACCAGAGGAGGTTGGTTCTTCCCAGAGGATGTATGTTATGCAGAGGCAGCCAGATGCTTCGGCAGTCATTGCTGGTACTTTTTCCTTATTTGGTTTTTCTGTACTTGCTTTGATTGATCCGGGTTCCACGCATTCATATGTTAGTGCATCTGTATTGCCTGTATTTGATGTGCATGCTGAGTCCCTAGGATTTGATGTGTTGGTGACAAATCCGTTAGGGCATAGTGTGGTTGTGAGTAAGGTGCACCGAGATAGTGCAGTGAGGGTGCAAGGTGAGGAGTTCCTTGGAGACTTGATTGAGATGCCATTTAAGGAATATGATGTGATCTTAGGTATGGATTGGCTATCTCGACATGGAGCTGTGGTGGATTGTAAAAAGAAAGATGGTACTATGAGGTTGTGTATCGATTATAGGCAATTGAACAAGGTAACTATTAAAAATAAATATCCTTTGCCTAGAATCGATGATCTCTTTGATCAATTGAAGGGTGCAGCTGTGTTTTCTAAAATTGATTTGAGATCTGGGTACCATCAATTGAGAGTTAAAGCTGAAGATGTTCCGAAGACCGCCTTTCGGACCAGGTATGGGCATTATGAATTTCTAGTTATGCCTTTTGGTCTGACGAATGCACCTGCAGCTTTTATGGATTTGATGAATAGGGTGTTTAGTCCCTATTTGGATCAGTTTGTAGTGGTCTCCATCGATGATATTCTAGTGTATTCAAGGAATGGAGAGGAACATGATTTGCATCTGCGGATTGTGTTGCAGATTTTGAGAGAGAAGCAGTTATTTGCCAAATTGTCGAAGTGTGAGTTTTGGTTGGATCAAGTAGCTTTTCTCGGACATATTGTTTCTGCAGAAGGCATTAGAGTTGATCCGAGTAAAGTTGAAGCTATATTGAATTGGAGTCCACCCAAGTCTGTGACAGAGATTAGAAGTTTTCTGGGTTTGGCAGGCTATTACCGGCGGTTTGTGAAAGGGTTTTCTTTGATAGCTACTCCACTCACCAGATTGCTTCGTAAGGGAGTGAGGTTTTTGTGGACAGATCAGTGTCAGGCGAGTTTTGAACAGTTGAGAGAAATGTTAACTCAAGCGTCTGTTCTTACTTTACCTGTTGAAGGCAAACCATATGTGATCTACAGTGATGCTTCATATAAAGGTTTGGGGTGTGTTTTGATGCAGGAAGGGAAAGTTATAGCTTATGCATCTAGACAGTTGAAACCGCATGAGCTTAACTATCCGACCCATGATTTGGAATTGGCTGCCATTGTGTTTGCATTGAAGATTTGGCTCCACTATCTATTTGGGGAGAAATGTTTCATCTACACTGATCACAAGAGTTTGAAATATTTGGGTGTTCAGAAAGAGCTCAATCTTCGACAGAGGAGATGGTTAGAATTGATTAAAGACTACGACTGTTTGATTGATTATCATCCAGGTAAAGCAAATGTTGTTGCTGATGCCTTGAGTCGAAAGTCTTTAGCAGGTTTGACTGTTTTCTCGCTCTCGTTGCTTGTTGAGTTGAGAGCATTGTGTGCTAGTTTTGTACCTTGTGATGATGGTGCATTGTTAGCACAGTTGCAATTGAAGCCGGTTTTGTTAGATCAAATCAAAGAAGCTCAGTTGGCCGATAAGAAGATACAGAAGATTGTTTCGGATTGTCAGAGTGGAAAGGGTAGAGATTTTATTGTGAAGAGTGATGGAAGTCTCTGGTTCAAGAGCAGATTGTGTGTACCCGATGATGCTGATTTGAAAAAGGTCATATTGGAAGAAGCTCATCAGTCGATGTTTGCTATGCATCCGGGTAATATGAAGATGTATCATGATTTGAGACAGCTTTACTGGTGGATTGGGTTGAAGAGAGACATTGCTGAGTTTGTATCGAAATGTCTCACTTGTCAGAAGGTTAAAGCAGAGCATCAAGTCCCAACCGGATTGCTTCAACCGTTGTCAGTGCCAGAATGGAAGTGGGAAAGAGTGACAATGGACTTTGTGTCTGGGTTGCCATTGACACAAAGGAAACATGATGCCATATGGGTGATTGTGGATAGATTGACTAAGACATCTCATTTCCTTCCGGTGCGGATGGATTACTCTTTGGAGAGGTTAGCTGAGCTGTATATCCATGAGATTGTGAAGTTGCATAGTGTTCCAACTTCTTTAGTGTCTGATCAAGATCCCAGGTTTACTTCAAAATTTTGGAAGAGTTTGCATAGTGCTTTGGGTTCTCGACTACACTTCAGCACTGCTTTTCATCCACAGACAGATGGACAGTCAGAGAGGGTGATACAGATTCTTGAGGACATGTTGAGAAGCTGTGTCATCGATTTCTCTGGAAGTTGGGATAGGTTTTTACCACTTGTGGAGTTTGCATACAACAACAGTCACCAATCTAGCATTGGTATGGCACCGTTTGAAGCATTGTATGGCAGACGGTGTAGGACACCTCTTTGTTGGAGTGAAATTGGGGAAGGTAAGTTAATTGGGCCTGATTTGATTCAAGAAACTGAAGAAAAAGTAAAGTTGATTCGAGGCAGATTGAGAGCAGCTTCAGACCGACAGAAATCTTATGCAGATCTGAAGAGGAGAGACATAGAGTTTGATGTGGGAGATAAGGTATTTTTGAAAGTATCTCCTTGGAAGAAGATTTTGAGGTTCGGTCGGAAAGGAAATTGAGTCCTCGTTTCATTGGGCCGTATGAAGTGTTAGAAAGAGTTGGACCAGTGGCGTATCGACTTGCTTTGCCACCTGAGTTGGATCGTATTCATAACGTATTTCATGTTTCTATGTTGAGGAGGTACAGGTCGGATCCATCTCATGTGTTGCCGATTGAGTCAATTGAAGTAAATCCTGATTTGACGTTTGAAGAGGAACCAGTTGCTATCTTGGCACGTGATGTGAAAGAGTTGAGAAACAAAAGAGTGCCATTGGTGAAAATTTTATGGAAGAATCATGGAAAGGAAGAGGCAACTTGGGAAAGTGAACAAACCATGCGAGAACAATATCCGCAATTGTTTCAGATTTGATATCAGGTAATTTCGAGGACGAAATTTTCTTTTTAGAGGGGGAGAATTGTAATATCCTCATGTATGCCCTAGAAGTTTTGTATGTTGTTGTTGTTGTTGTTGTTGGTTTAAGTTAAGAAAAGAAATTGGGAGGAGAATGCTTATGTATATGTGTTTTGGGAAGAAATAGGGTTTAGAGACAAGTTTATATGTTGTGTATATGATGATATATATAACATATAAATGGGTCAAAGGAAGAGTCAAAGGAAGAGAGATATTTTTGTGTTAAGTGTGTAATTACATATGTGGGCTTATATGAGACAAAAGGTTAGTTATATGGTTAAGGGCAATTTGGTAATTGCTTGGATAAGATCACTTGGTGGAGATTAAAAGCAAAATTTGACTTTGTGTCTTCATCATTTTCTTCTTTCTTTCATGAAGTGGCCGGCTCCTCCATAGACAAAGGGAAGCAAGAGGTGAAGAGAGGTTCTTGATGAGTTGAGTTCAAAATTGAAGGAAGATTAAGTGTTCAAGTGTTGATTCAAGAAGTTTTTAACTAAGGTAAGATCTTCCCTTTGATTTCTTTCATTCTTTTGAAGTGGTATGGGAAGTTAATTAGGGCTTGATGATTTGATGATGAGATGTGTTTATGATTTGTTCTCAAGTGTTAAATTGGTTTTAAGTTAATAGTTTAAATAGGTGTAGTTGTTGGAAGTGGTAAATGTTGATTTTGAAAGGTGGAGAAGGATGGTGATTTTAGTGTTTTGAGATGATGTGTGTTTAATTGCTATATTAATGTGTTGTGAAGTAATTCTTGTGGTGAATATGTGTTTAGAACATTGATTATGTTCATTTGAAACATGTTATATGATGAATATTGTGTTTGAGTGCAATTGAGAAAGTGTTGGTTTTAGTTAAGGTTATGTGTATGGGTGACACGGCCAGAAGCCATGAAGAGACACGCCCGTGTCATTTATTTGTGTTGGCTACTGCCTCTTTTATTTTTAAAGACACGGCTGTGTTCCTCAAGTGGGCTGGGCGTGTCCCTCAAATGAGTTGGATATTGTTTGATTTCTTGGTTCTCTTTTTGCATGGTTTGGATTCTTCAAAGGTAGTTTGGTTTCTAAACCTAAACATAAACATTTTAAACATACTTAAACCAAGGAATGAATTAATCAAACACTTGTGGATGATCTTAAAGCTATGAATAATATAAATTATTCTTGCATTATTGAGATTGAACAATGTTATGTTATGCATTGTGAATGGTAATGTGTTTCATGAGTAATGTGGAATGAAATGTTGATATTTATGAATGATGCTATGTGAGATATAATGTGATCATGGATGAGATAAATATATATACTTGAATAATGAAGTGTTATATTGTGAAATGAAATGTGAAGCCATTGTTATTGGCTATGATGATGTGATTGAAAGAAATAAGGCATGTTTGCCTAAATGATGTTAAGAATTGAGAATGAAAATGATAATTGAATAATAAATGAATTGTGTGGCTAATGTGTTATTCCATTTTCAGAGTTGGTTGTTGGTGGCATGCCTAATAAGTGTAACAATCTCTTGAAGTTAGGTTGGATTGAATCCTTGAAGCCTAATTGAGATGTTACCACCCTTGAAGCTAGGTTGGGTTAGTTCTTGAAGCCAAGTTGGGTTGAAGCTTAGCATGCTTTGCTCCCCTTGAAGCTTGGTTGAACTTAATCCTTGAAGCCTAGTTGGGTATATGATATTGATAAATGTGATAACAAACCAAAGGATTAACTCTGAAAATTGAATGGCATATTAGTGTGACTTGGGCCCAATGCTTGTCTTTGTTTAATGAGAGTCATGATTTGTTTATTGTTGTTTATGGATGATTAAATGATTAAATAATGAAGTATATGCAATGATGTTGAAATGTGATATGCATATATGTATGTTGGTTATAAAATGTAAAGGGATGTTGTTAGCTTTGCATCTATGTTGTTACATATATGATATGAATTAGAATTGACATTGTATTGCATTAAAGCATATCCATTGCATGTTTTATCTTACTAAGCCGTTGGCTTAGCGCGATAGTGTTTAATCGCACAGGTAATAGAGTTGATAGAGTTGAACCCGAGAATTCATCAAGACCAAGTGAGAGTAGACCTTGAAGAATTCATTTTGGGAACTTAAAGATCAGAGCAAACTTGCCAATCATGTATATTTCTTTATATTTTGTAAAGAAATGTTTAATACGTAAATATGTAAATATTTTATAACTTCCGCTGTGTAATAGTTATATATATATATAACTAATATGTTTTGTTTTATAAGTAAATGATCTACTTTTCTATAATGTATAATTATAAGGGTATTGTATCAAGTTTTAAAGTGTTTTGAATGTTAAGAGAACCGTAGCATCCCTATGTTTGGTGCACTTATGCGACATTGTTGTGGTTGTAGTGTGTGTGCATTGGATATGGGGGTGTTACACAAAACCTCCACCATCTCAAAAATTAAGTCTTGTTGCTTTCCACTCTCTTTCACTAAAGATTCAGATCATTCAAGCAGGGGGCAAACTGTAGACCCTTAATTTTTTACCCAGTCCGGTTTAGTCCAAAATAATTTTTGTGTTGTCTAATATATTTTAATTGGTCCAAAATAATTTTTGTTATCTTAATTAAATAATTTTTACTTTATTCTCTAATTTTTATTAATAAAAAGTAAAAATAAACAAATCAAAATCAAAAAATCAAAATAAAATAAAAATAAAAATCGGCGACGGAAAAATCAGCGATGAAAAAATCATCGCCGAAGTATCCAAATGGCCCGCAGGCCTATTCCCCGCCCACTACCGCAGCCAACTGCTGCAGATTTTTTTCGCCAACGCAATTTTTCCTGCGGCAAATTTTTTCGCCAGCGCAATTTTTCAGCAGCATTTTTTTTTTCGCTAGCAAAATTTTCCGAAGTAAATTTTCTGAAACCTAATACAATTAGGTTTCGGTTCCCTTTTCTTATTAAATACGGTATGCCGTGAGTAACTAGGAAAAACCAATAAAAAAACCTCTATAAATAACAACACAAAAAATAGAAATTAGGGAGGAATTAGAGGGGACTTTGAAACCGAATATGTGAAGGAAATGAGTGAAATTTAATCTGACTTTTTTTTTGAGAGACGAAGGAGAGAAAGAAACCATCAAAGGCAGCAATTGTCTTTGTTTTAATTCATCCAAGAAAAATAATTTTTGGAGGAATCGTCAAAAGGAGGTATGTATTAAATTCTTTTTTGCTTTTCACAGTAGCTTAGATTATATAATTTGGTCTTTCAAAATCAAAAATCTCAAAACATTAATTTAATTTTTCTAAAGTTAAAAACCTTATTCATTGGTTTATTTTCCAAAAGACATAAAATTGTTACTTTTATTTCTTCAAAACTCCAAAACCCTAACTGAACATGTTTTCCAATAAAACCAAAATTTGATTATGTTTCTTTCTAAAAGCTCCAAAAATATATATATATTTTTTGCTTTATAAACTTTAAATCATTGGTTTACTTTCATAAAATTATCAAATTGCTTTTTCCAAATTCTAAAATCCTAAGTCTCCACCGAAACCCTAAATCCTAAAACACTAAACCCAAATCCAACTTCCAAACCTAAAATAGTAAACTTTAACCCCTTTAAAACCTTAAACCCTAACTTTTTCTAAACTTTAATCCCTTAAAACTTTAAAAACCATAAAACCACAAATATTTTAATTTTACACAGTAAGCTTGAAATCATCATTTAAAACCACAAATCAAAAGTATTTTAAAGTGTCCAAAACCCTAGTTTCATGATTTCACCATTCAAACCTTAATTTGTTTAATCAAAGTGTCTTATCAACCTTTTAAAACATAAAATCCTTAACATATTTTAATTCTTTAAAAAGTCACAGTAGCTTAAATTCATGAAAATCCAAAATCCTAAACACATAAAATAAAGGATCCCAAATGGAAACAGTAGCTATAATTTGGATTTTTATTTGCCTTATTCAATTCTATATTTGATTATGCTTTGATTTATTTTAATTTATTTAAGTTCAATACTTGGTTTATTAATTTATTATGGATGGATGTTTACTTCTTATTGATATTTAATACCTTTGATGAATGATTTATTTATAATGAATGGTTATTTACTTTTATCAATTTATTTAGACTTTTAAATGTTGTAAGAGGTATGTTTCCACTTGTTGGGTGCCTCATTAGTTAAAGTCATGTAATTCAAATTGCTTTTCTATTTTAGAACCAATGTAAAGGGCATGTTTCTACCTTTCAGTGGGTATCCTATTTAGGCATATGATGTAAGGACATGTTTCCATCTTTGGATGGGTGTCCATTTATTTATTTTGCTTGGACCTTGCTTTGATTTTAATATATTGATGCTTTCTTTTAATTATTGTGTGTAATATGGATAATGTTGTTATGTTTAAGAATTTTATAATATTAAGACCTGTAAAAGGAGGCCGGTTCCAATGAACTAGGCGTTGTGGGGGTGCTGGGCCATTTCTCACCTTCCCCACATGTACCCAACTTTTCGAACCCATTAAGGGGTTGGAGATTCCTTAGGAATCGAGTCATCCACCCCTTTCTTTTTCCCAGCTCGTGGTGACTCCATTTTCTCCAGACTTAGGTCCACGTTCTCTAAGGCCCTGAGCCTAAACAGTGTCGAAGTCACAAGAACCATTCCACCGGGAGTGGGGGCAAAAATCCCTGCTCACACTCTCCGGTAAAATGGATTGTCTGAGAATGCAGTTTTGAAAGCTTGATATTACAATTACCGTTTGAGTGTTCGATAGACAGGAGTGTAGTTTAAGCATTGTCAGAGCGGTGGATGGACACAAACCATACATTTTACCTACCCATAGGAGAGATGACCATTGGCCCAGTCTATTATACAACCATAACTGGTATCCGGTACTATGGCCTTTTGGTCCCTCTTACTAATGATATTCTGACACACGAAGAGATTCAACAGTTAATCGGTATGGAACCATCATTATAAGAGCCCTTCAAGATAAAAATTGAGCCAATTCAGAGTTATTGGATGAACTAAGATGGATAGGTTCATAGAAAAATAACCAAACAATATGCTTGAGCATTTTTACTGTATTTACTTGGGTCGACTATTTTATGCAGCATCGAGTCTGCCATCCATTTGTCGGTGTTTGGGCCCTTACTGATATAAGTATGGTACCGCTTTACGGCTGGGGTAAGCTGGCCTTGCTTGTCTCTATCATGGACTAGACAAGATTTTAAGGAATAAGAAGTCTTTCATTGGTTTCATGGTGGTTATCGAGGTACTCTTCTTCCACCATTGTCAATTCCATGCTTATACTTGTATGAATTTGATTTTCATTGTTATTGCAGGTATAGGCATATGAGCATAATCTTGTGAGGGTGCCTGGCATTTCTCGAGAGAGAATCAAGTATCCAAGGTTAAATTTTTGGTTGTCAAATCGTGTAGCAGTTCCTGGCTCTCACCATGTGCACACCTAGCGCTATCTCTTAAGTTGCTTAACCTGGGGCTAGGTAAAATAATATTAGTATACTTTAAAATTTATGTAAAAATTTTACTTACCTTATGTCATCCTATAGATCAATTTGGCTTGGTGGAACATGGAAGAGCGAACGAACTGAACTTCTTCCATGAATGTCCCACTGCCTTTTCAGCATACCTGCCAAGTCATTGCTGGCCTTGTGTCTAGTGGCTAGTTTCTCGGGGAGAGAGTGTATGAGTGGTTCCTTGGTTTCGAGCAATGGAGGATCCTGATGAATTGCCCAGAGTATACTTTAAATACTGCATCAATGTCAGAGAATGCGTGGTGCTTAGCTCGACACGGTTATGATGTTGAAACCTTTCTCTACCCACCGGGTGCATCATATACCCATTTTATTTGAGTAGGGCTCTTGAACTTTGACGTATCTCTTGTTGGCGTCCGAGAAATTCCCAAGAAAGATGAGGATGAAGAGGAATATCACAAATAGGGAGGAGAGTCTGTCCTGCATCCCGGGGCTAGCACCTCTCAAGTAAACTTTTACCATTCTGCCATTGCAATTTCTCTTTTCTTAACTTATTTTGACTGTTTTAATGATTATTGTATGCTACTGGCTTATTTCTTCATGAGGTTGGACCTTCCTCTACTGCTCCTCCATTTGCTCATTCTTATCAACCGGAGATGTCATCTCATCCACAAGGCATTTATATGAGTTATCTAGTAGGTTATCCTGTTCCATGATGATTTATGCTACATGTGTGCATGATTATGTATGCTCTTACCCTTTCCTTTCTGACTCAGAGCGGATGCCTGAGGAACAAAATAAGAAATTGCAAGAAGAGTTAGCTACTAGTCGCCAATAGGTTTCCCATTTTGAAAAATTGTATCATCAGTCAAAGCAAGACTTTCGAGACTTCTGGTTCCAGGGAATGAGGGATCCTGGTGCTTCATCTTCTAAGGGGCCCCAAACTGATGACCATGAAATTACTTCGTCTACTTTGGATGAGGACCATTGCAGATCTAAATTCCAGGGTAATAGAGGTTCAGGTGCTCCTTCTTCGAGTGGACTCGGGATAGATGATATGCCTCCTCCTCCAACAGGCGATGACTTTTTCAGAGCTTTGTTTGATCATGATCCACCACCTCCTTCTTAGTGATCCATCATTATTGTACTAATTAAGAAAATATTATATTATTATTGTTAATAATAATAACAATGATAATAATAATTATAATTTGCACTTTTACTGCAACTTTTGACTTTTTAATTTTTTATTATATTTTTTATTATATTTGTATTACTACAGTACAATCATTGGCCCTTCCTCTCATAATTTAGAATTCCACAGTAACACTAATTCACAAAATTGAAGGCAACGCGACAACTCAAAACCTTTTCATCATTAATTTCCTATCCTTGCGCGTCTCGGTCTCAAGCCATTCCTTGTCAACTTTGTATGGCCAATCACCCTATATAAATCATCTTTCCATGCTATGATCCCATATAGAATCCAAGAAATTTTCCATGACTTTACAATTTCAGCATCAAAATTCCTTTTAACAAATTTAATTTTCCTTCAACTTTCAACAATGATAGAACTCAATTTGAAGAAAATAAAAGGTTTATTTAAAACTATGAAATCCATTCATTGGGAACAAATATCTTGGTTTAAAATCAATATTTTGACTTTTTTTAAAATATTAAATTGGGCCATTCTTTTTTACATGCCATGGTTTCCTTTTGGAATGTGAATTCTAGGACATTTAAGATAAATGACTTTGAGATATGTCCCTTGATTGAAGAGTTTGAGGTCATTCTTGGATATCCAAGCAATCAACCAATGGCATTGCCTATATTGATTTCTAGAACTCAACAAAAGATGCAAATGTTATTTCAACTTTCAAAACCTGAAGTTCTGCAGTTGACTAGAGGTGAGAACATTCTACTTGGTCCCTTAATTGACTTTTACATTTCTCATTTGGCTCCTACCAAGGTATGGGGACGCATGCTTTGTCTATGATTACTTGGCCAATTCTTGCTTGTTTCTTCTGATGGCAATATTGATCCACGAGTGTTGGATATCATGGACCAAATGGAAGGAGGCTTGTCGCTGATACCCATGATCTTAGTTGAGACTTTAGTTGGACTAGACCAATTTAAATCGGGATTATTAAAGAGATTAGTCAAGAGTTCGTTGCTACTTTAGGTAATTACCTAAACTGCCCTTTTGGGTTTTCAATTTAGGCTCCTTTTTTATTTTTTTATTTAGTTATTTTTTATTACTCCAATTTTTGCCTAGTCTGCCCTTGCGGGTTTTTGGAACTAGCGAGCTACCCTAATTTTACCTAAGCCGCCCTTGCGGGTTTTCAACTTAGTGGACATTTTTTTTAATTCTTTTCTTATACTTATAGATTTGGCTTTAGGAGTATCTCTGCTTGCTTGACACTCCATCTATGGATTTTGCTAGATATCTGTCGTGACATCACTCTACTATGAAACTACTCTACCCTTCTTCTTCATATGTCGAACTAAGATGACTGGATCCACTCACACGCTGTAGTCAACATCCGTTGGTTAGTACCTTGGTGGAAGATTTCTCGTATCACCATTCGGACATATTTGATGTATGATCCTCTCGCTCATCGAGGTACTTTCTATGATCCTCACCGGCTTAACCGTCAGTATGGAGTTGAGCCTCGAGATTTTGATTTTACTCTTGATTTAGACATGCCTTGCCTGACTGAAGCTTATTTGGATCTATTGAGGCAAAGCTGGCCTGCATACAACACTTATTGTCTACCATAGATTTTACATTTGTCACTTTCTTTAGAAAGAATATTGTTAGGATATAAAAATATTGAAAACAATAATAAGAGATGTTTCTTTTCCTTTTATAATTTGTCATCACCTTTCACTATTGTGTTTATTTATTTTATCCATATCTAGTCAAATATTTAAAATAGTGCACATAGAACAATTTTAATATTAATTTTGTTTTATTAAATTGGAGAACAACCAAACATAAAGCCAGCATACAAAAGATCACTCCTGTTACCAACTAGCCCTTTCGGGTTTTCTAATTGATGAATTTATCTTGCTTAGTCCTAATTGTTGCCTAGCCTGCACTTTTGGGTTTATGGAACTAGCAAGCTTCTCTAACTTTTTCCTAGGTCACCCTTCTGGGTTTTCAACCTAGCGAGCTCCTTTTTTTATAGACATAAAACCTCTTCAACCTATCAATGTTCACTGGCTCACTAAACTCTGTTCCCGTCCATGTCTGCTAACTTGACTGCACCCTTGTTCATAACTTGTTTCATAACATATGGTCCTTCCCAACTAGGCCTAAATTTCTCTATTGGATTATATACATTAGGTTTACATTGCTTCAACACTAAGTCACTTACTATGAGCTTTCTGATCTTAACCCTTCTATTGTAGGCCCAGGCTATCTTCCTTTGATACCATTGATGATGATACAGTGTTTTTGACCTTCTCTCTTCTAATAAAGCTAACTGTGTGTACCTACTAGCTACCCACTCCGTCTCAGGTAGTTCAGCTTCTAAGACCACTCTTAATGACTTGATCTCAATTTCAATTGGCAACACTGCCTCCATCCTATAAACCAAAGAGAGCGGTGTCATTCCAGTAGGCATTCGTACACTTGTTCTATATCCCCACAAAGCGAAAGGAAGCATCTCCAACCAATCCATGTCTGTCTTCATCATCTTGGATAGAATTTATTTAATTGTCTTGTTTGTTGCTTCTACCTCACCATTAGCCTTCGATCTATAAGGGGAGGATCAGTGATGATGGATTCGGTATTTCGAGAATAAGTCCTTAAATGTACCTTGAAATTGTACCCCATTGTCTGATATCACACTGTGCAGGACCCCATATCTACAGATGAGATTCTTTTCAATAAATCTAGCCGCTTTACCCTTAGTTTGTTGAAAGATTCAGCCTCAACCCACCTTGAAAAATAATCCACTACTACTACAATAAAACGGTGACCATTTGAAGTCGTCGGATGTATCTCTCCTATAATGTCTATCCCAATAGTTGTGAATAGCCAGGGTGAAGACATAGAATGCAATTCTTCAGTAGGCATGTGATTAAAATTACCATACTTCTGACATTGAAAGCACTTCTTGACAAACTCAATTCAATCTCTCTCTATGGTCAGCCAGTAGTAACCTTGTTGAATTATCTTCTTAACTAGGACTAAACCACTCATGTGTGGACCACAACTTCCCGCGTGTATTTTTGACATAATATGCTCCATTTCAGGCTTCCTCAAGCATCTTAAATGTACCTCATCAGGCCATCTTTAATACAACTCTCCATGAAAGGTGATGTATTGTAAGGACCATCACCTTATGGCTCTTCTTTCTTTCTTTGTTGCCCCCAATGGGTATTCCTTCTCCTCCAAAAACCATCTTATAGTGTCATACCACGCATCATGGTCTGTATCAGTTTCCATGATTGTCTTATATTCATAGTAAGGAGTTGATGAATTGGTCAAAATCAGAGGCTTAAGGAATAAGTTGACGGAATTTTCCCATATCGAAGACAATGTGGCTAGGGCATCAACCATTTGGTTTTCTTCTCTTGGTAGGTGTATAAACTTGCACTCCTTAAAGTTCTTCTTCATTATGGTTAAGTAATGTTGGTATGGTTTTAGCTTCTCTTCTTTAACTCCCACTCTCCATTTACTTGGTATACTACCATCAATGAATCGCCAAAGATTTGCACCTTATCCACCTTCATAATCATCAAGGTTTCCAAACAAAAATACATGCTTCATACTCTACCATATTACTAGTCGCCCTGAAATTCAACTTCTTAGCTAAAGGGATAAGCTTTCCTTCAAGCAATTCTAGTATGACTCCCAAACCTGCTCCTTTCCTATTCACTGCCCCATCAAAATACATTTTCCATCCTTATACTTTTATGGCTTCTAAATGTTCATCTGGAAATTCCAAGATTACCTTTTCGCTATCTGGTAATGGTTGTTGGGCTAGGAATTCTGCAAACGCTCTACCTTTGATTGTTTTCCTGGTTACATACTCAATCTCAAATTCTTCAATTATTATCAACCATCGCCCATGCTTTCCGATCAAACAGGGTGTCTCCCTTAAGTACTTTATCAGATCCAACCTGGAAATTGCTTGCACACTATAAGATTGAAAGTAATGCTGCAACTTCTTAGAAGACCAAACCACAACTATACAGGTCTTTTCAATGATACTATACTTGATTTCATAAGGTAGGAGCTTTCTACTCAAATAATAGACTGCGTACTCAATCCCTAATTCATCTACTTGGGCTAGCATGGCTCCTATTGACTCTTCTTCTATTGCTAAGTATAGTAACAATGGTTTACCAGGTTTAGGTGGTTTTAAAATAGGTGGATTTAGTAGATACTCCTTTATGCGCTCAAAGGCCTTTTGACACTCTTCATTCCACATGATTGGCTAATACTTTTTAAGCAATTTGAAGATAGGTTCATAGATTGTGGTGAGCATTGCTGTAAACCTACTAATGTACTCCAATCTGCCAATAAACCCCCGAACTTCTCTCTCTGTCTTAGGGGTTGGCATATCTCTAATAACCTTAACGTTGTCAGGGTCAATCTAAATGCCATTTGGACCAATCAAATGTCACAAAAACTTGCCTGAGGTAACCCCAAACACACACTTCTTCGGGTTTAACCTTAGCTTATACTTCACTACTTTCTCGAAGAATAATTCTATGTTTTGGACGTGTTGCTCCTTTGTGTCCGACTTCACCATCATATCATCAACATACACTTTGACTTCTTTATGCATCATATCATGAAATAATGTGGTGGTCATCCTTTGATAGGTTTCTCCAACATTCTTTAACCCAAACGGCATTACCCTATAACAAAATATACCCCATGTAGTAATGAAAGTAGTTTTGGCTTTATTCTCTTGGGCTATTAACACTTGGTTGTATCTAGAAAAATCCATCTACAAATGAATGTAGCACACTAGAGGCTGCACTATCAATGAGGACATCTATATGGGGTGAAGGAACAACATCTTTAGTGGAAGCCTTGTTTAAGTCTTATAGTCAACACATACCCTAATTCTTTTATCTTTCTTTGGCACAGGTACTATGATGGCTAGCCAATCTGGATAATCTATTACTTCAAGGAACTTTACTTGTATTTGTTTAGTGACCTTTTCTTTAACCAATTCAGGCCATTCAGGTCTTAATTGCCTAAGCTTTTGTTTGACAGGTTTCATGTGAGTGTAAGTAGGGATCAAATGCTCGGCTATGTCTCAATCAATTCCAGGCATATCCTCATAAGTCTAAGCAAATACTTCTTCATATTTTTTAAATATTTTTTCAAATCTCTCTCTCTCATCAAGAGTAAGGTCGGATGCTATGCTAATATTTTTAGGAGTTTCAGTTGTTCCCAAATTTAATGAATGTATATCGACACAGTTAATATTAAAGATGCTCATGTAACCACCATTTGAAAATATGCAACCATCAGGAGAAACATAACACAAGTAAGCAAAATAAGATTTTATTACATTCATTTTGGAAAAGAAAACATCATCATCCTCATACAAAGCAGACAAATTAAAATCAAAGTCAAAATTAATGTTCTCAAAATCATAAAGCAGAACATCTTCAAACTTCTCTTCAACCAAGGCAGTAATCTCCTCTAGAGTCTTTTTAGCTTTTAGGATAATTTTCTTCTCTTCTTCTAGATTGGGCTCCTTGTCAGCTGGCAGGGTGAGCTCTTTCTTCATTTGTTCCACTAGCTCAACAATATCAGCAAAAATTTCAAAGCCTGAAATCAACTTTCCCATGAACATGATTGGCTCGGGCTTTCCTTGGACTGGTCCCATGTTTGGAGCTCTGACAAAGATCTCTTCAAGTGGTGGGAAGCTCATCTTCTCATTCTTCTTTGGATGAACATCTTTGCTAGCTTCTTTATACGCTAACCCTTTCTTAGAAGTTTAAGTCTTGAAATCTGGAAGCTTTGTCATACTGGCCTTGCCCTTTTCAAGACCAGCACCAAGAAGGTAGCTCATGTTTTTCATCATGTTCAAGACCTTGGAGTCCACTACTTCACTATAAGAAATTGTAGCTACTTGGAAACCATTGAGAAGCCTCTCAATTATTAGAGCATTGATCACCTAATTTTCTTCAACCTCGATGACCACCGTCTCTTCTCCGTTAGGGAATTTGATCTTTTGATGAAGGGTAGAAGGAACCCCACCAAGAGGATGAAACCATGGTTGTCCCAAAAGTAAAGCAAAAGTAATAGGTATGTCCAAAACCACAAATTCAATAATAGATTCAATTGGACCAACTTCACAATAGCTTTGAATGTCCCTTCGGCGTGCCTCTTGGTATTGTCATAAGCCCTAATGGTTATCTCAGTTGGGCTTAGATCCCTTGTTGACATAGCTAGCTTTGGCAAAATTTTAAGTGGGCAAACAATTATGGTGCACCCATCATCAATCATTACACATGGGGGTCCTTTTTCCTTTGACTTCTACTTTGATAAAGAGAGGGCGGATGTGATCTCTCCCCTCTTCTAGTAAATCCACATCTGAGAAGATACCTTTCCTATATTAACTTCGCTCTTCTTTTGAATATCTTCACACTTCATCACTCCTTCAACCTTCACGAAGTTAACCAGCTCCTTCGGTGTTATAGAGGTGAAAATTGGCATGCTAGCCAAGGCCTTAGCCATAGTTTCACGGTGCTTCTTGGAAGTGGCCAATAAGTCCCAAATACTGACACTTGCTCGGGTTCTCTTTAACTGTTTAAGCACAGTGTCATCTTCCTCTTCTTTATTCCCAACTTTAGCTTCCTTTCCTTTATTAGTTTCTACTTCCTTGGGTGTTGCATAAGGCTTACCAGATCTAGTGTTCATTACTTCATCTTATTTAGGCTCGGACCAAGTCCATTCCTCCTTAGGGTTCAAGATCATCATCACTATCGCTTGAATCCCAAAACTCATTCACAACATAGATTGCTACTTCTTTTCCAACCACAGTTTGTTCAACTTTGCTAAACACCACTTCTTCATTGCTTGCTTCTCCATCCACATCTTGGAAAGAGGACATGACAAAACATTCATATAAACCTCCTCCAATCATGAAGGTCGTCGGTGGTGTTACTCTATTGAACATTGGCAGTTGATTATCTTTGGTGTATGGCTTATTGGACTTGGATAGCTTCCCATTATCAATGAAATTCTGGATCTCATGCCTCAACCTTACACATCTATCCGTGTCGTGCCCTTGCATTTGATGAAATTGACAAAATGTCTTAGTGTCAAAATTAGGTGGGAGAGGGTATAGGCCCTTAATTTTTGACCCAGTCCGGTCCAATATGTTTTATTAAGTTCAAAATGATTTTTGTTGTCTAATTGGTCCAAAATAATTTTTTTAAAATAATTTTTGCTTTAGTATCTAATTTTTATTAATAAAAAATAAAAATAAACAAATAAAAGTCAAAAAATAAAAATAAAAATAAAAATCGAAATCGAAAAAATCGGCGACGAAAAAATCGTGACGCGGGCCCGTGGGCATTTCGCCTCTAGGAATTTCCTGCGGGTGAAATAGCTTTTCTATTTTACTCGTAGGAATTTCTTTCGGGTGACGCCCAAAGCCCGCCCCTGCCGCAATTTCTTTGCAGCAGAATTTTTTTGCTAGCGCATTTTTTCTGCGGTAGTTTTCTCAGCAACGCAATTTTTTCGACGCAAATTTTTCGAAACCTAATTCAATTAGGTTTTAGTTTCTTTTTTTTTTAATATTACTTGCCGTGACCAATTAGGAATAAACTATATCAAACCATTATAAATAAGAACCAAAGGCAAAAAAAAAGGTGGGACCGAAAATTGGCAGTAGCTTTGGAAAACTTGAAACCAAATCAGGGAAGGAAAAGGAGCAATTCAATTTCTTTTTTTTTTTGGAATAGCAGGGACACGATTTAAGCAATTCAAAGGCAGCAATTGTCTTTGTTCTTGTTCATCCAAGAAGAATTATTTTTGGAGAATCAACAAAAGGAGGTATGTTAAATTCTTTTTGTTTTATTTTTTCACAGTAGCATAATCTATGAAATTTTATTTTTTAAATCAAAAACCTTAGAACTTTAGTTTAGTTTTTCCAAAGTTAAAGCACTAATACGTTACTTTATTTTCCAAAAAGACTTAAAATTGTTATTTTTACCTCTTCAAAATCCTAAAACCTTAATTAAACATATTTTCAACAAAAATAAAATTTGTTTCTGTTTCTTTCAAAATTTTAAACTAGGTTCTATTTCATTCAAAAAACCTTAAAAAACATCTTTTCTATTTATAAAAACTTTAATCCGTTTGTTTAAATTCATAAAACTTCATAAAATTATCAAATTGATTTCCAAATTCTAAAAGCTAATTCACCACTGGTGACCCTAATTTTAAATCCTAAAACCCTAATTCAACTTCCAAACCTAAAATATTAAACTCTAACCCTTTAAAACTTTAAACCCTAACTTTTTTCTAAGCCCTAATCCTTTAAAACATTAAAAACCATAAAAACACAAATTTACACAGTAGCTTGAAATCACCATTTAAAACCACAAATCAAAAGTATTTCAAAGTGTCTGAAACCCTAGTTTCATGATTTCACCATTCAAATATTAATTTGGTTAATCAAAGAGTCTTACCAACCTTTTAAAACATAAAACCCTGATTTATTTTAATTCCATAAAAAGTCACAGTAGTTATAATTGGACTTTTATTTGCTTTATTCAATTTCATATTTGATTATGTTTTGATTTATTTTATATGCTTTAATTTATGTAAGTTCAATGCTCGGTTTATTTTATTTATCATGGATGGATGTTTACTTTCTATTGATATTTAATACATTTGATGAATGATTTATTTATGATTATTTATTTTTATCAATTAATTTAGATTTCCAAAAGTTGTAAGAGGTATGTTTCCACTTGGTGGGTACCTCATTAGTTAAACATCATGTAATTTAATTTGCTTTTCTATTTTAGAACCTATGTAAAGGGCATGTTTCTACCTTTTGGTGGGTGTCCTATCTAGGCATGTGATGTAAGGACATGTTTCCATCTTCGGATCGGTGTCAATTTATTTGCTTTGTTTGGACATTGCTTTGATTTTAATATATTGATGCTTTCATTTAATTATTGTGTGTAATATGGATAATATTGTTGTATTTAAGAATTTTATAATATTAAGACCTGTAAAGGAGGCCGGTTCCAATGAACCCGGCGTTGTGGGGGTGCTGGGCCATTTCTCACCTTCCCTACACGTACCCAACTTTTCGAACCCATTAGGGAGTTGGGGATTCCTTAGGAATCGAGTCATCCATCCCTTTCTTTTTCCTGGCCCGTCCGGGTGGCGACTCCATTTTCTCCGGACTTAGGTCTGTCTTCTCTAAGGCTAAACAGTGCCGAAGTCGCAAGAACCATTCCACCGGGAGTGGGGCGAAAATCCCCGCTCACAGTGGCAACTCCACTGGGGATAAGAGAAGTTGATTCCATAGGTCTTTATATTATTCTATTCTTTCTTATAATGATATTATCCATTGCATCATCTTAGATTGCATCGTGTGCGTTAGTTAGGACGCTCGTGTTACCCGTGTTATGTTATTTAAGGGATACCATACTTTCACTCAAGGTATGGAGATCGAGCATGGCATAACCACTCATAGCCTCGTACCATTTGGTATATACTTGCTATGGGAACCTAAGCCTTTTAACCCAAAGGCTAAAGCTCATGTAATTGGCCTAGTTACTTTCCTTAGGTTTTACCCCCAAATGCATGTTGTTTGACTATGGTTAGTTTATCTTAGTCTAAATCATGGCTTATTTGGTTTGTTCTTTTTCTAATACGACCTAAGTATATTGTAAGCTTAAAATAAATTTTCTTTAAAATCCAAAAGACCAAAACTATTTTCAAAATTTTGCAAGATGGTCTTTGGACATAAGACTTTTCTAAAAACAAATCAAAAATTCTTTGGCCCATGGCCCAAATACTAAGCCCAAAATCCATTTTTCTAAAATCTTTTACAATGGGCTTAGAAACAAAACTATTTTCACCCAATCTTTTCTTACAAAGAGCTTGCAAAAATATTTAGGTCAATTATGAAATACCAAAAATCAATTGTGGGCCTAGTTTACACTAAGAATAAATTAACCATGGGCTTGTTTTTGGCATGAACCATTAAGTTACCTTTTTTCAAGTGAGAAATATATCTATAATAAACCTCTTATTTTCGTTTTAGTCCAATATAGCATAAAAGCTACTATAGTTGGTGGAATGGATTAAAACCTAATTAATAGGAATTATCATGGATTGATTTCCATTTTCGAAAATATAACTATTGGTTGAAACATTCGAGGGAATTATTCGAAAACAAGATACCCCATGTTGGTATTTTGTTAACCATATACCTAGGAAAAGAGACTCACCATTCGTGTGTGGATGTTATAAGGTTGGAAGGAACGTCCTATTTATCCTTATTTGTTGATTGTTTGTGCATACGTGCATACATGCAAACATTTTCATCTCATATCATTGATCCTTTCTGGCTCACAGCCCTGGATTATAAAAGTTCAAAAGCTTACGACAATCCGACATACGCCGGAGACGAAGTATCTAGCAATGACTCAATCACTTGCTCACCAAAAATAATGGATCCCGAACAAATTTAAAGAATGGTGGATGATGCCCTCAATGCCAAGATGGAAGAAATAAAAGAGGCCAAGGCCGAGACCATAAAGAATCAACTAGCTACAATTTTAAGAAACAATGCCGAAGCATCTTCTAGCACCAAGAAAGTCAAGGGGAAAGCTAAAATTGATGAAGTAGCTTTTGATGATGATAAGGTGATCATTGATGATGATGATTGGGCTCAATACTACCAAGATCTTCAAGACAAAAAGGAGCCGAAGGTTGTTGAAAAGGCAACTATTAAAAAGACCGAGACTTCTGATGTTGAGAAGATGATTGATGATTTAGAAAAGAAATTTGAGAAGAAATTGAAAACCGAAGAGGTGTCCGAGATCGACAAATTATTTGAGCTAGATAAAGAAGTCCCATACAAGTTCAAGATGCCATCTTTTGCTAAGTACAATGGCACCGAAAATCCTCATCTCCATGTGAAGCAGTATATCACAGCCATGCAATCTGCCCGAGCTACTAAGGCTTAAACCCTAAGGTACTTCATGCTCTCATTGGACCCTGTTGTCAAAAATTGGTTCAATACCTTAGACAAAGGAACACAAAAGAGTTGGGACTTGCTATATAAGGCCTTCATCCAGCAATACAGATACAATGTTGAAATGGAAGTTACCTTATTGGAAGTTGAGTCCATTAGGCAAAGGCCAAATGAGAATTTTGTGGACTATGTGAAAAGATGGAGAAATAAGGCCGCTTTGCTCAAGAAAAGGCCCGATGAATCTGATCAAATAAGGATGATTGTGAGAGGCGTTCAGCCCAATCTCCGTGAAAGGATGTCTCACACTCTTATAAGGGATTTCAAAGATCTTCTTCAAGCTGGTATGCAAATTGAAGAGTGGGAAAGAGAGAAGAATCGCTTTTCAATAAAAAGGAATGAGAAAGGAAATTACCAGTCCGAAAATCAAAGCACACAAAAAGAAGTTGATGTTAATGTGACCGGTCAAGGAAATAAAAGACAATTCTCAGAATTGGGGAAACCTCTATCTTAGGTTTTTAGCAAGCTGTAAAAGAAAGGGTTGTTGTAACCATTAGCTCCTCGACCACTACATAATCCACTGCCACCAAACTTCAATGCCGGGGCCTTCTGTCAATTTCATCAAATGCGAGGGCATGAAATAGATAAATGTGCTCGTTTAAGGCATGAGATACAAGATTTGATTGATAGTGGCAAGCTACCCGAGCCGGATAAGTCCAATGCTAAGAATAACCCTTTGCCTAAATTTGGAAGAGTGCCACCACAGGCAACCTTTATGGTGGGAAAATGATTGGAAGAAGATTTTGTTTTATCCTCTTTTCAAGATGGGGATATTGAAGATGTGAAAGGAAAAGAAGCCTACCTCAACGAACTTTCCTTAGCTTGAATGTTGCTTTTCAATTTTACTTTCTTTAATTGGAACTATCATGTTTTTCAAATTTAAAGTTGCTTGAATAAATTACTTTCATTAAAATTTTTATTGGTCTTTGTTCATTTTAGTGCTCAACCGATGAGGAATCTAGCTTGATAATTCATGAATTAATATATTTATGCATCTTGACTCGAATGACTTTACTAGATGAGGGAATTGCTCTATAGCATCAAGTTGTGTATGCTTACTTAGAGAGGGCTCCTGCATAATTACCTTTGTCTAGGTCCTAGTCATTTTAGAACACACTTTGACAAACTTTCGAGGCGAAATTGAACTCTGCTTATTTAAGAGAGAAATGATCTAGGCATTGTTTGGTTAGCCAATAACTAGTATCCACCCTATTAAATATCAATCCCTAGTTGTCCCTTTGAGCCTTCATAAAAATTTTAGCTTTCTTTTCATTGGCATATAACCCCAACAACCAGCCCTGAGCTGTTGTGATACTTTTGGCAAGTCTTATGATCACCAAGATGAAGAGGCAAGAAGATCAAAGAAAACAATGATTAGTCCAGATCATGAGGATAGATGAAGTTCTCAATACCATGAAGCTAGTTGAAGTTCTCAAAACTATACGGGTGGTTGAAGTTCTCAATACCATAAGCATAGTTGAAGTTTTCTTAATATCTTCAATATATCAACATCAACATTAGAGTAACAAATGATTTATCCCTATTAAAGAAGATTTATGTTACTCCACTTATCAATTATTGGAAGACCAAGTTGGTACAAACAAGACAACTCTTTTAGAGCTAAAACCAAAAAAAAAAAAGAAGAAGAAAAGAAAACAAAAAAGAAAAAGGAAAAAAAAAAGAAAAAAGAAGAGAAAAAAAAAGAAAAGAAAACCCAAAATGGTTCAAAAAGCCAACTAAGTTCTCTTTTACCTAAGCATCAAAAGGCTTCCATTTGGATAGTTTGACTTGAATTAGTCCAACCCAACCAAAGATTCAATCAAAATCAAAGAAAAAGGAGAAAGACCATTCAGTTCTTGAAAGTTCTGTACTTGATAGTCCTACAAGAAAGAAGGACAAAATAAAAAGAAAAGGGAGAAGAAGAAAAGAAACAATTTTGGGTACCAAACTTTTTGCAAGGGTAAAGACTGTCCTAATCAAGATCCAGATTAATGCCAAGAAGACATAAAGAATTTGGAGTCTAGCAAGATTTCTCCCAGCTGCCTAAAGTTTAAGCAAGAAATTTATAGTGTAAGGGTTTGTCCATTGTGTCACATCAGTTGTTATCTCAAAATGGCCTTCATTTAGCCCATGTTCCTCATAGACCCCATTTCAAGCCTATCAAAGACCTGTTGATCTCTCTTGGTAGGTAGAATCTATTAGTGGAGATGGTTTGGATAAGAATGCATATGAGATAGACAATATTTAAACTCAAATGAGACCTTTGGCCAAGTAATGTGTATGTGCCTATCTGAAGTGCAACAATTCTTGCTTAAATAGAAATGATTCCCGAGTTTAGTATGGTAACTAGGGTTGCCATGTTATAGATATGTTAATTTGGAAAAATCAAGTCCTGAGGTATATTGACATTGATCTGGCAAGGCCAACATTTGATTCCAAAAAAAAAGAAAGAAAGTTTTGTCATACAAAGCCTTCAAGTTAAGGAAAATATGTTGAACCTCCAAAGGACACATTGGGCAAAGGAAGTGATTTTTGGCAAGGTCATGAAGAAGCTATCAACCGACATGCTGAAACATAGTTGGAAATGGATGCATCCCTGACTCTGCTGCTTAGGGTCTCCACCACTCATGTTTTCATCATCTTAAAGATAAAAGCCAAATGCAAAGCTTTTGATCATTCTAATGTGAGACTTGAATGAGCGTCAAAAAGGAACCAATGAGAACACTTCTGCTAATCACCTCAATCTGTGAGTCGATGGAACGACTGTAAGTATCATTCATGCATATCATGCATACATGAGCATATTACATCGCACTTTCTTGTCTTAATGAATAGCAAACACCCTGCGAATTAAAGAATCAAAAGAAGATATTGAATCAAGGGGGCATGGAAAGCCTATTTGCTTGTGGAAGCCCCAGTCACTTTGCAAAGGGAAGAAACGTGTGCTTATGTAAAGAACTAGACAAGAAAAACATCAATCAAAGCTTGCATGGATAAAATCTTTGGTTTGATCCTACACAGGGGGAAAAGCTTTGCATTTGGCTTTTATCTTTAAGATGATGAAAACATGAGTGGTGGAGACCCTAAGCAATGAGAACACTTCTGCTAATCACCTCGGTCTGTGAGTCGATGGAACGACTGTAAGTATCATTCATGCATATCATGCAGACATTAGCATATTACATCGCACTTTCTTGTCTTAATGAATAGCAAACACCCTGCGAATTAAAGAATCAAAAGAAGATATTGAATCAAGGGGGCATGGAAAGCCTATTTGCTTGTGGAAGCCCCAGTCACTTTGCAAAGGGAAGAAACGTGTGCTTATGTAAAGAACTAGACAAGAAAAACATCAATCAAAGCTTGCATGGATAAAATCTTTGGTTTGATCCTACACAGGGGGAAAAGCTTTGCATTTGGCTTTTATCTTTAAGATGATGAAAACATGAGTGGTGGAGACCCTAAGCAATGAGAACACTTCTGCTAATCACCTCGGTCTGTGAGTCGATGGAACGACTGTAAGTATCATTCATGCATATCATGCAGACATTAGCATATTATGTAATATCCCTATGCATGCCCTAGAAGTTTTGTATGTTGTTGTTGTTGTTGTTGTTGTTGTTGTTGTTGTTGGTTTAAATTGAGAAAAGAAAAGTATATGTATATGTGTTTTGGGAGAAATAGGGTTCAGAGACAAGTTTATATGTTGTGTATATGATGATATATATAACATATACATTGGTCAAAAGGGTTGGTCAATGCAAGAGGAGATTTTTTTTAGGGTATGTGAGATTACCAAAGTGGGCAAGAAATTATAAAGGGAATTAAGATGTGTATGAGGGTATTATAGTAATTTTCTTTTGGATGGGTATTTAATGAGTGTTTGACTTTGTGATTTCTTCATCATCTTCTCTTCTTCTTCTTGATGTTGGCCGGCTCACCAAAGGCAAAGGAAAACAAGAGAGCAAAGGAAGATTTTGATGTTCTTAGCTCAAAGGTTGAAGGAGATTTCAAGTAAACAAGTTGGAATTTCAAGAAATTTCATTATTTGGTAAGTATTCTTTTGTTTTCTTTACTTATTTTGAAGTGGTGTTAAAGTGAATTAGAGTTTGTTGATTTTGTGATTTGGTGTGTTTGAGATGTGTTTGTGTTGTGTTTTCAAGTGTTGAATTGGTTTTAAGTTAAGAGTTTAAATAGGTATTGTTGTTGGAAGTGGTGGATGTTGAGTTTGAAAGATGGAAAAGGATGAGGATTTTAGGGTTTGTGTTTAATGTAATATTAATGTTTTGTGAGGTGATTATTGTGATAAACATGTAGAATTTGTGTTTAGAACATTGATTCCATTCATTTGAAACATGTTATATGATGTTTGATGAGTTTGAGTGCAATTTGGAGGAGAGTTGTGCATATTAGGGTTTGTGTTTTGGGAGACACGGCCAAAAGCAATGTGTGACACGGCCAAGCCAAGGGATTTTGGGCGTGTTGGATTAGTTTTTGGGTGACATGGCCGTGTTCCCAAGCCGTGTTAGCTACTGTGAGTTTTGGTTTAAGAGACACGGCCACAAGCTTGGCCGTGTCCCTCAAGTGGCTGCCCGTGTCCCTCAATTGTGTGGGTTGGGGTTTTTATTCTTTGTTCTAATTGCATTGTTTTGGTTCTCCAAGGGTAGGTTGGTCCCTAAACCTAACCCTAAACACTTTAAACACACTTGAATCAATGAATGATATAATCAAATGCATGTGTAAGGTCCTAAAACTATGAATCATATCAATTGTTCTTTGCCCTAATTGCATTGTTGAGATTGAACAATGTTATGTTATGCATTGTGAATGGTAATGTGTTTCATGAGTAATATACATTGAAACTGAAATGTATATCAAAGATGCAATGATAATTCAAATAAGACATGATATGAGACAATGCCATTGTGTTTGGCTATGATGATGCAATTGAAAGAAATAAGGCATGTTTGCCTAAATGTTGTTGAGAATTGAGAATGAAAATGATAATTGAATAATAAATGAATTGTGTGGCTAATGTGTTATTCCATTTTCAGAGTTGGTTGTTGGTGGCATGCCTAATAAGTGTAACAATCTCTTGAAGTTAGGTTGTATTGAATCCTTGAAGCCTAATTGAGATGCTACCACCCTTGAAGCTAGGTTGGGTTAGTTCTTGAAGCCAAGTTGGGTAGAAGCTTAGCATGCTTTGCTCCCCTTGAAGCTTGGTTGAACTTAATCCTTGAAGCCTAGTTGGGTATATGATATTGATAAATGTGATAACAAAACCAAAGCATTAACTCTGAAAATTGAATGGCATATTAGTGTGTCTTGGGCCCATGCTTGTCTTTGTTTAGTGTTGATTATGAATGGTTAAATGAATACTAATGAGGTATATGAAAAGATATTGAAATGTGATATGTAATGTGAAAGTATGTTGTTAGTTTTGCATATATGATGTTACATGTATAATATGGATTGAGAAATGACATTGCATTGCACTAAGTCATATCATTAGCATGATTATCTTACTAAGCCGTTGGCTTAGCGCGATAGTGTTTAATCGCGCAGGTAATAGAGTTGATAGAGTTGAACCCGAGAGTTCATCAAGACCAAGTGAGAGTAGACCTTGAAGAATCCATTTTGGGAGCTTAAAGATCAGAGCAGACTTGCCAATCATGTATACTTCTTTATATTTTGTAAAGAAATGTTTAATATGTAAATATGTACATATTTTATAACTTCCGCTGTGTAATATTTAAATGTATATATATATATATAACTAATATGTTTTGTTTTATAAGTAAATGATCTACTTTTCTATAATGTATAATGATAAGGGTATTGTATCAAGTTTAAAGTGTTTTGAATGTTAAGAAAACCGTAGCATCCCTATGTTTGGTGCACTTATGCTACATTGTTGTGGTTGTAGTGTGTGTACATTGGATATGGGGGTGTTACAATTGTTTTGGTATCAGAGCCTAGGTTTGAGATTCTCAACCTAGGTAAAATGTAACAAAAAAAAAATATTTTACTTAAAAAGTTGGTTTTGAATAAAAATACATGTTTGGGATTGGCAATCTCTGATCTTTAATAAGATGTAGTATGTTGTGTTTGTAGACTTAGGTTGTGATGGATTCTCACTCACGTCAGTCGATTGAGGGTAGTGCCGAGAGTATTGCTCCTGCTAAGGGAGCTAGAGTTGATAGTGTTGAGGAGGCACCTGCTTCGGTGTCGGGTAAACCAGCTGGAGAGGAGGTTCCGCCAGCCTGGTTTAGACATATGATGGAAGTTATGAGGCAAGCACCAGTGCAACCAGTGCCACCACCCCCTCAGCCTGTGGTACCAGTGAGGCACTATGACAAACTAAGGAAGTATGGAGCGGAGGATTTCCTTGGTACTACTGATCCAGCTGTAGCGGAACAGTGGCTTGATAAAGTACAGAGGATTTTTATTCAGTTGCAAGCCACATCGGAGGAAAAGTTTGATTATGCCAGATCATTGCTACAGAAAGATGCATACGATTGGTGGAGGACAGTGCCCCATTCTATGGATGATCCTCCAACACTGTCTTACACTGATTTTCTGGGGGAATTTGAGTTGAAGTATACTCCTAGGGAGTATAAAGACATGAAGAAGATGGAGTTCTTAAGCTTGAAGCAAGACAGCAAGACTGTTACTGAGTATGAAGTTGAGTTTATTCGACTGAGTCAGTATGCTGGGGGCATTATTATTGATGAGATAGATCGATGTCGGAGATTTGAGGTGGGATTGAGGCCCTCAATCATGTGCTTAGTGGCTGGATCTAGATATTAGGATTTCTCACAGCTTGTGGCAGCAGCTCGAAGTGTAGAGCGAGCTCAAGTTATTGCAGCTGCTTCAGAGGAAGAGGTTAGGGTTAGTAGGCCCCAGTTTGAGGCAGGGTCTTCTTCTGTTAAAAGAGGTAAAGGAAGCTTTGTTCCTAGAGTTAGTAGGAGTCAGAGGTCAGCCGGTAGGTCAGTGCAGTTATAGAGGCAGAGATTTAGACCTGCAGCTTCAGTGGCGAGTGCTCCGACCCCTATGATTCAGAGATCCACCTTACCCATCTGTATCCATTGTGGTAGGCCACATGGTGGTCCTTGCTGGAAGACTGGTATAGCAGGGGTTTGTTTTAGATGTGGATCACCTGATCACTTTGTGAGAGACTGTCCTGAGAGACAGGAGCGGATGTCAGTTGATACTGCAGCTTCTCGACCTAGTGTAAGGGGAGGTCGAGGAAGCAGAGGTGTTAGCCGAGGAGGAAGATCTGGGTTCAGTGCCAGAGGAGGTTCTACATCCAGGGAGAGTAGACCAGAGGAGGTTGGATCTTCCCAGAGGATGTATGTTATGCAGAGGCAGCCTGATGCATCGGCAGTCATAGCTGGTACTTTTTCTTTATTTGATACTCCAGTACTTGCTTTGATTGATCCGGGTTCCACGCATTCATATATTAGTGCATCTGTTTTTCCTGTGTCTGATTTGTATGCTGAGTCCCTAGGATTTGATGTGTTGGTGACAAATCCGTTAGGGTATAGTGTGGTTGTGAGCAAGGTGCACCGAGATAGTGTTGTGAGGGTGCAAGGTGAGGAGTTCCTTGGAGATTTGATTGAGATGTCATTTAAGGAATATGATGTGATCTTAGGTATGGATTGGCTATCTCGACATGGAGCTGTGGTGGATTGTAAAAAGAAAATTGTTTCTTTGAGAACGGGTGATGGTAGAGAGGTGATAGTATCTAATGAGCAGGAACAGCTAGCCTCCTTATTTGTTTCAGCTGTTGTAGCTAGGAGATTGATTAGAAAGGGGTGTGAAGCCTATCTTGCTCATGTGGTGGATACTAGAGTGAAGGGTTCCCCTATTGATAGCATTGCCACAGTTGCTGAGTTCCCAGATGTGTTTCCAGAGGAGTTGCCAGGGTTGCCTCCTGAGAGAGAGGTGGAGTTTGGCATTGAATTGTTGCCTGGTACCACTCCTATCTCTATTACTCCTTATAGAATGGCACCAGCAGAATTGAGGGAGTTGAAAGTGCAATTACAGGAGTTGTTGGACAAAGGATTTATTCGCCCCAGTGTTTCTCCTTGGGGAGCTCCTGTGCTATTTGTGAAAAAGAAAGATGGTACTATGAGGTTGTGTATCGATTATAGGCAATTGAACAAGGTGACTATTAAAAATAAATATCCTTTGCCTAGAATCGATGTTCTCTTTGATCAGTTGAAGGGAGCGTCAGTGTTCTCCAAAATTGATCTGAGATCAGGGTACCATCAGCTGAGAGTCAGAGCTGAAGATGTTCCGAAGACAGCTTTCCGGACCAGGTATGGGCATTATGAATTTCTAGTTATGCCTTTTGGTCTGACGAATGCACTTGCAGCTTTCATGGATTTGATGAATAGGGTGTTTAGGCCCTATTTGGATCAGTTTGTAGTGGTCTTCATTGATGATATTCTGGTGTATTCGCGGAATGAAGAGGAACATGATATGCATCTGCGGATTGTGTTGCAGATTTTGAGAGAGAAGCAATTATTTGCCAAATTGTCGAAGTGTGAGTTCTGGTTGGATCAAGTCGCTTTTCTTGGTCATATAGTTTCAGCAGAAGGCATTAGAGTTGATCCGAGCAAAGTTGAAGCTATATTGAATTGGAGTCCACCCAAGTCGGTGACAGAGGTTAGAAGTTTTCTGGGTTTGGCAGGCTATTACCGACGGTTTGTGAAAGGGTTTTCTTTGATAGCTACTCCACTCACCAGATTGCTTCATAAGGGAGTGAGGTTTTTGTGGACAGATCAGTGTCAGGCGAGCTTTGAATAGTTGAGAGAAATGTTAACTCAAGCGTCTGTTCTTACTTTACCTGTTGAAGGCAAACCATATGTGATCTACAGTGATGCTTCACATAGAGGTTTGGGGTGTGTATTGATGCAGGAAGGGAAAGTTATAGCTTATGCATCTCGACAGTTGAAACCGCATGAGCTTAACTATCCGACCCATGATTTGGAATTGGCTGCCATTGTGTTTGCATTGAAGATTTGGCGCCACTATCTGTTTGGGGAGAAATGTTTCATCTACACTGATCACAAGAGTTTGAAGTATTTGGGTGTCCAGAAAGAACTCAATCTTCGTCAGAGGAGATGGTTAGAATTGATTAAAGACTACGACTGCTTGATTGACTATCATCTAGGTAAAGCAAATGTTGTTGCTGATGCCTTGAGTCGGAAGTCTTTAGCTGGTTTAACTGTTTATTCGCTCTCGTTGCTTGTTGAGTTGAGAGCATTGTGTGCTAGTTTTGTATCTTGTGATGATGGTGCATTGTTGGCACAGTTGCATGTGAAACCAGTTTTGTTGAATCAGATTAAAGAGGCTCAGTGGGCTGATGAGAAGATTCAGAATATTGTTTCAGCTTGCCAGAATGGGAAAAGTGGAGATTTTGTTGTGAGAGATGATGGGAGTCTCTGGTTTAAGAACCGATTGTGTGTACCCGATGATGCTGATTTGAAAAGAGTCATTTTAGAAGAAGCACATCAGTCAGTGTTTGCTATGCATCCGGGTAATACGAAGATGTATCATGATTTGAGACAGCATTATTGGTGGATGGGGTTAAAGAGAGACATTGCTGAGTTTGTATCGAAATGTCTCACCTGTCAGAAGGTTAAAGCAGAGCATCAAGTTCCAACCGGGTTGCTTCAACCGTTGTCAGTGCCAGAATGGAAGTGGGAAAGAGTGACAATGGACTTTGTATCTGGATTGCCATTGACACAAAGGAAACATGATGCCATATGGGTGATTGTGGATAGATTGACTAAGACAGCTCATTTCCTTCCGGTGCGGATGGATTACTCTTTGGAGAGGTTGGCTGAGCTGTATATCCATGAGATTGTGAAACTGCATGGTGTTCCAACTTCTTTAGTGTCTGATCGAGATCCCAGGTTTACTTCAAGATTTTGGAAGAGTTTGCATAGTGCTTTGGGTTCTCGACTGCACTTCAGCACTGCTTTTCATCCACAGACAGATGGACAGTCAGAGAGGGTGATACAGATTCTTGAAGATATGTTGAGAAGCTGTGTCATCGATTTCTCTGGAAGTTGGGATAGGTTTTTACCTCTTGTGGAGTTTGCTTACAACAACAGTCACCAATCCAGCATTGGTATGGCACCATTTGAAGCATTGTATGGCAGACGGTGTAGGACACCTCTTTGTTGGAATGAGCTTGGAGATAATAAGTTAGTTGGTCCTGATTTGATTCAAGAAACTGAAGAAAAAGTAAAGTTGATTCGAGGCAGGTTAAAAGCAGCTTCAGACCGACAGAAGTCTTATGCAGATCTGAAAAGGAGAGACATAGAGTTTGATGTTGGAGATAAGGTATTTTTGAAAGTATCTCCTTGGAAGAAAATTTTGAGGTTCGGTCGGAAAGGGAAATTGAGTTCTCGGTTTATTGGACCATATGAAGTTTTGGAAAGAATTGGGCCAGTTGCTTATCGACTTGCTTTTCCACCTGAGTTGGATCGTATTCATAATGTATTTCATGTTTCTATGTTGAGGAGGTACAGATCGGATCCATCTCATGTGTTGCCAATTGAATCTATTGAAGTGAGCCCAGATTTGACTTTTGAAGAGGAACTAGTTGCTATCTTGGCACGAGAAGTGAAAGAGTTGAGAAACAAGAGAGTGCCATTGGTGAAGATTCTTTGGAAGAATCATGCAAAAGAAGAAGCAACTTGGGAAAGAGAACAATCCATGCGAGAGCAGTATCCGCAGTTGTTTCAGCTTTGATATCAGGTAATTTCGAGGACGAAATTTTCTTTTTAGAGGGGGAGAATTGTAATATCCCTATGCATGCCCTAGAAGTTTTGTATGTTGTTGTTGTTGTTGTTGTTGTTGTTGGTTTAAATTGAGAAAAGAAAAGTATATGTATATGTGTTTTGGGAAGAAATAGGGTTTAGAGACAAGTTTATATGTTGTGTATATGATGATATATATAACATATACATTGGTCAAAAGGGTTGGTCAATGCAAGAGGAGATTTTTTTTAGGGCATGTGAGATTACAAAGTGGGCAAGAAATTATAAAGGGAATTAAGATGTGTATGAGGGTATTATAGTATTTTTCTTTTGGATGGGTATTTAATGAGTGTTTGACTTTGTGATTTCTTCATCATCTTCTCTTCTTCTTCTTGATGTTGGCCGGCTCACCAAAGGCAAAGGAAAACAAGAGAGCAAAGGAAGATTTTGATGTTATTAGCTCAAAGGTTGAAGGAGATTTCAAGTAAACAAGTTGGAATTTCAAGAAATTTCATTATTTGGTAAGTATTCTTTTGTTTTCTTTACTTATTTTGAAGTGGTGTTAAAGTGAATTAGAGTTTGTTGATTTTGTGATTTGGTGTGTTTGAGATGTGTTTGTGTTGTGTTTTCAAGTGTTGAATTGGTTTTAAGTTAAGAGTTTAAATAGGTATTGTTGTTGGAAGTGGTGGATGTTGAGTTTGAAAGATGGAAAAGGATGAGGATTTTAGGGTTTGTGTTTAATGTAATATTAATGTTTTGTGAGGTGATTATTGTGATAAACATGTAGAATTTGTGTTTAGAACATTGATTCCATTCATTTGAAACATGTTATATGATGTTTGATGAGTTTGAGTGCAATTTGGAGGAGAGTTGTGCATATTAGGGTTTGTGTTTTGGGAGACACGGCCAAAAGCAATGTGTGACACGGCCAAGCCAAGGGATTTTGGGCGTGTTGGATTAGTTTTTGGGTGACATGGCCGTGTTCCCAAGCCGTGTTAGCTACTGTGAGTTTTGGTTTAAGAGACACGGCTACAAGCTTGGCCGTGTCCCTTGCCCGTGTTGCTTACTGTCCAATTGGGTTGAGTGACACGGCCACAAGCTTGGCCATGTCCCTCAAGTGGCTGCCCGTGTCCCTCAATTGTGTGGGTTGGGGTTTTTATTCTTTGTTCTAATTGCATTGTTTTGGTTCTCCAAGGGTAGGTTGGTCCCTAAACCTAACCCTCAACACTTTAAAAACACTTGAATCAATGAATGATATAATCAAATGCATGTGTAAGGTCCTAAAACTATGAATCATATCAATTGTTCTTTGCCCTAATTGCATTGTTGAGATTGAACAATGTTATGTTATGCATTGTGAATGGTAATGTGTTTCATGAGTAATATACATTGAAACTGAAATGTATATCAAAGATGCAATGATAATTCAAATAAGACATGATATGAGACAATGCCATTGTGTTTGGCTATGATGATGCAATTGAAAGAAATAAGGCATGTTTGCCTAAATGTTGTTGAGAATTGAGAATGAAAATTATAATTGAATAATAAATGAATTGTGTGGCTAATGTGTTATTCCATTTTCAGAGTTGGTTGTTGGTGGCATGCCTAATAAGTGTAACAATCTCTTGAAGATAGGTTGGATTGAATCCTTGAAGCCTAATTGAGATGTTACCACCCTTAAAGCTAGGTTGGGTTAGTTCTTGAAGCCAAGTTGGGTAGAAGCTTAGCATGCTTTGCTCCCCTTGAAGCTTGGTTGAACTTAATCCTTGAAGCCTAGTTGGGTATATGATATTGATAAATGTGATAACAAAACCAAAGTATTAACTCTGAAAATTGAATGGCATATTAGTGTGTCTTGGGCCCATGCTTGTCTTTGTTTAGTGTTGATTATGAATGGTTAAATGAATACTAATGAGGTATATGAAAAGATATTGAAATGTGATATGTAATGTGAAAGTATGTTGTTAGTTTTGCATATATGATGTTACATGTATAATATGGATTGAGAAATGACATTACATTGCACTAAGTCATATCATTAGCATGATTATCTTACTAAGCCGTTGGCTTAGCGCGATAGTGTTTAATCGCGCAGGTAATAGAGTTGATAGAGTTGAACCCGAGAGTTCATCAAGACCAAGTGAGAGTAGACCTTGAAGAATCCATTTTGGGAGCTTAAAGATCAGAGCAGACTTGCCAATCATGTATACTTCTTTATATTTTGTAAAGAAATGTTTAATATGTAAATATGTACATATTTTATAACTTCCGCTGTGTAATATTTAAATGTATATATATATAACTAATATGTTTTGTTTTATAAGTAAATGATCTACTTTTCTATAATGTATAATGATAAGGGTATTGTATCAAGTTTAAAGTGTTTTGAATGTTAAGAAAACCGTAGCATCCCTATGTTTGGTGCACTTATGCTACATTGTTGTGGTTGTAGTGTGTGTGCATTGGATATGGGGGTGTTACATATTACATCGCACTTTCTTGTCTTAATGAATAGCAAACACCATGTAAATTAAAGAATCAAAAGAAGATATTGAATCAAGGGGGCATGGAAAGCCTATTCGCTTGTGGAAGCCCCAGTCACTTTGCAAAGGGAAGAAATGCGTGCTTATGTAAATAACTAGACAAGAAAAACATCAATCAAAGCTTGCATGGATAAAATCTTTTGTTTGAGCCTACACAGGGGGAAAAGTTTCTTGTAACATCCTGAATCTCAGATTGGTAAGAAACAGACATAGAGGATATGATTTAGGCTTAGAACAAAGGAGTTTAGAACATGACCTATAACTTGAGCTTGAATTTCATCCAAGTTAATGATAGAATTAGAGAGTCTCAAAGAAGACTTAATTGTTTATTTGTGTCTTAGATAGATGTATAACTTGAAATTACTCAATTTGAAGTTGTATAGAATAAGATATGATGGATTTAGTAGACAATGTGCAAGCTGCCTCAGGACAGCATAGTAGGCTTGACTTCGAAGGACAGTTAAAAATCAGATATAGCTCGAATCAACCTGAAATTTTGCACAATGTAGCCCCGGATGTCTAGTTTCAGTGGGCATAAGAATTACTTAATTTGGAGTTGTGAGTAAAAAGATATTAATGAAGAAAGACAGCAAGGCAAGAAGGGGTGTTACATTTCTCCTTTTCAATTTTTTGAGTTTATATACCAAATATTTTTAAACTCACTTACAAATATTTTGCCACACAGGGGGGCAAGGAGAGGATATAAGGTCCAATTAAAAATAGCTAAATCTTTACAAAAAGGAAGAACAAAAGAATAGAACATTAGAACTCTCAAAAGAATGAAGATGCAAAAGACAAAGACTAATCCAGCTAAAAGAGCTGAAGACAGGGTAAAGACCTGATCTCAAAGGATGAAGATCCATTTTTCAAGGGTAAAGACCCGATCTCAAAGGATGAAGATCCATTCGTAAGGGTGAAGACCCGATCTCAAAGGATGAAGATCCATTTTTTTAAGGGTAAAGACCCGATGTCAAAAGATGAAGATCCATTTTTCAAGGGTGAAGACCCGATCTCAAAGATGAAGATCCAATCACAAGGGTGAAGACCCGATCTCAAAGGATGAAGATCCATTTTTTTAAGGGTAAAGACTCGATGTCAAAAGATGAAGATTCATTTTCAAGGATGAAGACCCGATCTCAAAGGATGAAGATCCATTTTGAGGGTGAAAAACCACGATGCATAGAATAACGGAGCAGTCAGATTTCTCAAGTGATAAAAGGTCAGTCAAACTCAATCCTAGGTCCAAGTACCCAAATTCAATCAATCTCGAGTCCAAGTACCCAAATCAAATAAATTTTGGGTTCAAGTACCCAAATCAAATCTAATCTCGGGTCCAAGTACCCAAATCAAATTCAATTTGGGGTCCAAGTACCCAAATCAAATCCAATGTAGGGTCGAGTATCCCAATCCAATTTAGGATCGAGTATCCAAATCCAATTAGGATTGAGTATCCCAATCCAGTTTAGGATCGAGTATCCAAGTTAGGATCGAGTATCCTAATCTAGTTTAGGATCGAGTGTCCAAATCCAATTTAGGGTCGAGTATCCCAATCCAGTTTAGGATCGAGTATCCAAATCAAGTTAGGATCGAGTATCCCAATCCAATTTAGGGTCGAGTATCCCAATCAAATTTAGGATTGAGTATCCAAATCCAATTTAGAATCGAGTATCCAAATCTAGTTAGGATCGAGTATTCGAATCCAGTTTAGGATCGAGTATCCAAATCCAGATAGGATCGAGTATCCGAGTCTAGTTTAGGATCGAGTATCCAAATCTCTCAGGTCAAGAACCCAAATTTTTCTTAGGTCCAGAATCTAAAAATATCCTTGAGTCCAGAACTCGAACCGAGTCCGAAAACCAAATTTTCCTTAGGTCCAGAACCTAGAATTATTCTTGAGTCCAGAACTTGAACCAGGTCCAGAACCCAAGTTTACCATTAGGTCCAGAACCTAGAATCATCCTTGAGTCCAGAACTCGAACTGGGTCCAGAGCCCAAATTTTTATTTAGGTCCAGAACCTAGAATCATCCTTGAGTCCGGAACTCGATCCGGGTCCAGAACCCAAATTTTTCTTAGGTCCAAAACCTAGAATTATCCTTGAGTCCAGAACTAGAACCGGGTCCAGAACCCAAATTTTCCTTAGGTTTAGAACCTAGAATTTATCCTTGAGTCCAAAACTCAAACCGGATCCAAAACCCAAAACCTCAACCGCCTAAAAAATTAAGTGTTATTACTTTTCACTCTCTTTCACTAAGGTTTCAGATCATTCAAGCTGGGGGCAAACTGTAGACCCTTAATTTTTGACCCAGTCCGGTCCAATATGTTTTATTAAGTTCAAAATAATTTTTGTTGTCTAATTGGTCCAAAATAATTTTTGTTAAATAATTTTTGCTTTAGTATCTAATTTTTATTAATAAAAAATAAAAATAAACAAATAAAAGTCAAAAATAAAAATAAAAATTGGAGTCGAAAAAATCGACGATGAAAAAATCGTCACGCGGGCACATGGGCATTTCGCCCGCAGGAATTTCTTGAGGGCGAAATGGCCCAAGCTATTTCGCCCGCAGAAAAAATCTGCGGGCGAAATAGCTTTTCTATTTCGCTCGCAGGATTTTCCTGTGAGTGAAATAGCTCATGCTATTTCGCCCACAGGAAAATCTTGAGGCCAAAATGGTAGCCCGCAGCCTGCCCCTGCCGCAATTTCCCGCAGCAGAATTTTTTTGCCAGCGCATTTTTTCCTGCTGTAGTTTTTTCGGCAGAGCAATTTTTTCGATGCAAATATTTTGAAAGCTAATTCAATTAGATTTTGGTTTCTTTTTTTTATTAATATTACTTGCCGTGACTAATTAGGAATAAACTATATCAAACCATTATAAATAAGGACCAAAGGCAAAAAAAAAGGGGGGGGACCGAAAATTGGCAGTAGCTTTGGAAAATTTGAAACCAAATCAGGGAAGGAAAAGGAGCAATTCAATTTCTTTTTTTTTGGAATAGCAGGGACACAATTTACGCAATTCAAAGGCAGCAATTGTCTTTGTTCTTGTTCATCCAAGAAGAATTATTTCTGGAGAATCAACAAAAGGAGGTATGTTAAATTCGTTTTGTTTTATTTTTTCACAGTAGCATAATCTATGAAATTTTATTTTTTAAATCAAAAACCTTAGAACTTTAATTTAGTTTTTCAAAAGTTAAAGCACTAATATGTTACTTTATTTTCCAAAAAGACTTAAAATTGTTATTTTTACCTCTTCAAAATCCTAAAACCTTAATTAAACATATTTTCAACAAAAACAAAATTTGTTTCTGTTTCTTTCAAAATTTTAAACTAGGTTCTATTTCATTCAAAAAACATTAAAAACATCTTTTCTATTTATAAAAACTTTAATCTATTTGTTTAAATTCATAAAACTTCATAAAATTATCAAATTGATTTCCAAATTCTAAAAGTTAATTAACCACCCGTGACCCTAATTTTAAATCCTAAAACCCTAATTCAACTTCCAAACCTAAAATATTAAACTCTAACCCTTTAAAACTTTAAACCCTAACTTTTTTCTAAGCCCTAATCCTTTAAAACATTAAAAACCATAAAAACACAAATTTACACAGTAGCTTGAATTCACCATTTAAAACCACAAATCAAAAGTATTTCAAAGTGTCTAAAACCCTAGTTTCATGATTTCACCATTCAAATATTAATTTGGTTAATCAAAGAGTCTTACCAACCTTTTAAAACATAAAAGCCTGATTTATTTTAATTCCATAAAAAGTCACAGTAACTATAATTGGACTTTTATTTGCTTTCTTCAATTCCATATTTGATTATGTTTTGATTTATTTTATATAATTTAATTTATGTAAGTTCAATGCTTGGTTTATTTTATTTATCATGGATGGATGTTTACTTTCTATTGATATTTAATACCTTTGATGAATAATTTATTTATGATTATTTATTTTTATCAATTAATTTAGATTTCCAAAAGTTGTAAGAGGTATGTTTCCACTTAGTGGGTACCTCATTAGTTAAACATCATATAATTTAATTTTCTTTTCTATTTTAGAACCTATGTAAAGGGCATGTTTCTACCTTTTGGTGGGTGTCCTATCTAGGCATGTGATGTAAGGACATGTTTCCATCTTTGGATGGGTGTCCATTTATTTGCTTTGTTTGGACATTGCTTTGATTTTAATATATTGATGCTTTCTTTTAATTATTGTGTGTAATATGGATAATATTGTTGTATTTAAGAATTTTATAATATTAAGACCTGTAAAGGAGGCCGGTTTCAATGAACCGGGCGTTGTGGGGGTGCTGGGCCATTTCTCACCTTCCCCACACGTACCCAACTTTCCAAACCCATTAGGGGGTTGGGGATTCCTTAGGAATCGAGTCATCTACCCCTTTCTTTTTCCCTTCCCGTCCGGGTGGCAACTCCATTTTCTACAGACTTAGGTTCGTGTTCTCTATGGCCCAGAGCCTAAACAGTGCCGAAGTCGCAAGAACCATTCCACTGGGAGTGGGGGCGAAAATCCCTGCTCACAGAGGGTTAGGCAAAGGACAAGGATTTAAGGGTTGTAATAATCCCTTCTTTTATAGCTTATTGAGGACCCAAGACAGTGACTTTTCCAATTCTGAAAACTGCCTTCTTCCTCCTTGGCCAGTAGCATTAACATTAACTGCCTTTTGTATGCCTTGGTTACCAGACTGGTAGTTTCCTTTCTCATTTCTTCTTGCTAAAAAGCAATTCTTCTCTCTTTCCCACTCTTCAATTTGTAGACCAGCTTGCAAAAGGTCCTTGAAATCTCGAATGAGCATATGAGACATTCTTTCATGAAGGCTAGGTAACACCCCTCTTATAATCATTTTAATTTGATCCGATTCATTAAGCCTCCTCTTAAGCAATGCAACCTTATTCCCCCACCTCTTCATATAATCCACAAAGTTCTCATTCAGCCTTTGTCTAATGGACTCCACCTCTATTAGAGTAACTTCAAATTCAACATTGTATCCATATTGTTGGATAAAGGCCTTGTATAGCAGATCCTAGATTTTTTGAGTGCTATCATCTAAGGAATTGAACCAATTTTGGATAATGGGATCCAGTGAGAGCATGAAGTACCTTAGGGTTTGAGTCTTAGTAGTTCGGGCAGACTGCATGGCAGTGATATACTGCTTCACATGGAGGTGAGGAAATTTTATTTCATCAAACTTTGCAAAGGATGGCATCTTGAACTTGTATGGAACTTCTTCATCTAGCTCAAACAATTTATCAACCTCGGACATTTCTTCAGTTTTCAACTTCTTTTCAAACTTCTTTTCTAGGTTAGCAATCCTCTTCTCAACATCTGAAGTTTCATTTTTCTCCACAGCTGATCTTTCAACAACCTTCGGCTCCTTCTTCTTATCTTGAGGATCTTGGAAGCATTGAGCCCAGTCGTCATCATCATCGATGACTACCTTGTCATAATCAAAAGCCACTTCAACAACTTTAGCCTTCCTCTTATCTTTCTTGGTGCTTGCGGATGCTTCAGCGGTGTGGCCAAACATTATAGTCATTTGATTCTTCATGATCTCAGCTAGGGCCATCTTTAGTTCTTCCATTTCAACATGAAGGGCGTCGTCCACCATTCTTTGAATTTTTTCGGGCTCCATTGCTTTCGGTGAAAAAGTGATTGAGTCACTGGTGGATTCTTCATCTCTGGCATAGGTTGGATTATTCTAAGCTTTTAAACTATTGTAATCCAAGGCTGTGAGCAAGAGAGGATTAATGATATGAGATGCAAATGTATATATGCATGTATGTATAAGTAACAAAAAATCAAAGATAATTAGGATGTTCCTTCCAACCTTATAACTTCCACACACGAATGGCGAGTCTCTTTTCCTAGGTATGAGATCAATCAAAATATCAACATGGGATATTTTGTTTTCAAAAAGTTTCCTCGGACGGTTCGACCAATAGTTATATTTTAAAAATGAAAATCAGTTCATGATAATTTCCATTTATTAGATTTTAATCCATTTAACCAATAAAGTAGCTTTTATACTATACTGGATTAAAACCAAATTAAGAGGTTTATTATAAATAGGTATCTCACTTGAAAAAGTAACTAATGATTCATACCAAAAATAAGCCCATTATTAATAATTCTTAGTATAAACTAGGCTCACAACTAATTTTTGGTATTTCGTAATTGACCTAATAACTAGTAAGCTCTTTGTAAGAAAAGGTTAGATGAAATGAAAAAATAGTTTTGCTTTAAAAATCCATTGTAAGAAGATTTTTTTTAAAAAATGTTTTTTTTATTTGAGCCATGAGAAAAGATTTTTTGATTTGATTTTAGAAAAGTTTTATGTCCAAAGACCATCTTGAAAAGTTTTGAAAAATAGCTTTGGTCTTTTGGATTTTAAGAAATATATTTTGAGCTTACAATATACTTAGGTCATATTAGAAAAACAACAAATGAAATAAGCCATGATTTAAGCCAAGATAAATTAACCATAGTCAAACAACAAGCATTTGGGGTAAAAACCTAAGGAAAGTAACTAGGCCAATTACATGAGCTTTAGTCTTTGGATTGAAAAGGCTTAGGTTCCCATAGCAAGTATATACAAAAAGGTAAGGCTATGAGTGGTTATATCATGCTCGATCTCCATAACTTGAGTGAAAGTATGGTATCCCTCACATAACACAACACGAGTAACACAAGCATCCTAACTCACACACACGATGCAATGTAAATGATGCAATGGATAATATCATGATAAGAAAGAATAGAATAATATAAAGACCAATGGAATCAGCTTCTCTTGTCCCCAGTGGAGTTGACACTATGAGCGGAGATTTTTGTCCCCACCCCCATGTGGAATGGTTCTTGTGACTTCTGCACTGTTTATGCTCGAGACCTTAGAGAACATGGGCCTAAGCCCGAAGAAAATGGAGTCGCCACCCGGATGAGCCGAGAAAAAGAAAGGGGTGAATGACTCAATTTCTAATGAATCCCTAACCCCCTAATGGGTTTGAAAAGATGGGTACTTGTGGGGAAGGTGAGAAATGGCCCAGCACCCCCACAACGCCCGGTTCATTGAAATCGGCCTCCTTTGCAGGTCTTAATATTATAAAATTCTTAAATATAATGATATTATTCATACTACATGTGATCATAAGAATAAATAAATACTTTATTAAAATCACAACAATGTCCAAACAAATCAAATAAATGGACACCTATCCAAGGATGGAAACATGTCCTTGCATCATCCGTGTCTAATATCTAAAACTAAATAGGGCACCCACCAAAAGGTGGAAACGTGTCCTTTACATTGATCTAAAAACTTCAAAATAAATTAAATTACATGATGCTCACGACATGAGGCATCCAAAACATGGAAACATATCTCTTACAATGTTTTGAAACCAAAGCAAATCGATAAAAGTAACCAACCATCCATCATAAGTAAAATATTCACCCAAGACATGAAACATCAATAAAAATGTATAATAAACATTCATCTAATAAGGCAGTAAGCATATGAATTTAGGGTTTATGCATCATGTAGGGTTTCTAGAATAAAATTAGGGTTTTGTAGATTTTATGTTTAACAATTAAGGTTTTGTATTTACTGGATTAGTCAATTGAGAAATATTTAATATAAACGAAATAACATGGCTACTAGATGTTTGAATTAAAGATTAGGTTTTAAATAAACTAGGGTTTGAATATAGAGAATGGATGTTTCAAATTTAGTGGTTTGGAAAATAATATTAAGGTTTAAGGTTTAAGTAAATAAAATTGAAGATCATGAAAATAGGATTAAGAGTTAGGTGTTTGGAAAGAATAGGCTACTTGTAAACCCTTAACTTTTGACCTAGTTCGGTCCGTTATTTTTTTATATAGTCCAAAATAATTTTTGTGGTATTTTAATTAAATAATATTTATTTTAGTATTTATTTTTTATAAGTTTTTATAAAATAATAATAATAAAAAAATTAACGATGGAAAAATCGGCGATGAAAAAATTCATTGTCGAAAGAAATTGGCCCAGGCGAATTTCGCCTGCAGAAACTTTCTACGTGCGAAATGGCCTGGCAGCCCGCCAGCACGCCTAGCTCTCGCAGCAATTCGCAGTTTTTGCCAGAAAAATTTTCCTACGCAATTTTTTTTGAAACCAAATTCTATTTTGTTTTGGTTTCTTTTCCTAATGAATTTTAGTTTTCTTAAACAATTAGGATTAATCATATAAATTTTCTTATAAATAACACTTTAAAGGACCAAAAAAGGAGGACGGCAAAAACATTAAGGAGAAACTTTTGGAGAAAAAAAAGAAAACTTTGAACTAGGATCGGATAGTGGAACTTCAGATTTGAAAGGAGAAAGAAGCAAGCAATTCAGAATTCATCAAAGGTAGCAACTTTGCCTTTGTCCATGTTCATCCAAGAAGTAATTTTTGGTGGAACCAATGAATGAAGGTTTGAATCTCTAATTTCTTTTTATTTTCTTACAGTAGCTTTGTTTCTTTGATTCATAAAATTGTACATACAAAACCTTGACCTATAAATATGTAGTAACATTGAACTTCATTTCAAAAACCATAAAAAGTATTCTTATGTTTCCAAAAACCTTAAGAACCCTAAAAATACTTTTCTGTTTCTTTTAAACCTTAAGAACCCTAAATTTATTTCTTCTATGCCCAAAAAACCTTAATTCGTTTCTTTTGTTTCCAAAAACCTTAAATCGTTTTTTCTATTTCCAAAACCTTAAAAACCCTAAACTATTTTCTTCTAATTCTTTTCCAAAATTTCCAAATGTTTTGTTAAATCATCAAACTCTAACTTACTTTATAGTTTCTAAAAATCACAATTACTTTATAAAACTTTAAAGTATTTTCTTCAACTTCAAAACCAAAACAGTAAACCCCCAAACCCTAATTTCCTCAAAACTAATACATAAACCCTAGTTTTCCTAAACCCTAATCCATAAAACCTTAAAATCTTCTAAACCTAAACATTCAAACTCAATACAGTAAACCCAAAACAATAATTTAGTAACCAAGAATTATAAACCTAATGTTTTAATTATTCTAAAACACTAATTTCATAATTTTACCCCTAAACTGTAATTTGATTCATGAAATCCTAATCCATTTTAATTCTCTTAAAAATTACAGTAGCCTAAACAAATGATAATAATAATACTACAATCCCAAAACCCTAAATGTGAATTAAAGAACTTTAAGTAGAAACAGTAAACCCTAATTTGTATCTTTACTTGCTTTATTTTAGATTTAATTATGTAGTTCAGTGTATGCTTTGATTTATTTGCAATGCTTGATTTATTTAATTTATCATGGATGAATGTTTATTATATTTTGATTGATGTTTAATATCTTTGATAAATGATTTATTTATAACGAATGGTTTTTTTACTTTTATCGATTTATTTTGATTTCCAAAAGTGTAAGAGGTATGTTTCCACTTTGTGGGTACCTCATTAATTAAGTTCTATGTAATTTAAATTGCTTTTATATTTTAGACCAATGTAAAGGACATGTTTCTACCTTATGGTGGGTGTCCTATTTAGCTTAGACATGGATGATGTAAGGACATGTTTCTATTCTCGGATGGGTGTCCATTTATTTGCGTTACTTGGACATTGTTTTGATTTTAATATAACGATGCTTTATTTCAATTGTTCCATGTAATATGGATAATATTGTTATATTTAAGAATTTTATAATATTAAGATCTGCAAAGGAGGCCGATTCTAATGAACCGGGCATTGTGGGTGCTGGGCCATTTCTCACATTCCCCACACGTACCCAACTTTTCGAACCTATTAGGGGGTTGGGGATTCCTTAGGAATCGAGTCATCCACCCCTTTCTTTTTTCCGGCCCGTCCGGGTGGCGACTCCATTTTCTCCAAACTTAGGTCCGTGTTCTCTTAGGCCCCGAGCCTAAATAGTGTCGATGTTGCAAGAACAATTCCACCAGGAGAGGGGACAAAAATCCCCACTCACACTAGTATGAATTTTAGAAAAATAGAATTGATTATGATTTTGAGAAAATAGGTTATTGTTTTGTGATTTTAGAAAAGTGCAATTAGGGTTTTAGGTGTCAAAAATTAGTTTAATAGGTATTAAGATATTAGGGTTTTGAAAAATATTTTTTAGGGTTTTAGATAGAAACTAGATAATAAATAGAATAATTGATCAACATGTATTAAATAAAAATCCATCCATTGTATGCTTAAATAATTGATCAAATTGAATAATGAGGCTAATAGAAATATAAAAAGTTAATAAAAACTCAAACCTCCATTATTGGTTCCACCACAATTTTAATTCTGGTTGAACAATAACAAAGACAGTGTGTGCTGCCTTTTATGGATTGTTTTGTTGTTTGCTGCCTCTTGATCCTTTAAGTCCGAGGTTATCAATAAATTGCAAAAAAGAATTCAAATATTTCTTGAATAAAACTTTGTTAGTAATGATGCTTGGCTTTGGCATATAAGATTAGGACATGCTAGTATGGATCACTTACAATGTTTACACAAGGAAGAGCTTATTGATGGCCAACTAAAAATAAAGTTCCACAAGGACAAAGTATGTGAACATTGTCAATTTGGAAAACAACACAAAAGTTCTTTCAAAACTAAAAATATTGTAAGTACATCTAGACCTCTAGAAGTAATTAATTTAGATTTGTTTTGTCCAAATAGAGTTGCTAGCCTAAGTGGCAAATTATATGCATTGTACTTATTGATGATTACTGAAGGTTCACATGGGTTAATTTCTTGTCTCATAAGAATGACACTTTTGATTCTTTTAAAATTTTTACCAAATGAGTTCAAAATGAAAAAGGTCATGTAATCACCGCTATTAGAAGTGATGATGACAAAGAATTTGAAAATGGATACTTTCAAAATTTTTGAAATAAACTTGGCATATGTAATATCCTCATATATGCCCTAGAAGTTTTGATTATGTTGTTGATGTTGTTGTTATTGTTGTTGTTGATATATATATATTGGAAAGTGTATATGTATATGTGTTGTGGGAAAGAAAGAGGGTTTAGAGATAAGTTTATATGTTGTTTATATGATGATATAATTAACATATACATAAGTCAAATGGAGAGTCAATGCAAGAGAAGATATTTATTTGAGATTTGTATAATTACTTAATTGGGCACATATGAGACAAAAAGGTAATTATATGAATAAGGGCATTTTGGTAAATATTTGGGTAAAATCTCTTGGTGGAGATTTAAAGAAGAAAAGAAGGTTTGACTTTTGATTATTTTCTTTCCTCTCATTTTAGGTGTCGACGATTGAAGAAGAGAAAGGGAAAGAGAAGTGTTCTTGATGCTAGAACTAAATTGAAGAGGCAATCAAAGGATTTGACAAAAGATTTGTGGAATTTCTTCATTTGAAGTTGTTAGCAAATCGTGAAGAATCTGCAACCCTTGCCGCAGCGGAAAACAAAAAAAATTCTTTCGATTTACTCACAGGATCCATGTGATCCATTCAGTTCGATAAAAGAGATTCGAAACTAACCTTTTTGTGTAGCTTCAAAACGATTAACAGATGCTGCCTTCTGAAGACGAACACCCTCTAACGAAATCCACACAAACGTACGCCGGTCTGAGTGCTAGCTCACCAACGGCAGTGGCTGAACCTTTTTAAAACAAAACTAGGGTTTTTTTAGGTTTTTTTCTCTTCTTACGTTTTCCTTTTCAAAACGAATAATGAGATCATTAAACCTCCAGTCCTTTTAAAACCGTTTTAAAAGACTTCTTTTTATCAAAACCCTAACTGTCCATATCCCATATGGACCCACGTTTTAATAATTATTATCTAATAATAATTATTATAACAATATTATTATTAATATCTAATAATAATAATAATACTAACAACAATAATTAAATATAATTATTATTATTTAAGTACAGCCTACGTTCTATGTGTGTGACCCGATAGGCTCATATTAATTGGTAGTGTATTTCAATCTCTATTGAAATGCACAAATCATAATTGGCCTCTAGCAAGACATTACGACTACCCAATTAATCATGAGAATCATTATAAATGAAAAACCTGAAATAGTACATGCATTAATCCCTTTGTCACACGATATCTAGTTTGAACATAAGTCATAGTAAATGTCATACTTATATTGTCCAAACTTATGATTACTCGATCTCCAAGTTAACTGATAAACAAATAAGATTGATCTTATATCAACTTATTTGAGCATGGCCATGCATTTCTCAGTTACACTTATCGAGGGGCCCAGAAGATATCTCTCTCATAGAGAGGGACAAATTCCATCTTGATTGTTCATTTTCCTCTACATAATTTATATCATGTTCAAGCATAACCTTTATAATTATCTAGTTACAGATAACGTTTGATCATGTCAAAACATAATATTCCTTATGTTGGAAACTATGACAATCTCAAGTCAAAGGATTAAATGAAAACTATTATGAGATACACTTATGACATTAAACCATGAAGTGATATCTGTGTGGGTCTATCCAATACACTGTTCTCTAACATGTATCCATAATATTGATTTGTATCTTCATACCTATAATCATCTTATGATTATCAAATCAATATTACACTAGTTATATTTACTATTATCTCCATAACAATAATAAACCAGGGATATAATCATTATTATATATAACATGCAAACATAACAATGATAATAAAAACTTCTTTATTAATAACAAAATGAATAACATTAAGGTCCAAATCAATGGCCTAGGGCATATACACTAACAGAAGTAAGTAATTTCTTGTTTTCCTTTATTAATTTTGAAGTTGTGGCTAAGGTGTATTGTGAATTGTTGAGATGATGATTTGGTGTGTTTGATATATGTTTATAAGTGTTAAAGTTGTTTGTTAGTTAAAAGATTGAATTGGTGTTGGTTTGGTGGTGAAGGTTGTAAGTTTAAGTGGATATTGATAGTGGAAGTTCAAGTATAAAGTTGGTTTTAGGGTTTTGAGATGGTATGTGTTTAAATGTTTTGGTTGATGTGTTTTAATGAGGAATATTGTGATAAACATGTAGAATTTGTGTTTAGAACATTGTTTCCATTCTTTTGAAACATGCTATTTTGTGTTTGGTGAGTTTGAGTGCAATTGGAGGAGATTTGTGTATATTAAGGTTTGTGAATTTGGGAGACACGGCCAAAAGCAATGTGAGACACGGCCAAGCCAGGAGATTTTGGGCGTGTTGGATTAGTTTTTGAGAGACACGGCCGTGTTCCCAAGCCATGTTAGCTACTGAGAGTTTTGGGTTGAGAGACAAGGCCACAAGCTTGGCCGTGTCCCTTGCCCGTGTTGCCTACTGTCAAATTGTGGTTGAGAGACACGGCCACAAGCTTGGCCGTGTCCCTCAAGTGTGCTGCCCGTGTCCCTCAATTGTGTTAGATAAGGTTTTGATTCTTTCTTCTTTTTGCATTGTTTTGGTTCTTCAAAGGTAATTATGTGCCTAAACCTAAACCTAAACACTTTAAACACACTTAAATCAATAAATGACATAAACAAATGCATGTGTAAGATCCTAAAGCTATGAACAATGGTATGTTATATGTATTGTGAATCTTGTAAATGATAATGTGTGATATGGATAATGTACATTGAAATGTTATATCAAAGATGCTATGATGAATCAAGTGAATGATATATGGCATGTTTGCCTAATTGATGAGGAGAAGTGAGAAAGAGTTTGATAAAAAGAATAATGAAATAATTGTATGTTTAATATGTTATTCAGTTTCAGAGTTCTGGTTTTTGGAGGCATGCCTATTTAATGAAAGGTAACAGTCTTGCCGGGTTGAGGATCTCTTCAAATTGAGTTGAATTGAGGTCCAAGAGACTGGGTCTGTTACACTATGATAATTAATATTATGAGATATTTGATTTGTAACAGTCTTGCCGGGTTGAGGATCTCCTCGAGTTAGATGAGTTGATGATCCAAGAGACTGGGTCTGTTACGCTATCCATGGATAGAGATATATATGTATATATTGCCTACGGGCTTGATAACGGTGTTTATGAACCAAAGCAGTAACTCTGAATTCTGAATATCGTATTAAATACTTGATGGGCCCATAGGTGTCTAGGTTTTATATATATCATAAATGATGTGCTAATGTAATGAAATGTTAATAGTACGTAAATGATGAAACGGACTATACACGGAATATTGGCTGTTGTGTATGATCTTTATTGATTGAGTGTGTATCATTAATGTTGATTTATTAATACAAATGTGAAACATTGCATTGCACCAAAGCATAACATTAGCATGAATTGTCTTACTAAGCCCTTGGCTTAGCGCGATAGTGTTTGATCGCGCAGGTAATAGAGTTGAACCCGAGAGTTCATCAAGACCGAGTGAGAGTAGACCTTGAAGAGTTGATTTTGGGAACTTAAAGATCAGAAGAGATTTGCCAATCATGTATTACTTCTTTTTAATTTTGTAAAGTAATATTTATAATGTAAATATATGCACATTTGTAAATATGGATTTAAATGTTTCATTTATGTAAATATTTTATAAATTCCGCTGCGTATTAACTAAATGTATCTATATATCTATTTTGTTTTGTATTATAAGTAACTACCTATTTTTCTATAATGTATACAATTGAAAGATTATGGTATCGTTTAAAATGTTTTGAATGTTAAGAAAATTCGTAGCATCCCTATGTTTAGTGCATGTGTACTACATTGTGGTGTTTGTAGTGTGCATGTATTGAATGTGGGGGTGTTACAACATATGACATAATTATTTAGCTCCTATAACACCGTAATAAAATGGAGTGGTGGAAAGGAAAAATCAAACTTTGGTTAAAATGGCTAGAAACAATGCTCAATGAGTATAATTTACCTTCTTATTTTTTTACAGAAGTAGTTAATACCGCTTGCTATGTTTCAAATAGAATTTTCAAAAGACCTTTACTAAACAAAACATCTTGTAAGCTTTGGCATAGAAGAAAACCTAAAATTTCATACCTTAGAGTATTTAGATACAAATGCTTTATATTAAATACCAAAGACAACCTTGGAAAATTTTCATCTAAATCTGATAAATGTGTATTTTTAGGGTATTCATCATCTAGTAAAGTATATAGAGTCTTTAATAAAAGAACTCTAGTAGTTAAAGAATCAATGTATGTTATATTTGATGAATCTTCTAGACTTGATCATAGGAAAGGTAGTATACTACTATGGTATAGTATTAGAACACATTCCCATTATTTGTGACAACACAAGTGCCATTAATCTATATGGCAGCATAAGTGCCATTAATCTATCCAAAATATCCCATTCAATATTCTAGGTCAAAACACATAGAAATTAGGCATCATATATGAAGAGATAATGTTGAAAATCATATTTTTATTTTAGAATTTATAAACAATCAAAGACAACTTGTCGATATATTTACAAAACCCTTTAATGAAGAAAGATTAAGTTTCATAAAACAACATATAGGAATGATAGATGGAAAAGCCATAGATTAGATTTACATTATGGCTAATTAACTTGTATGGAAGTTTTAGTTAAAAAAAGTTTGTAAATGTATTCATTCTAAACATATAATTCGATCATAAATTGACATATAAACATCATTTCCTCAAACATACCTAATTAAAAAATTTCAAAATTAACGATCGGACCTACATTTGGTCCGATCATACTCCAATTTTAAAATGTCAATTAACATTTTTATATAAAAGTCTAACCATACCCTTGTTGGTAAAACTAGAATTATTCAAAATTTTTTAGCCGTTGTATAAAAATTTAAAGTCTCGATCGGCCCTCTATATGGTCTAATCGTACTATGTGGTTTTTAAAAAATCACCACCGGACCAATGATGGTCCAACCAGACTTTGTTTCTAATTTTAAAAATTTCTAGCCATTGGAAACACTTGGAAATGTGCACAAACACCCTCCAACAGCTATAAATGGCTAGTTTTCCCCTTAAACACTATAACCCCCCCCCCCCCCAAAAAAATATCAATTTCTACAATATTTTTATCCAACTCCAAACATTTAAACATTCTAGACACTCATAATCACTCAACACTCTAGACATTTCTTCTCTAACACTCAATTTCAATGGCACCCAAAGAACTTAAGAGAAAACCTTCAAGAATTGAGAAGGGGAAATGCATTATTGACTCCTACTTTTTAGAAGAAGTCCTCAAAAGAAGCCTAAGCTTCAAGGATGATGATTAGAGAAAAAGGTATGCTATTATTAAAGACACAGTAGTTGAACCAAACTGTCTCTTCTCCACCTTAACTCTTGAATCTCTAGGTATAGAGAATGACATTAGAGCTTGCCTTAGTAACCTAGGTTGTGAAAGGTTTATTTTCTTAGATTATGATGATCTTGGATGGGACTCTTTAACTAAGGAATTCCTCACCACCTTGGCAGTAAGCAATAAGTGCACAAACCCTTAGGGTATTATGGGATCTCCTTAAGGTTGTTTAACAAAGAATATGGACTTTGCACTTGAACATTTCTTTTCCATTAGGGGCTTCCAATTGGAAGCAATTTCTTACATTTCAAACACCACTCTCACTCTCAAAGTTTAATTAAACTTTTGAAGAGAAATTTCTATTGAAATAACACTCCATAAGGAATCTAATGCTAAAAACCTTAAAACCTTAACCTATTGAATGTTGCATAGGATCATTACCCATACAATAAGAGCTAGAGGAGAATGTAATGAAAAAGTAACACAAAAAGATCTTCTCTTCCTCTATTGCCTTATTAGAGGAAAAGCCATGCAAACCAGTAAATTTCTAATTGATTCTTTCCTACACATTAGAAAAACCAAAAGGGAGGAATATTTCTTCTCTCATCCTGTAGACTCTTAATTTTTGACCCAATCCGGTCCATTATGTTTTATTTGGTTAAAAATGATTTTTGTTGTTTAATTGGTCCAAAATAATTTTAATTAAATAATTTTTACCTTAGTATCTAATTTTTATTAATAAAAAATAAAAATAAACAAATAAAAATCAAAAAATAAAAATAAAAAAAATCAGAGTCGAAAAAAATCGGCAGCGAAAAACAGTCGCACGGGTCCGAGGGAGTTTTGCCCCGCAGGAAACTCCTGGGGGCAAAACCTTCGCCCGCAGGAAATTCCTGCGGGCGAGGCATTATTTCGCTCGCAGGAAATTCCTGCGGGCGAGGCATTATTTCGCTCGCAGGAAATTCCTGCAGGGGCTTCGCCCGCAAGAAATTCCTGCGGGCGAAATAATTCCCCGCAGGAATTTCTTGCGGGCTGGCACTCAAACTGGCCCCAGCAACGCGCCCACGCGCAAAAAAAAAATTTTCCAAATTTTTGAAACCTAATTCAATTAGGTTTTAATTTCTTTTTTTATTAATATTAATTGTCGTAGGGAATTAGGAAAAACAACCTAAAAGCCACTATAAATAAGGACTAATTAAACCAAATCAAAGGAGGAAAAAATTTTCACAGTAGCTTGATTTTTCTTGAAACCAAATCAAGGAAGGAAAAGGGAAACACAATTCAATTGATCTTTAAAAGCAGCAGTAGCACGTATTAATCAATTCAAAGGCAACCAAAGCTTGTCTTTGGAGTTAGTTCATCCAAGAAAAAGCTATTTTGGAGCAACTTACAAAAAAAAGGTATGAAATTCTAAATTCTATTTTTTCACACAGTAGCTAAACTAGGGTTTTTTTGTGTTTTTCAAAAGTTGAAATCTTAGAACTTTAATTTAGTTTTCCAAAGTGAAAACACTAAAACGTGATCTTCTCTTCTAAAAAGACTTCAAATTATTATTTTTTTTCTTCTTCAAAAGTCTCAAAACCCTAATTGAACATATTTTTCAACAAAACCAAAATCAAATTATGTTTCTTTTAGGATTTTAAAGTAGGTTCTATATCATTCAAAAAGCCTTAAAAAAACACCTTTTCTACTTATAAAAACTTCAATCCATTTGTTTAAATTCATTAAACTTCATAAAATATCAAATTGCTTTTTAAAACCCTAAAAATAATTCATTACCCGAGAACCCTAATTTCAAAGCCTAAAACCAAAATTTAACTTCTAAACCTAAAATAGTAAACCCTAATCCTTTTAAAATCTTAAACCTTAATTTTTATGAACCCTAATCCCTTTAAAATAGAAAAAACATAAAAACAAAAAAAAACTCAAAAAGTCACAGTAGGTTAAATCATTATTCAAAACCATGAATTAAAAAGTGTTTCAAAGTGTCCAAAAACCCTAGTTTCATGATTTCATCATTCAAACCTTAATTTGTCTAATCAAAGAGCCTTACCAATCTTTTAAAACATAAAACCCTAATCTATTTTAATTTCCTAAAATGTCACAGTAGCTTAACTTTAGAATTTCCAAAACCTTAACACATGAGATAAAAACCCTAAATGGAAATAGTAGCTATACTTGCTTTATTCAATTCCATAGTTACTTATGCTTTGATTTATTTCTTATGCTTTAATTCAATACTTGATTTATTTAATTTATCATGGATGGATGTTTATTTCATATCTTGATTAGTAGCTTTAATTATCAATTAATTTAGACTTCCAAAAGTTGTAAGAGGTATGTTTCCACTTGGTGGGTACCTCCTTAGTTAAACATCATGTAATTTAATTTTCTTTTCTATTTTTAGAACCTTTGTAAAGGGCATGTTTCTACCTTTTGGTGGGTGTCCTATCTAGGCATGTGATGTAAGGACATGTTTCCATCCTTGGATGGGTGTCCATTTATTTGTTTTGTTTTATTTGGACATTGTTTTGATTTTAATATAATGATGCTTTCTTTTTATTGTGTGTAGTATGGATAATGTTATTATACTTAAAAATTTTATAATATTAAGACCTGTAAAGGAGGTCGGTTCCAATGAACCGGGCGTTGTGGGGGTGCTGGGCCATTTCTCACCTTCCCCACACGTACCAAACTTTTCGAACCCATTAGGGGGTTGGGGATTACTTAGGAATCGAGTCATCCACCCCTTTCTTTTTCCCGGCCCGTCCGGGTGGCGACTCCATTTTCTCTGAACTTAGGTCCGTGTTCTCTAAGGCCCCGAGCCTAAACAGTGTCGAAGTCGCAAGAACCATTCCACCGGGAGTGGGGGTGAAAATCCCCGCTCAAAGTGGCGACTCCACTGGGGATAAGAGAAGTTGATTTTGTTGGTCTTTATATTATTCTATTCTTTCTTATAATGATATTATCCATTGCATCATATTAGATTGCATTGTGTGCGTGAGTTAGGATGTCCGTGTTACCCGTGTTATGTTATGCAAGGGATACTATACTTTCACTCAAGGTATGCAGATCGAGCATGGCATAACCACTCATAGCCTCGTACCATTTGGTATATACTTGCTATGGGAAACTAAGCCTTTTAACCCAAAGACTAAAGCTCATGTAATTGGCCTAGTTACTTTCCTTAGGGTTTTACCCCAAATGCATGTTGTTTGACTATGGTTAGTTTATCTTAGTCTAAATCATGGCTTGTTTGGTTTGTTCTTTTTCTAACATAACCTAAGTATATTGTAAGCTCAAAATAAACTTTTCTCTAAAATCAAAAAGACCAAAACTAATTTTAAAATTTTTCAAGATGGTCTTTGGACATAAGATTGTTTCTAAAAACAAGTCAAAAAAAATTTTTGGCCCATGGCCCAAATACTAAGTCCAAAATCCATTCTTCTAAAATCTTTTACAATGGGCTTAGAAACAAAACTATTTTCACCCAACCATTTTTTACAAAGAGCTTGCAAAAATATCTAGGTCAATTATGAAATACCAAAAATCAATTGTGGGCCTAGTTTACACTAAGAACAAATTAACCATGGGCTTGTTTTTGGCATGAATCATTAGTTACTTTTTCAAGTGAGAAATCTATTTATAATAAACCTCTTAATTTCGTTTTAATCAAACATAGCATAAAAGCTACTTTAGTTGGTTGAATGGATTAAAACCTAATTAATGGGAATTATCATGGATTGATTTCCATTTTCGAAAATATAACTATTGGTTAAAACGTCCGAGGGAATTATTCGAAAGTAAGGTACCCCATGTTGGTATTTTGTTAACCATATACATAGGAAAAGAGACTCGCCATTCGTGTGTGGATGTTATAAGGTTGGAAGGATCGTCCTAATTACACCTCTTTACTGATTGTTCGTGCATACATGCATACATGCATACATTTGCATCTCATATCATTGGTCCTCTCTGGCTCACAGCCCTGGATTACGAAAGTTAAAAAGCTTACGACAATCCAACCTATGCCGGAGATGAAGTATCTAGCAACAACTCAATCACTTGCTCACCAAAGACAATGAAGCCCGAACAAATTCAAAGAATGGTGGATGAAGCCCTCAATGCCAAGATGGAAGAAATCAAAGAGGCCCTAGCTGAGACCATGAAGAACCAATTGACGCAATCTTAGAAAACCATGCCGAGGCATCTACTAGCACTAAGAAACCAAAGGACAAAAGGAAGACAAAAGTTAATGAAGTAGCTTTTGATGATGAAAAGGTGGTCATTGATGATGATGATGATGATTGGGCTCAATACTACCAAGAGGTCCAAGAAAAGAAGAAAGAACCGAAAGCTGTCGAGAAGGCAATTATTGAAAAGACCGAGACATCTGATGTTGAGAAGATGATTGCTGATTTAGAAAAGAAATTTGAGAAGAAGCTGAAGACCGAAGAGATGTCCGAAGTTGACAAGTTATTTGAACAAGATGAAGAAGTCCCTTATAAATTCAAGATGCCTTCCTTAGCTAAGTACAATGGCACCGGAAATCCTCATCTCCATGTGAAGCAATATATCACTGCCATGCAATCTGCCCAAGCTACTAAGGCTCAAACCCTAAGGTACTTTATGCTCTCATTGGACCCTGTTGTCCAAAATTGGTTCAATACCTTAGATGATGAAACACAAAAGAGCTGGGATCTACTTTACAAAGCCTTTATCCAACAATATGGGTATAATGTTGAATTGGAGGTTACCTTGATGGAAGTGGAATCCATTAGGCAAAGGACGAATGAGAATTTTGTAGACTATATCAAGAGATGGAGAAACAAGGTTGCTTTACTCAAGAAGAGACCCGATGAATCCGATCAAATAAGGATGATTGTGAGAGGGGTGTTACCTAGTCTTCGTGAGAGGATGTCTCATACACTCATCCGTGATTTCAAAGACCTTCTTCAAGCTGGTTTGCAAATTGAAGAATGGGACAGGGAGAAGAGCCGATTTGCAACGAAAAGGAATGAGAAAGGGAGCTATCAACCTGGTAGCCAAAGCATGCAAAAGGTCATCGGTGTTAATGTTACTAACCAAGGAACAAGGAGACAATTTTCAGAATTGGGAAAACCAATGTCTTGGGTTCTCAACAAGCTTCAAAGAAAGGGACTGCTACAACCCTTAAATCCTCGTCCTTTGCCTAATCCTCTCCCACCGAATTTTGACACCAAAGCATTTTGCCAATTTCACCAAATGCAAGGACATGACATGGATAGGTGTGTGAGATTGAGACATGAGATCCAAAACTTAATTGATAATGGGAAGCTACCCGAGCCCAACAAGCCAAACACCAAAGATAACCCATTACCAAAGTTCAATAGAGTACCACCACCAGCAACCTTCATGATTGGAGGAGGTTTGCATGAGGATTTTGTCATGCCTTCTTTTCAAGATATGGGAGGAGAAGCAATCAAAGAAGAAGAGGAATTTAATGAAGCTAAACAAGCTATGATTGGTGGGGAGGTAGCAATTTGTGTGGTCAACAGGTTTTGGGATTCAAGTGATAGTGATGATGATGTCATACCAAAGAAGAAGGAGTGGACTTGGTCTAAGCCCGAAGAAGATGAGGTGATGAATACTAGATCCGGTAAGCCTTATGCAAGGCCACCACCTAAGGAGGTACAAACTAATAAAGGAAAGGAAGTTGAAGTGGAAGAAGATGATGCTGTACTCAAGCAATTAAAAAGAACCCAAGCAAGTGTTAGCATTTGGGACCTGTTAGCTACTTCTAAAAAGCACCGAGAGACTATGGCCAAAGCTTTGGCTAGCATGCCGATTTCTACCTCCACAACACCGGAGGAGTTTATCAACTTCATAAAAATTGGGGAAGTAATGAAATGTGAAGAGGTTCAAGAGAAGAGCGAAGTTAGTAAGGGAGCAGTTTCTTTTTCTGATGCGGACTTACCAGAGGAAGGAAGAGACCACATCTTTATCAAAATAGAAGTCAAGGGGAAGAGGACTCCTTTTGTAATGGTCGATGATGGGTCCGCCATAAATGTTTGTCCACTTAAGATACTACCAAAGCTAGCCATGTCAACAAGAGATTTAAACCCAATCAAAGTGACAATTCGTGCTTATGACAACACTAAGAGGCATGCCGAAGGGACTTTCAAAGCAGCCGTCAAGGTTGGTCCAATTGAATCTATTGTGGAGTTTGTTGTTTTAGACATACCAGTTACCTTTGCCTTACTCTTGGGACGACCATGGTTTCACCCTCTTGGTGGAGTTCCTTCCACCCTTCATCAAAAGATCAAATTCCCCAATGGAAGTGAAGCAGTGGTCATTGAAGCTGAAGTTAATGAGATTGTTAACGCTCTAATGGTTGAGAGGCCTCTTAATGGTTTTCAAGTAGCTATAATTTCTTATGATGAAGCGGTGGACTCCAAAGTCTTGAATATGATGAAGAACATGAACTACCTTCCCGGAGCGGGTCTTGGAAAGGGTAAAGCCGGTTTAACAAAGTTGCCAAATTTTAGAACTCAAAGTTCCAAGAAGGGGTTGGGATATGATGAAGCCAATAATGTTCAACCAAAGAAGAAGGAGAAGATGAGCTTCCCACCACTTGAAGAGATCTTTGTCAAAGCTCCAACTATGGGACCACTCCAAGGAAAGCCCGAGCCAATCATGTTCATGGGTAAGTTAATCCCTGGTTTTGAACTTTTTACAGAGCTAGTGGAGCAAGTGAAGAAAGAGCTCACCCTATCGATCAACAAAGAGAAGAATGAAGCTGCCCTGAAAGTCGAGAAGACCCCGGAAGAGATTGCTACCCTGGTTGAAGAAAAGTTTGAAGACATTCTGCTTTATGATTCTGAGAAAAATTATTATGATTTTGATTTTAATTTTTCTGCTTTGTATGAGGATGATGATGTTTTCTTTTCTAAAATGAATACAATAAAGTTTGATTTTGCTTACTTGTGTGATGTTTCTCCTGATGGTTGCATACATTCAAATAGCAGTTACATGAGCATCTTAAATATTAATTCTGTTAACACACAATCATTAAATTTGGGAACAACAGAAAATCCTAAAAACATTAGCATAGCATCCAACCTTACTCCTGATGAGAGAGAGAGATTTGAAAAAATATTTAAAAAATATGAAGAGGTGTTCGTTTGGTCTTATGAGGATATGGCTGGAATAGATCGAGACATAGCCGAGCATCATATTCCTACTTACACTCACATTAAACCTGTCAAACAAAAGCTTAGGCGACTAAGACCTGAGTGGGCTGAATTGGTTAAAGAAGAGGTCACTAAGCAAATACAAGTGAAGTTCCTTGAAGTGATAGAATACCCAGAGTGGCTAGCCAACATAGTACCTGTGCTAAAGAAAGATGGGAGGATAAGGGTCTGCGTGGACTATAGAGATTTAAACAAGGCTTCCCCTAAGGATGATTTTCCTTTACCTCATATAGATTTACTCATTGATAGTGCAGCCTCTTGCGTGCTACACTCGTTTGTAGATGGATTTTTCGGATACAATCAAGTGTTAATGGCCCAAGAGGATAAAGCCAAAATTGCCTTTACTACTATATGGGGTATATTTTGTTATAGTGTAATGCCTTTTGGCTTAAAGAATGCTAGAGCAACTTACCAAAGGATGGCCACCACATTATTTCATGACATGATGCATAAAGAAGTTGAAGTATATGTTGATGATATGATGGTTAAGTCGGATACAAGGGACCAACACTTCCAGAATTTAGAATTATTCTTTGATAGAGCTTTGAAGTATAAGCTAAGATTAAACCCAAAGAAGTGTGTATTCAGTGTTACCTCAGGTAAGTTGTTGGGACATGTAATTGGCCCGAATGGCATCGAGATAGATCCTGAAAAAGTCAAAGCAATCAGGGATATGCCGGCCCCTAAGACGGAAAGAGAAGTTCGGGGATTCATGGGTAAACTATAGTAAATTAGTAGATTTATAGCAAAGCTCACAACAATCTGTGAGCCTATCTTCAAGTTGCTTAGGAAGAATCAGCCGGTCATATGGAACGAAGAATGTCAAAAGGGCTTTGATCGAATAAAAGAGTATTTGTTGAATCCACCTGTTTTGAAACCACCTAAACCCGGCAAACCTCTATTACTATACTTAGTAGTAGAAGAATAGTCGATAGGAGCCATGCTAGCCCAAGCAGATGAGTCGGGGATTGAGCATGCCATTTACTACTTAAGTAGAAAGCTCCTACCTTATGAAGTTAAGTATAGTATTATTGAAAAGACATGCATAGCTGTGGTTTGGTCTTCTAAGAAGTTGCGGCATTACTTTCAATCATATAGTGTTCAAGCAATTTCCAGGTTGGATCCAATGAAATACTTAAGGGAGACACCCTCTTTAATTGGGAAATATGGTCGATGGTTGATAATATTAGAAGAATTTGAGATCGAGTATGTAACCAGAAAAACAATCAAAGGTAGAGCGGTGGTAGAATTTCTGGCTCAACAACCATTACCAGAAAGTGAAGAGGTAATCTTGGAATTTCCAGATGAACATTTAGAAGCCATTGAAGTACAAGGGTGGAAAATGTATTTTGATGGAGCCGCAAACAGGAAAGGAGCAGGTGTGGGAGTTATACTAGAATCGCCCGAAGGGGAACTCATCCCTTTAGCCAAAAAGTTGAAATTTAGGGCAACCAATAATATGGTGGAGTACGAAGCTTGTATTTTTGGTTTGGAAACCCTAATGATTATGAAGGTAGATAAGGTGGAAGTCTATGGTGATTCGTTGTTAGTACTATCCCAAGTAAATGGAGAGTGGGAGTTGAAAGAAGAAAAATTGAAACCGTACCATCATTACCTGACCATGATAAAGAAGAATTTTAAGGAGTGTAGGTTTATACACTTGTCAAGAGAAGAGAACCAGATGGCTGATGCCCTAGCCACATTGGCTTCGGTATGGGAAAATCATGTTAGCTTATTCCTCAAGCCTCTAGTCTTGACCAGTTCATCAACTCCTTGTTATGAATATGAAACAATCATGGAAATTGATACAGACCATGATGCATGGTATGATACCATAAGGAGATTTTTGGAAGAAAGAGAATACCCGTCGGGGGCAACGAAGAAAGAGAGAAGGGCCGTAAGGCGGTGGTCATTACAATACACCACATTCCATGGGGAGTTATATCGAAGATGGCCCGATGGGGGTGCATTTGAGATGCTTAAGAAGGCCTGAAGTGGAGCGCATCATGTCAGAAATACATGCGGGAAGTTGTGGTCTGCACATGAGTGGTTTGGCCCTAGTTAAGAAGATTATTCGACAAGGTTACTATTGGTTGACCATGGAGAGAGACTGTATTGAGTTTGTCAAGAAATGCCAACAATGTCAGATGTACGGTAATTTGAATCATATGCCTCCTGAAGAACTACATTCAATGTCTTCACCCTGGCCCTTTGCCACCTGGGGTATCGACATTATAGGAGAGAAACATCCGACAGCTTCAAACAGACACTGTTTTATCGTGGTAGCAGTTGATTATTTTTCGAAATGGGTCGAGGCTGAATCCTTCAACAAGCTGGGTGCAAGTCAAATGGCTAGGTTTATTGAAAGGAATCTCATCTGCAGATATGGGGTCCCGCACAGTGTGATATCAGACAATGGGGTATAGTTTCAAGGAGCAGTTAAGGATTTATTCTCCAAGTACCACATCCATCATCATAGATCCTCTCCTTATAGACCAAAGGCTAATGGGGCAGTGGAAGCAACAAATAAGACAATCAAGCAAATTCTATCCAAAATAACCAAGACTTACAGGGATTGGTCAGAGATGCTTCCCTTTGCTTTATGGGGGATATAGGACGAGTGTGCGAACACCTACTGGAATGACACCGTTCTCTTTGGTTTATGGGATGGAAGCAGTATTGCCAATTGAGATTGAGATCAAGTCATTGAGAGTAGTCTTGGAAGCGGAGCTGCCTAAAACAGAATGGGTAGCAAGCAGATACACTCAGTTAGCTTTATTAGAAGAGAGAAGGCTAAAGGCACTGTATCATCACCAACTGTATCAAAAGAAGATAGCTCGGGCCTACAATAGAAGGGTCAAAATTTGAAGATTCAAAGTTGGGGATTTAGTATTGAAGCAATGTAAGCCTAATGTATCTGACCCAAGAGGAAAATTCAGACCTAGCTGGGAAGGACCATATGTCATGAAACAAGTCATGAGCAAAGGTGCAGTAAAGTTATCAGACATGGATGGGAACGAATTTAGTGAGCCAGTAAACATTGACAGGTTGAAGATGTTTTATGTATATAAAAAAAAGGGAAGAGCTCGCTAGGTTGAAAACCCAAAAAGGGCAGCCTAGGCAAAAGTTAGAGCAGTCCGCTAGTTCCGAAATCCCAAAAGGGTGGGCTAGGCAACAATTAGGGCTAATGAGAGAAAATCATCAATTAGAGAACCCGAAAGGGCTAATTGGCAACAGGAGTGATCTTGTGTATGCTGGCTTTATGTTTGGTTGTTCCCCAATTTAATAAAATAGAATTAATGATTAAATTTGTTTTTATGTGCACTGTTATAAGTATTTGACCAGATACGGATGAAATAAATAATCATAATTGCAAAAGGTGATGACAAATTATCAATGGAAAAGAAGCATCTTTTATTACTTTAGTTATTTTTCATCCTAACAAAATACTTTCTGAATTGACAAATGTAAAATCTATGGCAGTCTATAAGTGTAGCGTGCAAGCCAGCTTTACCTCAGCTGGTCCAAGTAGGCTTCAGTCAAGCAAGGCATGTCTAGGTCAGGAATAAAGTCAGAATCATGACGCTCAGCTCCATATTGACGCCCAAGTCGATGAAGATCATAGCATGTACCTTGACGAAGTGCAGCAAGAGGAACGTACATCAAGTATGTCTGCATGGTAATATGAGAAATCTTCCACCAAGGTACCAACCAACGGATATTGACTTCAGAACGTGAGTGGATCCAGTCAACCCAGTCAGCATATAAAGAAGCTGGGTGGAGTAGCTTCCTAGCAGAATGATGATGAGGCAGGTATCTGGCAAAATCCATGGAGGGAGCATCAAGCAAACAAAGACGCTCCTGAAGCCAAATCTGTGAAGAAAGAATTAAAAAAAAAGGGTCCGCTAAGTTGAAAACCCGCAAGGGCAGCTTAGGCAAAAATTAGGACAGCTCGCTAGTTCCGAAAACCCACATGGGCGGACTAGGCAAAAATTAGAGCAATATATAAAAAAAAACCTAAATTGAAAACCCGGAAGGGCAGTTTAGGTAATTACCTTAAGCAGTAACGGGCTCCCGGTCAGTCTCTTTGACATTCCTTATTTAAATCGGTCTAATCCATCTAAGGTTTTGGCTAAGATCACAGGTACCGGCGATAAGCCTCCTTCCATTTGATCCATGATATCCAATACTCGTGGGTCAATATCGCCGTCAGAAGAAACAAGTAAGAATTGGCTGAGCAAGCAAAGACAAAGCATGTGCCCCCAGGCCTTAGTAGGAGCCGAATGAGAAAAACAAAAGTCAATCAAGGGAGCAAGAAGAATTTTTTCACCTCTCATCAACCGAAGAATCTCGGGTTTCAAAATTTGAAATAACATCTGCATCTTCTGTTGAGTATTGGAGATCAATGTGGGTAATGCCATTTGCTGATTATTGGGATGTCCAAGGATGGCCTCAAATTCTTTAATCAAGGGACACATTTCAAAGCCATTAATTTTAAACACCCTGGAATCCGTATTCCACAAGGAAGCCGCGACATGTAAAAAGGAGTGGTCCAATTTGACATTTTGAAAGCATTTTAAAACATCAAGCTTTGACCATGAAATTTGTTTCCATTGGTTGGCATCCATATTCTTAAATAGAATTTTTATTTTCTTTAAATGGTGCTCGGTCATGGTTGATGAATAAAGGGGAACCAAAATTGCTAAAGAGAGAGTATTCACTTTGAAAGAGAGATTCTTGGCTTATGAATTGAATTATGGCATGCAAGGTGATTTATATAGAAAAGGAGAAAACTTTTCCAAAAGTGAAATGGAAAAGATGATGGAAAAGGATAAGATCATATGGCACAAGGAAAGGAAGTGGTCACAATTTCTTTTTCCATTTTGGATTTGGTTTAACAAAAGAAGTGTTATGATGTATTATATATATAAAATAAAATAAAATAAAAAATGGCAGTAACGAAAAAAAAAGTTACAGTAAAGAGGAAAATTGTATATTTTCATTATTGTACAATGTTTTACAATTGTTTCAATATTTACATATCACGAAGAGGGTGGTGGTAGGTCATTAAATAAAGACTTGAAAAAGTCGTCGCCTGTTGGAGGAGGGGGCAAATTACTCGTCCCGGGATCATCCGAAGCAGAAGCACCAAAATCCCTATTGCCTTGGAGGTCTAATTTGTCCTGGTCCTCATCAGAAGCAGACAAAAGGATCTCATGGTCATCAGCCTGGGGGCCTCTTAATGAAGAAGCACCGGGATCCCTTAGTCCGTGAAATCAGAAGTCTCGAAAATTTTGTTCGGATTGATGATATAAACTTTCAAAATGAGAAGCCTGCTGACGACTTGCAGCCAACTCTTCTTGAAGTTTCTTGTTTTGTTCTTCGAGCATCCACTGTGAGCCAAGAGGGAAAAAGGTAAGAACATACATAATCATGCATACATATAGTATAAACTATTGCATAATAAGAAACATACCAGGTAATTCATGTCAATGCCTTGCGGATAAGATGGTCCAACCTCATGATCAAACGAGCCGACAACCTGCAATGATCATTAAAGAATCAAAGAAAGAAAGAGCAGTTGCAATGAAAAAGTGGTAAGAGTTTTACCTGAGAAGCATTGGCCCCGAGATATGGAATAGACTCTCCTACATGTTCCTCATCATCTCTACCCTCATTTCCATCGAAAATCTCCCGCACACTGACAGGAGACACATCAAAGTGCAAGAGTCTTATTTGAATAAAACGAGCATAAAATGAACCCGGCAAATGGAGAAATGACTTGACATTATGACCATACCGGGCCGACCACCAAGCTTCCTCTGGCAACGACATAATATTTAAAGTGTATTCTGAGATTTACATCAAAAACCTCCGCTGCTCTGGGCCGAGAAACCATTCATAAACCCTTTCCCTTAGAAACCAGCCACTAGACACAGGGCCAACAATAATTCGCCGAGAATGCTAAAAAAATAGTGCAGCCCTCATCAAAGGAGACCAGTTTGCTCGCTTTTCTGGATTCCACCAGGCCAAATTCACCTGCAGAATAACATAAGGTAAGTAAAATTTTTGCAAAATGTTTAAAGCATACTAATGTTATTTTACCTGATCCCAGGTTAAGCGACTCAACACAAAGCGATGAGTATGCACATGATGAGAGCCAGGAATGTCCACACGATCAGACAACTAGAAATTTAATCTCGGATACCCGATTCTCTCTCGGGAAATGCCGGGTACTCTCATGAGGTTGTGTTCATATTTCCATATCTGCAATAACAACAAAGTTCACAAGAGGAAAAAGGGAAAAGACATTGGTGGAAGAAAAATAAATTCCTCGACAACCGCCATCAAGCCGACAAAAGAATTCTTGTTTCGACAAAGCTTATCAAGGCCATGATAAAGACATGCGAGACCAGCTTCACCCCAGCCAAGATGGTACCATTCTGAGATAAGAAAGGGCATTCAACACTGATAAGTGAATAGATGATTCAGTGCTACCAAAGATGGTCGATCCGAGCAGATATAACAAAAATCCTCGGGCATATTGTTCGGCCCTGTTTCTGCCAATCCGACCTTCGTAGTTCATCCAATAACTACGAATCAGCTCGATTTTTATCTTACGAGGACCTTTATATGATGTTCCATACCAATTACTTCCTGAATTTCTTCAAATGCTAAAATTTCATTGGTTAAAGGAACCGGAGCACCATCATATCGAAGGCCGGTTATGGCAGTAAAATCGACCGGACCAATTGTCATCTCCCCAATGGGCAAGTGAAAAGTATGAGTGGTATCCAGCCATCGCTCTGCCAGCGCCTGGACCACGCTTCGGTCTATTTGATATTCTTCAGACGGCAATTGTAAGATGAACTGCTCAAAGCCGCAATCTCGGATAATCCGCCTTACCCGAGAAGGCACTACATCATACCATTGTCGAGCTTTGTAAATACACCCTCCGGCTTGAACGACACAACGATCATGCTAACACAGACCCAGGTGAGTTAATACCAGGTAAGTACACGTTATTCAATCTATTTAAATTAATTTATTTTTCATAATAATAATAAAAGTAATAATAATAATAAATAAAATAATAATAAAATAATAATAAAAAACAACAACAAAAAATAATAATAATAAATAAAAAAATCATCATTATTACCTCGCTCTTTTGATTGGAACTGCGATGAAGCGGCATCCCGGCCAGTATATCTAGATTTCCGTCTTCATGATGCTGAATAAACTCCAATAATTCGACATTAGAATGAGTCCGCGACCTCGAAGCATGCATTGTTTTTAAAATATGTGTTGAAATTGAAAAGAAATTTGAAAAGATTACAAAGTTGAAATTGAAAGTTTGAAATTTTATGGAGAATTGATGGCCTTTTATAGAGGAACGGCAGGCAAATGAAAACAAATTCAAAACTGTGTATGAATAGTGAATTTTACTATTTATGAATAGTATTAATATTTGATGAATAGTAAATATCACTATTTATAATGGTATTACTATTGATAAATAGTAAATATCACTATTTATAAATAGTATTACTATTGAAAAATAGTAATATCACTATTTATAAATAGTATTACTATTTATAAATAGTAAATATTACTATTTATAAATAGTATTACTATTGGTAAATAGTAAAAGCACTTTTTTCAATACTAAATACTATTTGCAAATAGTAAATTTACTATTTATGAATAGTGAGCAGTGCATGAATAGTAACTACACAGTAAATAAATAGAAAATTCAATTATTCACTATAATCATTCAGATAATTGCGAGTATACAAATATTTTTACACCTAGGGGGGCAATAGGAAGACATATGCCTAAAAATAGCTAAACTTTTTAGCTCGAGTCCAGAATCCAAATTTTCCTTACGTCCAGAACCTAGAATTTTCTAAGTCCAGAACTTAGCTCGGGTCCAGAACCCAAATTTTCCTTAGTTCCAGAACCTAGAATTTTCTAAGTCCAGAACTTAGCTCGGGTCCAGAACCCAAATTTTCCTTAGGTCCAGAACCTAGAATTTTCTAAGTCCATAACTTAGCTCAGGGTCCAAAACCCAAATTTTTCTTAGGTCCAGAACCTAGAATTTTCTAAGTCCAGAACTTAGCTCAGGGTCCAGAACCCAAATTTTCCTTAGGTCCAGAACCTAGAATTTTCTAAGTCCAGAACTTAATTCGGATCCAGAACCCAAATTTTCCTTAGGTCCAGAACCTAAAATTTTCTAAGTCCAGAACTTAGCTCGGGTCCAGAACCCAAATTTTACCTAGGTCCAGAACCTAGAATTTTTTCGAGGCCAGAATTCGAATCCGGGTCCAGAACCCAAATTACCCTTAGGTCCAGAACCTAGAATTTTCTAAGTCCAGAACTTAGTTTGAGTCTAGAACCCAAATTTTCCTTAGGTCCAGAACCTAGAGTTTTCTAAGTCCAGAACTTAGCTCGGGTCCATAACCCAAATTTTACTTAGGTCCAGAAACTAGAGTTATCCTACAGTCCAGAACTCGAATCCAGGTCCAGAACTCGAATCCAGGTCCAGAATCTAAATTTGCAACAAAACCAAAATCAAATTCTGTTTCTTTTAAGATTTTAAAGTAGGTTCTATATCATTCAAAAAGCCTTAAAAAACACCTTTTCTACTTATAAAAACTTCAATCCATTTATTTAAATTCATTAAACTTCATAAAATATCAAATTGCTTTTTAAAACTCTAAAAATAATTCATTACCCGAGAACCCTAATTTCAAAGCCTAAAACCAAAATTCAACTTCTAAACCTAAAATAGTAAACCCTAATCCTTTTAAAATCTTAAACCTTAATTTTTATGAACTCTAATCCCTTTAAAACATAAAAAACATAAAAACATAAAAAAAAAACTCAAAAAGTCACAGTAGCTTAAATCATTATTTAAAACCATGAATTAAAAAGTGTTTCAAAGTGTCTAAAAACCCTAGTTTCATGATTTCATCATTCAAACCTTAATTTGTTTAATCAAAGAGCCTTACCAATCTTTTAAAACATAAAATCCTAATCTATTTTAATTTCTTAAAAAGTCACAGTAGCTTAACTTTAGAATTTCCAAAACCTTAACACATGAGATAAAAACCTTAAATGGAAATAGTAGCTATACTTGAACTTTTATTTGCTTTATTCAATTCCATACTTACTTATGCTTTGATTTATTTCTTATGCTTTAATTCAATACTTGATTTATTTATTTATCATGGATGGATGTTTATTTCATATCTTGATTAGTAGCTTTAATGAATGATTTATTTATTATGGATGATTATTTGCTTTTATCAATTAATTTAGACTTCCAAAAGTTGTAAGAGATATGTTTCCACTTGGTGGGTACCTCCTTAGTTAAACATCATGTAATTTAATTTTCTTTTCTATTTTTAGAACCTTTGTAAAGGGCATGTTTCTACCTTTTGGTGGGTGTCCTATCTAAGCATGTGATGTGAGGACATGTTTCCATCCTTGGATGGGTGTCCATTTATTTGTTTTGTTTTATTTGGACATTGTTTTGATTTTAATATAATGATGCTTTCTTTTTATTATGTGTAGTATGGATAATGTTATTATACTTAAGAATTTTATAATATTAAGACCTGTAAAGGAGGCCGGTTCCAATGAACCGGGCGTTGTGGGGGTGCTGGGCCATTTCTCACCTTCCCCACATGTACCCAACTTTCCGAACCCATTAGGGGGTTGGGGATTCCTTAGGAATCGAGTCATCCACCTCTTTCTTTTTCCCGGCCCGTCCGGGTGGCGACTCCATTTTCTCCGGACTTAGGTCCGTGTTCTGTAAGGTCCCGAGCCTAAACAGTGCCGAAGTCGCAAGAACCATTCCACTGGGAGTGGGGGTAAAAATCCCCACTCACACATCCCAAATCACACAATTTGCCAAGTATGTTGGTGTGCTTACACCAAAAAACAAAGAAACTCTCTCCATTTCTCTTGAGCAACAACAAAATCCATTAACATAGGCTATCTCAATTTTGCCAAGTGCATTAGAGATGTTAAGGGAACATATAAATATCTTTTGGGATTACAAGGAGCTAGAGTCCAACAAGGAAAAAGGCCTAGGATTGTAGCTGAAACTGATGAATGTTTTCAAATGGAATGTCCTAGATCACAATCCTTTAAATTTCAAAGATCTCATTTTCATCTTGACATCTAACCAATTTAGTAAGCCTTGGGAATTTCTCAATGTTTTGTCATAAATACGATAAACCAAGTCTCTCTCCTTCAATTCATTATTTCTATTCTCATGAAGAAGAAGAAGGTGAAGCTGTAGAATCTCACCTGGGAGAAGAAGAACATGAGGAAGAAGGAGATGAAGGCCAAGATGAAGATTGATTTTTTTCTTTCTTTCAATAATTATTAATTATTGCTTTTTTCCTTGATACTTTAATAAAATTTTATTTTAAATTTAGTTTCTTTACATGAATGTTTTAATACTCTATATTTTAGTTCATGAATGTTTTAATAAATGGATGTTTTTACCTTTGTTAAAGCGGGAGAGATAAGCTAATACAATAACGAAAAGTGTAGCACATACTATAGGGGAGATAAAGAAAGATAAACTTAACTATAAAACACATTTAGGAGTACACATCAAAGGGGAGACAAAAATGAAATCAACATAATCCAATTCAATTTAATAGCCAAAGTCAAAAAGGGGGATACTGTTAAACAAAATCCTTGACCAAATTAAACACATTCTAATCTTAGGCAATCAAATTGAATATGCACTAATGTTTGCATTAAGATATTTTTTCAGGAAATTACTTTTTGGAAGAAATAACCAAAGTCTGATTGGACCATCAAAAAGACCGACCAAACCTCTTTTAAAACTTAGAGCAAAACTCTCACGAAAAGTTTTACGGAGAGAAGTACTCTTCAAATCTCATCGAGCCACTTAAAGGCCAACCAGACCAAGATAAAGTCTGACCATACTTTTAGCTGAAGTATTGGAAAAATGTTTATTTTCCTAAACTAGCAACCAATAGGGGGCTGAATTGGTTGATTTAAATTGTGATGATAAATTGAAAAAAAAATTGAGCAATAAGAAGAAGATCAAACACAGAGAATTTATAGTGGTTTGGATTACCTCCATCTTACATCCACTTCCTTAACAACTTGTTAAAGTTTTACCAGTCTTGACTTTTTATCAGCTCAACTCTAACTTATTATTTTCACAAGCTTACACCAACTTCTACAAAGTTTGAGTATCTTTCTCACAAACATTACAAGAGTTTTCCTAAGTCTCACTCTAAAACCTAAGTGTTTCAAAACTCACACTAAAACTTACAATGGTGTTTAATGCTCACACCCAATACTCAATGAATACAAGTATAAATTTTGATGCAAGGAAATTAATGACATTTTTCTTAGCAATTACAATCACAATCAACTCTAAAAATAAAGTTTATTATGGTATTTATAGCCTTCAAGTCTTTAACTAACTGTTACAATTGGAAGCCAACATATTTGATTCCTATTTCCCATTTTAATTAACGCCTAGAGCAACTTCATGGTTGAACTGCAGCTAGTCTGGTCGAGCTCATCCTTTTTCTAACAAAAGTTCTTCAGCGGGTAATACACATGGCATCTAATAATTGATTGGATAAGTAACAGCTATATTTTTTGAATTTTTTTTCACTTGTACGATCGAATGGTCTTTAGTCTAGTCGGCCTGCTCGTGGTATGCTAATATTTTGGGAGTAATAGTGACCATGTTTATTTTTTTAATTTTATTGGATTTTTAGCTCTAGCTTTGTCCGGTCAGCCTGCATCATGTTTGGTTGGTCCAAGTGTAGTATGCTAAAACTTTGGGACTACCACTGGTTATGAGCTTCTCTAGATATTTAGGATCTTTTGAACTTAAGTTTATACTGATAAGCTTGAGCTTGTGCCTAGTGACTGGGCCTCGGTCTGAACTATAAGTGTGTTGGTCACATGCTATTTTGAGCTCGTTCTTGGTAACCTCAGCCTAACTTGCTTGGGCTCCTCCTTGATAGCTAGGGTATGGTCCAAGCTACATGTGTTAGAATTTATCTCCTTCTTGAGCTCGTTTTTGACAGCTGAAGTTTGTGCTTTGTCCGATCATGCCATATTTCAATATGTTCAACTTTGTTTTGGAATGCTCATGCTCTTGTCACCATGTTTGTAGAACACTAGTCAGCTCGGTATGGTTACAGTTAGACTAGCTTCTGGTTCGTCAGTTAGGTAAAGGTCCTGTCATGCTAGAGCTCAGTATGGCCTTTTTCTCTTGAGTCTAGTCGGTCTAGCTTCTGGTTCGATAGGGCCCTTTGTGGATTTTCTAAAAATTAAAGTTTTGCAAAATGTAACTTGATACAAATGCTAGTCCTATTCAATTTGATTGTCTAAGATCAAAAGAGAGACCAATTGTTTGGCTAATAATCTCTCCTTTTTTTACTTTAGCAACTAAATTGAATTGATTTGAAATGAGATTTAAAATATCCCCCTTAACATATGCTATTTTTGTAATTTTCAATTGCTCTCCCTTAATAAATGCTATAAATTATAATTTAATGAATTCAAATTATCTCTCCCCTTGTGACAAAGACAAAAAAAATACAAAAATTTAGTAATAAACTAAGCTTTTATTTACATGAGGGAAAGTAAATATGTATGTATGATTATATCCATTAAGGGCCAACAAAAAACATAGAGATCATACAAAAGAAAAAGAATGTTTAGATAGTGGGAAATGAGGAGGAGAGTTAAAGTCATCATCATCATTTCCATCTTCATCACCCTCTTTTTCAGTTTCATTTCATTCTTCCTCTTTTAAGCCTTCATCAAAGGTGCCGGTTGGTTTTCCTTCATCTTCTTTATTCTATGGGGGGAATTTAGGAATGCCCTTGATTTCTTCCATATCCCTAATATCCATATGAAGATGAGAGACACTCTTGGTGAGGTTGTCAATGTGAGAGGTTTGTGAGGAAATTTGTCCCTGAATTTCTTAAAGAATAGAGATAATTGAACTTTAACCTTTTGGAGTGTGGGGTTTATGTACTTCCATTTGGAAGGATTCTGGAATTTCATCAATAATTCTTGACCTTTTTCATTGTTTAGCCCTAATACCTTAAGCACTAAAATCATAATGATATGTTCAATATTCCTCAAATATTAATTTGGAATGCTTTAGGTATTGAATGTTGATAGGGTTTTTGGATGGATCAAGTGGATTTGAAAGAGTGACTCTATTTGAAGAAGTGAGTGTACCTACATGCTTAGCAATTTGAGTAATGAAAGAGATAATCATGATCGTTTCGATTGATTTGTTTTTAATGGTAAGAAATGAATCAATAAAGAACTTTGTGGTTTGAATCTTTTCTCTCCATTCATAAGGAAATAGAGAAAAATAAGATCTTTATGAGTAACTTTTTCATTGCTTTCTCCTCCAGCATTGATGGCATAGGTGATAAATCTATGTAGTAACTAAGAAGATAATGTTCTAAGGTGCTTACCATAGGAAAGTTGGTGAAAATAAGTTTTAATGGAAATTTATTTCCAAAAGTTAAGTAAAATTTCATTTGAAATTTTGGGATTCTAAGAATGGTATATTTCTTCTGTGTTGAATCCCAAATAGAAGAAAAATCATCAAGAGTCATTTTGTATTGTTGGTTAAATAGTCTAAAGGTTATACGAGAATGTCCTAATGGTTCAATATTTTTCATTTCAACCATCAAGGCAATAACAAATTCTTTGGTTGAACATTCCTAACCCAATCTTGTTCAAGGATGACAAATTTTTCTCACCCATGATTTGAAAGATAATCCCTTATTTCACCTTTACTAGAAAAGGAATTCTAAAGAAAACAAAGAGGGAGTTCTATTTACTTCGATTTTCATATCAAGAATTAAATTGTACCTTTTCTTCTCTTCTTCACTTAAATATCATGGTTTATAGGTCCTTGATCTAGGAGCTTCTTCCATAGGAGTGGAGGAAGTTACTACTCCTTTCCATTTCTCTTCTCTTGAGGCCTTCTTCTTGTGAGAATCTTTTGGAGCCATTAAGAGAGGAGAACTTGAAGTGGAGAAGATGATGAATGATTTGGTAAAGTTTGAATGTTCTAGGAGTGAATTTAGATGTTCAAAATCATAAACTTTGAGTAGAAAAGTGTTTACATAGAGTTTGGAAAGTTAAACTAGCCATTTATTTCTTTTGGAGAAATTTTATACACTTTTACAAGAGTTTTCAACGACTAGAATTTCGAACAATTTTGAGTCTTCCAAGTTAGACCTCGGTCAGTCAAGGCAGACTATCTTATCCTGAGCTCGAACAATGAAGTCCAAATAGGTCAAATGTCTTACAGCAAAACGGTCAAAAAATTTTGAAGGAGCTTGATCGGACCAAGTCTTAGTATGCTCGGTTGAGCTAGAAAATTGTGTGGTATGGTCGCATCCGAGCTTAGTCAGAGTGGACTGAGAAATTTTAAGAAAAAAGTTTGATACCTGTTACAAATATATCTCAATTTGTGACCTTAATGTATGATCAAAATAAATCTAAATGAGAAGTTAAGTCATGTAAAACACATATGTTTTCAAGCAATTCTAATTTCAACATTGATATGCACCAAAGTAATGTATGTCAATTCAAAGTACTTCCATCCATCACCCCTATATGTTGTTTTATAAAATTCATTCTTTCTTCATTTAATGGTTTCGTAAAAAGATCAGCACGTTGAATTTTAGTATCTATATATTCCAAAAAAAAATTTTTATTTTGAACATTATCTCATAGAAAATGATGCCTAATGTCTATATTTTTTGACCTAGAATATTGGATTGGATTTTTTAGATAGATTAATGGAACTTGTATTATCATAAATTGATTGCACTTATAGTATCACATTTAATGGGAATGTGATTAAATGTTTTACCATAGTCCATCAACTGTTGTTATTTCATCCATAAAACGTGTGTGTAACAAAAGCATACAACAACATATTTGGCTTCCATGGTAGATAGAGAAACCAACACTTACTTCTTGTTAAATTAATAAACTAGGAAATTACCAAGAAAATGGCATGCTCCAGTGATGCTTTTCCTATCTAGTAGGCTACAGGCAAAATCTGCATCCAAAAAACCTAATATGTTGAATGATGTATTTCTATGATACCAAAGTCCTAAATGCAATGTGCCATTCAAATATTTTAAAATTCTCTTAATGGCATTCAAATGTGATGCTCTAGGGCATGATTGAAAACTAGCATACAAACATACACTATACATTTTATCAGGTCTAGATGTGATAAGATAAAGAAGAAATTCGATAATACCTTGATATTTCTTTTCATCTACTTTCTTACCAACTTATTTATTGTCCAATTTCAAGAATGCACTCATTAGAGTCTTGCTTGCTTTGCAACCATCCATGCCAAACTTTTTAAGAGGTTCCTTTGTATATTTGGATTAGTTAATGATGATACCATCCTTGCATTGCTTAATTTGTAGACTAAGAAAGAACTTGAGTTCAGCCATCATGCTCATTTCAAATTCTCTAGTCATATAAGAAGCAAACTCTTGGCACAAAGATTCATTAGTAGCTCCAAATATAATATCATCAACATAAATTTATACAGTCAAGATGTTATGCATTTTCTTTTCAACAAAAAGAGTTGTGTCCACTTTGCCTTCTGCAAAATCATTTTCCAACAAATATGCACTAAGTCTATCATACCAAGCACTTGGAGCTTGTTTCAATCCATATGGTGACTTGGTTAATTTAAAAACATGATTTGAAAATTCATGGTCTTCAAAATTAGGGGTTGTTCAACATAAACTTTCTCATTTATAAATCCATTTAGAAATGCACTTTTGACATCCATTTTAGAAATTTTAAAATTCATATGACAACCAAATTCAAGTAAGATTCTAATTGCTGCTAGTCTAGCAACGGGGAAAATGTCTCATCATAGTTAATGCCTTCCTCTTGATTATAGCCTTGGGCTACCAATCTAGCTTTGTTTCTTATAATGAGACCATCTTCATCAAGCTTATTCATATATAACCATTTGCATCCTATAATTGGATGATCTTTAGGTCGAGGAATAAGTTCCCATACTTTGTTTCTTTCAAACTGGTTGAGTTCATCTTGCATAGAAATCACCCAACATTCATCACTAATAGCCTACTCAATGGTCCTTGGCTCAATTTGAGAAACAAAGATAGTATTAGCATTTAAGTATTTAAATTTAAATCTAGTAGTTACTCCCTTTGAAGTGTCACCAATGATAAGTTCTTTTGGATGATCCTTCTTATATTGCCAATCTTTTGGTAGTTCTTGCGTGTCTTCTTGTTTTATTCTCGTCTCAATCTCATTGTGATTGTCTTTTGGAACATTGTTTGCTCATGTTCTTCAAATGTCCCTACAAAATCATTAAAATTACTACCTTTTCTTTGATCAAGTTTAGAGGATTCAACAAAGATAACAAGCATTGATTCTTCAACCACTAGTGTTCTCTTATTAAATACTCTATATGCTTTGCTAGAAGATGATTACCCTAAAAATATGACTTCATCCAATTTGGATGAGAATTTTCCAAGATTATCCTTGGTTTTCAATATGAATCATTTGCATCCAAACACTCTAAGATATGAAATTTTGGGTTTACTACCATTCCTAAACTAATAAGAGGTTTTGTTTATCAAAGACCTTTTGTAAGTACGATTTGAAATACAACATGCGGTATTAACGGCCTTGGGCCAAAAGTAAGATGGTAAATCATACTAATTGAGCATTTTCCTAGCCATTTATACCATTGTTCTATTTTTCCTTTTAACCACATCATATTGTTGTGGTGTTCTAGAAGCTAACAAATTATGTGAAATGTAATATCCTTATACACTATATACGTACAATACATACACCCAACATATGTAAATACACATATACGATATAAAAATATCATAGACCAGTTTAATAAAAATTTTCATATATCAAATTTAAAATCTTAAATACTTTAAAATGTATATTTAAATATCAAGTAAAATATGATTATAAATCATAGGTTATCAAATAAGCATTTTTCATAAAAATCTCTGGAAAAAATTAGCCAAAGTTTTATATGTAATTTAGACATTCCGAAATTCAACAAAACCAAAACTTACATAAGATAACACTCCCAATAAATATTAAATCACCATTTCACCCATACTCCTCAATTCCTCCAAATTTCATAAAACATTTATAGATATATATATGTTTGTCTAAAAAGACATATAAAATCCATAATGCAACATATATCTAAAACGTCCTTTATAATTTACAATATACATAACAAAACATAATGTAATATATGTAATATCAAAATGTAATAAAAACATATACATGCTGGCAATTGGGACTAATCTCAAAGAAGCATTCAAATTAACTCAAGCAAACTCAAAACTAGACTCGACTCGATCTAAACGAACTCTCAAACTCTGCCGAATCTCCCCTCTCACCTGCGCGATGTATTTCAATCGTGCTAAGCTAAAAGCCTAGCGGTACAAACTTTGATAACAATAAAGCACAATGCATATGAATATCATATCTCATATAATTTCATTTTAGAATTTTTTTTCAATTGTTTCACTATTCATAATTCATATAAAAACAAACACAAGCATGGGCCTAAAGGATCTAATATGCTATTCAAAATCTAGAGTTACTATTTTGGTCCATATTGTCACCTAGTGTCTAGCTCGAAGGCAAGTGACGCCTAGTGTCTAGCCCAAAGGCAAATCATAGTAATGGCCAACATCTATCAAGGCAAATGACATCCAACATCTAGCTTAAAGGCAAATCAATTAGTTGCTCAAAAGCTAGCCCTGAAGGCAAATAATGAGGATAACCTCATAGGCACGTCACTGAACACAGAACTCTGAAAATTGAATAACATACTAGGCACATAGTTAATTCACATTTCTCATTATCAATCCCTTTCTCATTTTCTCAGAATCAAGCTAGGCACATTGCCTCATTTTCATTATTTATTAGGCATATTTCCTTATTTTCCCATCTTTTCCTCACTTTTCTCATTTTTTTCATTTATAGCAATATCAATTAATCACATTTCATCATATCATCACATTGCATCACATTTTACCTTAGAACTTATCACCCAAATATTTTGGGTAATTTCACATAATCCACATATAATTCACATTTTATGCACTTTATCCATTACCAATGACTTTTTAACAATGCACTTAATGCATACACAATACATGGAATTACTCAAACACTTTGGGTCATTTTCACATAATACACATATTTCACATTTTACACAATTTAGCCATTAACAATGGCTTTTCACAATGCATTTAATACAAATATGATATTACACATGTCGTAGCATATTATTCATACATGTTCCATGTATCAAGTAACTTAACACATTTACCAATCCAAAATGTGTGAAGCCTAATGTAATGCAAATATGTCCAATTCATTCAAAGTTTGTACTTACATCAAATGACAACCAAAAGCAAGCTTAACACCACCTTCAACCTTCTCTTCCAACTGGCCCTTCAACACTTGGATTGGGCAAATCAACTCTCCTCAATTCCTAAACAAAATGTGATCATAAATAATCATTTAGTATCACATTCTAAGGCATTTCCAATATTAAATAATAATTAAACATCATTCAAACAACAATCCCAAAGTTAAGGCTAACCTCACTTTAACTTTTCAATACCATACTAGGCCATTCAATTTGGTATTTTAAGTTTATTTATATTATTAAAAACATATTTTAACATATTTAAGATAATTACATTACAAAAACACACACTTATAACCAAAACCCTAAAATGGTATAACCTTCCCCCATTGAAGGTTTTCCATTCCAACTCAATCCATTGATGATTTCGAGCTTATATTCATCACTTTTAACACTAAAGAACATGCTTTAACTAATGAAATCAAACAATTCAACAACATAGAAAAAATCACTTTTCTAAAACCCTAAATAACCACTTCTGTTCTCAAACTCCAATCAAACTCAACCAGATCCAGTATTTGAATTTAAAATACTTGTTTATGAATAAAAAGAACTCATGTAGAATCAATTTGCATAATTAAATAACTAGATTCCACAAATCCAAAAGTTACATAACCCTAAATTCTCTCATTTTTTATTTAAAACCATTTAATTAATTTATCCAATTATTTTATAATTTATTTTATTAAACTTCTAAAAATTAGGAATTTTAAAAAAATTGGGATATTACAATTCTCTCCCCCTAAAAACAAATTTCGTCCTCGAAATTACTAGTTGTCAACTTTGAAACAACTGAGGAAACTACCTCCGCATTGTCTGCTCACTCTCCCATGTCGCCTCCTCAGTGGCATGATTCCTCGAAAGGACTTTCACAAGTGGAACCTTATTATTTCTAAATTCTTTCACTTCTCGTTCCAAGATCACCACTAGTTCTTCCTCATAAGTCAGATCTAGACTCACCCTAATGGACTCCACTAACAAGATATGAGATAGGTCTGACCTATATTTCCAAAGCATAGAGACATGGAAGACATTATGAATTAGATCCAACTCAGGCGGCAAATCCAGTTATAAGCCACTGGACCAACTCTCTCCAGCACCTCATATGGTCCTATGAAATGAGGACTCAACTTCCCTTTGCGGCCGAATCTCAGAATCTTCTTCCATGGTGACATCTTTAAGAATACTTTATCTCCCAAACTGAACTCTATGTCTCTTCTCTTCAAGTCTATAAAGGATTTCTGTCAATCTGAGGGTGCTTTCAGACAACACCGAATCACCTTCACTTTCTCTTCTATTTCCTTAATGGAATTAGGATTGATCAATTTACCTTCTCCAACCTCATCCCAGCACAAAGATGTCCTATATTTCCTTCCATATAAAGCCTCATAAGGAGCCATCCCAATGCTAGAATAATGACTATTATTATAAGCAAACTCAATCAGTGGCAAGAATCTATCCCAGGTCCTAGTAAAATTATTGATACAACTCCTCAACTCAAAATCAATGGTACAAAGATAGGTTAAGGAGCTCATGGCAGTTGTGTTGGAATGCCATACTAGGCTATTCAATTTGGTATTTTAAGTTTATTTATATTATTAAAAATATATTTTAACATGTTTAAAACAATTACATTACAAAAACACACACTTATAACCAAAACCCTAAAATGGCATAACCTTCCCCCATTGAAGGTTTTCCATTACAACTTAATCCATTGATCATTTCAAGCTTATATCCATCACTTTTATCACTAAAGAACATGCTTTAACCAATAAAATCAAACAATTCAACAACTTTGGAAAAATCACTTTTCCAAAACCCTAAATCACCACTTCCATTCTCAAACTCCAATCAAACTCAACCAAATCCAATATTTGACTTTAAAATACTTGTTTATGCATAAAAAAATCATTTAGAGTAAATTTGCATAATTAAATCGCTAGATTCCACAAACCCAAAAGTTACATAACCCTAAATTCTCTCATTTTTCATTTAAAACCCTTTATTTAATTTATCCAATTACTTTATAATTTATTTTATTAAATTTCCAAAAATTAGAAATTTTCAAAAATTTGGGATATTACATTAAATACTAAACTCATTGTAAAATTTTTCAAAATTTTCATTTTTAAATTCTTACTATGGTCACTTCTTATAGATGTGATAACATTGCCTTTTTCATTTTTCAACTAATTTTGCAAATATTTTGAAATGTTTGAAAGTTTCATTCCTTTTGAGCTAACAAATTAGCTCATGTAAACTTTGAGTAATCATCAACAAGCACAAATGCATACAACTTACCACCTAGGCTAGCAACTCTGTTTGGTCCAAATAAATCTAAATGAATTAGTTATAGGGATCTAGATGTGCTTACAACATTCTTGGTTTTAAGTAAGCTATTATGATGTTTTCCAAATTGACAAGGTTCACAAATTTTATCTTTATTGAATTTTATCTTAAGAAGTCCATCAACAAATTATTCTTTACTAATGCATTGCAATTGATCCATACTATCATGTCCTATTTTTTTTTATTCCAAATACAAGTATCATTACTAATGGTAATCAAACATTCAAATGCATTACTAGAATGTAAGTCAATTTTATGAGAATTGCCAATTCTAACTCCTTTGAATGCAAGTTCACCATTGGAATAAGTAACTTTGCATCCTTTAGAGTCAAAATTTACTTTATATCCTTTATCACACAATTGACTCACACTAAGAAAATTATGTTTTAAACCATCAACAAGCCATACATTATTAATCATATTTTTGCCAAGCTTACCAATGGATCCAATGTCTATTATTTTACCTTTACCATTATTTCCAAAGGTTACATTACATCATTACTTGTAGGTGAGAGTTGCAAAAAGTGTTGCATTACCCGTCATGTGCCTTGAGCATCCACTATCCACAAGTCAAACACTTTCATTGATAATAGACTTTATGTATATCTACAACACAAACATATTTATCTTCTTTTAGGTAGCCAAATGTACTTGGGTCTGAAGGATCAGTAGTAGAAGGGTAATCTAATTTGAGATGAGCCTTTTCAATGTAGCAAAAGGTACATTTGTGATCAAACTTCATGCAATAATGACATTGATATAATGTTTTTTTTTATTTTTGGACTCTTTTATTGAAATTGAATGAACCATGGCACAATTGCAAGTGTGTTTTAAGTGAAAATGTTTTTGTACATTCTTATGTCTATATACATGCCTTGTATAAATACATGCATGGTTTGCTCTTGGAACTTTAGTTCCAGAGCCTTCTGAACAAAATATAATTCTTTTAGCATTTTTAGGCTTGCTGTGTGCATTTGTATTCTTTACAACTTCAACACTATAGGTTTGAGTTGTAATGCATTAGATGTAGTGGTGGATGAGCCATTGAACCCTAAACCATGTTTCAAAAATAGTGACCTTTGATTATGTAGACCCTTAATTTTGGCTTGGATTAAATTTTGATCAAATTAATAGGCCAAAATAGATTCAAGAATATTAAACCTAGTCCAGACTCTTGATTTTGGCCCTAAGCTAGTTCGGTCCTAATTAAAGAAGGCCCAAATCATGATTGGTCCATTCTTAATGCTCTTAAACCTATTTTAAGTTTTTGGTTGGTTTGGTCCAATTTTATAAGGCCTAAAATAAGTCTAGTTTGATTTTTAAAGCGCAGAAATGGTCTGAAAGCCAATTTGGTTCGATATGGACCATGCCATATCAAATGAGGCATTGCCCAATTCCATATGGACCATGTCCATATCGAATTAAGGCAACCCTAATTTGATATGGATGTCTAAATTAAACTAGTCATTGCCTAATTCGATATGGACCATTTATACATCAAATTAGGGCAATCCTAATTTGATATGGGCCTTGTCCATGTCGAACTAGGGCTGCCAATTCGATATGGACTTTGGTCCATATCAAATTAAAATGTTTTTAGTCCGATATGGTCATGGTCTGCCTCAAATTCAAATTGTTTTAATTCAATATGGTCACCATTTACTTTAAATTAAAATTATTTTAATTCAATATGCCTCTGAGGGACTATGCTAAAATAGGAAAATAAGGCTCGCTTATAGGATTTAACCGAATATTTTCTTATAAATATAGGATTAAAAAACCAGCCGAAGAAAAAAAAAAGCAATGGTAGGCACTAAGCATTAAACAATCAAACTCTAGCATCATTAACAAATATTGACAGAGAGTTAGCAGCCAATAACAAACACAAGTAGATTATGAAACCATAAAACTACAAAGGCAGTATCACACTGTCTTTGTCCTGCTCAGCCAGAGTTTCAAATCATTGTAAGATCAACGTTTAATTGTGGTGGAGGAAACAAATGACGTTATATTCTAAATTTAACTAATTTAAATTTAATGTAAGATGCTTTGATTATAGTTTTAAATATTGAATGCATTTATTATTTATTTTAAAAAATAAGTCCAGTATGCTATAATCATCATTCTTTTGTTTATATTAGTTATGTTTAAAGTATAACCAGTGTCTACTTGACTTATAATTCACAATAAGTTATTTGCTTTATCTAGTAGCTATTCCCAAGAGCATATATTTATCATAAGTTAATATCTCAGTAGCCAAAGTCCATTAATGTAATCTCAATAGCTTATTTAAACAAAAGTTTTAATACCAGAGTAGCTAAGTAATTTCTTAAACCCTAATATCTAGTAACCTAATAACTAAAACCCTAATCTTCATTTATAAAATAATAAAACCAAATTTTCAAACCTTGAAACCCTAATTGTATTTTTATAAAACCATAAAACCCTAATATTTTTTTTCTAAAATTTCAAACCATAATTGTGTTTTTTTTTTTCTAAAACCTTAAAATATTAATCATATTTTCTTAAACCCTAATTCATGTCAAATAAACTCTAGTTTGTAAATCTATTGTTTAATATGATATTTAAATGTAGACTTGATTATTAATGCATGTTTATTTATTATATGTCTTGATAGATGATTTATTTTTATTTTGATTTCTGATGGATGGTTTAAATTTATGATGAATGGTTGAATGTATATTTATTGATTTATTTTGGTTTCAAGAATTGTAATGAGTACGTTAGCACTTTGTGGGTACATCAATTTTTATTATGTAATTTAATTTATCTTTTAAAGATTTTGGGGACTATTGTAAGGGACACATTTTCGCCTATCGCAAGTGTCCCATTTTATTTATTTATCTTTCTTTTCTTTTGGACTTTGGAAACTTGTAAAGGCATGTTTCCATCTATGGATGGGCCCCTATTTATTATTTTGTTTGGACTTATTTTGATTTTAATACAATAATTCTTTTTTTTAATATTCACATGTAGTATAGATGATTTTAAAATATTTAAGAATTTAATAATATTTAGTCCACAAAAGGAGACCGGTTCTAATAAACCGGGGTTTATTGGGGTACTTGGTCATTCTTACCTTCCCCACATGTACCTAACTTTTTGAACCCAATAGGGGGTAAGAGATTCCGTATTTAGGCCCATGTTCTCTAAGGTCCTAAGCCTAACAGTGGTGACTCCACTGGGATAAGAGAAATTGATTTCATTGGTCTTTATATTATTTTATTCTTTATTATTATGATATTATCCATTGCATCATTTAGATTGCATTGTGTAAGTGAGTTAGGACACCTATGTTGTGTTGTGTAAGTGATATCATACTTTTACTCAATGTATGGAGATCGAGCATGACATAATCACTCATAGTCTGGTACCTTTTGGTATATACTTGTTATGGAAACCTAACCTTTTCAATCCAAAGACTAAAGCCCATGTAGTTGGGCTAGTTACTTTCCTTAGGTTTTTACCCAAATGCTTACTCTTTGACTATGATTGATGCATCTTGGTTTGCACCATGGCCTATTTGGTTTGTTCATTTTTCTAATATGACCTAATTATGGTGTAAGCCTAAAGTAATTTTAAAGCCCAAAATAATTTTTCTTTTAAAGACCAAAATGATTTTATTCTTTTAATCCAAGACTAAAAATATTTTCAAACTATTTTTCAAGATGGTCTTTAAACTTTTTCTAAGATGGGTCAAAAATACTTTTTACCTCATGGCTCAAGCCCAAAGCCCAAAATCTATTTTGAAACAAATCTTTTCACAATGGGATTTGAAATAAAACCATTTTTAATTTTATAAACTTTATTCTTAAATGGCCTAACAAACTATTTAGGTCAATTATGGAATACTAAAAATTAATTGTGGGCCTAATTTGTACCAAGTCTTGTTAATCATGAGCTTATTTTTTGCATGAATCAATAGTTGCTTTTCCAAATGAGAAGTCTATTTATGATAAACCTTTTAATTTAGTTGACCCGATGGATTAAAACTTAATTAATGGAAATTATCATGGATAGACTTCTAAGTTTGAAAATACAACTATTAGTTAACACATCCGAGGGAATTGTTTACAACATTGGAAGTGTAACACTCTTATACCCTATATACATACAATACATATTTCCAGCATATGTAAAATATGCATATACGGTACAAAAATATCACAGACCGGTTTAATAAAAAATTTTCACATTTCCAATTTAAAATTTCAAATTCTAAATATATAAAAATTAAATAGAATATAAATATTATTTACTTGTTATAAGAACCCAATATAAATAATATATAAAAATCTCTGGAATAAATTTGCCAGAGTTTTGTCTGTATTTTGGACATCCCAAAATTTATCAAAACACAACCTGCAAAAAGAAAACACTAACAAATAATTTCCAATCACCATCTCAACCATACGTCTCATTTAAAACACACTTACTCTCCCATTTCAAATACATTGACCCAAACATTCTTTATAATATACAAAACATAAAAAAAATAATATATTATGCATAAACTAAAAAATGTACAATGACATAAAAATATATACATGCTGCTAGTAATATTTCTAATCTCGATAGCAACTCAACGAGCTCAACTATAAGTCTAGACCCAACCTAGTCTAGAGGTACTCTCTGGCTCAGCTGGGTCTACCCTGTCACCTGTGTGATGGAAACAATCGTGCTAAGCCAAAGCCTAGTGGTACAAACTTTGATAATAACAATATAACTCAATGCAATACCAAATGCGCAATGCATATAGATGTCACATCAATCCACTTTCTTATATTTTTCAAATATTTCATAATTCACATTAAAATAAAGACAATAATGGGCCCAAAATGATCTAATATGCTATTCAAATTTCAAAGTTACTGCTTTGGTCCATAATGACACCATGTGTCTAGCCCGTAGGCAACATATCCATGGATAATATAACAGCCCCAGTCACTTGGACCCCAACCCGGCCAGACCCTTAGGCCCCAGTATCTTGGTCCTTAACCCGGCTAGACTGCTATAGTTTTTGAGGCTTATGACCCAGTCTTTTCACCCAAAAAACATCATATTTATCAGCTGGCCTGACTTATGACCCAGTCTTTTCACCATTCCAGAGTGTCGCCCATAGGCAATCATAGGCATGCTGCCAAACCCAGAACTTTAAAAATTGAATAACATACTATGCACACAATTTATTCATATTTCTTATTATTAATCTCTTTGTCATTTTTACATATTCAATCTAGGCACATTGCCTTATTTTCACATTTTTTTCTCACATTTCTCATTTTTATCAATATCAATTCATTTCATTATTACTCATATCTCATTTTTGCATTCACAACACATTACCCAATTACTTTGGGTATTTTCACATAATATGCATATTTCACATTTTACACAATTTAGCCATTATCAATGGCTTTTCACAATGCATTTAACACATATATGATATTACAAATGTCATAGCACATTATTCATACACAATCAATGAACCAAGTAGCTTAACACATTTTCCAACCAAAATGTGTTAAGTCCAAATGTTATGCAAATATAAACATTATATTCAAAGTTTGTACATACCTCCACTAGCAACCCGAAGCAAGCTAAAAACAACCTTCAATCCAATTTTTCCAACTTGCCTTTCACAACTTGGATGAAGCAAATCAACCTTTCTCAATGCCTAAACCAAATGTGATAGCCAATAATCATTTAGTATCACATTTAATGGCATTTCCAACATTAAACCATAATTCCACATCACTCCTACAAATTTTAAAAAATTTAACCTTTCCTTACTTCAACATTGGAATTCCATTCTCCTATAATTAAATTAATGTTTTAAGTTTATTTATATTATTAAAAACATATTTTAATACATTTAAATCATTTACATTATAAAAATACACTCTTATACACAAAATCTCAAAAATGGCATAACCTTCCCCCATTGAAGGTTTTCCATTCCAACACAATCCATTACTCATTCCAAGCTTATATTCATCACTTTTAATACTAAAAAACATGCTTAAACAAATAAAATCAGACAATTCAACCACTTTGGAAAATTATTTTTCCAAAACCCTAAATCTCCACTTCCATTCTCAAACTCCAACCCAACACCACCAAATCTAATATTTGACTTTAAAATACTTTTTTATGAATCAAAAAACTCATTTAGAACCAATTTTCACAATTAAAGTTCATGTTTTCAAAACCCCAAAAATCCATAACCCTAAATTCTCTCTCTTCACCATTCTTTAACCAAACTCCATCATCTCTTCAATCTAACCTTAGAATCATTGTTAACTACCCAAAGTAACATCATACACACCAATTTCAACAATTATAACATACTACATCAAAATCTCAAAACTTACATAATCCAAATTTCCAAGGAATTCAAAGAAAAGAGATGGAAACTTACTAATTTTGGTGGAGATCACCAAAAATTCACTTGCAACTTGTTAATTTCTTCAATTTATGGGGTATGGAAGAATCAAAATCTTGGTCTAGCTCCCATGGAAAATTCGGCCCTTGAAGAAGAAGAAGATGAAGATGAAGACTTTTAATATTTCTTTTCCTTTTCATCTTTTTTTTAAACCACATATATATATTAAAATAATTTAATATTTAAATATTTATTTATTTTTTTTAATAAATTAAAAGTCCTAATTTCCCTCTTCCATTATTAAATAATTTATTTTTGAATTATTTTATTAATTTTGAATTTATAAGATTTAATTACCAAAATACCGTTCTCTTTTAAAGAGTGATGACTTTTATATGTTATGTATATTTTGCACATATATCACATATATATTCCACTTTTTTCATTTAAAAACCCTTCATTTTTCATTTAAAACCATTAATTTAATTTATCCTTTTAAATTATAATTTATTTTATCAAATTTTCCAAAAATTAGAAAAATTTAAAAAATTTAGGTTGTTACAATTCTCTCCCCCTAAAACAAATTTCGTCCTCGAAATTACTTGTCCTTAAGTCTGGAACAAATGGAAAAACTGACTCTGCTTCACTTGCTCACTTTCCCAAGTCGCCTCCTCAGTGGCATGATTCCTCCAAAGGACTTTCACAAGTGGCACCCTCTTATTCCTCAATTCTTTAACCTCTCGTGCCAAAATCGCCATTGGTTTTTCCTCGTAAGTAAAATCTGGACTCACCTCAATGGACTCCACTAACAAGATATGAGATGGGTCAAGTCTGTATCTTTGAAGCATCGAGACATGGAATACATTATGTATTCGATCTAACTCAGGCAGCAAAGCTAGTTTATTAGCCACTGGACCAACTCTCTCCAACACCTCATATGGTCCTATGAAACGAGGACTCAACTTTCCTTTGCGGCCAAATCTCAAAATTTTCTTCCATGGAGACTCCTTCAAAAACTCTTTATCTCCCACACTAAACTCTATATCTCTTCTCTTTAAATCTGAATAGGATTTTTGTCGGTCTGAAGCTGCTTTCAAACGACCCCAAATCACCTTCACTTTCTCCTCTATTTCCTTAATCAAATCAGGACCAACCAGTTTACCTTCTCCAACTTCATCCCAACACAAAGATGTCCTGCATCTCCTGCCATATAAAGCCTCATAAGGAGTTATTCCAATACTCGACTGATGACTATTGCTATAAGTAAACTCAATTAATGGCAAAAATCTATCCCAATACCCAGTAAAATCAATGATACAGGTCCTCAACATATCCTCCAAAATCTGTATCACTCTCTTTGACTATCCATTTGTCTGAGGATGGAAAGCAGTACTAAAATGCAATCAAGAACCCAAAGCATCATCCAAACTCTTCCAAAACCTCGAAGTAAACCAAGAATCTCGATCTGATAGCAAAGAAACTGGGACTCCATGTAACCTGACTATCTCGTTGATATATAGCTCAGCCAACCTCTCAAGAGAATAATCCATCCAAACTGGAAGAAAATGAGCTGTCTTCGTCATCCGATCAACTATCACCCAGATTGCATCATGCTTCTTCTAGGTCAAAGGCAGTCCAGTCACAAAATCCATTGTCACTCGCTCCCATTTCTTGTTTGGCACTGATAAAGGATGGAGCAACCCTGAAGGAACTTGATGCTCAGCCTTCATTTTCTGGCAAGTGAGACATCAAGATACAAACTCTGCTATGTCCCTCTTCATACCTGACCACCAATAATGTCGTTTCAAGTCCTGATACATCTTGGTACTCCCAGGGTGCATAGCAAAAAGTGACTGATGTGCTTCCTCTAATATCATTCTTTTCAATTCTGCATCATCAGGAATATACAATCTATCTCTGTACCATAGACTGCCATCATCCCTCACATAAAAGTCTCGACTCTCCCCCTTCTGACAAGCCAACACAATTTTTTGAATTCTCTCATTTGCCAACTAAGCCTCCCTAATATGATCCAACAAGACTGGCCTTAATTGTAACTGAGCCATCAGAGCACCATCATCAGAAGATTCAAATCTAGCATGCAATGCTCTCAACTCAACAAGCAACGAGAGCGAATAAGTAGTCAAACCTGCCAAAGATTTTTTACTCAAGGCATCAACAACAACATTTGCCTTACCAGGATGATAATGAATCAAACAATCGTGGTCTTTAATCAACTCTAGCCACTGTCTCTGCCGAAGATTCAGCTCTCTTTGATCACCTAGGTATTTCAAACTCTTGTGATCCGTATAAATGAAACACTTTTCCCCATACAAGTAATGCCGCCAAATCTTCAAGGCAAAAACTATTGCTGCTAATTCCAAATCATGCGTCGGATAATTAAGCTCATGCAGTTTCAACTGTCGAGAGGCATAAGCAATGACTCTACCCTCCTGCATCAGAACATAACCTAAACCACTATGTGAAGCATCGCTGTATATCACATATGGTTTACCTTCTACAGGTAGGGTAAGGACATGAGCTTGAGTCAACATCTCCCTCAGCTGCTCAAAACTCTCCTGACACTAATCTGTCCACACAAATTTAACTCCTTTCTGAAGTAATCTAGTGAGTGGTGCAGCTACTATAGAAAAACCCTTCACAAATCGATGATAATAGCCTCCCAATCCTAGAAAACTTCTAACCTCTATCGCAATCTTCGGTGGACTCCAATTCAAGATAGCCTCAACTTTACTCGGATCAACTCTAATACCCTCTACTGAAACCATATGACAAAGAAAAGCTACCTGATTGAGCCAGAACTCACACTTAGATTGTTTAGCATACAAATGCTTCTCTCTCAGAGTCTGCAATATGATCCGCAAATGCCTATCATGATCCTCCTCATTACGCGAATACACCAAGATGTCATCAATGAAGACTACCAAAAACTAACCCAAAAATGGTCTGAATACCCTATTCATCAAATCCATAAAAGTTGCTGGTGCATTCATCAATCCAAAGGGCATCACCAGAAACTCATAATGCCCATACCTCGTACGAAAAGCTATCTTGGGTACATCCACATCTCTAACTCTCAACTGATTGTACCATGATCTCAGATCTATCTTAGAGAATACTGCTACACCCTTCAACTGATCAAAGAGATCATCAATCTGAGGCAAAGGATACTTGTTCTTGATGGTCACCTTATTCAACTGCCTATAATCAATACACAATCTCATGGTGCCTTCCTTCTTCTTCACAAACAACACCGGCGCTCCCCACGGAGACACACTAGGGCGGATAAACCCTTTATCCAATAACTCCTATAACTGCACCTTCAACTCTCTCAACTCAACAGGTGCCATTTGATAAGGGGTAATAGAGATGGAGTGGTACCAGGCAACAAATCGATACCAAACTCCACTTCTTTCTCAGGAGGTACCCTTGGCAACTCATCAGGGAAAATATCTGGAAACTCGGCAACTGTGGGTATACTTTCAAGTAGAGATCCAACTACTCTAATATCTACAACATGAGTAAGATAAGCCTCACATCCCTTCCGAATCATCCTCCCAGTTGAAACAGCTAAAACAAACATAGATGAAAGATACCTTTGCTCACCAGATACCATCACATCCCTACCATCACGTGTTCTCAAAGTAACACATTTCTTCTGACAGTCTGCCACAATCCAATGCTTGGATAACCAATCCATGCCCAAAATCATATCATATTCCCTAAAAGGCATCTCAATCAGGTCATCAAGAAACTCCTCAACCTGAACAGCAACTGGACCATCTCGGTGCACCCTGCTCACCACAATACTATGCCCTAAAAGATTTGTCACCAAGGCATCAAATCCTAGAGACTCAGAATGCAATTCATTCACAGGCAAGATGGATGCACTTATGTATGAATGCATAGATCTAGGATCTAATAGAGCAAGGACTGAAATACCAAATAAAGAAAATGTACCCGCAATGACGACTGAAGCATCCGGTTGCCTCTGCATCACATAAACCCGCTGAGATGGCCCAGCCTCATCTGGCCTACTGCCTTCGAATGTAGAGCCTCCTCTCTGACTAAACCCAGGTTGACCACATCTACTAAAACCTCTGCCATCACGACCCCTCTGACGCTGGGTCGAGAAGATGCAGTATCTGCCTGCCTAACCTCTGGTGGCTCGGGACAATCTCTGATAAAATGGTCTAATGACCCACATCTAAAACACACTCCCTTAGCACCTCTCCACCAGCAGACACCTCCGTGTACTCTACCATAGTGAACGCAAGTAGGTGGAGTAGGTCTCTGAGCCACTGGAGTTAGAGCACTAGCCATTGAAACTGTAGGTCTCTGTCTCTATCTCTGCTGCTTTACTGACTTGCCAAACTACCCTTGACTCCTACTAAACATCTAAAAATTTCCCCCTTGGCCTCTCTTCACTAATGAAGACCCTGCCTCACTCTAGGGTCTCTTAACTCTGGTCTCCTCAACCTTGGCAGCTGCTGCAAGACTTTGTGCCCTCCCAACACTCCTGGCAGCTGCAACTAACTGGGAAAAATCTTAATACTGAGAGCCTGCGATGATGTACATGATAGAGGGTATCAGTCCCTCCTCAAACTTCTTGCACCTGTCAAACTCATTAGAAATGATCCCATTAGCATAGTGACTCAACCAGATAAACCCGATCTCATACTCGGTCACTGTCCTGGTATCCTGTCTCAAACTCAGGAACTCCATCTTCTTTGCATCTTTATACACTCTCGAAGTATACTTCTGCTCAAATTCCCGTAGAAAATCATCATAGGTCAAAGCTGGTGGATCATCCAGAGCATATGGAACCGTCTTCCACCAATCACATGCATCTCTCTGCAGAAGAGATCTGGCATAATCAAACTTCTCTTCTGGACTAGCCTGTAACTGAATGAATACCCTCTGAACCCGGTCTAGCCACTGCTCTACTATAGCAAGGGCTGTAGTACCAACAAATTCCTTAGCTCCATACTTTCTCAGTTTATCATACTGCCTCACTGGCAACTGCCGCTGTGGCTATGGCGGTTGCGGAATAGGAGCCTGCCTCAACAACTCTACCATATGCCATACCCAGCCAGGCAGAATCTCATCAGTTGCTGGTCTCACTGGAACAGAAATAGATGCCTCACCAGCAGATACAACTCTAGCTCCATCTCTACTCTCATCTGGAGCCACACTCTCTGCACTACCCTCAGTAGCCTGATGCGGCTGAGACACCATAACTACCTATATCTGTAAACATAGCAGAAAATACTATATCAGATATCAGAAACTGCCAGTGCCAATGCATGTATTACAATTAAAAACTATTTTCAAATCCCCCATTTTCTCTCTCTATCATCCCACCTAGGTCGAGAACCTCAAACCTAGGCTCTGATATCAAAACAAATGTAACACCCTTATACCCTATATACGTACAATACATATTTTCAGCATATGTAAAATATGTATATACGGTACAAAAATGTCACAGACCGGTTTAATAAAAAATTTTCACATTTCCAATTTAAAATTTAAAATTCTATATATATAAAAATTAAATATAATATAAATATTCTTTACTTGTTATAAGAACCCAATATAAATAATATATATATATATCTCTAGAAAAAATTTGCCAGAGTTTTGTCTGTATTTTGGATATCCCAAAATTTATCAAAACATAACCTGCAAAAAGAAAACACTCCCAAATAATTTCCAATCACCATATCAACCATACTTCTCAATTTCACCAAGTTTCTCAAACATTTATATATATAGATATATATATAATTTAAAACACACTTACTCTCCCATTTCAAATACATTGACCCAAACATTCTTTATAATATACATTACGTAAAATCCAAAACATAATATATTATGCATAAAACTCAAAAATGTACAATAACATAAAAATATATACATGTTACTAGTAATGTTTCTGATCTCGATAGCAACTCAATGAGCTCAACTATAAGTCTAGACCCGACCTGGTTTAGAGGAACTCTCTGGCTCAGTTGGGTCTACCATGTCACCTGCGCGATGGAAACAATCGAGCAAAGCTGAAGCCTAGTGGCACAAACTTTGATAATAACAATATAACTCAACGCAATACCAAATGCACAATGCATATAGATGTCACATCAATCCACTTTCTTATATTTTTCAAATATTTCATAATTCACATTAAAACAAAGACAAGCATGGGCCCAAAAATAATCTAATATGCTATTCAAATTTTAGAGTTACTGCTTTGGTCCATAATGACACCATGTGTCTAACCCCGTAGACAATATATCCATGGATAATGTAACAGCCCTAGTCTCTTTGACCTCAACCCGGCTAGACTGCTACAATTTTTGAGGCTTACGACCCAGTCTTTTCACCCAAAAAATAACATATTTATCAGCTGGCCTGGCTTACGACCCAGTCTTTTCACCATTCCAGCGTGTAGCCCGTAGGCAATTATAGGCATGCCGATAAACCCAGAACTCTGAATATTGACTAACATACTAGGCACACAATTTATTCATATTTCTCATTATTAATCTCTTTCTCATTTTTACATATTCAATCTAGGCACATTGCCTTATTTTAATATATTTTTTTTCTCACTTTTCTCATTTTTCACATTTTTTTCATTTTTCTCACTTTTCTCACTTTTCTCATTTTTATCAATATCAATTCATTTCATTATTACACATATCTCATTTTTGCATTCACAACACATTACCCAATTACTTTGGGTATTTTCACATAATATGCATTTTTCACATTTTACACAATTTAGCCATTATCAATGGCTTTTCACAATGCATTTAACACATATATGACATTACAAATGTCATAGCACATTATTCATACACAATCAATGAACAAAGTAGCTTAACACATTTTTCAACCAAAATGTGTTAAGTCCAAATGTTTTGCAAATATAATCATTATATTCAAAGTTTGTACATACCTCCACTAGCAACCCAAAGCAAGCTAAAAAAATCCTTCAATCTAATATTTCCAACCTGCCCTTCACCTCTAGGATGAAGCACATCAACCTCCCTCAATGCCTAAACCAAATGTGATAGCCAAAATCATTTAGTATCACATTTAATGGCATTTCCAACATTAAACCATAATTACACATCACTCCTACAAATTTTCAAAAATTTAGCCTTTCCTTACTTCAATATTGGAATTCCATTCTCCTACAATTAAATTAGTGTTTTAAGTTTATTTATATTATTAAAAATATATTTTAATACATTTAAATCATTTACATTATAAAAATACACTCATATACACAAAATCTCAAAAATGGCATAACCTTCCCCCATTGAAGGTTTTCCATTCCAACACAATCCATTACTCATTCCAAGCTGATATTCATCACTTTTAATACTAAACAACATGCTTAAACAAATAAAATCACACAATTCAACCACTTTGGAAAATCACTTTTCCAAAACCCTAAATCTCCACTTCCATTATCAAACTCCAACCCAACACTACCAAATCCAATATTTGACTTTAAAATACTTTTTTATGAATCAAAAAACTCATTCATAACCAATTTGCACAATTAAAGTTCATGTTTTCAAAACTCCAAAAATCCATAACCCTAAATTCTCTCTCTTCACCATTCTTTAACCAAACTCCATCATCTCTTCAATCTAACCTTAGAATCATTGTTAACTACCCAAAATAACATCATACACACCAATTTCAACAATTATAACATACTACATCAAAATCTCAAAACTTACATAATCCAAATTTCCAAGGAATTCAAAGAAAAGAGATGGAAACTTACTAATTTTGGTGGAGATCACCAAAAATCCACTTGCAACTTGTTAATTTCTTCAATTTATGGAGTATGGAAGAATCAAAATCTTGGCTTCAAGCTTCCATGGAAAACGTCCCTTGAAGAAGAAGAAGAAGATGATGAAGACTTTTAATATCCTTTTCCTTTTCATCTTTTTTTTAACCACATTTATATATTTTAAAATAATTTAATATTTAATTAATTAATTATTTATTTATTAATAAATTAAAAGTCCTAATTTCCCTCTTCCATTATTAAATAAGTTATTTTTGAAATATTTTATTAATTTTAAATTTATAAGATTTAATTACCAAAATACCCTTTTCTTTTAAAAAGTGTTGACTTTTATATGTTATGTATATTTTGCATTTATATCACATATATATTCCACTTTTTCATTTAAAAACCCTTCATTTTTCATTTAAAACCATTAATTTAATTTATCCTTTTAAATTATAATTTATTTATCAAATTTTCCAAAAATTAGAAATTTTCAAAAATTTTAGGATGTTACAGGAAGGTTCGTTCCTACTATGTTGCTTTGGTTTGTTTGTTCATTGCTTGTACATCCATGCATACATGCATACATTGCATTTCTTTTGGCTCACAACCCTAGAGTATTGCAGTTCAAGAGACTACGACAATCTGACCTACACTAGTGACATGGAATCCATCATCGATTCAGTCAGCTTCTCACCAAAAGCAATTGAACCCAAACATATTCAAAAGATGGTAGATGATGCAATCAACTCCAAAATTGAAGAACTAAAGGTGGCCATAGCTAAGACCATGAAAAGTCAATTGGTTACACTATTGAGAAACACTACAGAAGAGTTAGCTAGTACCAAGAAGCCAAAAGACAAGGGAAAGGCTAAGGTCGGTGAGGTAGCCTTTGATGACGACAAGATAATAGTTGATGATGATGACGACTGGCCTCAATCTTTTCAAGAACCTGAAGATAAGAAGAAGGAAGCCAAGGTTATGGAAAAATCAACTGTTGAGAAGGCTGAAACTTCTAATGTAGAGAAAATGATTGTTGATTTGGATAAGAAGTTCGAAAAGAAGGTGAAAACTAAAGAGATGTTGAAAATGTGGACAAACTATTTGAGCGGGATGAAGAAGTCCCATACAAGTTCAAGATGCCTTCCTTTGCCAAATTTTAAGGAACTAAAAATCCTTATCTCCATGTGAAGTAGTACATCACCAGAGTTCCTTCTACACTCCATCAGAAAATCAAGTTCCCAAATTGGGATGAGATAGTGGTTTTTGAAGATGAGGATAATGAAATGGTAAATGCTCTGATGATTGAAAGGCCTCTCAATGGATTCCAAGTGGCTGTTGTTCCTGATGATGAGGTGGTAGACCCCTAAAGTTATGGTTATGATGAAGAACATGAACTATCTATCAGGTGTAGGCCCTGGAAAAGGAAAGAGAGGTGTGACAAAACTTCCAAATTTCAAGACACAAACTTCTAAGAAAGGGTTGGGATACAATGAAGCCAATGAAGGTATTCAACCAAAGAAGAATGAGAAGATGAGTTTTCTACCACTTGAATATGTTTTTATCAAAGCTCCAGACATGGAACCACTCCAAGGGAAGCCCGAGCCAATCATGTTCATGGGAAAGCTGATCCTAGATTTTGAGATTTTTGCTGATGTTGTTGAACTGGTGGTACATATGAAGAAAGAGCTTGTCCTGCCAACTAAAAAAGAGCCTAGCCTAGAAGTGAAGAAGGAAGTTGTCCTAAAGATCCAAAAGACTCCAGAGGAGATTGCTGCTTTAGTTAAATAATAGTTTGGAGATCTTTTGGTTTTGTGATAATGTGAATAATGACTTTGATTTTGACTTTAATTTGTCTACTTTGTATGAGGATGATGATGTTTTATTTTCTAAGATGAATGCAATAAAGTCTGATTTTACATACTTGTCTGATGTTTTTCCTGATGGTTGCATACAATTAAGTAGTAAATACATGAGCTTTTTTAATGTTAACTCTGTTGTCACATAATCATTAAATTTTGGAACAACCAATAATCCTAAAAACATTAGCATAGCATTCGACCTTACTCCTGGAGAGACAGAGAGATTAGAAAAATATCTAAAAAATATGAAGAAGTCTTTGCTTGGTCTTATAAGGATATGCCTAGAATTGATCAAGATATAGTCGAGCACATGATTCCTACTTATACTTACATGAAACCTATCAAAAAAAAGCTTAGATGGTTAAGACCAGATTGGGCAGAACTAGTCAAAGAAGAAGTCACTAGGCAAATACAAATAAATTTCCTTGAAGTGATAGACTATCCTGATTGGTTAGCTAATATAGTTTCCATACCCAAGAAAGATGAAAAAATTAGGGTTTGTGTGGATCATAGAGGTTTGAACAACGCTTCCCCTAAGGATGATTTTCCTTTACCCCATATAGATGTCGTTATCGATAGTGCAACCTCTAGCATGCTACACTCATTCGTAGATGGATTTTATGAATACAACCAATTGTTATTGGCCTATGAGGATAAAGCCAAAACTGCCTTCATCACTATATGGGGGTATATTTTGCTATAGGATGATGCCATTTAGGTTGACAAATGCTGGAGCAACCTACCAAAGGATGGCCACCACCTTGTTTTCATGACATGATGTACAAAGAAGTCAAGGTCTATGTTGATGATATGATGGTGAAGTCAGATACAAGGGAGCAACATTTTCAAAATTTAGAAATCTGCTTTGAAATAACAGTAAAGTGCAAGCTAAGGTTGAACTCAAAGAAGTGCATGTTTGGGGTTACTTCACATAAGTTTTTGGGGCACGTGTTTAGTCTGAATGGCATTAAGATTGACCCTGACAAGGTTAAGGCAATCAGGGATATGCCAGTCCCTAAGATGGAGAAAGAAGTGTGGGGGTTTATTGGCAGGTTACAGTACATTAGCAGGTTCATAGAAAAGCTCACCACAATTTGCGAACCAATCTTCAAATTGCTTTAAAAGAACTAGCCAGCCAAGTGGAATAATGAGTGTCAAAAGGCCTTTGAGCATATAAAAGAATATTTGTTGAATTTGCTTATTTTGAAGCAACCTAAACCCGGTAGACCTTTGTTACTATACTTAGCAGTAGAAGAAGAGTCAATAGGAGCAACGTTGGCATAAGCAAACGAATTGGGAGTTGAATATGTAATCTACTATTTGAGTATAAAGCTCCTACCTTATGAAATTAAGTATAGTATCATTGAAAAGACCTATATAGTTGAGATTTGGTCATCTAAGAAGTTGTGGCATTACTTTTAGTCTTATAGTGTGCAAGCAATTTCTAAGATGGATCTAGTGAAGTATTTGAGGGAGACACCTTCATTGATTAGGAAGTATGGCATATGGTTGATTATTTTGGAAGAATTTGAAATTGAGTATATAACCAGGAAAACCATCAAATGAAGAGTAGAAGCAAAATTCCTGGCTCAACAACCATTGCCTAACAATGAAGAAGTGATTCTAGAATTTCCCGATGAATATTTATAGGCCATAGAAGCACAAGGGTGGAAGATGTATTTTGACGGAGTAATGAGTAGAAAGGGAGCAGGTTTGGGAGTGATATTGGAATATCCTGAAGGAGAATCCCCTTAGCTAAGAAGTTGAAATTTAGGGCAACCAATAACATGATGGAGCATGAAGCTTGTATTTTTGGCCTAGAAACCCTGATAATCATGAAAGTGGATGGTCTTTGGTGATTCTTTGTTAGTGGTATCCCAAGTAAATGGAGAGTGGGAGTTGAAAGAAGAAAAGCTAAAACTATACCATGATTATTTGACCATGATGAAGAAGAATTTCAAGGAGTGCAAATTTATACACCTACCAAGAGAAGAAAACCAAATGGCCGATGCCTTATCTACCATGGCTTCAGTATGGGAAGATCATGTTAAGTTGTTTCTTAAGCCATTGGTTTTAACTAGGACATTGACTCCTTATTATCAGTATCAAATAGTCATGGAAATTGATATGGACCATGACGCGTGGTATGACACCATAAGATGGTTCTTGGAAAGTAAGGAATACACACAGGATGCAACAAAAGAAGAGAGAAGAGCTATAAGGTGATGGTCCTTGCAATACATCACCTTTCATGGAGAGTTGTATCAAAGATGGCCTGATGGAGTGCATTTAAGGTGCTTAAGGAAGTCCGAAGTCGAGCAGATCATGTTAGAAAACCATACAAGTGGGTTGGCCCTGGTTAAGAAGATAATCTAACAAGGCTATGGAAAGAGACTGTATTAACTTTGTGAGAAAATGCTAGTAGTGCCAGATGCACGGAAAGCTAAATGTAACACCCCTTCCCGGCCTACGTGTATGTGAGCGGGGATTTTTGCCCCCACTCCCGGTGGAATGGTTCTTGCTACTTCGACAATGTTTAGGCTCGGGGCCTTAGAGAACACGGACCTAAGTCCGGAGAAAATGGAGTCGCCACCCGGACAGGCCGGGAAAAAGAAAAGGGTGGATGACTCGATTCCTAAGGAATCCCCAACCCCTTAATGGGTTCGGAAAGTTGGGTATGTGTGGGGAAGGTGAGAAATGGTCCAGCACCCCCACAACGCCCGCTTCATTGGAACCGGCCTCCTTTACAGGTCTTAATATTATAAAATTCTTAAGTATAATAACATTATCCATATTACACACAATAAAAAGAAAGCATCATTATATTAAAATCAAAGCAATGTCCAAACAAAACAAAACAAATAAATGGACGCCCATCCAAGGATGGAAACATGTCCTTACATCACATGCCTAGATAGGACACCCACCAAAAGGTAGAAACATGCCCTTTACATAAGTTCTAAAATAGAAAAGAAAATTAAATTACATGATGTTTAAATAATGAGGTATCCACCAAGTGGAAACATACCTCTTACAACTTTTGGAAATCTAAATTGATTGATAAAAGTAAATAATCATCCATAATAAATAAATCATTCATTAAAAGTATTTAAATATCAATAAAATAAACATCCATCCATGATAAATTAAATAAATCAAGTATTGAAATTAAATAAATTAAAGTATAAGAAATAGATCAAAGTATAACTAAATATGGAATTGAATAAAAGCAAATAAAAGTCTAATTTATGCCTACTATAACTTTTATGGAATTAAAATAGATTAAGGTTTTAGGTTTTAAAAGGTGGGTAAGACTCTTTGATTAACAAAATTAAGGTTTGAATGGTGAAATTATGAAATTAGGGTTTTGGACACTTTGAAATACTTTTTAATTCATGATTTTTAAATAGTGAATTAAGCTACTGTGACTTTTTTGAGTTTTTATGTTTTTTAATATTTTAAAAGATTTAGAGTTCATAAAAATTAGGGTTTAAGGTTTTAAAAGGATTAGGGTTTATTATTTTAGGTTTAAAAGTTGAATTTTGAATTTTAGACTTTGAAATTGGGTTCTCGGCTAATGTATAATTTTTAGGGTTTTAAAAAAGCAATTTGATATTTTATGAGATTTTATGAATTTAAACACATGGATTGAAGTTTTTATAAGTAGAAAAGATGTTTTTTAAGGTTTTTTGAGTGAAAAAGAGCCTACTTTAAAATCTTAAATAAAACAGAATTTTATTTTGGTTTTGTTGAAAAGTATGTTCAATTTGAGTTTAAAGATTTTTTAAGAAGGAAAAATAACAATTTTAAGCCTTTTTAAAAAAGAAAGTCACATTTTAGTATTTTACTCTTGGAAAAATTAAATTACAGCTTTTAGATCTTTGATTTGAAAAACCCTAATTTCATAGGTTTGCTATTGTGAAAACATAAATCAAAAAGAATTTAACATACCTTCTTTTGTGGATTCTCCAAAAAATAACTCTTCTTGGATGAACTAGCTCCAAAAACAAGCCTTGGTTGCCTTTGAATTGCCCTCTTACGTGATGCTGCTGTCCAGAAAAGCTTTTAAATTGAATTTCCTCTTTTCCTTGCTTGATTTGGTTTCAAATCCTAAAGTCACTATGTAAATTTCTTCCTCCTTTGATTTGGTTTAGTTGGTCCTTATTTATAGTGGTTTTTAGGTTGTTTATTCCTAATTAATTAAGGTAATTAATATTAATAAAAAAAGAAATTAAAACCTAATTGGATTAGGATTCAAAAAACTGCGTTGAAAAATTTTGCGCTGTCAAAAATTGTGCTGCCGGGCCCGTTGGCGTGCCAGCCGGGCCCGTGGGCGCCCCAGCCCTCAGGAAATTCCTGCGGGCGAAAGTTATTTCGCCTGCAGGAATTTCCTGCGGGCGAACAGGAACCTGCGGGCGAAATAACTCGCCCGCAGGCCTGTGGGTGAGCTGACGGGCCCGTGCGACCACTTTTCGCTGCCGATTTTTTTTCCCACTCCGATTTTTATTTTAAATTTTTATTTGTTTATTTTCATTTTTTATTTATAAAAATTAGATACTAAGGTAAAAATTATTTAATTAAAATTATTTTGGACCAATTAAATAACAAAAATCATTTTGGACTAAATAAAGCATATTGGATCAGATTGGGTCAAAAATTAAGGGTCTACAGTTTGCCCCCTGCTTGAATGATCTGAAACCTTAGTGAAAGAGAGTGAAAAGCAATAAAACTTAATTTTTGAGGTGACGAATTAAATTTGTTTTGGGTACTTGGACCCGAGATTGGGTAATTGGACCCGAGATTGATTTGATTTTACAAACCTTTTAGTTGGGAAGTCTGACTGCTCTGGCTGTTTTATGCATTGTGATTCTTCACCCTCATAATGGATCTTCATCCTTGGAGATTGGGTCTTTACCCTTCACCCTTGCAAATGGATCTTCATCCTTTGAGATCGGGTCTTCACCCTTGAAAATAGATTTCATCTTTTGAGATCGGGTCTTCACCCTTGAAAATGGATCTTCATCCTTTGAGATCGGGTCTTCGCCCTTGAAAATGGAACTTCATCCTTTGAGATCGGGTCTTCACCCTTGAAAATGGATCTTCATCCTTTGAGATCGGGTCTTCGCCCTTGAAAATGGATCTTCATCCTTTGAGATCGGGTCTTCACCCTTGAAAAGTGGATCTTCATCCTTTGAGATCGGGTCTTCGCCCTTGAAAATGGATCTTCATCCTTTGAGATTGGGTCTTCACCCTTGAAAAGTGGATCTTCATCCTCTGAGATCGGGTCTTCACCCTTGAAAATGGATCTTCATCCTTTGAGATCAGGTCTTCACCCTTGAAAATGGATTTCATCTTTTGAGATCGGGTCTTCACCCTTGAAAATGGATCTTCATCCTTTGAGATCGGGTCTTCGCCCTTGAAAATGGAACTTCATCCTTTGAGATCGGGTCTTCACCCTTGAAAATGGATCTTCATCCTTTGAGATCAAGTCTTCACCCTTGAAAATGAACTTCATCCTTTGAGATCGGGTCTTCGCCCTTGAAAATGGATCTTCATCCTTTGAGATTGGGTCTTCACCCTTGAAAAGTGGATCTTCATCCTCTGAGATCGGGTCTTCACCCTTGAAAATGGATCTTCATCCTTTGAGATCAGGTCTTCACCCTTGAAAATGGATCTTCATCCTTTGAGATCGGGTCTTCACCCTTGAAAATGGATTGTCATCCTTTGAGATCGGGTCTTCACCCTTGAAAATGGATTTTCATCCTTTTGAGCGTTCTAATTGTTCCATTCTTTTGTTCTTTCTTTTTGCAAAGATTTAGCTATTTTTTAATTGGACCTTATATCCTCTCCTTGCCCCCCTGTGTGGCAAAATATTTGTAAGTGAGTTTAAAAATATTTGGTATATAAACCCAAAAAATTGAAAAGGAGAAACTTTGCCCCCTGTGTAGGCTCAAACTCATGATTTTTCTATGTGGACTCTGATTGATGTTGTTGTTGTCTAGTTCTTCACACAAGCACGTATTTCTTCTATTTGCAAATTACTGGAGTTTTCTCAAGCAATGGGCTTTCTATGCCCCCTGATTCGATATCTTCTTTTGATTCTTTACTTCACAAGGTGTTTGCTATTCATTTTGCCAAAGAATAGACAACACAAGACAAGAAAGTGCGATGTGATATGCTCATGTATGCATGAATAATACTTACAGTGGTTCCATGACTCACAGAATGAGGCGATCAACATAAGTGTTCTCATTGGTTCCCTTTTGACGCTTGTTCAAGTCTTGCATTAGAATGATCGAAAGCTTTGTATTTGTGGCTTTTATCTTCAAGATGTTGAAAACATGAGTGGTGGAGATCCCAAGTTGCAGAGTCAGGGATACATTCCTTTTATATTTCATTATGACCTTGCCAATAATCATTTCCTTTGCCCAATATGTCCTTTGGAGGTTTAATATACTTCCCTTAACTTGAAGGCTTTGTATGACAAAAATATTTTTGATTTGATTTTTTTAATTTTAATTTTGAAATCAAATGTTGGCTTTGCCAAATTAATGTCAATACCCCTCAGGGCTTGATTTTCCAAATTAACATATCTATAACATGACAACCCTAGTTACCGTACTAAACTCGGGAATCATTTCTATTTAAGCAAAATTGTTGCACTTTAGATAGGCACATACACATTACTTGGCCAAAGGTTTCACTTGAGTTTAAATACTGTCTATCTCATATGCGTGCTTATTCAAACTATCTCCACTAATAGACTCTACCTACCAAGAGAGATCAACAGGTCTTTGATAGGCTTGAAATGGGGTCTATAAGGGACATGAGTTTAATGAAGGCCATTTTGAGATAGGAGCTGGTGTGACACAATGGACAAACCCTCACACTATAAATTTCTTGTTTGAATTTTAGGCGGTTTGGAGGCAATCTTGCTAGACTCCAAATTCTTCTTGGAATTAATCTGGATCTTGATCAGGACAGTCTTTGCTCTTACAAAAAGTTTAAGACCCAAATTCATTTCTTTTCTTCTTTTCCCTTTTCTTTCATTTCATTTTTCTTACTCCTCCCTTTCTTTGATCATTTTATCATTTTTGTCCTTCTTCCTTGTAGGACTGCAGAACTTTCAAGAACTGTGTGGTCTTCCTCTTTTCCTCCAATTTTAATTGAATCTTTGGTTGGGTTGGACCTTTATGAACCAAATAGAAGCCTTTTGCTGCTTTAGGTAAAAGATAACTCAGTTGGCTTTATGAACCGCCTTTTTAAGTTTTATCCCTTTTTTTTCTTTTTTCTTCTTCCTTTTTTCTTTTCTATTCTTTTCTTTTTCTATTCTCTCTCTTTTTTTTCTCTTTTTTTTTTTGGTTCTAGCTCAAACATAGTTGTCTTGTTTGTACCAACTTGGACTTCCAATAATGGATGAGTGGAGTAACATAAATCTTCTTTAATAGGGATAAATCATTTATTACTCCAATGTTGATGTTGTCTTGGAGATATTAAGGGAACTTCAACTACCCTTAGGGTCTTGAAAATGTCCATTATCTTTATGGTCTTGAGAACTTCAACTATCTTTATGGTCTTGAGAACTTCAACTATCTTCATAGTCTTGAGAACTTCAATTATCTTCATGATCTTGACTAATCATTGCCTTTTTTGATCTTATTGCCTCTTTATCTTAGTTATCATAAGACTTGCCAAAAGTATCACAACAGCTCAAGGTAGGTTGTTGAGGTTATATGCCAATGAAAAGAAGCTAAAATTTTATGAAGGCTCAAAGGGACAACTAGGGATTAATATTTAATTGGGTGGATACTAGTTGTTGGCTAATCAAACAATGCCTAGATCATTTCTCCCTTAAATAAGCAGAGTTCAATTTCGCCTCGAAAATTTGTCAAAGCATGTTCTGAGATTGACTAGGACCTAGACAAAGATAATTATGCAGGAGCCCTCTCTAAGTAAGCATACACAACTCAATGTTATAGAGTAATTCCCTCATCTAGTAAAGTCATTCGAGTCATGATGCCTAGACACATTAATTTATAAACATCAAGCTGAATTCCTCATTGGTTGAGCACTAAAACGAACAAAGACCAACAAAAATTTATGATGAAAGTAATTTATTCAAACAAATTTAAATTTAAAAAACACAATAGTTCCAAAATATTAAAGAAAGTAAGATTGAAAAGCAATATTCAAGCTAAGGAAAGTTCATTGAGTTATGCTTCTTTTCCTTTTACATCTTCAATATCTCCATCATGAAAGGATGATAAAACAAAATCTTCTTCCAATCCTTTTCCCACCATGAAGGTTGCCGGTGGAGGTACTCTATTGAACCTTGGTAATGGATTGTCTTTGGTGTTTGGCTTATTCGGCTCGGGTAGCTTGCCACTATCAATCAAATCTTGGATCTCATGCCTTAATCGGGTACACCTATCAGTCTCATGTCCTTGAGTCTGATGAAATTGACAAAAAGCCTTAGTATTAAATTTTGGGGGTAATGGACTAGGTAAAGGTCGAGGAGCCAATGGTTGTAACAATCCTTTCTTTTGTAGCTTATCGAAGACCCAAGACAAAGGCTTCCCTAGATCTGAAAACTGTCTTCTATTTGCTTGACCAGTTACATTAACATCAACTTCTTTTTGTGTGCTTTGATTGCCCGACTGGTAGTTCCCTTTCTCATTCTTTTTCATTGAAAAGCGATTCTTCTCCCTTTCCCATTCTTCAATTTGTAGACCAGCTTGGAGAAGATCTTTGAAGTCCCTTACAAGGGTGTGAAACATCCTTTCGCGGAGATTGGGCAGGACACCTCTCACGATCATCCTTATTTGATCATATTCATCGGGCCTTTTCTTGAGCAAAGCAGCCTTGTTTCTCCATCTCTTGACATAATCTACAAAATTCTCATTCGATCTTTGCCTAATGGACTCCACTTCTATCAATGTAACTTCCAACTCAACATTATATCCATATTGTTGGATGAAGGCTTTGTAAAGTAGATCCCAACTCTTTTGTGTTCCATCATCTAAGGTATTGAACCAATTTTGGACAACAGGATCCAATGAGAGCATAAAGTACCTTAGGGTTTGAGCCTTAGTAGCTCGAGCAGACTGCATGGCAGTGATATATTGCTTCACATGGAGATGAGGATTTCCAGTGCCATTGTACCTTGCAAAAGATGGCATCTTGAACTTGTATGGGACTTCTTCATCTAGCTCAAACAATTTGTCGATCTCGGACATCTCTTCAGTTTTCAATTTCTTCTCAAATTTCTTTTCTAAATCAGCTATCATCTTTTCAACATCGGATGTTTCGATCTTTTCAATAGTTGCCTTCTCAACAACCTTTGGCTCCTTTTTATCTTGAAGATCTTGGTAGTATTGAGCCCAATAATCATCATCAATGATCACCTTCTCATCATCACAAGCCACTTCATTAACTTTAGTCTTCCCTTTGTCCTTGGGTTTCTTAGTGCTAGCAGATGCCTCGGCATGATTTTGCAGTCAATTGGTTCTTCATGGTCTCAGCTAGGGCCTCTTTGATTTCTTCCCTCTTGGCATTGAGGGCTTCATCCACCATCCTTTGAATTTGTTCAGGCTCCATTGCTTTAGGTGAGCAAGTGATTGAGTCGTTGCTAGATGCTTCGTCTCCGGTGTAGGTCGGATTATTGTAAGCTTTAGAACTATCGTAATCCAGGGCTGTGAGCCAGAGAGGATCAATGATATGAGATGCAAATGTATGCATGTATGCACCAACAACAAATAAGGATAAATAGGATGTTCCTTCCAACCTTATAACATCCACACATGAGTAGCGAGTCCCTTTTCCTAGGTATATGGTTAACAAAATACCAACATGGGGTACCTTGCTTTCGAATAATTCCCTTGGACATTTCAACCAATAGTTATATTTTCGAAAATCGAAATCAATCCATGATAATTCCCATTAATTAGGTTTTAATCCATTATGTAATATCCCAAAGTATGCCCTAGAAGTTTGGTATAATAATTGTTGTAATTGAATTAAGTGTACATGTGTTTAATTGGAAAGATAAAGGAAATGTAGAGAGAGTGTATATGTTGTATATATAGTGATATATACAACATATACAAGTCAAATGTAAAGTCAAAAGATGATTAAATATTGATTTGAAATTAATTAAGTGAATTAAGTGGAATTAGAGTGAGTGGAAGTGGATGGAGATATTTAGAGTATTTTAATATTAAATGCTTGGAGGAGAGGGTTTTGAGGAGATAGTGGGTGAGAAGTTGACTTTGTTACTTTGCTTTCTTCTTTCTTTCTTTCTTCTTCGTGGGTCACTTTCCTTTTCTTTTCTTTGTTTTGGCCGATCCTCCATAGCAAGAGAGCAAGAGAGAGAGGTTTGATCTTCCATACTCAAGATTTAAGGAAGCTTTCCAGTAATCAAGTTGGAAATCTAAGAGTTTCTTCATCCTTGGTAAGTTTTCCCACTTGATTCTTTGATTTCTTTGAGTTTGTGAGTTGAGATTGTGGTTGATATGTGTTTGTTTGATTGTGGTGTGTTTAAGAGTGTTTGGTTCAATTTGATTTTGGATTTTGGGGTTGGATTGAAGGAAAGAGTAAGTTTGTTGGAAGTGAAAGTAGTGTGGTTGTGTTTTGGGGTTTGTGGTGATGATTATGATTTGTGTTTGATGTATGTGTTGAGTTGATTTGGTATTTTTGCAAGTTTGTTATGGTTTTTGGGTAAGTTTAATTAAGGTTGTTTGAAGTGGAAAATGGTGGAAGGAAGTGAATTGTTGGATGTAGTGTTGTTGTGGCCAGAATCTGCATTTTTGGCCTGACACGCCCATGAGCACGGCCAAGTCTTTAGGCGTGTCGATGGTTCTGTGTTCTTGGATGGGTGACACGAGCAGTGACACGCCCATGTCACTGAGCGTGTCACAGCTTCTGTGTAGTAGTAGTATTGACACGTCCAGTGACACGCCCATGTCACTGAGTGTGTCATAGCTACTGTGTTGGTGAGGGTTTGACACGGACATGAACACGCCCATGTTGTTGGACGTGTCAATGTTTTTGTGAGACAGAATGTATTACACGTTCAGTGACACGCCCGTGGTTCTGAGCATGTCAAAGCTTCTGTGTTGTAAGTTTAGGGCACGGTCTGGGACACTCCCGTGTTGTTGAGCGTGTCATGTGTAGAGTTTGCCCTAGTTGGTTTTTAGTCTTATTATCTCATGTGTATGATTACCTTTGGTTTAGGTTGTGAAGAAGTTGTATTGCCCTAACCTAAGTGTTGAGGATTCTTGAAGGAGGAAGTGTATAGATTGGTGTGAGTTGGTTTTGAGGTAAGTACAAACTACATTGTTGCATACACTCACATGATTTGATATTTAACATATTTGATTATACATATGTTAAGCAATTGATTACAGGGTTAAAACATTTGATGAAATATGAAAGGTATGTTATTGCAATTGGTTGTGTATAATTGAATGATGAATTGATCTAATGTGATTTGAGATATAATGAGATATATGAGCCATGGTTGTTGGCTATGATGATGATGTTTAATGTAATTGATTATGTATGTTATCTTGATGAGATATGAAGCCATGGTTGTTGGCTATAATGATGCAAATGAGAAATGAATTGAGACAGAAATGTATAAAGATATAAATGAAAAGATTTTGTGTCTAATGTGTTATTCAACCTTCAGAGTTCTGGGTTTGGCGGCATGCCTATAAAGTACTGGATAGGTGAAAAGACAGGGTCGTAAGCCGATTCTAGTTGAATAATGTGAAATATGATGTTTTTGGGGTGAAAAGACCGGGTCGTAAGCCTAAAAAACGGTAACAGTCTAGCCGGGTTGAGGATCTCCTCGAGTTTAGCCGGGTTGAGGTCCAAGAGACTGGGTCTATTACCCTATCCATGGATAGAGATATATATGTGTATCGCCTACGGGTTTGATGATTATGATTATGGACCAAAGTAGTAACTCTGAACTTTGAATAACATATTAGTGTCTTTTGGGCCCATACTTGTCTTTGTGTCAATGTAAATCATAAGTGATGAAATAATTGAATAAAATGATGAAATGTAGTCATGAGTAATCTAAAGATATCATTTGTGAATATTGTCTTAATTGTTGAAATGTGTGACATTGGCATTGCATTTTAATGCATTATTACTATGGTTTGTACCACTAAGCCGTTGGCTTAGCGCGATTGTGGTTCATCGCGCAGGTGACAGAGAAGAACCAGAGAATTCCTCTAAGCCGAGTAGAGTCTAGATTTTGAGGTGTTGATAGTGGAGCTTAAAGATCAAAGACATACTGCCAACCATGTATATATCTTATGTTTTGTAAAACTTAAGTCTTGAAGTATATGTATTTGTAAACATTTATTATATTTTCCGATGCGTTTTAAATAAACACTTTATCTTTTGTGTTTTATAATTTCTTTTAAATGTTTTAAATTTGTTCATATTATCGTAAAGAAGTGAGTCATTTGGTTAGTAAACCGTGGCATTCCTATATGCAGTATACGTATATTACGATCGTATTAGCATGCTGTGTATGTATACGGGGTATAGGGGTGTTACACATTCAACCAACTAAAGTAGCTTTTATGCTATATTGGATTAAAACGAAATTAAGAGGCTTATTATAAATAGATTTCTCACTTGAAAAAGTAACTAATGATTCATGCCAAAAACAAGCCCATGGTTAATTTATTCTTAGTGTAAACTAGGCCCACAATTGATTTTTGGTATTTCATAATTGACCTAAATATTTTTGCAAGCTCTTTGTAAAAAATGGTTGGGTGAAAATAGTTTTGTTTCTAAGCCCATTGTAAAAGATTTTAGAAAAACAGATTTTGGGCTTAGTATTTGGGCCATGAGCCAAAGGATTTATTTTTAGAAAAGTCTTATGTCCAAAGACCATCTTAAAAAGTTTTGAAAATAGCTTTGGTCTTTTGGACTTTAAAGAAAAACTTATTTTGAGCTTACAATATACTTAGATCATATTAGAAAAAGAACAAACCAAATAAGACATGATTTAGACTAAGATAAACTAACCATAGCCAAACAACATGCATTTGGGGTAAAACCCTAAGGAAAGTAACTAGGCCAATTACATGAGCTTTAGTCTTTGGGTAGAAAGGCTTAGGTTCCCATAGCAAGTATATACCAAATGGTACGAGGCTATGAGTGGTTATGCCATGCTCGATCTCCACACCTTGAGTGAAAGTATGGTATCCCTCACATAACACAACACGGGTAACACGGGCATCCTAACTCATGCACACAATGCAATCTAATATGATGCAATGAATAATATGATTATATGAAAGAATATAATAATAAAAAGACCAATGGAATCAACTTCTCTTATCCCTAGTGGAGTCGCCACTGTGAGCGGGGATTTTCTCCCCCACTCCCGGCGGAATGGTTCTTGCGACTTTGGCACTGTTTAGGCTCGGGGCCTTAGAGAACACGGACCTAAGTCTAAAGAAAATGGAGTCGCCACCCGGACGGGCCGGGAAAAAGAAAGGGGTGGATGACTCGATTCCTAAGGAATCCTCAACCCCTTAATGGGTTCAGAAAGTTGGGTACGTGTGGGGAAGGTGAGAAATGGCCCAACACCCCCACAACGCCCCCTTCATTGGAACCGGCCTCCTTTACAGGTCTTAATATTATAAAATTCTTAAGTATAATAACATTATCCATATTACACACAATAAAAAGAAAGCATCATTATATTAAAATCAAAGCAATGTCCAAACAAAACAAAACAAATAAATGGACGCCCATCAAAGGATGGAAACATGTCCTTACATCACATGCCTAGATAGGACACCCACTAAAAGGTAGAAACATGCCCTTTACATAAGTTCTAAAATAGAAAAGAAAATTAAATTACATGATGTTTAAATAATGAGGTATCCAACAAGTGGAAACATACCTCTTACAACTTTTGGAAATCTAAATTGATTGATAAAAGTAAATAATCATCCATAATAAATAAATCATTCATTAAAAGTATTTAAATATCAATAAAATAAACATCCATCCATGATAAATTAAATAAATCATGTATTGAAATTAAATAAATTAAAGTATAAGAAATAGATCAAAGTATAACTAAATATGGAATTGAATAAAAGCAAATAAAAGTCTAATTTATGCCTACTGTAACTTTTATGGAATTAAAATAGATTAAGGTTTTAGGTTTTAAAAGGTGGGTAAGACTCTTTGATTAACAAAATTAAGGTTTGAATGGTGAAATTATGAAATTAGGGTTTTGGACACTTTGAAATACTTTTTAATTCATGATTTTTAAATAGTGAATTAAGCTACTGTGACTTTTTTGAGTTTTTATGTTTTTTAATATTTTAAAAGGTTTAGAGTTCATAAAAATTAGGGTTTAAGGTTTTAAAAGGATTAGGGTTTATTATTTTAGGTTTAAAAGTTGAATTTTGAATTTTAGACTTTGAAATTGGGTTCTCGGCTAATGTATAATTTTTAGGGTTTTAAAAAAGCAATTTGATATTTTATGAGATTTTATGAATTTAAACACATGGATTGAAGTTTTTATAAGTGGAAAAGATGTTTTTTAAGGTTTTTTGAGTGAAAAAGAGCCTACTTTAAAATCTTAAATAAAACAGAATTTTATTTTGGTTTTGTTGAAAAAGTATGTTCAATTTGAGTTTAAAGATTTTTTAAGAAGGAAAAATAACAATTTTAAGCCTTTTTAGAAAAGAAAGTCACGTTTTAGTATTTTACTCTTGGAAAAATTAAATTACAGCTTTTAGATCTTTGATTTGAAAAACCCTAATTTCATAGGTTTGCTATTGTGAAAACATAAATCAAAAAGAATTTAACATACCTTCTTTTGTTGATTCTCCAAAAAATAACTCTTCTTGGATGAACTAGCTCAAAAAATAAGCCTTGGTTGCCTTTGAATTCCCCTCTTACGTGATGCTGCTGTCCAGAAAAGCTTTTAAATTGAATTTCCTCTTTTCCTTGCTCGATTTGGTTTGAAATCCGAAAGTCACTATGTAAATTTTTTCCTCCTTTTGATTTGGTTTAGTTGGTCCTTATTTATAGTGGTTTTTAGGTTTTTTATTCCTAATTAATTAAGGTAAGTAATATTAATAAAAAAAAGAAATTAAAACCTAATTGGATTAGGATTCAAAAAATTGCGTTGAAAAATTTTACGCCGGCGAAAACTGTGCTTCCGGGCCCGTTGGCCTGCCAGCCGGGCCCGTGGGCGCCCCAGCCAGCAGGAAATTCCTGTGGGCGAAATAACTCGCCCGCAGGCCCGTAGGCCTGCTGGTGAGCTGACGGGCCCGCGCGACCACTTTTTGCTGCCGATTTTTTTTCCGACTCCGATTTTTTTTTTAATTTTTATTTGTTTATTTTCATTTTTATTTAATAATAATTAGATACTAGGGTAAAAATTATTTAATTAAAATTATTTTGGACCAATTAAACAACAAAAATCATTTTGGACTAAATAAAGTATATTGGATCAGATTGGGTCAAAAATTAAGGGTCTACAGTGTATAAGCTGAGTAGAGGTGCCACACTAACCTAATGTTGCTACCAATTTTACTTAGTCAAATTTTAGTTCCGGTTTTTACAGAAATTTTGCCAGAGGTTCGCCTAGAAATTGGGTCCCAAGTGTTGAAAAAACTGGTTTTTCTGATTTTTGAAAATATTTTTCCACAAACCAATGCGAACACAATCAGTATCAATACACTCCCAATGAATCCCCCTTATAACCTCAACTACAAACCTGTAAGAAGGATTTACACTTCTAGTACAAAATAAAGTAGAGATTTATTATTTTTACATACTACTAACGTACAGTATAACATAGTAAATCTCAAACTTATATATACATATACATGCCACAACTAGCTAACTCATAATGGAAACTAGCAGATCTACCCTGAGATGCTGTGGGTCTGGTCATCGCTTCCCAAGAATTAGCTACTGCTCCGAACCTACGAGTCAAGGAAAACTTAACTCGTTGAGCAATGTCGCTCAATGGGTACTTTACCAAAGAAAATAAAAGTAAAACATAAAAGCATTTGAAATAAAAGGAAATAATTAAATCAAAATCAGCCAACATTAAACCAATGGAAGTTATTGTACATTCAGCGTAAATATGCTTTCAACAAATGTAAAAATTATACTTCAAACTCATTTTGCATTACGTAGTTTTTTAAAAAAAACAGGACTTTGGCTCTACTGGTATATAGGGAACCACAGCGATAAGGCAGTGGCCCTCACCACTGTAACATAGGTGGCCCTCAACACCATTGTCATATCACAGGAATGGCCCTCACCATCCTAGTTATAACCAATGGCCCTCACCACTGGCTTCAATGGCACCCACCATTGAGTTCAGATCATAACAATTCAATCACAATATCAAGCAGTACTGCATAAGTTAGTATAGTGCACCATACCCTTATCTGCCACCCCCAACTACACAGTAGAGCATACAGGTTAAAATGATTCAATTTAAGTCTCAAACTTCATTTTAGAATGACTCGAGAAATTATTTTAATTCCCGTCGCGCTTTGCCATTTACGCCGCGCACCACATTCTTTAGTCAAACCATTACCCTTTTTCACATATGTAACATCCACAATAAACATATCAAACATTTCAAAGCATTCCTCAAAAGATAACAAATTGACCAAATGAATAGTGTTGCAGCGCGAAAAATTGGCAATGCAAAAAGCAAGCGCCAAATGAATAGTAAAATCTGGGTTTTCGTCAAAATTGCAGTCCACTTCAGTCATGTATTTGACCAGGTAAATAATCTTATTTTTGGCTGAAATTTGACAGGAAACTTATTTCATATGTTGATTAATTGCCTGTAAAATTTCGTCAAAAACTTCCATCGTTTGCTGCCTCAACTGGCTGCCCAAAGTTAGGTCCAGAATTGGATCCCAAAGGGCATCAATTCGGCCCACACTTGCATTTGGTGCAAAATTTGTTTATTTTTCTGTTTTAAACCCCTTTCAAAGCTTCCCTAATAATGTAATGAAGACTTAGACACTTCCCCTATAAAATAACTTGATTGTTTAAATCAATTTGGACTAAATGGAGTTCAAAAACACTTTTACAAAAATCATTGGAAACATTAGATTTCATTTGAATTTAAACAACCCAATCACCACATGGAATAAAAATACCACTCAACAATTGAATTCAAACTCAAACAACACATTTATGCATCCATAGCAAAAGTTCCATAGATAAATTTTTGTAAGAAAATGAAAGGAAAATTAATTCTTCCAAGGTAAAGTACCAAACCTTATTCTTTTAATTCCCCTTTGCTTTTCCTTCTTCTCCTTCCTTAATCTTTGTTTTTCCTTCAAGAAATTCAAGAACACAATCCTTAACATAAACCTTAGAAATTTAGAACATGCACTACCCTTCCATTTCTTTTCAAACTAAATCCTAATCTAACCTTATTAAACCTTAGAAAACTTGATTCTTCCATTTAATTAATCAATATCATCACTACTTAAAATTTTCCCAAATCCACCATAAGAACCATAATTTCCATCTTCCAATAGATATATAAATACTTAAAATTGATACTACAATTGAATTCTACATGCTTTAAAATCTTAAAACTTACCTTGAACTTGAATCAAACTTGACAAAAATTAGAAATTCTTTGGTGTTCTTCCTATGGAGGCCGACGGTTTGCAGTGGGTGAGAGAGAGTTTTTGTTCTTCTTGCTATGATATATATATAGTGGAAATGATGTCCACTTTTGGGTTGGATGAATGCTTTAGGGCCATTTGTCCATATCTTTTTCTTTTCTTCTTTTAATAATACTAAATGGCTAATTATGATTGGCCATCAAAAGATTTTTATATTTTTCTTTCCAAATAAGTCCTCCAACTTGTCCCTCTTCCCATTTGATACTCCAATTTGTTCCAGGTCACCCATATGGTGCCTACATGGAACCGGGCCCACTTTACGCTCCGGCGATTAATCGGTCATAACTTTTAAATCGTACAGTTTCACGAGGCAAACTACATATGGTTTTGATCCTCTCGATCTCTACTTTCTATTTTTAAAGTCTATTTTAGGTTTCTAAGTCATTTTGAAAAATTACCAATAAGCCCTCGACTTTTTACAAAATTCCCTTTAGGTCCTTTCTTTGCTCGGGTTTTGCCTGGGCTCCGTTTCTACTGATGATCATTTCATATTCAACCCCTCGATGTCCTCTATGCACTCGTGTGTTTATTTCCTACTTTGGATTCATGTATAAATTTTAATTAATAATGACCAAAATGCCCCTAGTCTACATGTCTTCGTTTCTCTCTAACGGGGCGTTTCCTAGAAAAACCGTTACGCGTCGTTGCGACCCGATTTTTCTCTACTCTCCATTTTTGGAGTCTATATTGTGCACTATTAAGAACCTCCAGTACAACTTTTGAAAATTACAGTCACCTCCCCAAAACTTTGCATTTTTTTCAATTAGGTCCCATTGGTCCTATAGCCTTATCTGGGGCCGTTGTCAGGAATTGACTTCTCCTTTCCCCTTCAATCACTATGCACGTGACTGCTATGCATAAATGCGGTGGGCGGATGTGACAGTTCGTCCCTCGTTAATGTAGGCTTCGTCCCGAAGCCCATCAGGTGGAAATAAATATGGGTACTGCTTCCTCATAGTTTCTTCGCGTTCCTATGTAGCTTCTTCTACTTTGTGATTCCTCCAAAGCACTTTGACCAATGGGATCTTCTTATTCTGTAACTCTTTGATTTCCAGTTCTAAGATTCTTACCGGCTATTCCTCGTATGTCAGGTCGGGCTGAATCTCGATGTCTTGAGCTTGTATGACGTGGGTTGGATCTGAACGATACCTCCTTAGCATTAAAATGTGGAAAACATCATGTATTTTACTTTATTCGGGTGGTAACGCCAACTGGTAAGCTACCGGACCTACCCGTTTGATGATCTCATAAGGTCCGATGAATCTAGGGCTTAGCTTGCCTTTCTGTTTAAATCGTAACACCGTCTTCCAAGGAGAGACTTTGAGGAATACTCTGTCGCCGACCTCGAACTGTATGTCTTTCCTCTTTAGGTCCACGTATGATTTTTGCCTGTCTGCCGCTACTTTTAATCGGTCTCGAATGATCTCTACCTTTTCCTCATTTTCCTTAACTATGTATGGCCCCAACATCTTTTCCTCGCTCAATTCCATCTAGCAAACTGGAGTTCTGCATTTCCGACCGTATAGTGCTTCGTAAGGAGCCATTTGTATGCTGGATTGATAGCTGTTGTTGTACACGAATTCCATTAAGCTCATGTGTTTGTCCCAGTTTCCTTTAAATTCTAAAACGCATGCCCTCAGCATATCTTCCAAAACTTGAATCACTCTTTCCGACTATCTGTCTATCTAGGGATGGAATGTTGTACTGTGGTACGTTCGAGTCCCAAGGGCTATTTGGAATTTCTGCCAAAAATTTGACATAAAGCGTGGATCTCGATCTGATATGATGGAAGTTGGAACTCTATGGAGATGTACGATCTCTTTGATGTACAAGTCTGCCAACTTGTCTAGCGAGTAATCCACACGTAATGGTAAGAAATGAGCGGACTTAGTAACTCGATCCACGATTACCCAGATCGCGTCATGTTTGTCCTTAGTCATAGGCAATCCTATGACAAAATCCATAGTAATACGGTCCCATTTCCAGGTTGGAATCATGATAGGTTGTATTAGTCCTGAGGGTAGTTGATGTTCCGCTTTCACTTGCTGACAGGTTAGACACTTTGTCACGTGATCCACGATGTCTCTTTTCATTCCTGGCCACCAGTAATACTCCTTCAAGTCCCGGTGCATTTTTATTGCTCCCGGATGCATTGTGTAAGGACTGTTATGAGCTTCTTGTAAAATCTATTTCTTCAGTTCCTCGGACTTAGGTACCACCATTCTCTTCTTGTAGTATAGGATACCATCTGGACAAATTTGATAATCTCCTGATGAATTCTCCTGCGCCTGTTGACTCCACTTCTTCACTTGTTCATCTTCCTTCTGAGCCTCACGTATTTGTTGATGTAAGGTAGGTCGCACGTGCATTTCTGTAAAGATAGCTCCATCTTTTGTGGGTTTTAAATCTACTCTAATAGCACGTAGCGCTTGCATTGACTTCCTACTAAGAGCATCTGCTACGACATTCACTTTGCCCGGGTGATAGTTAACCGTATAGTCGTAGTTGGCTAACAATTGCATCCATTTTCGCTATCGCAGGTTTAAATCTTTCTGCGTGGGCAGGTACTTCAGACTTTGATGATCCGTATAAATGTAACACTTTTTGTAATATCCCAAAATGTGCCCTAGAAGTTTTAATACAATTGTTGTTTTATTTGGATCAAGTGTATTTGTGTTTAATTGGAAAAGAGAAAATAAATGAAGAGAGTGTATATGTTGTGTATATGAAAATATATACAACATATACACAAGTCAATGAGAAAGTCAAAGGAATAGATTAATTATTGATTAATTATGTTTAAAGGATAAATTAATTATTTGTAAGTGGGATTAGAGTTAGTGGAGTGGAAGAAGATATTTGTATTATTTTATATTATTTTACTTGGAGAAGAGGGTTTTGAGGAGATGATTTGACTTTATTCCCTTGCCGTGGACCATTTTCTTTCCTTCTCTTCTCTTTGCTTTTCTGTGTTGTCCGGCCATCAAGAAGAAAGAGAGCAAGATAGAGATTTGTTCTTTCAAGTTCAAGATTGAAGAGAGTTTTCAAGAGATCAAATTGGAGGTTTAAGTGTTCTCCATCTTTGGTAAGTTCTCTCTTGATTTCTTGTGTTGTTTTTGAAGTTATGTAGGTTTGTGAGTTGAAGTTGTGTTTGAGAATGTGTTTGGTTTGATTGTGTTGGGTTTAAGAGTATTTGGTTAATTTGATTTTGGATTTTGGGGTTGGATTGAAGAAAAGAGTAAGTTGGTTGGTATAGATTGAGTTGTGGTTATGTTTAGAGTTTTTGATGATGTTTGTGATTTGTGTTTGATGTGTGTTTTGGCTTGTTTTGGTGTTGTTACAAGTTTGAGATGGTTTTTGGGTATGTTTTGTTAAGTTTGTTTGAAGAGGATGTTGGTGAAAAGAAGTGTTTTGTTGGGTGTTTTGTGGTTTTGGCCGGAATCTGAGTTTTTGGCCTGACACGCCCGGGAGCACGTCCAGAGTTTTAGGCGTGTCAATTGTGTTGGAGGCAGTAGGTTTGACACGACCAGTAACACGCCCATGTTATTAAGTGTGTCATAGCTACTGTGAGATTGGAGAGTTTACACGACCATGAGCATGCTCACGTTGTTGGACGTGTTGATATTTTTAAGAGAGGCAGAATGTATTACACGCCCAGTGACAAGCCCGTGGTTTCTGAGCATGTAAAAGCTTCTGTGTTGTGGAGTTAGGACACGGTCAGAGACACGCCCGTGTGGTTGAGCGTGTCATGTTTAGAGTTTGCCCTAGTTAACTCTTAACTTGATTATCTCATGTGTATCCTTAAGTAAGTGTATGTTATATTTGTTGGATTAGGTCTTGAAGAAGGTGATTTGTCATTGATTTAAGAAGTAAAGAATCTTGGGAAAGGGAGTGTTTAGAGTTGTGTGAATTGTTATTGAGGCAAGTACAAATATTGTATTATTACATTGCTAATTCATATGAATATTATACTTTGTTATGTATTATCAATGACGTTACATGAATAATGTGAAAGATATGATGATGCAAATGATTATGTATTTTAATGTGGATTGAGATGTGATGGAATGTAAAGCCATTGTGATTGGCTATAATGACTTTAATGAGGCATGTTTGCCTAATTGATAATGAGAATTGAAAGTGGAATTGATGATGAGATAATAAATGAATTGTGTGTCTAATGTGTTATTCTATTTCCAGAGTTTTGTTGTTGGTGGCATGCCTTCTATTAGTAACAATCTCTTGAAGTTAGGTTGGGCTTGATCCTTGAAGCCAAGTTGGGTAGAAGTTTAACATGTTTTACTCCCCTTGAAGCTTGGTTGGGTCTAGTCCTTGAAGCCTAATTGGGATGTTACAACCCTTGAAGCTAGGTTGGGTTGGTTCTTGAAGCCAAGTTGGGTTGATACTTAGCATGCTTTGTTCCCCTTGAAGCTTGCTTGAACCTAATCCTTGAAGCCTAGTTGGGATAATGATAATGATAAATGTGATAACAAAACCAAAGCATTAGCTCTGAAAATGGAATGGCATATTAGTGTATTTTGGGACCATGCTTGTCTTTGTTTAAATATGATTCATTGATGGTAAAATAATTGAATAATGAGATTTATGAAGGTCTTTGGAAATGTAATATGTTGATATGTGTATGATTTATGAAATACAAAGGTGTGATATTATCTTTCCATCTATAAAGTTGTATTGATTATTAAAATGTATGACATTGCATTGCATTAAAGCATAATGCTAGCATACTTTGTACTACTAAGCCGTTGGCTTAGCGCGATAGTGTTAATCGCGCAGGTGACAGAGTTGAACCCGAGAGTTCCGTGAGACCGAGTGAGAATAGACATTGAAGAATTTATTTTTGGACTTAAAGATCAGAGAAGAGCTGCCAATCATGTATAACTCCTTTATATTTTGCAAAGTATTGTTTATAAAGTAAATATTTTGTAATTCCACTGCGTATTAAGTAAACATATATATATCTATTTTGTTTTATATTATAAGTTAATTACTTATTTTCTATAATGTATAATGAGAAAGACTATGGTATCAAGTTAAAATGATTTGATGGTTAAGGAAAAACCGTAGCATCCCTATGTTCAGTGCACGAATATTACATTGTGGTGTTTGTAGTGTGCGTGTACCGAATGTAGGGGTGTTACAATAATTTTGGTATCAGAGCCTAGGTTTGAGATTCTCAACCTAGGTAAAATTGTAAGAAAAATAATATTTTGACTTTAAAAGTTAGCTTTTGAATAATATACATGTTTGGTATTGGCAGTCTCTGATCTTTAATAAGATGTATTCTGCTGTGTTTGCAGATATAGGTTGTGATGGATTCTCATTTACGTCAGTTAGTAGAGGCTAGTACTGAGAGTGTAGCTCCGGATGAGGTTAGAGAGGGAGCTAGAGTGGATAGTGCTGGTAAGGTACCTGCTTCTGTGTTGGGGAGATCAGCTGGTGAGGAGGTTCCGCCAGTTTGGCTTAGACATATGGTAGAATTGATGAGGCAAGCACCATTGCAACCACCGCCGCCACCCCCACAGCCTTTGGTATCAGTGAGATAGTATGATAAATTAAGGAAGTACGGAGCAGAAGATTTTCTAGGTACTATTGACCCAGCTGTAGCTGAGCAGTGGCTAGATAAAGTACAGAGAATATTTATTCAGTTGCAAGCCACTCCAGAAGAAAAATTTGATTATGCAAGATCTTTGTTGCAGAAGGACACATATGACTGGTGGAAGACAGTACCCCATGCTATGGATGATCCACCTACATTGTCCTATGCTGATTTTCTAAGAGAGTTTGAATTAAAGTATACTCCGAGGGAGTACAAAGATGTGAAGAAAATGGAGTTTCTAAGCTTGAAGCAAGATCACCGGACTATGACAGAAAATGAGCTAGAGTTTATCCGGTTGAGCCAGTATGCTGGGGGTATTATATCTGATGAGATAGATAGATGCAGGAGATTTGAGGAGGGATTGAGGCCCTCTATCATGTGTCTTGTGGCTGGATCTAGATATCATGATTTTTCCCAGCTTGTTGCAGCAGCTAGGAGTGTGGAGAGAGCTCAGGGTATTGCAGCAGCTGCTACAGAGGAAGAGACCAGGGTTAGGAGACCCCAGTTTGAGGCAGGGTCTTCATCTGTGAAGAGAGGTAAAGGAAGTTTTGTTCTTAGGGTTAGTAGGAGTCAGAGGCCAGCTGGAAGGTTAGTACAGTTTCATAGACAGAGATCAAGACCTACAGTTTCAGTGGCGAGTGCTCCGACCCCAGTGATTCAGAGATCCACTTTACCCATATGTATTCATTGTGGTAGGCCACATGGTGGTACTTGTTGGAAGACTGGTGTAGCAGGGGTATGTTTCAGATGTGGATCGCCTGATCATTTTGTTAGAGATTGTCCTGAGAGGCAGGAGCAGATGTTAATAGATTCTGCAACTTCTCGACTTAGTGTGAGGGAAGGTCGAGGAGGCAGAAATGTCAGTAGAGGAGGTAGATCTGGGTTCAGTTCTAGAGGAGGTTCTTCTTCCAAGGAGAGTAGACCAGAGGAGGCTGGATCTTCTCAGAGGATTTATGTGATGCAGAGGCAGCCAGATGCTTCAGCAGTCATAGCGGGTACTTTCTCTTTATTTGGTATTTCAGTACTTGCTTTGATTTATCCTGGATCCACACATTCATATATTAGTGCATCTGTTTTGCCTGTGTCTGAACTGCATGCTGAATCCCTAGGATTTGATGTATTGGTGACAAATCCTTTAGGGCATAGTGTGGTTGTTAGCAAGGTGCACAGAGATAGTGCGGTAGTGGTGAAAGGTGAGGAGTTTTGTGGAGATTTGATTGAAATGCCTTTTAAGGAATATGATTTGATCCTAGGCATGGACTGGTTATCTAGACATGGAGCTATGGTAGACTGTCAAAAGAAAGTTGTTACCTTGAAAACGGATGATGGTAGAGATGTGATGGTATCTAGTGAGCAAGGACAGTTAGCATCCTTGTTTGTTTCAGCTGTTGCAGCTAGGAGGTTGATTAGAAAAGGGTGTGATACATATCTTGCTCATGTTGTGGATACTAGAGTAAGGGGTTCTCCAATTGATAGTATACCCACAGTTGCAGAGTTTCCAGATGTGTTTCCAGAAGAGTTGCCAGGGTTACCTCCTGAGAGAGAGGTGGAGTTTGGTATTAAATTATTGCCTTGTACCACTCCTATCTCTATTACTCCTTATATAATGGCACCTGTTGAATTGAGAGAGTTGAAGGTGCAGTTGCAGGAGTTGTTAGATAAAGGGTTTGTTCGCCCTAGTGTTTCACCGTGGTGAGCTCCTGTTTTGTTTGTGAAGAAGAAGGATGGTACTATGAGATTGTGTATCGATTATAGGCAATTGAACAAGGTGACTATTAAAAATAAATATCCGTTACCTAGAATTGATGGTCTTTTTGATCAATTGAAGGGTGCAGCAGTGTTTTCTAAGATTTATTTGAGATCAGGGTACCATCAGTTGAGGGTCAGAGCTGAAGATGTTCCTAAAATAGCTTTTCGTACAAGGTATGGGCATTATGAGTTTCTAGTTATGCCTTTTGGTTTGACGAATGCATCTACAGTTTTTATGGACTTGATGAATAGGGTGTTTAGGCCCTATCTGGATCAGTTTGTGGTGGTCTTCATCGATGATATTTTGGTGTATTCGCGCAATGAGGAGGAGCATGACAAGCATCTGCGGATTGTGTTGCAGATCTTGAGAGAGAAACAGTTATTTGCTAAACTGTCGAAGTGTGAGTTTTGGCTTGACCAAGTGACTTTTCTCGGTCATATAGTTTCAGCAGAGGGTATTAGAGTTGATCCGAGTATAGTTGAAGCTATTTTGAATTGGATTCCACTAAAGTCTGTGACTGAAGTTAGAAGTTTTCTGGGTTTGGCAGGCTATTACCGACGGTTTGTGAAAGGATTTTCTTTGATAGCTACTCCACTTACCAGATTATTTTGAAAGGGAGTTAGATTTGTGTGGACGGATCAGTGTCAAGCTAGCTTCGAGCAGTTGAAAGATATGTTGACTCAAGTGCCTGTTCTTACTTTACCTGTGGATAATAAACCATATGTGATTTACAGTGATGCTTCACATAACAGTTTGGGTTGTGTTTTGATGCAAGAGGGTAAAGTTATAGATTATGCTTCTCGGTAGTTGAAGCCACACGAACTTAACTATCCGACTCATGATTTAGAATTGGCAGCTATAGTGTTTGCTTTGAAGATTTGGCGACATTACTTATATGGGGAGAAATGTTTTATCTATACAGATCATAAAAGTTTGAAATATTTGGGTGTTCAGAAGGAGCTGAATCTTTGACAAAGACGATGGTTGGAGTTAATCAAAGACTACGACTGCCTGATTGACTATCATCCTGGTAAGGCAAATGTTGTTGCTGATGCCTTAAGTCGGAAGTCTTTAGCAGTTTTGACTGTTTATTTGCTCTCGTTGCTTGTTGAGTTGAGAGCGTTGCATGCTAGTATTGTATCTTGTGATGATGGTGCATTGATGGCACAGTTGCAATTGAAACTGGTATTGTTGGATCAGATTAAAGAAGCTCAATTGGCTGATGAGAAGATTCAAAAGATTGTTTCAGATTGCCAGAATGGAAAGAGTCGAGATTTTATTGTGAGAAGTGATGGGAGTCTTTGGTTTAAGAACAGATTGTGTGTACCTGATGATGTTAATTTAAGAAGGATTATTTTAGAAGAAGCACATCAGTCAGTATTTGCTATGCATCCGGGCAATACAAAGATGTATCATGATTTGAAACAGTATTACTGGTGGTCTGGGTTGAAGAGAGACATTGCAGATTTTGTATCCAAATGTCTCACATGTCAGAGGGTAAAAGCTGAGCATCAAGTTCCAACAGGGTTACTTCAACCTTTATCAGTGCCTGAATGGAAATGGGAAAGAGTGACAATGGATTTTGTGTCTGGTCTACCATTGACACAAAGGAAGTATGATGCTATTTGGGTGATTGTTGACAGGTTGACTAAGACAGCTCATTTTCTTCTGGTTCGGATGGATTATTCTCTGGAGGGGTTAGCTGAGCTGTATATCCATGAAATTGTAAAGTTGCATGGTGTCCCAATTTCTATAGTGTCTGATCGAGATCCCCGGTTTACTTCAAGGTTTTGGAAGAGTTTACATGGTGCTTTGGGTTCTCGACTGCACTTTAGCACTGCTTTTCATCCGAAGACAGATGGGCAGTCAGAAAGAGTGATACAGATTATCGAGGACATGTTGAGAAGCTGTGTCATTGATTTCTCTGGAAGTTGGGATAGATTCTTGCCACTTGTGGAATTTGCATACAATAACAGTCATCAATCCAGCATTGGTATGGCACCATTCGAAGCGTTGTATGGTAGACAGTGTAGGACACCTCTATGTTGGAGTGAACTTGGTGAAGGTAAGTTAATTGGTCCTAATTTGGTTAAAGAAACTGAAGAAAAAGTAAAAATGATTCGAGATAGGTTGAAAACAGCTTCAGACCGACAGAAGTCTTATTCAGATTTGAAGAGGAGAGACATAGAGTTTAATGTGGGAGATAAAGTATTTTTGAAAGTGTCTCCTTGGAAAAATATATTGAGGTTTGGTCGAAAAGGGAAGCTGAGTCCTCGTTTCATTGGACCTTATGAAGTATTGGAAAGAGTTGGGCCAGTTGCTTATAGGCTTGCTTTGCCACCTGAATTAGATAGGATCCATAATGTTTTCCATGTATCTATGTTGAGGAGGTACAGGTCGGATCCATCTCATGTATTGCCAATTGAATCTATCGAAGTGAGTCCAGATCTGACATTTGAAGAAGAACCAATTGTCGTTTTGGCACGTGAAGTGAAAGAATTGAGAAATAAGAAAGTGCCACTTGTGAAGATTTTGTGGAAGAATCATGGAAAAGAAGAAGCAACTTGGGAGAGTGAGCAAGCAATGCGAGATCAATATCCTCAGTTGTTTCAGACTTGATGACAGGTAATTTCGAGGATGAAATTTCTTTTTAGAGAGAGAGAATTGTAATATCCCAAAATGTGCCCTAGAAGTTTTAATACAATTGTTGTTTTATTTGGATCAAGTGTATTTGTGTTTAATTGGAAAAGAGAAAATAAATGAAGAGAGTGTATATGTTGTGTATATGAAAATATATACAACATATACACAAGTCAATGAGAAAGTCAAAGGAATAGATTAATTATTGATTAATTATGTGTAAAGGATTAATTAATTATTTGTACGTGGGATTAGAGTTAGTGGAGTGGAAGAAGATATTTGTATTATTTTATATTATTTTGCTTGGAGAAGAGGGTTTTGAGGAGATGATTTGACTTTTGCTTTCTATCTTTTCTTCTTTCTTTCTTTCCTTGCCGTGGACCATTTTCTTTCCTTCTCTTCTCTTTGCTTTTCTGTGTTGTCCGTCCATCAAGAAGAAAGAGAGCAAGATAGAGATTTGTTCTTTCAAGTTCAAGATTGAAGAGAGTTTTCAAGAGATCAAATTGGAGGTTTAAGAGTTCTCCATCTTTGGTAAGTTCTCTCTTGATTTCTTGTGTTGTTTTTGAAGTTATGTGGGTTTGTGAGTTGAAGTTCTGTTTGAGAATGTGTTTGGTTTGATTGTGTTGGGTTTAAGAGTATTTGGTTAATTTGATTTTGGATTTTAGGGTTGGATTGAAGAAAAGAGTAAGTTGGTTGGTATAGATTGAGTTGTGGTTATGTTTAGAGTTTTTGATGATGTTTGTGATTTGTGTTTGATGTGTGTTTTGGCTTGTTTTGATGTTGTTGCAAGTTTGAGATGATTTTTGGGTATGTTTTGTTAAGTTTGTTTGAAGAGGATGTTGGTGAAAAGAAGTGTTTTTGTTGGGTGTTTTGTGGTTTTGGCCGGAATCTGAGTTTTTGGCCTGACACGCCCGGGAGCACGTCCAGAGTTTTAGGTGTGTCAATTGTGTTGGAGGCAGTAGGTTTGACACGACCAGTAACACGCCCGTGTTATTGAGCGTGTCATAGCTGCTATGAGATTGGAGAGTTTACACGACCATGAGCACGCTCACGTTGTTGGACATGTTGATATTTTTAAGAGAGGCAGAATTTATTACACGCCTAGTGACACGCCCGTGGTTCTGAGCGTGTAAAAGCTTCTGTGTTGTGGAGTTAGGGCACGGTCAGAGACACGCCCGTGTGGTTGAGCGTGTCATGTTTAGAGTTTGCCCTAGTTAACTCTTAACTTGATTATCTCATGTGTATCCTTAAGTAAGTGTATGTTATATTTGTTGGATTAGGTCTTGAAGAAGGTGATTTGTCATTGATTTAAGAAGTAAAGAATCATGGGAAAGGGAGTGTTTAGAGTTGTGTGAATTGTTATTGAGGTAAGTACAAATATTGCATTATTACATTACTAATTCATATGAATATTACACTTTGTTATGTATTATCAATGACGTTACATGAATAATGTGAAAGATATGATGATGCAAATGATTATGTATTTGTAATGTGGATTGAGATGTGATGGAATGTAAAGCCATTGTGATTGGCTATAATGACTTTAATGAGGCATGTTTGCCTAATTGATAATGAGAATTGAAAGTGGAATTGATGATGAGATAATAAATGAATTGTGTGTCTAATGTGTTATTCTATTTCCAGAGTTTTGTTGTTGGCGGCATGCCTTCTATTAGTAACAATCTCTTGAAGTTAGGTTGGGCTTGATCCTTGAAGCCAAGTTGGGTAGAAGTTTAACATGTTTTACTCCCCTTGAAGCTTGGTTTGGTCTAGTCCTTGAAGCCTAATTGGGATGTTACAACCCTTGAAGCTAGGTTGGGTTGGTTCTTGAAGCCAAGTTGGGTTGATACTTAGCATGCTTTGTTCCCCTTGAAGCTTGGTTGAACCTAATCCTTGAAGCCTAGTTGGGATAATGATAATGATAAATGTGATAACAAAACCAAAGCATTAACTCTGAAAATTGAATGGCATATTAGTGTATTTTGGGCCCATGCTTGTCTTTGTTTAAATATGATTCATTGATGGTAAAATAATTGAATAATGAGATTTATGAAGGACTTTGGAAATGTAATATGTTGATATGTGTATGATTTATGAAATACAAAGGTGTGATATTATCTTTCCATCTATAAAGTTGTATTGATTATTAAAATGTATGACATTGCATTGCATTAAAGCATAATGCTAGCATACTTTGTACTACTAAGCCGTTGGCTTAGCGATAGTGTTAATCACGCAGGTGACAGAGTTGAACCTTAGAGTTCCGCGAGATCGAGTGAGAATAGACATTGAAGAATTTATTTTTGGACTTAAAGATCAGAAAAGAGCTGCCAATCATGTATAACTCCTTTATATTTTGCAAAGTATTGTTTATAAAGTAAATATTTTGTAATTCCGCTGCGTATTAAGTAAACATATATATATCTATTTTGTTTTATATTATAAGTTAATTACTTATTTTCTATAATGTATAATGAGAAAGACTATGGTATCAAGTTAAAATGATTTGAAGGTTAAGGAAAAACCATAGCATCCCTATGTTCAGTGCACGAATATTACATTGTGGTGTTTGTAGTGTGCGTGTACCGGATGTAGGGGTGTTACACTTTTCCCCGTTTAAGTAGTGCCTCCACGTCTTGAAAGGCAAAACAATCGCTCCTGGTTCTAAGTCATGCATGGGATAATTCTTTTCGTGTGGCTTGAGCTGTCGAGAGACATACGCAATGACTTTGCCCTCCTGCATCAATACGCAACCCAACCCGATGTGGGATTATCGCTATAGATCACAAAATCTTTTCCTGATTCGGGTTGTATAAGAATGGGTGCTTCAGTAAGTTTTTGCTTCAGCCTTTCAAAGCTCTGTTGGCAAGCGTCGGTCCACTAGAATTTGGCCTTCTTCTGAAGTAGCTTGGTCATAGGTGCGGCGATGATGGAAAACCCTTTGACGAATCTCCGATAATATCCTGCTAACCCCAAGAAACTACGAACTTCCGTTACTGTCTTAGGTGGCTTCCATTCCAATACTGCTTCTATTTTCTTGGGATCAACCCTTATTCCTTCTGCCGATACAATATGTCCCAAGAAGGCTACTTCTTCCAACCAAAATTTGCATTTGCTGAATTTAGCATATAACTGTTTCTCTCGCAGGGTTTATAATACGATCCTAAGGTGGCGATCATGGTCCTCTCGATTCTTTGAATACACCAACATGTCCTCAATGAATACAACCATGAACTGATCCAAATACGGGTGGAATATTTTGTTCATCAGATCCATGAATACCGCAGGTGCGTTCATTAATCCAAAAGGCATAACAATGAATTCATAATGTCCATAGCGAGTTCTGAATGCAATTTTTGGTATGTCTTCGTCTTTGATCCCCAATTGATGATAACCCGATCATGGATCAATTTTTGAAAAGATTCCAGCACCTTTGAGTTGATAAAACAAATCATCTATGCGAGGTAGCGGATACTTATTCTTGTTGGTCAGCTTATTGAGTTGACGGTAATCCACACACAACCTTAGGGATCTGTCTTTCTTTTTCACGAACAATACTGGCGCTCCCCATGGTAACATGCTTGGCCTAATGAACCCCTTGTCTAAAAGTTCCTGTAGCTATACCTTTAATTCTTTTAGCTCCGCTGGCGCCATTCGGTAAGGTGCGATGGATACTAGTGCAGCTCCCGGGTATAGGTCTATGGTGAATTCCACCTCTCATTTAGGTGGTAATCCGGGTAAATCATCAGGAAATACGTCGAGGAAATTGCAAACAGTAGGTATATCTTATAGCTTCGGTGCCTCTTCTTTCGCTTCTAACGTGCATAACAGGTATGCCTCGCAACCTTTTTGCACTAACCTCTTAGCCGTCATAGCGGAAATGATGTTAGTTAGATACACCTTCCTCTTTCCCACTGAGGTCACTTCATCACCGTCCGACGCATGCAGAGTAACTCTCTTCCATTTACAGTCAACCAGTGCATCGTGTTTGGCCAACCAATCCATCCCAAGGATAGCGTCAAATTCTTAAAATGGTAGTTCAAATAAGTCTCCCTAAAAGATACGTCCGTGTATCTCCACGGGGCAATCTTTCACTACTTTCCTCGTAATCACCTCACTCCCTAATGGGCTAGTAACTAATATTCCCTCTTCCTCTAATTCTACCTTTAGGTTCCCAAGTTTTTCATTTTTCGTGCATATATATGAGTGTGAAGAACCCGGATCTATTAAAACGTAAAGCGGAACTCCAAACGTAGACAACTGACCTGCAATCATGTCTAGCGCTTCTTCATCTTCTCACCCCTCATGGCATACATTCTAGCAGGAGCCCTCACTTATGATCGATTCACCGTCTTAGACTGCACACGTGACAAATTTTTGCCCCTACCTCTGCCTCGGCCTCGCCCTGTTGCCGCTTGCGATCCCTCAGTCTCCCTAGGTAGATTCTGCATTCGCTGGGGACACTCTCGCATAAGGTGATCTAAAGATCCACATATGTAACATGCAAATGTCCGACCCCAACATTCTCCCATGTGGCGGCGTCCGCATTGATCACAGCTTAGTTTAGTATTTTTGCCTTCATTACCTCTCGGACCGGTAGAAAAGTTTCCTCCGCTTCGGTTAAATCCTCTTCCTTGCCCTCTTCCGGATTGTTCGATACTAGCGACTGAGGTAGCTTGACTTGGGCCACCGCAAATCGATCCCTGACTGTAACCCCGGCGTTGACCGCCTCCCGTGGAACCACTGCCTCGGAATCGCTTCCTTGATGATTGGTAGTTTCCCGAATAGTTTTGGGTACCTCTCTTCTATTTCTTCTTCTGTCTTCTATTCTGCTCATCAGACTGACATTGCTCTACTTCCAGAGCCCTAGTGACCAACTCGGAAAATTCCTTGATATTAGCAGCAATTAGCTGCATCCTAATCTCATTATTCAAACCATCCTGGAATTGCTTACACCTATCATGTTCGTCTTCAATTGTCTTCTTCGCATACCTACTCAGCCTGGTAAATTCCCTCTTGTATTCGGCAATAGTCAGTCGACCTTGCTTTAAGTGTAGAAACTCCTTTTTCTTGGCATCTAGGTATACCTCCGATATAAACTTCCTCTTGAACTCATGCATAAAGAAATCCCATGTCCTCTATTCCGGTGGAAATCGTTGGTGAACTGTGTCCCACCATATATATGCTTCTTCCACTAATAAGGAAGTAGCACACACAACTCGCTCCTCTGGTGATCCAGGGCTCGTACCATTCCTTCCAGCCAATACACGGCTGTAGAAGAATCATCGTCCCTTCAGGTCTTAAACTCCTTCGCCCCGTACTTTCTTATCTTTTCGATCGGGGGTTTCCTTTCCCCTCCTAGAGTAGGTACTGGTACGGTGCTGGCGCTGGTGGTGGTACCGGGGCAGCGCCGGCTATCTGCCATAATACAGCAGCCGTTTGTTGCAACATTTCGTTGGGAATAGGAGCATCAGCTGGTGGTTGCTCAGATGCAGGTATCTCTGATACATGCGTTTCTATAGTTCGGGAGGCCTGAGAATCGACCTCCTCCTCTATATCTTGTTGCGCTACTCGCGACATCTAAAGAATAGAGCAAAACGTATACAATCCCATCATCAATAACGACCTAGACCAACAGCATTATATTACCCTAGGTGGCATGAATATAAAGATAAAACTCTTAAATAACACATATACCACACAACTTTTATTTATTTCCAAGCAAAAGTTTTTACATTACTAGGAAGCCCTTATGTACATTCCAAAATTTAGGACTCTTTACTACTATATCATCATGTCATACTACCATACAATATTTACACGATACCCCGATGTCACCTATGTGCATAACCAAAAGAACCTCCAAAAAGCAACACATCTCGAAGCTCAGTGAGTAGGTGCCCTAGGTGAGGTGGCACTGTTAGACAAATACTCTTCTATCTCAGGATCAAACTCTGGGTCATGCGATGCTTCACCAGGTAAGTGCTGGCCTAGCTCCTGGACCCTCTCCTGCAAAGCACAGATCTCTCTATGTGCTATCCCGAGGCTCCTACAGGCACTATCAAACTCCACTCTATGACTAAGCCTGTCCTCTTTTAACATCTGCACGTCTCTTATCAAGGAGGTAATCAACTCATGTTTTAATCTCAGGTCTTCATGATCCTATATACTTCGATCTGCCAGAATTTCTATGGTATCATCTTGCTCCTGCACTATCTGCTTTAGCCTCTCTACTTCCATCCTCAGCTCCCTCATCTCATCATTTCGATCACCCATAATTACTCCTGTTATAATTAGAATAACATAACTAACAATACTACACACATGTATAGTTACATAATTAGAACCCCTAACCTAACCCTATGTGTCATATATTTAAGGTTTAGTACAACTAACTATCCAGAACCGGCTAAACCGGAGCTCTAATACCAAAAATTGTAACACCCCTTCCCGGCCTATGTGTATAAGCCGAGTAGAGGCGCCACACTAACCTAATGTTCCTACCAATTTTACTTAGTCAAATTTTAGTTCCGGTTTTTACAGAAATTTTGCCAGAGGTTCGCCTAGAAATTGGGTCCCAAGTGTCTACAAAACTGGTTTTTATGATTTTTGAAAACATTTTTACACAAACCAATGCGAACACAATCAGTATCAATACACTCCCAATGAATCCCCCTTATAACCTCAACTACAAACCTGCAAGAAGGATTTACACTTCTAGTACAAAATAAAGTAGAGATTTATTATTATTACATACTACTAACGTACAGTATAACATAGTAAATCTCAAACTTATATATACATATACATGCCACAACTAGCTAACTCATAATGGAAACTAGGAGATCTACCAGAGATGCTGTGGGTCTGGTCATTGCTTCCCAAGAATTAGTTACTGATCCGAACCTATGAGTCAAGGAAAACTTAACTCGTTGAGCAATGTCGCTCAGTGGATACTTTACCAATGGAAATAAAAGTAAAACATAAATGCATTTGAAATAAAAGAAAATAATTAAATCAAAATCAACCAACATTAAACTAATGGAAGTTATTGTACATTCAGTGTAAATATGCTTTTAACAAATGTAAAAATTATACTTCAAACTCATTTTGCATTACGTAGTTTTTAAAAAAAAACAGGACTTTGGCTCTACTGGTATATAGGGAACCATAGCGATAAGGCAGTGGCCTCACCACTGTAACATAGGTGGCCCTCACCACCATTATCATATCATAGGAATGGCCCTCACCATCCTGGTTATAACCAATGGCCCTCACCACTGGCTTCAATGGCCCTCACCATTGAGTTCAGATCATAACAATTCAATCACAATATCAAGCAGTACTGCATAAGTTAGTATAGTGTACCATACCCTTATCTGCCACCCCCAACTACACAGTAGAGCATACAGGTTAAAATGATTCAATTGAAGTCTCAAACTTCATTTTAGAATGACTCAAGAAATTATTTTAATTCCCGTCGCGCTTTGCCATTTACGCCGCGCACCATATTCTTTAGTCAAGCCATTACCCTTTTTTACATATTTAACATCCACAATAAACATATCAAACATTTCAAAGCATTCCTCAAAAGATCACAGATTGACGAAATGAATAGTGTTGCGGCGCGAAAAATCGGCAATACAAAAAGCAAGCGCCAAATGAATAGTAAAATCTGGGTTTTCGTCAAAATTGTAGTCCACTTCAGTCATTCATTTGACCAGGTAAATGATCTTATTTTTTGCTGAAATTTGACAGGAAACTTATTTCATATGTTGATTAATTGCATGTAAAAGTTCATCAAAAAATTCCATCGTTTGCTGCCTCAACTGGCTGCCCAAAGTTAGGTCCAAAATTGGATCCCAAAGGGCATCAATTCGGCCCACACTTGCGTTTGGTGCAAAATTTGTTTATTTTTCTGTTTTAAACCCATTTCAAAGCTTCCCTAATAATGTAATGAAGACTTAGACACTTCCCTTATAAAATAACTTGATTGTTTAAATCAATTTGGACTAAATGGAGTTCAAAAACTCTTTTACCAAAATCATTGGAAACATTAGATTTCATTTGAATTTAAACAATCCAATCACCACATGGATTAAAAATACCACTCAACAATTGAATTCAAACTCAAACAACACATTTATGCATCCATAGTAAAAGTTCCATAGATAAAGTTTTGGTAAGAAAATGAAAGGAAAATTAATTCTTCCAAGGTAAAGTACCAAACCTTATTCTTTTAATTCCCCTTTGCTTTTCCTTCTTCTCCTTCCTTAATCTTTGTTTTTCCTTCAAGAAATTCAAGAACACAATCCTTAACATAAACCTTAGAAATTTAGAACATGCACTACCCTTCCATTTCTTTTCAAACTAAATCCTAATCTAACCTTATTAAACCTTAGAAACCTTGATTCTTCCATTTAATTAATCAATATCATCACTACTTAAAATTTTCCCAAATCCACCATAAGAACCCTAATTTCCAATCTTCCAATAGATATATAAATACTTAAAATTGATACTACAATTGAATTATACATGCTTTAAAACCTTAAAACTTACCTTGAACTTGAATCAAACTTGACAAAAATTAGAAATTCTTTGGAGTTCTTCCTATGGAGGCCGATGGTTTGGAGTGGGTGAGAGAGAGTTTTTGTTCTTCTTGCTATGATATATATATAGTGGAAATGATGTCCACTTTTGGGTTGGATGAATGCTTTAGGGCCATTTGTCCATATCTTTTTCTTTTCTTCTTTTAATAATGCTAAATGGCTAATTATGATTGGCCATCAAAAGATTTTTATATTTTTCTTTCCAATTAAGTCCTCCAACTTGTCCCTCTTCCCATTTGATACTCCAATCTGTTCCATGTCACCCATATGGTGCCTACATGGAACCGGGCCCACTTTACGCTCCAGCGATTAATCGGTCGTAACTTTTAAACCGTACAGTTTCACGAGGCAAACTACATATGGTTTTGATTCTCTCAATCTCTACTTTCTATTTTTAAAGTCTATTTTAGGTTTCCAAGTCATTTTGAAAAATTACCAATAAGCCCTCGACTTTTTACAAAATTCCCTTTAGGTCCTTTCTTTGCTCGGGTTTTGCCCGGGCTCCGTTTCTAATGACGATCATTTCATATTCAACCCCTCGACGTCCTCTACGCACTCGTGTGTTTATTTCCTACTTTGGATTCATGTATAAATTTTAATTAATAATGACCAAAATGCCCATAGTCTACATGTCTTCGTTTCTCTCTAACGGGGCGTTTCCTATAAAAACTGTTACGCGTAGTTGCGACCCGATTTTTCTCTACTCTCCATTTTTGGAGTCTATATTGTGCACTATTAAGAACCTCCAGTACAACTTTTGGAAATTACAGTCACCTCCCCAAAACTTTGCATTTTTTTCAATTAGGTCCCATTGGTCCTATAGCCTTATCTGGGGCCGTTGTTAGGAATTGACTTCTCCTTTCTCCTTCTCTCACTGTGCACGTGACTGCTATGCATAAATGCGGTGGGCGGATGTGACATTAAATCACATGCCTCTTGAAGAACTACATTCTATGTCTTCACTCTTGCCTTTTACAACTTTGGGAATTGGCATTATTGAATAGATATATCTGACGACTTTGAATTGTCATCGATTTATTATAGTAGCAGTGGATTATTTTTTAAAATGGGCTGAGGCTGAGTCTTTCAACAAGCTAGAGGCAAGGAAAATGGCCAGAGTCTTGCAAAAAAGTTAGCCATTTTTTAGCTAGCCTTCATATCTTCTCCTTTCCCCCTGCATTGTAAAATATCGGAAGTGAGTTTCAAAATATTTTGTACATACATAAACTCAAAAAATATTGAAAGGAGAAACTTTACCCCCTGTGTAGGCTCAAACCCATGATTTTTTCTATACGGCTTTGGTTGATGTTTGTATATTGTCTAGCTCATTGAACAAGCATGCATTTCTTCTTTCTTTTGTAAAATTATTGGAGCTTCCTCACGCAATGGGTTTTCCATGCACCCTAATTCCATATCCGCTTTATGATTAATTCATAGAATATTACTGTTTATTTTTTATAAAGAAAAATGGAGTGTGATATGCTCATGTATGCATGATATGCATGAATAATACTTACAGTGGTTACATTGACTCACAGACCGAGGTGCTCAGCTGAAGTGTTTTTATGGCTTTTATCTTAAAGATGTTGAAAACATGAGTGGTGAGGCCCAAGTGGCATAGCCAGGGATTCATCCATTTCAAACTATGATTCGACATATCACTTGGTAGCTTCTTCATAACCTTGCAAATAATTCTTTACTTTGCCCAATATGTCCTTCGAGGTTTGATTGTTCAACATATTTCATTTAACTTAAAGGTTTTTATAACAAGAAAATAATTTTAAAAAAATCAAATGTTGACTTTGTCAAATCAATGTCATTGTACATCAGGACTCGATTTTTGGAATCAATATATCTATAACATGACAACCCTAGTTACCGTACTAAACTCGGGAATCATTTCTATTTAAGCAAGAATTATTACACTTCAGATGTGCACATACACATTACTTGGTCAAAGGTCTCATTTGAGTTTGAATATTGCCTAACTCATATGCATGCTTATCCAAACTATCTCCACTAATAGACTCTACCTACCAAGAGAGATCATAGGTCTTTAATAGGCTTGAAATGGGATCTATAAGGGACATGGTTAAATGAAGGCCATTTTGAGATTGGAGCTGATGCGACACTATTGACAAACCTTCACACCACAATTTTCTTGTTGGAACTTTAGGCAGTTGGAAACATGAAAAAATAGAGCATTGAACATTCTTCTTTCTTTTTGATGTTAATCTGGATCTTGATTGGGATAGTCTTTTCCCTTATAAAAGGTTGATACCCACATTCCTTTCTCTTTTTTTTTTCATTCTCTTTCTTTTTCTTATTCCTTCTTTTCTTTGAGCATTTTATCATTTTGTTCTTCTTTCATGTAGGACTGTCAAGTACAGGACTTTCAAGAACTGGATGAATTTTCTCCTTTTTCTCCAATTTTGATTGAATCTTTGGTTGGGTTGGACCAATTCAAGTCAAACAGTCTTGATAAACCAAATGGAAGCCTTTTGCTGCTTTAAGTAAAAGAGAACTCAGATGGCTTTCTGAACCATTTTGGGTCTTATTTTCTTTTCTTTCTTTTTTCTTTTTCTTTTTTTTTTCTTTTCATTCTTTTTTTTTCTTTTCTTTTGTTTTGTTTTTTTTTGGTTCTAGCTCTAAAAGAGTTGTCTTGTTTGTACCAACTTGGGTTTTTAATAATGGATTGGTGGAGTGACATAAATCGTCTTTAACAGGGATAAATCATTTGTTACTCTAATGATATCTTGATAGATTGGAGATATTAAGTGAACTTCAACTACCCTTATGGTCTTGAGAACATCAACTATCCTTATAGTTTTGGCTATGCATTCCATTCTTTGATCTTCTTGCCTGTTCACCTTAGTAATCATCAGATTTGTCGTAAGTATCACAACTGCTCAGGGTATGTCATCAGGGTTTATAAGTCAATGAAAGGAAAGCTAAAATTTTATGATGGCTCAAAGGGACAACTAGTGATTGATATCAATAGGGTTGATAATAGTTGTTGGCTAACCAAATAATGCCTAGATCAATTCTCCCTTAAATAAGCAGAGTTCAATTTTGCCTTAAAAATTTATCAAAGCATGTTTTAAGACTGACCAGGACCTATACAAAGGTAATTATTCAGGAGCCCTATCTAAGTAAGCATACACAACTCAATGCTATAGAGAAATTCTCTCACCTAGTAAAGTCATTCAAGTCATGATGCATAAATATATTAACTCATGAATTATCAAGCTAGAATCCTCATTGGTTGAGCATCAAAATTTAGCAAAGACCAACAAAAATTTAATGAAAATAATTTATTCAAGCAACTTTTAAATTTGAAAAACATAATTGTTCTAATTAAATATTAATGAAAGAATAGAACAACACTCCAAGCTAATGGAAGTTTATTGAATAAAATTTCTCCTCATTCCACATCTTCAATATTCTCATCTTGAAAAGAGGATAAAACAAAATCTTTTTCCAATCCTTTTCCTACCATGAAGGTTGCTGGTGGTGGCACTCTATTGAACCTTGGCAAAGGATTGTCTTTTGTGCTGGGCTTATCAGGCTCAGGCAACTTACCACTGTCAATTAAATTTTGGATCTCATGTTTTAGTCGCAAGCATTTGTCTATCTCATGTTCTTATGTCTGATGAAATTCATAAAAGGCTTTAATATCAAATTTTGGGGGTAAAGGATCCGTCAAAGCTTGAGGGGCCAATGGTTGTAATAGTCCCTTCTTCTCTAGCCTGTTGAAGATGTAACACCTTTATACCCTGTATACGTACCAAGCATGCTTAAACGATCGTAATATACGTATACTGAACATAAAAAATGCCACAGTTTAAAAAGACACAACAAATATCTTTGTAAATAAGTGAAACCAACCTCAAACAAATAAAAGAAATCCAAAAGACACTATATATAAAATGTTTAATAATTCACAGTGGAAATTATTACAAATATGTCATAAATTAAAGTTTACAAAACATAGAATATATATATACATTATTGGCAGCACTTCTCTGATCTTTAAGTCCCAAAAGAAAAATCCTCAACGTCTAGTCTCACTTGGTCTCGAGGAGCTCTCAGGTTCAACTCTGTCACCTGCGCGATCAAACACTATCGCGCTAAGCCATCGGCTTAGTAGTACAAAATATATCAACATTATACTTTAAGGCAAAGTAATGTTACACATCTAAATCATAAAGTTAACATCATAAGTGAAAAGCTAACATCACACCTTTATATTTCATAAACCATACACATAGAAGCACATCACATTACCACATCATACTACATTCAATGTCATAACAATATTCATATTACATCTCCATAATTTCATTGATTTTACCATTCAAGAATCACATTATATACAAAGACAAGCATGGGCCCAAAACACTCTAATATACCATTCAATTTTCAGAGTTAGTGCTTTGGTTTTATTATCACATTTATCATTATCATAAACCCAACTAGGCTTCAAGGATTAGATTCAACCAAGCTTCAAGGGGAACAAAGCTTGCTAAGTATCAACCCAACTTGGCTTCAAGAACCAACCCAACCTAGCTTCAAGGGTTGTAACATCTCAATTAGGCTTCAAGGATTAAATCCAACCTAACTTCAAGAGAGTGTTACCAATAGGCATGCCACCAACAACAAAACTCTGAAAATGAATAACACATTAGACACACAATTCATTTATTATCTCATTCTCAATTCTCATCATCAATTAGGCAAACATGCCTTATATTCTTTCAATGGAATCATCATAGCCAGATCACAATGGCCTCATATCATTTCATATCTCCATTCATATTATACATATAGCCTCATTAATATAGCATTTCAAAGTACATTATTCATATACACATTACCATTCACATTGATTAATTCCTCACTCAAGTATACATAATCAATGAAATTGCACATACTTTTTCAATGATCATCATATATTCCACATTTCCTATTTCATCATATATATACACATAACAATTTACATTATTCATGGATTTAGAATCTTCCACATACATTTGTTTGGATCATTATTGTTTTAAGTGTGTTTTAAGTGTTTATGTTTAGGTTTAGGTACATAAATACCTTTGGAGAATCAAAACAATGCAAGAAGAACAAAGAATAGAAACATTAACTAACAAATTTGAGGGACACGGCCAAGCTTGTGGCCGTGTCTCTCAACACAAATTTGGCAGTAACAAACACGGGCATGGGACACGGCCGTGTCTCTCCAAAATCAATCCAACATGGCCCAAATTTCCTTGGCTTGGCCGTGTCTCTCATGAATTGGCCATGTCTCTCCTTGCTTTTGGCCGTGTCACTCATGAATTGAAACCCTAAACATGTCCAAATCTCCTTTGGTTGCACTCAATTTCATTATACACAAGATAACTTAATTCAAATGAATGTAATCAATGTTCTAAACACATATTTTACATATTCATCACAATTTGCACATTAACAACACATTCAATCTCTTACCACTTCAAAACCCTAAAAACCAACATCACTCTTAACTTACCATCTTCAAACCAAAACCAACACTTCCAATATCAACAATAATATAACTTCTTTACTTACAATCACTTTCAACACTTAAAAACACACCACAAGCACAACTAATCATATTACTAACAATTCAAAACTCACTTCAAACACCACTTCAAAAAGAACAAAGGAAAACAAGAGAGTACTTACCTTAAATGAAGAAATTTCACAAATCTCCAACCAAATCCTTTGATTCCTCCTTCAATTTGAGCTTAGAACTTCAAGATCCTCTCTTGCTCTCTTGCTCCCTTTTGTCTTTTGATGAGCCGGCCACCATAAGGGAAAAGAAGAAAAGATGATAAAGAAAAGTCAAATTATCATCTCTTTAAATCTCCACGAAGCAATTCTAAAAAGACAATTACCAACATACCCTCTTCTCACTTGTTCTAACTACCCTTCATCCACATGCCCTATTTAGTAATTTCATTCATCCCAAATTAAAAATATCTTCTTCCCTTGACTCTCCATTTGACCAACTTATATGTTATATATATTAACATATATACAACATATACATTCCATTAACACAATCATCTCCTTTGCAAAAACATATATACATTTAATTCAAATCAAACAACAATTATATCCAAACTTCTAGGGCACACATTGGGATATTACAATTCTCCCCCTCTAAAAAGAAATTTCGTTCTCGAAATTACCTGATATCAAGTCTGAAATAGTTGAGGATATTGATCTCGCATTGTTTGCTCACTCTCCCCAAGTTGCCTCTTCTCTTGCATGATTCTTCCACAAAATCTTCACCAAAGGCACTTTCTTATTCCTCAACTCTTTCACTTCACGTGCCAAAATAGCAACTGGTTCTTCTTCAAATGTCAAATCTGGGCTCACTTTGATAGATTCAATTGGCAACACATGAGATGGATCTGACCTATACCTCCTCAACATAGAAACATGGAATACATTATGGATCCTTTCTAACTCAGGTGGCAAAGCAAGCCGATAAGCAACTGGTCCAACTCTTTCCAAAACTTCATATGGTCAAATAAAACGATGACTCAATTTCCCTTTCCGACCAAACCTCAAGATCTTTTTCCAAGGAGACACCTTCAAAAATACTTTATCTCCCACATTATATTCAATGTCTCTCCTCTTCAAATCTGAATAAGATTTCTGTCGGTCTGAAGCTGTTTTCAACCTATCTCGAATCATTTTCACTTTCTCTTCAGTTTCTTTAACCAACTCAGGACCAATTAACTTACTTTCTCCAAGCTCATTCCAACATAGAGGTGTCCTACACCGTCTACCATACAATGCTTCGAATGGTGCCATACCAATGCTGGATTGGTGACTGTTATTGTAAGCAAATTCAACAAGTGGTAAGAATCCATCCCAACTTCCAGAGAAATTAATGACACAGCTTCTCAACATGTCCTCGATAATCTGTATCACTCTCTCTGACTGCCCATCTGTCTGCGGATGAAAAGCAGTACTGAAGTGTAATCGAGAACCTAAAGCACTATGTAAACTCTTCCAAAACCTTGAAGTAAACCGGGGATCTCGATCAGACACTATAGAAGTTGGAACACCATGCAGCTTTACAATCTCATGGATATACAGCTCCGCTAACCTCTCCAAAGAGTAATCCATCAGAACCGGAAGAAAATGAGCTGTCTTAGTCAACCTGTCAACAATCACCCAAATAGCATCATGCTTTCTTTGTGTCAATGGCAGACCAGATACGAAATCCATGGTTACTCTATCCCATTTCCATTCAGGCACTGCTAAAGGTTGAAGTAACCCTGTTGGAACCTGATGCTCAGCTTTTACTCTCTAACATGTGAGACATTTAGACACAAAATCTGCAATGTCTCTCTTCATACCGGACCTCCAATAATGCTGTCTCAAATCATGATACATCTTTGTATTACCCGGATGCATAGCAAATACTGATTGATGTGCTTCTTTTAAAATAATCCTTCTCAATTTAACATCATCAGGTACACACATTCTGTTCTTAAACCAAAGACTCCCATCACCTCTCACAATAAAATCTCGACTGTTTCCATTCTGACAATCTGAAACAATCTTTTGAATCTTTGCATCAGCCAATTGAGCCTCTTTAATCTGATCCAACAATACTAGTTTCAATTGCAATTGTGCCAACAATGCACCATCATCACAAGATACCAAACTAGCATGCAACGCTCTCAACTCAATAAGCAACGAGAGCGAATAAACAGTCAAACCTGCTAAAGACTTCCGACTCAAGGCATCAGCAACAACATTTGCCTTACCAGGATGATAATCAATCAAACAGTCGTAGTCTTTAATCAATTCCAACCATCTCCTCTCTCGAAGAATAGGCTCTTTTTGGACACCCAAATATTTCAAACTTTTATGATCAGTATAGATAAAACACTTTTCCCCATACAGATAATGTCGCCAAATCTTCAATGCAAACACAATGGCTGCCAACTCTAAATCATGGGTCGAATAATTGAGCTCATGCGGTTTCAACTATCGAGAAGCATAAGCTATCACTTTACCTTCTTGCATCAGAACACAACCCAAACCACTATGTGAAGCATCACTGTAAATCACATATGGTTTATCTTCCACAGGTAAAGTAAGAACAGGCGCTTGAGTTAACATTTCTCTTAACTGATCGAAGCTAGCCTGACACTGATCTGTCCACACAAATCTAACTCCCTTTCGAAGCAATCTGGTAAGTGGAGTAGCTATCAAAGAAAATCCTTTCACAAACCGTCGGTAATAGCTTGCCAACCCCAGAAAACTTCTAACTTCAGTCACAGACTTTGGTGGACTCCAATTCAAAATAGCTTCAACTTTACTCGGATCAACTCTAATACCCTCTGCTGAAACTATATGACCGAGAAAAGTAACTTGGTCAAGCCAAAACTCACATTTCGACAGTTTAGCAAACAATTGCTTCTCTCTCAAAATTTGCAACACAATCCGCAAATGCTTGTCATGCTCTTTCTCATTACGCGAATACACAAAAATATCATCTATAAAGACCACTACAAACTGATCCAAATAGGGCCTAAACACCCTATTCATCAAATCCATAAAAACTGCAGGTGCATTCTTCAAACCAAAAGGCATAACTAAAAACTCATAATGCCCATACCTGGTCCGAAAGGCGGTCTTAGGAACATCTTCAGCTCTGACTCTCAACTGATGGTACCCTGATCTCAAATCAATTTTGGAAAACACTGTTGCACCTTTCAATTGATCAAAAAGATCATCAATTCTAGGCAAAGGATATTTATTTTTAATAGTCACCTTGTTCAATTGCCTATAATTGATACACAATCTCATAGTACCATCCTTCTTCTTCACAAATAAGACAGGAGCTCCCCACGGTGAAACACTAGGGCGAACAAACCCTTTATCCAGCAACTCCTGTAACTGCACCTTCAGCTCTCTCAGTTCAGCAGGTGCCATTCTGTAAGGAGTAATAGAGATAGGAGTGGTACTAGGCAATAATTCAATACCGAACTCCACCTCTCTCTCAGGAGGCAACCCTGGCAACTCCTCTGGAAACACATCTGGAAACTCTGCAACTGTGGGTATATCATCAAGTTGAGGACCTTTTACTCTAGTATCCACAACATAAGCAAGGTAAGCATCACACCCTTTTCTAATCAATCTCCTAGTTGCAACAGCTCAAACAAACAAGGATGCTAGCTGTCCCTGCTCACTAGATACTAACACCTCTCTACCATCCCTGGTTCTCAAGGTAACAACTTTCTTTTGGCAGTCAACCACAGCTCTATGTCTAGATAACCAGTCCATGCCTAGAATCACATCATATTCTTTAAAAGGCATCTCAATCAAATCTCCAAGAAACTCCTCACCTTGCACCATCACTGCACTATCTCGGTGCAATTTACTAACAATCACACTATGCCCTAACGGATTTGTCACCAATACATCAAATCCTAGGGATTCCACATGCACATAAAACACAGGCAAAACAGATGCACTAATATATGAATGTGTGGAACCCGAATCAATCAGAGCAAGTACTGAAATACCAAATAAAGAAAAAGTACCAGCTATGACTGCCGAAGCATCTGGTTGCCTCTGCATCACATAAATCCTCTGAGAAGATCCAGCCTCCTCTGGTCTACTCTCCCTGGATGTAGAACCTCCTCTAGAACTGAACCCAGATCTGCCTCCTCTGCTGAAACCTCTGCCTCCTCGACCTCCCCTCACACTAGGTCGGGAAGCTGCAGTATCCACTGACATCCGCTCCTGTCTCTCAGGACAATCTCTCACAAAATGATCGGGAGATCCACATCTGAAACATACCCCTGCTACACCAATCTTCCAACAAGTACCACCATGTGGCCTACCACAATGAATGCATATGGGTAAGGTGGATCTCTGAGTCACTGGGGTCGGAGCACTCACCACTGAAACTGTAGGTCTAGATCTCTGCCTCTGAAACTGTACTGACCTACCCACTGGCCTCTGACTCCTACTAACCCGAGGAACAAAACTTCTTTTACCTCTTTTCACAGACGAAGACCCTGCCTCAAACTGGGGCCTTCTAACCCTAATCTCTTCCTCTGAAGCAGCTGCAATAACTTGAGCTCTCTCCACACTCCTAGCTGCTGCAACCAGCTGGGAAAAATCACAATATCTAAATCCAGCCACCAAACACATGATAGAGGGCCTCAATCCCTCCTCAAATCTCCGGCATCTATCAATCTCATCAGATATAATACCCCCAGCATACTGGCTCAACCGGATAAACTCTAACTCATATTCCGTCACAGTCCGGTGATCTTGCTTCAAGCTTAGAAACTCCATTTTCTTCACATCCTTATACTCCCTCGGAGTATACTTCAATTCAAACTCTCTTAGAAAATCAACATAGGACAAGGTAGGTGGATCATCCATAGCATGAGGCACTGTCTTCCACCAATTATATGCGTCCTTTTGCAACAATGATCTTGCATAATCAAACTTTTCCTCTGGAGTGGCTTGCAACTGAACAAATATTCTTTGTACTTTATCTAGCCACTATTCAGCTACAGCTGGATCAATAGTACCCAAGAAGTCTTCTGCTCCATATTTCCTTAATTTATCATACTGTCTCACTGATACCAAAGGCTGTGGGGGTGGCGGTGGTGGTTGTACTGGTGCTTGCATCAACAAATCAATCACATGCCTAAACCAACCTGGCGGAACCTCCTCACCAGCTGGTCTCCCCAACACAGAAGCAGGTACCTCTCCAGCACTATCCACTCTAGCTCCCTCTCTAATCTCATCAGGAGCTATACTCTCAGCACTACCCTCGACTGACTAACGTGAGTGAGAATCCATCACAACCTATATCTGCAAACACAGCAGAATACGTCTCATTAAAGATCAGAGACTGCCAATGCCAAACATGTATGTTATTTAAAAATCCACGTTTTAAAATCAAAACACTCTTTTTCTTACACTTGACCTAGGTTGAGAATCTCAAACGTAGGCTCTGATACCAAAACAATTGTAACACCTCTATACCCTGTATACGTACCAAGCATGCTTAAAAGATCGTATTATACGTATACTGAATATAGAAAATGCCACGGTTTAAAAAGACACAACAAATATCTTTGTAAATAAGTGAAACCAACCTCAAACAAATAAAAGAAATCCAAAAGACACTATATATAAAATGTTTAATAATTCATAGCGAAAATTATTACAAATATGTTATAAATTAAAGTTTACAAAACATAGAATATATATATACATTATTGGCAGCACTTCTCTGATCTTTAAGTCCCAAAAGAAAAATCCTCAACGTCTAGTCTCACTTGGTCTCGAGGAGCTCTCAGGTTCAACTCTGTCACCTGCGCGATCAAACACTATCGCACTAAGCCATCGGCTTAGTAGTACAAAATATATCAACATTATACTTTAAGGCAAAGTAATGTTACACATCTAAATCATAAAGTTAACATCATAAGTGAAAAGCTAACATCACACCTTTATATTTCATAAACCATACACATAGAAGCACATCACATTACCACATCATACTACATTCAATGTCATAACAATATTCATATTACATCTCCATAATTTCATTGATTTTACCATTCAAGAATCACATTATATACAAAGACAAGCATGGGCCCAAAACACTCTAATATGCCATTCAATTTTCAGAGTTAGTGCTTTGGTTTTATTATCACATTTATCATTATCATAAACCCAACTAGGCTTCAAGGATTAGATTCAACCAAGCTTCAAGGGGAACAAAGCTTGCTAAGTATCAACCCAACTTGGCTTCAAGAACCAACCCAACCTAGCTTCAAGGGTTGTAACATCTCAATTAGGCTTCAAGGATTAAATCCAACCTAACTTCAAGAGAGTGTTACCAATAGGCATGCCACCAACAACAAAACTCTGAAAATGAATAACACATTAGACACACAATTCATTTATTATCTCATTCTCAATTCTCATCATCAATTAGGCAAACATGCCTTATATTCTTTCAATGGAATCATCATAGCCAGATCACAATGGCCTCATATCATTTCATATCTCCATTCATATTATACATATAGCCTCATTAATATAGCATTTCAAAGTACATTATTCATATACACATTACCATTCACATTGATCAATTCCTCACTCAAGTATACATAATCAATGAAATTGCACATACTTTTTCAATGATCATCATATATTCCACATTTCCTATTTCATCATATATATACACATAACAATTTACATTATTCATGGATTTAGAATCTTCCACATACATTTGTTTGGATCATTATTGTTTTAAGTGTGTTTTAAGTGTTTATGTTTAGGTTTAGGTACATAAATATCTTTGGAGAATCAAAACAATGCAAGAAGAACAAAGAATAGAAACATTAACTAACAAATTTGAGGGACACGGCCAAGCTTGTGGCCGTGTCTCTCAACACAAATTTGGCAGTAACAAACACGGGCATGGGACACGGCCGTGTCTCTCCAAAATCAATCCAACATGGCCCAAATTTCCTTGGCTTGGCCGTGTCTCTCATGAATTGGCCGTGTCTCTCCTTGCTTTTGGCCGTGTCACTCATGAATTGAAACCCTAAACATGTCCAAATCTCCTTTGGTTGCACTCAATTTCATTATACACAAGATAACTTAATTCAAATGAATGTAATCAATGTTCTAAACACATATTTTACATATTCATCACAATTTGCACATTAACAACACATTCAATCTCTTACCACTTCAAAACCCTAAAAACCAACATCACTCTTAACTTACCATCTTCAAACCAAAACCAACACTTCCAATATCAACAATAATATAACTTCTTTACTTACAATCACTTTCAACACTTAAAAACACACCACAAGCACAACTAATCATATTACTAACAATTCAAAACTCACTTCAAACACCACTTCAAAAAGAACAAAGGAAAACAAGAGAGTACTTACCTTAAATGAAGAAATTTCACAAATCTCCAACCAAATCCTTTGATTCCTCCTTCAATTTGAGCTTAGAACTTCAAGATCCTCTCTTGCTCTCTTGCTCCCTTTTGTCTTTTGATGAGCCGGCCACCATAAGGGAAAAGAAGAAAAGATGATAAAGAAAAGTCAAATTATCATCTCTTTAAATCTCCACGAAGCAATTTTAAAAAGACAATTACCAACATACCCTCTTCTCACTTGTTCTAACTACCCTTCATCCACATGCCCTATTTAGTAATTTCATTCATCCCAAATTAAAAATATCTTCTTCCCTTGACTCTCCATTTGACCAACTTATATGTTATATATATTAACATATATACAACATATACATTCCATTAACACAATCATCTCCTTTGCAAAAACATATATACATTTAATTCAAATCAAACAACAATTATATCCAAACTTCTAGGGCACACATTGGGATATTACAATTCTCCCCCTCTAAAAAGAAATTTCGTCCTCGAAATTACCTGATATCAAGTCTGAAATAGTTGAGGATATTGATCTCGCATTGTTTGCTCACTCTCCCCAAGTTGCCTCTTCTCTTGCATGATTCTTCCACAAAATCTTCACCAAAGGCACTTTCTTATTCCTCAACTCTTTCACTTCACGTGCCAAAATAGCAACTGGTTCTTCTTCAAATGTCAAATCTGGGCTCACTTCGATAGATTCAATTGGCAACACATGAGATGGATCTGACCTATACCTCCTCAACATAGAAACATGGAATACATTATGGATCCTTTCTAACTCAGGTGGCAAAGCAAGCCGATAAGCAACTGGTCCAACTCTTTCCAAAACTTCATATGGTCAAATAAAACGATGACTCAATTTCCCTTTCCGACCAAACCTCAAGATCTTTTTCCAAGGAGACACCTTCAAAAATACTTTATCTCCCACATTATATTCAATGTCTCTCCTCTTCAAATCTGAATAAGATTTCTGTCGGTCTGAAGCTGTTTTCAACCTATCTCGAATCATTTTCACTTTCTCTTCAGTTTCTTTAACCAACTCAGGACCAATTAACTTACTTTCTCCAAGCTCATTCCAACATAGAGGTGTCCTACACCGTCTACCATACAATGCTTCGAATGGTGCCATACCAATGCTGGATTGGTGACTGTTATTGTAAGCAAATTCAACAAGTGGTAAGAATCCATCCCAACTTCCAGAGAAATTAATGACACAGCTTCTCAACATGTCCTCGATAATCTGTATCACTCTCTCTGACTGCCCATCTGTCTGCGGATGAAAAGCAGTACTGAAGTGTAATCGAGAACCTAAAGCACTATGTAAACTCTTCCAAAACCTTGAAGTAAACCGGGGATCTCGATCAGACACTATAGAAGTTGGAACACCATGCAGCTTTACAATCTCATGGATATACAGCTCCGCTAACCTCTCCAAAGAGTAATCCATCCGAACCGGAAGAAAATGAGCTGTCTTAGTCAACCTGTCAACAATCACCCAAATAGCATCATGCTTTCTTTGTGTCAATGGCAGACCAGATACGAAATCCATGGTTACTCTATCCCATTTCCATTCAGGCACTGCTAAAGGTTGAAGTAACCCTGTTGGAACCTGATGCTCAGCTTTTACTCTCTGACATGTGAGACATTTAGACACAAAATCTGCAATGTCTCTCTTCATACCGGACCTCCAATAATGCTGTCTCAAATCATGATACATCTTTGTATTACCCGGATGCATAGCAAATACTGATTGATGTGCTTCCTTTAAAATAATCCTTCTCAATTTAACATCATCAGGTACACACATTCTGTTCTTAAACCAAAGACTCCCATCACCTCTCACAATAAAATCTCGACTGTTTCCATTCTGACAATCTGAAACAATCTTTTGAATCTTTGCATCAGCCAATTGAGCCTCTTTAATCTGATCCAACAATACTGGTTTCAATTGCAATTGTGCCAACAATGCACCATCATCACAAGATACCAAACTAGCATGCAACGCTCTCAACTCAATAAGCAACGAGAGCGAATAAACAGTCAAACCTGCTAAAGACTTCCGACTAAAGGCATCAGCAACAACATTTGCCTTACCAGGATGATAATCAATCAAACAGTCGTAGTCTTTAATCAATTCCAACCATCTCCTCTGTCGAAGATTAGGCTCTTTTTGGACACTCAAATATTTCAAACTTTTATGATCAGTATAGATAAAACACTTTTCCCCATACAGATAATGTCGCCAAATCTTCAATGCAAACACAATGGCTGCCAACTCTAAATCATGGGTCGAATAATTGAGCTCATGCGGTTTCAACTATCGAGAAGCATAAGCTATCACTTTACCTTCTTGCATCAGAACACAACCCAAACCACTATGTGAAGCATCACTGTAAATCACATATGGTTTATCTTCCACAGGTAAAGTAAGAACAGGCGCTTGAGTTAACATTTCTCTTAACTGATCGAAGCTAGCCTGACACTGATCTGTCCACACAAATCTAACTCCCTTTCGAAGCAATCTGGTAAGTGGAGTAGCTATCAAAGAAAATCCTTTCACAAACCGTCGGTAATAGCTTGCCAACCCCAGAAAACTTCTAACTTCAGTCACAGACTTTGGTGGACTCCAATTCAAAATAGCTTCAACTTTACTCGGATCAACTCTAATACCCTCTGCTGAAACTATATGACCGAGAAAAGTAACTTGGTCAAGCCAAAACTCACATTTCGACAGTTTAGCAAACAATTGCTTCTCTCTCAAAATTTGCAACACAATCCGCAAATGCTTGTCATGCTCTTTCTCATTACGCGAATACACAAAAATATCATCTATAAAGACCACTACAAACTGATCCAAATAGGGCCTAAACACCCTATTCATCAAATCCATAAAAACTGCAGGTGCATTCTTCAAACCAAAAGGCATAACTAAAAACTCATAATGCCCATACCTGGTCCGAAAGGCGGTCTTAGGAACATCTTCAGCTCTGACTCTCAACTGATGGTACCCTGATCTCAAATCAATTTTGGAAAACACTGTTGCACCTTTCAATTGATCAAAAAGATCATCAATTCTAGGCAAAGGATATTTATTTTTAATAGTCACCTTGTTCAATTGCCTATAATTGATACACAATCTCATAGTACCATCCTTCTTCTTCACAAATAAGACAGGAGCTCCCCACGGTGAAACACTAGGGCGAACAAACCCTTTATCCAGCAACTCCTGTAACTGCACCTTCAGCTCTCTCAGTTCAGCAGGTGCCATTCTGTAAGGAGTAATAGAGATAGGAGTGGTACTAGGCAATAATTCAATACCGAACTCCACCTCTCTCTCAGGAGGCAACCCTGGCAACTCCTCTGGAAACACATCTGGAAACTCTGCAACTGTGGGTATATCATCAAGTTGAGGACCTTTTACTCTAGTATCCACAACATAAGCAAGGTAAGCATCACACCCTTTTCTAATCAATCTCCTAGTTGCAACAGCTCAAACAAACAAGGATGCTAGCTGTCCCTGCTCACTAGATACTAACACCTCTCTACCATCCCTGGTTCTCAAGGTAACAACTTTCTTTTGGCAGTCAACCACAGCTCTATGTCTAGATAACCAGTCCATGCCTAGAATCACATCATATTCTTTAAAAGGCATCTCAATCAAATCTCCAAGAAACTCCTCACCTTGCACCATCACTGCACTATCTCGGTGCAATTTACTAACAATCACACTATGCCCTAACGGATTTGTCACCAATACATCAAATCCTAGGGATTCCACATGCACATAAAACACAGGCAAAACAGATGCACTAATATATGAATGTGTGGAACCCGAATCAATCAGAGCAAGTACTGAAATACCAAATAAAGAAAAAGTACCAGCTATGACTGCCGAAGCATCTGGTTGCCTCTGCATCACATAAATCCTCTGAGAAGATCCAGCCTCCTCTGGTCTACTCTCCCTGGATGTAGAACCTCCTCTAGAACTGAACCCAGATCTGCCTCCTCTGCTGAAACCTCTGCCTCCTCGACCTCCCCTCACACTAGGTCGGGAAGCTGCAGTATCCACTGACATCCGCTCCTGTCTCTCAGGACAATCTCTCACAAAATGAACGGGAGATCCACATCTGAAACATACCCCTGCTACACCAATCTTCCAACAAGTACCACCATGTGGCCTACCACAATGAATGCATATGGGTAAGGTGGATCTCTGAGTCACTGGGGTCGGAGCACTCACCACTGAAACTGTAGGTCTAGATCTCTGCCTCTGAAACTGTACTGACCTACCCACTGGCCTCTGACTCCTACTAACCCGAGGAACAAAACTTCCTTTACCTCTTTTCACAGACGAAGACCCTGCCTCAAACTGGGGCCTTCTAACCCTAATCTCTTCCTCTGAAGCAGCTGCAATAACTTGAGCTCTCTCCACACTCCTAGCTGCTGCAACCAGCTGGGAAAAATCACGATATCTAAATCCAGCCACCAAACACATGATAGAGGGCCTCAATCCCTCCTCAAATCTCCGGCATCTATCAATCTCATCAGATATAATACCCCCAGCATACTGGCTCAACCGGATAAACTCTAACTCATATTCCGTCACAGTCCGGTGATCTTGCTTCAAGCTTAGAAACTCCATTTTCTTCACATCCTTATACTCCCTCGGAGTATACTTCAATTCAAACTCTCTTAGAAAATCAACATAGGACAAGGTAGGTGGATCATCCATAGCATGAGGCACTGTCTTCCACCAATTATATGCGTCCTTTTGCAACAATGATCTTGCATAATCAAACTTTTCCTCTGGAGTGGCTTGCAACTGAACAAATATTCTTTGTACTTTATCTAGCCACTATTCAGCTACAGCTGGATCAATAGTACCCAAGAAGTCTTCTGCTCCATATTTCCTTAATTTATCATACTGTCTCACTGATACCAAAGGCTGTGGGGGTGGCGGTTGTGGTTGTACTGGTGCTTGCCTCAACAAATCAATCACATGCCTAAACCAACCTGGCGGAACCTCCTCACCAGCTGGTCTCCCCAACACAGAAGCAGGTACCTCTCCAGCACTATCCACTCTAGCTCCCTCTCTAATCTCATCAGGAGCTATACTCTCAGCACTACCCTCGACTGACTAACGTGAGTGAGAATCCATCACAACCTATATCTGCAAACACAGCAGAATACGTCTCATTAAAGATCAGAGACTGCCAATGCCAAACATGTATGTTATTTAAAAATCCACGTTTTAAAATCAAAACACTCTTTTTCTTACACTTGACCTAGGTTGAGAATCTCAAACGTAGGCTCTGATACCAAAACAATTGTAACACCTCTATACCCTGTATACGTACCAAGCATGCTTAAAAGATCGTAATATACGTATACTGAATATAGAAAATGCCACGGTTTAAAAAGACACAACAAATATCTTTGTAAATAAGTGAAACCAACCTCAAACAAATAAAAGAAATCCAAAAGACACTATATATAAAATGTTTAATAATTCATAGCGAAAATTATTACAAATATGTTATAAATTAAAGTTTACAAAACATAGAATATATATATACATTATTGGCAGCACTTCTCTGATCTTTAAGTCCCAAAAGAAAAATCCTCAACGTCTAGTCTCACTTGGCCTCGAGGAGCTCTCAGGTTCAACTCTGTCACCTGCGCGATAAACACTATCGCACTAAGCCATCGGCTTAGTAGTACAAAATATATCAACATTATACTTTAAGGCAAAGTAATGTTACACATCTAAATCATAAAGTTAACATCATAAGTGAAAAGCTAACATCACACCTTTATATTTCATAAACCATACACATAGAAGCACATCACATTACCACATCATACTACATTCAATGTCATAACAATATTCATATTACATCTCCATAATTTCATTGATTTTACCATTCAAGAATCACATTATATACAAAGACAAGCATGGGCCCAAAACACTCTAATATGCCATTCAATTTTTAGAGTTAATGCTTTTGTTTTATTATCACATTTATCATTATCATAAACCCAACTAGGCTTCAAGGATTAGGTTCAACCAAGCTTCAAGGGGAACAAAGCATGCTAAGTATCAACCCAACTTGGCTTCAAGAACCAACCCAACCTAGCTTCAAGGGTTGTTACATCTCAATTAGGCTTCAAGGATTAAATCCAACCTAACTTCAAGAGAGTGTTACCAATAGGCATGCCACCAACAACAAAACTCTGAAAATGAATAACACATTAGACACACAATTCATTTATTATCTCATTCTCAATTCTCATCATCAATTAGGCAAACATGCCTTATATTCTTTCAATGGAATCATCATAGCCAAATCACAATGGCCTCATATCATTTCATATCTCCATTCATATTATACATATAGCCTCATTAATATAGCATTTCAAAGTACATTATTCATATACACATTACCATTCACATTGATCAATTCCTCACTCAAGTATACATAATCAATGGCATTGCACATACTTTTTCAATGATCATCATATATTCCACATTTCCTATTTCATCATATATATACACATAACAATTTACATTATTCATGGATTTAGAATCTTCCACATACATTTGTTTGGATCATTATTGTTTTAAGTGTGTTTAAAGTGTTTATGTTTAGGTTTAGGTACATAAATACCTTTGGAGAATAAAAACAATGCAAGAAGAACAAAGAATAGAAACATTAACTAACACATTTGAGGGACACGGCCAAGCTTGTGGCCGTGTCTCTCAACACAAATTTGGCAGTAACAAACACGGGCATGGGACACGGCCGTGTCTCTCCAAAATCAATCCAACATGGCCCAAATTTCCTTGGCTTGGCCGTGTCTCTCCTTGCTTTTGGCCGTGTCACTCATGAATTGAAACCCTAAACATGTCCAAATCTCCTTTGGTTGCACTCAATTTCATTATACACAAGATAACTTAATTCAAATGAATGTAATCAATGTTCTAAACACATATTTTACATATTCATCACAATTTGCACATTAACAACACATTCAATCTCTTACCACTTCAAAACCCTAAAAACCAACATCACTCTTAACTTACCATCTTCAAACCAAAACCAACACTTCCAATATCAACAATAATATAACTTCTTTACTTAAAATCACTTTCAACACTTAAAAACACACCACAAGCACAACTAATCATATTACTAACAATTCAAAACTCACTTCAAACACCACTTCAAAAAGAACAAAGGAAAACAAGAGAGTACTTACCATAAATGAAGAAATTTCACAAATCTCCAACCAAAACCTTTGATTCCTCCTTCAATTTGAGCTTAGAACTTCAAGATCCTCTCTTGCTCTCTTGCTCCCTTTTGTCTTTTGATGAGCTGGCCACCATAAGGGAAAAGAAGAAAAGATGATAAAGAAAAGACAAATTATCATCTCTTTAAATCTCCACCAAGCAATTCTAAAAAGACAATTACCAACATACCCTCTTCTCACTTGTTCTAACTACCCTTCATCCACATGCCCTATTTAGTAATTTCACTCATCCCAAATTAAAAATATCTTCTTCCCTTGACTCTCCATTTGACCAACTTATATGTTATATATATTAACATATATACAACATATACATTCCATTAACACAATCATCTCCTTTGCAAAAACATATATACATTTAATTCAAATCAAACAACAATTATATCCAAACTTCTAGGGCACACATTGGGATATTACAGAAGATCCAAGACAAAGGCTTCCCCAGATCTAAAAACTATCTTCTATTTGCTTGACCAGTTGTATTGACATCAACTTCTTTATATGTGCTTTGATTGCTAAACTGATAATTATGTTTTGTAGAAAAATGGTTCTTCTATCTTTCTCACTCTTCTATTTGCAAACCAGCTTGTAAGAGGTCCTTCAAATCCCTTATAAGGATATGAGATAGCCTCTCATGAAGGTTAGGTAGGATGCCTCTGACTATCATTTTGATCTAATCTGATTCATCAGGCCTCTTCTTGAGTAAAGATGTCTTGTTCCTCTATCTCTTCATATAGTCCACAAAATTCTCATTTGGCCTTTGTCTAATGGACTCAACTTCCATTAAGGTAACTTCTAGCTTGACATTTGTACCCATATCGCTGAATAAAAGCCTTGTACAACATGTCCCAGTCTTTTTGAGTACTTTCCTCTAAGGTGTTGAACCAATTTTGGACAACAAGGTCCAATGAGAGCATGAAATATCTTAGAGTTTGAGCCTTAGTAGCTCTAGTAGACTGCATGACAGTGATGTACTATTTAAAATGCAAGTGAGGATTTCCTATACCATTGTATCTAGTGAAGGAAGGCATTTTAAACTTATAATGGACCTCCTCATCTAATTCAAACAACTTATCGATCTCGGACATCTCTTTGATTTTCAGTTTCTTCTCAAATTTCTTTTCTAAATTAGTAATCAATTTCTCAACATCAGAAGTTTCACTCTTTTCCATAGTTTCTCTTTCCACAACTATTGTCTCCTTCTTTTTATCTTGAGGATCTTGAATGTATTGTTCCCAGTCATTATCATCAATCATTACCTTGTCATCATTAAAAGCCACTTCACCAACCTTAGCCTTCCCTTTGTCCATCGGCTTCTTGGTGCTAGCGGATGCCTCGACATTATTCCCTAAAATTGTAGCCAATTGATTCTTCATGGTCTCAGCCAGGGCCTCCTTTAGTTATTCCATTTTGGCATTGAGGGCATCGTCCGCCATTCTTTGAATTTGTTCAGGCTCCATTGCTTTTGGTGAAAAAGTGATTGAGTCGCTGCTAGATTTTTCATCTTCGGCGTAGGTCAGATTGTCATAAGCTTTTGAACTATCGTAATCCAGGGTTGTGAGCCAAAAAAGAATTAATGATATGTGATGTAAATGTATGTATGCATGTATGCGTGTATGCACAAATAATAGACAAAGATAAGTAGAAAGTCCCTTCCAATCTTATAACTTCCATAAATGGAATGGCGAGTCTCTTTTCCGAGGTATATGGTTAACAAAATACCAACATGGGGAATCTTATTTTCGAATAATTTCCCTCAAATGTTTAAACCAATAGTTATATTTTCAAAAATGGAAATCAGTTCATGATAATTCCCATTAATTAGGTTTTAATCCATTCAACCAAATAAAGTAGCTATTATGCTATATTGGATTAAAACTAAACTAAGAGGTTTTTTATAAATAGATTTCTCACTTGAAAAAGTAACTAATGATTCATGCCAAAAACAAGCCCATGTTTAATAATTCTTAGTATAAACTAGGCTTATAATTGATTTTTGGTATTCCATAATTGGCCTAAATAATTTTTAAGCTCTTTTAAAGAAAAGGTTGGATGAAATGCAAAAATATTAAAAAGATTTTAGAAAAATGGGTTTTTAACTTTGTATTTGAGTCATGAGGAAAGAATTTTTGACTTGTTTTAGAAAAGTTTTATGTCCAAAGACCATCTTAAAAAGTTTTGAAAATATCTTTGGTCTTTTAGATTTTAAAGAAAAAATTTATTTTGAGCTTACAATATACTTATGTCATATTAGAAAAAGAACAAACCAAATAAGCCATGATTTAAGCCAAGATAAATTAACCATAGTCAAACAACAAGCATTTGGGGTAAAAACCTAAGGAAAGTAACTAGGCCAATTACATGAGCTTTAGTCTTTAGGTTGAAAGACTTAGATTCGTATAGCAAGTATATACCAAAAATTACAAGGCTATGAGAGGTTATACCATGCTAGATCTCCATACCTTAAGTGAAAGTTTGGTATCCCTCACATAGCACAACAAAAGTAACACTGGCATCCTAACTCACGCACAAAATGCAATCTAATATGATGCAATGATAATATCATGATAAGAAAGAATAGAATAATATAAAGACTAACGGAATTAACTTCTCTTATCCCCAGTGAAGTCACCACTGTGAGCGGGATTTTTTGCCCCCACTCTCAGTGGAATGGTTCTTTCAACTTCGGCACTATTTAGGCTTAGGGCCTTAGAGAACACGGGCCTAAGCCCGGAGAAAATGGAGTCGCCACCCGGATGGGCCAGGAAAAAGAAAGGGGTAGATGACTCGATTCCTAAGGAATCCCCAAACAACTAATGGGTTCAAAAAGATAGGTACGTATGGGGAAGGTGAGAAATGGCCCAGCACCCCCACAATGCCTGGTTCATTGGAACCGGCCTCCTTTTCAGGTCTTAATATTATAAAATTCTTAAATATAATGATATTATCCATACTACATGTGATCATAAGAATAAATAAATACTTCATTAAAATCACAACAATGTCCAAACAAAATAAATAAATGGACACCCATCCAAGGATGGAAATATATCCTTACATCATCCATATCTAAAACTAAATATGACACCCACCGAAAGGTGGAAACGTGTCCTTTACATTAATTCCAAAATATAAAATTAATATAAATTAGATTGCATAAAGATTAATTAATGAGGTACCCAATCATAGAAACATACCTCTTACAATTTTAACAAATAATAATAAAGAATTCATCCATCCATGATAAACAAATCAAATATTAAAATTAAATAAATCAATCATCAAAATATATAATAAACTACATAATCAAATTTAAAATTAAATAAAGTAATAAATGTATAAATTTAGGGTTTTAGAATTTTAATAACCAAATTAAGATTTTTTAAATAAAAGGAGTTAAACACAAAGGCTTACAATACACAAATAATTATTGACCCCTTCGACGAGCTCGTAGGGCAGTCCCCCTAGCCAGTTAACGGGTGGGGGTCAAGGGGGCAGCGCCCTAGAAGATTTTGAAAATTGGCTTTTAGGGGTGTAGGTTTTGGTGTTGAAAATTAAGATTTTAAGGTTTAAGATTTAGAAAATAAAGTTTAAAAATTGGAAGAAACAAACAACTATAAATCTTAGAAAAATAGAATTGATTATGGTTTCAAGAAAACATATTAGTGGTTTGTGGTTTTAAAAAAGTGCAATTAGGATTTTATATTTCAAAAATTAGTTTAACGATTATTAAGATATTAGGATTTTCGTTCATAAAACATATTATTCGGATTCAACAATTTTATACTACTGGAAAATTAATATCATAATACCTTAACAAAACATTAAAAAGGAAGCATCTTATGGCTACTATGAATACAAGAATTTATTGGTTCCGATCAATCCTTCGTTATTGGTTCCACCACAAATGCACGGTTCAAATTCTAAGAAAACCTTGATCAAGACAACATTGCCTTGTTGCCATGTGGCTGGAAGGGTTCCTTTTGCTCTGCACTACTTCAGACTGCTTCCAAGTTTAAAAGTCCAAATGGAGCTGTTGATTAATTTTGGTCGTCCCCTTAAAATTCCGATCCTCCTTTGGCTGAAAAATCTCCCTCCCCCTTTTGTGTCTCTAATGTGGTATTTATAAGAAAAAAAATAAAAATCTAATACTAATTGGTTAAGGAAAAAAACCGTTTAAGAAATAAAATTCAAAAACAAAGTAGAATAGGGTTTCAAAAAAACTGCGCTGGCAAAAATTACACTGGCAAAACTTGCGGCGAATTGTCCTGAGGCCACTTTGCCACAGGTAAAACCTGCGGCGAATTGGCCTTTGGCCAATTTTTCGTAGGTATTTCCTGTGGCAAATTGGCCTAAGCCAATTCGTCGCCAGCGACGAAAAATTTTGTCGCTGATTTTGCCTGTTGCCGATTTTTATTTATATATTTTTTTATCTTTTTTTATATTTTCTATATTTTTTATTTTATATTTTCAATATTAAAAATAAAATATTATAAGTAATAAATATTATTAAAATAAATAATAAATATTAAAATACCATAAAAATTATTTAGGACTGTTTAAAAATATCTGACTGGACTGGGTCAAAAATTAAGAGTCTACACATGGGCCCAAATAATCTAATATATTATTCAAATCCTAGAGTTACTGTTTTGATCCATATTGACACCTGGTGTCTAGTCCGAAGGCAAGTGACACCTAACATCTACCCCAAAGACAAATCACAATGATGCCCATCATCTAGCCCAAAGGCAGGTGACATCCAATGTCTAGCCCGAAGGTAAATCATAGTGATGCGAAGCATCTAGCCCAAAGGCAAATAATGAGGATAACCTCATAGGCATGTCGTCAAACAAAGAACTCTAGAAAATTGAATAACATACTAGGCACACAATTATCTCATATTTTCCATTATCCATTTCTTTCACTTTTTCTCACATTCAACTAGGCAAATTGCCTCTTTTCTCATTATCATTTAGGCACATTGCCTCGTTTCTTATTATCATTCAGGCACATTGCCTCTTTTCTTATTATCATTCAGGCACATTGCCTCATTCCTCATTTTTCTCATTCATTTTAATGTCATATCATCACAATGTATCACATCTTATGCAATCTAGCCATTGCCAATGTCTTTTCATAATAACTTTATTGCAGACACAACAACCCACATTACCCAAACACTTTGAGTCATTTTCACATGTTGCACATGTTTCACTTTATAATCAATTTAGCCATTATCAATGGCTTCACAATGCTTTTAATACATACATGACAAATCACATGTCATAGCACATAGTTCAATATATAAAAAGCTTAACACATTTCCCATTAAGCCCAATGTGATGCAACAAGATTCAAACTCAGGCCAAACTCCTTAAATCTTTACTTTCTCTAACTCTTCAAAACTTGATCTTCTAATCAATATATGAATAGTCAAGTTATTAATGACATCAGTCTATATATCTCAATTATACTACTCAAATCCTCTCTTTCCTTCTCAACTCATAACACCTAATTCAATACTCCATAATTTGGAGTTTCTCATTAAGTAATACTATAATAAGTTTCCAAAATAACAATAATATCATATTCATCTCATCCTTATCATATTCATTATTCAATTAATCATTTAGACTTAACATCCAACTACATTTCCATTTCATATTTCCATCATGCAGGCATAAGCCACACTCACCATATGACTCATCAACATACCAATATTTAGCATAATCAACATATTTTATCATAATTCTTCAAGTGACACACTCAATTATAAAAACTTTGACACGCCCAGGGATATGGGCGTGTCACTGCCCGTGTCCTTAATTATGACTTACAGTAGCTATCACACACCCAGAGTTATGGGAGTGTCACTGCCCGTGCTCTTAGTCCTGCATTACAGTAGCTACGACACATCCAGAGACATGTGCATGTCATTGCCCATGCCTTTATTCTTGTATTACAGTGACTACGACACATTCAGAGACCTTGGCGTGTCAATGGGCGTGTTAGGCTAAATCTCTGGGTATGCCCATTACATTGCAAAAACATTCTTTCACTCCAATTTCATCAATACAATACTCACATATCACACAAGCAACTCCAAATCATGTTAAATCAAATATGTACAACCTCATAATTATGTATACAAACTCAAGATCTTGTATATAAACCAAAGAGATTAAGTACAAACCTTTAGTTATTCCAAGTTTACTCTTCTTTACATACTTCTTGTTAATCTAAATACAAAATCATAATAACAACCATCATATATTTCACTTATACCATCATCCATACATCAATTCACCCAATCCTCAACTCAACTTTACCAAACCCTTACTCTTTTCCTCAATTCCAATTGCTCATCATTATCTCCAACATCTAACCATATTTACTTCATCTATGTATCAATTCAACATATATATACTTAAATATATTATTGTCATTATATTATTCAATTAATCACCACTTTCTCTCACTAACTATATAATACATATATATATAATCCTTAAAATAAGCTCAAGAAGAAAGTAATTACTTGAATTACTTGCCAAATCTTAACTATTTCCTTTAATCCCTCTTCAATCTCTTGTAAAAGTTGATATGTAACATAGAAAGTTCACTCTTCCACTCTCTCTCTCAAAGTCATGTTGAAGAAGAAGAAGAAGAAGAATAAGAAGAAGAAGACTTATCTCTTCTTTTCTCATCCTTATCTTATATAAATAAAATATTATATACAAATCCCACTTTAACTTTCCACTACACATCTTCTTCCTCCTTTGACTTTGACCTCTTCACTTTATTATTATTATTATTATTATTATTATTATTATTATTATTATTATTATTATTATTTAATTAAAATCAACTTTTCCTACAACCAATAATACTTCATGTATATGTGGTGTATATGTTGGATATATGTATATGTCTTGTATATGTCATGTTTATTTTAAATATATTTTAAGTATATATATAACATATATATATATACATTACATCTATCATACATATTCATCTTATATTTTCTCTACCCATCACAATAATTTACTCTCATGTATTTACTATTCCAAAATACATAAAATCGGGTGTAGATCCTTAATTTTTGACCTAGTCTGGTCCAATATATTTTATATAGTCTAAAATAATTTTTGTCTTATTTTAATTAAATAGTATTTATTTTTTATAAGTTTTAATAAAATAAAAATAAAAAAAAAATAAAAAAAAGCGACGGAAAAATCGGCGAAGAATTTTTTGTCGCCGAAAGCAAAATGGCCTTGGGCCATTTCGCCGCAAGAAATTCCTATGGCAAAATGTCCTGGCAGCCCGCTAGCGCCCCAATTCTCGCTTGCAAGCTCGCAGCCCATCATAATTTTCACCAGTGAGATTTTTCCAAAGTAATTTTTTTCGAAACCAAATTCTATTTGGTTTCAGTTTTCTTTTCCTAATTAATTATAGTTTTCTTAAACCATTGAAAATAATCTTCTAAATTTCCTATAAATAACTCTAAAAAACATAGGAAAAGGGATTGGGAAAAAAAAACATTAAGGAGAAAAACTTAGGACTAGAAATTTTAATCTAGAGACTTAAGATTTGAGAGGAATAAGCAAGCAAGCAATCAAGCCATCAAAGGCAGCAATCTTGCCTTTGTCTTTGTTCATCTAGAAGTTAATTTTGGTGGAACCAACTATGCAGGTTTGATCCTTAATCATAAACTATTCATAGCTTTGTTTCTTTGATTCATACTAATATACATACAAAACTTTGATCTTTGAATATGTAATAATTCGTTTCTTTTGTTTCCAAAGATCTTAAATGATTTCTTTTGTTTCTAAATACCTTAAAAACCCTAATTTGTTTCTTTTGTTTTCCAAAAATCTTAAATCGTTCCTTCTGTTTCTTCTAAAACTCAAGAACCCTAATTCTATTTCTTCTAAAACTTAAGAACCCTAATTCTTTTTCTTCTAAAACTTAAGAACCCTAATTTATTTCTTCTAAATCTTAAAACCCTAGATTTTTCCTTTTATTTCCAAAAACCATAAAAAATACTTTTCCGTTTCTAAAAACCTTAAATCATTTTGTCTATTTCCCAAAAGCTTTTAAAAACCCTAAACTATTTTCTTCTAATTCTTTTCCAAAATTTCCAAATGTTTTGTTAAATATCCAAACTCTAAACCCGCTTTACAGTTTCTAAAAAATCATAATTACTTTATAAAGCTAAACTATTTTCTTCAACTCCAAAACCAAAACAGTAAACCCCCAAACTAGTAAACCTAAACCCTAATTCCCTCAAAACTAATACGTAAACCCTAGTTTTCCTAAACCCTAATCATTAAAACCTTAAAACCTTATAAACCTAAACATTCAAACTCAATACAGTAAATCCAAAATAACAATCTAGTAACCAAGAGCTATAAACCTAATGTTTTAATATCCTAAAACCCTAATTTCATAATGTTACCCCCCTAAACCCTAATTCATTCCAATTTTCCAAAGCCTTTACAGTAGGTTAAACAAATAACAATAATAATACTAAAATTCCAAAACCCTAAAATATTAATTAAAGAATTTTAAATAGAAATAGTAACCTTAATTTGTATCTTTACTTGCTTTATTTTTTAGATTTGATTATGTAGTTTATTATATGTGTTGATGGTTGATTTATTTAATTTCAATGTTTGATTTATTTAATTTATCATGGATGGATATTTTCTTTATTATTATGATTATTATTTGTTTGTTTTAGTATTAAAATTGTAAGAGGTATGTTTCCACTTTGTGGGTACCTCATTAGCTAAGTATTATGTAATTTAATTGTTTTTATATTTTGGACCAATGTAAAGGATATGTTTCCACATTTCGATGGGTGTCCTATTTAGTTTAGACATGAACGATGTAAGGACATGTTTCCATCCTAGGATGGGTGTCCGTTTCCTTGCTTTGTTTGGACATTACTTTGATTTTAATATAATGATGCTTTATTTTAATTGTTGCATGTAGTATGGATAATATTATTATACTTAAGAATTTTATAATATTAAAACCTGCAAAGGAGGCCGGCTCCAATGAACCAGGCGTTGTGGGGGTGCTAGTGAATTTCTCCCTTCCCCACACATACCTAACTTTTCGAACCCATTAGGAGGTTGGTAATTCCTTAGAAATCGAGTCATCCATCCCTTTCTTTTTCCCGGCCTATCTGGGTGGCGACTCTATTTTCTTCGGGCTTAGGCCCGTGTTCTCTAAGGCGCTGAGCCTAAACAGTGTCGAAGTCGTAAGAACCATTCTACCGGGAGTGGGGCTAAAAATCCCCGCTCACAGTGGCGACTCCACTAGGGACAAGAGAAGTTGATTCCGTTGGTCTTTATATTATTCTATTCTTTCTTATAATGATAATTATCCATTGCATCATTTAGATTACATTGTGTGCGTGAGTTAGGACACCCGTGTTACCCGTGTTGTGTTATGTAAGGGATACCATACTTTCACTCAAGGTATGGAGATCAAGCATGGCATAACCACTCATAGCCTCGTACCATTTGGTATATACTTGCTATGGGAACCTAAGCCTTTTAACCCAAAGAATAAAGCTCATGTAATTGGCCTAGTTACTTTCCTTAGGATTTACCCAAATGCATGTTGTTTGACTATGGTTAGTTTATCTTGGCTTAAATCATGGCTTATTTGGTTTGTTCTTTTTCTAATATGACTTAAGTACATTTGTAAGCTCAAAATAAATTTTTCTCTAAATCCAAAAGATCAAAGCTATTTTCAGAATGTTTTCAAAATGGTCTTTGGAAATAAAATTTTTCCAAAAGAAATCAAAAATTCTTTTGCTCATGATCCAAATACTAAGCCCAAAATCTATTATTTCTAAAATCTTTTTACAATGGGCTTAGAAATAAAATTATTTTCATCCAAAAGAGCTTACAAATTATTTAGGTCAATTATGAAATACCAAAAATCAATTGTGAGCCTAGTTTATATTAAGAATAATTAATCATTGGCTTGTTTTTGGCATGAATCATTAGTTACTTTTTTCAAGTGAGAAATCTATTTATAATAAACCTCTTAACATAGTTTTAATCCAATATAGCATAAAAGCTACTTTAGATGGATAAATGGATTAAAACCTAATTAATGGGAATTATCCTAAATTGATTTCCATTTTTGAAAATACAACTAATGACTGAAACGTCTGAGGGAAATATTCGAAAACAAGGTACCCCATGTTGGTTTTTTGTTAACCATATACCTAGGAAAAGAGACTCGGCATTCGTGTGTGAATGTTATAAGGTTGGAAGGAACGTCCTAATTATCTTTCTTTGTTGATTGTTTGTGCATACATGCATACATTTACATCTCATATCATTAATCCTTTCTGGCTCACAGCCCTGGATTATGACAGTTCAAAAGTTTATGACAATTCGACCTACGCTGGAGATGAAGTATCTAACAATGACTCAATCTCTTTTAAATCAAAAGCAATGGAGCCCGAACAAATTCAAAGAATGGTGGATGAAGCCCTCAATGCCAAAATGGAAGAAATAAAAGAGGCCCTAGCTGAGACCATGAAGAACCAATTGGCTGCAATTTTAGAAAATCATGTCGAAGCATCTGCTAGCACTAAGAAGCCAAAGGACAAAGGGAAGAGTAAAGTTGGTGAAGTGGTTTTTGATGATGATAAGGTGATCATTGATGATGATGATGATTGGGCTCAATACTACCAAGATCCTCAAGACAAGAAGAAAGAATCAAAGATTGTTGAAAAATCAGCTATGGAGAAAATCGAAGCTTTTTATGTTGAAAAGATGATTGCTGATTTAGAAAAGAAATTTGAGAAGAAACCAAAAACCGAAGAAATGTCCGAAGTCGACAAACTGTTTGAGCTAGATGAAGAACTTCCGTACAAGTTCAAGATGCCATCTTTTGCAAAGTTTGATGGAACCTGAAATCCTCACCTCCATGTGAAGCAATATATCACTACTATACAGTCTGCCTCGAGCTACTAAGGCTCAAACTCTAAGGTACTTCATGCTCTCATTGGACCCTCTTGTGCAAAATTGGTTCAATACGTTAGATGAGGGAACACAAAAGAGTACAAGGCCTTCATCCAATAATATGGATATAATGTCGAGATGAAAGTTACCTTAATGGAAGTGGAGTCCATTAGACAAAGGCCGAATGAGAATTTTGTGGATTATGTGAAAAGATGGAGAAACAAGGTCTCTTTGCTCAAGAAGAGGCCCGATGAATCCTATCAAATAAAGATGATTGTGAAAGGGGTGTTGCCTAGTCTTCGTGAGAGGATGTCTCATACACTCATCCGTGATTTCAAAGATCTCTTCCAAGCTGGTCTGCAAATTGAAGAATGGGAAAGAGAGAAGAACCGTTTTCAATAAGAAGGAACAAGAAAGGTAACTATCAGTCTGGTAGCCAAAGCATGCAAAAGGCAGTCGGTGTCAATGCTACTAACCAAGGAACAAGGAGGTAGTTTTTTGAATTGAGGAAACCGATGTCTTGGGTTCTCAATAAGCTTCAAAGAAACAAATTGCTACAACCCTTAAATCCTCGTCCTTTGCCTAACCCTCTCCCACCTAATTTCGACACTAAAGCATTTTGTCATTGTCATCAAATGCAAGGGCATGACACAGATAGATGTGTGAGGTTGAGACATGAGATCCAAAATCTAATTTATAGTGGGAAGCTGCCCGAGTCCAACAAGCCAAACACTAAAGACAACCCATTACCAAAGTTCAATAGAGTACCACCACCGGCAACCTTCATGATTGGAGGAGGTTTGCATGAAGATTTTGTCATGTCTTCTTTTCAAGATGTGGGTGGAGAAGCAACCAAAGAAGAAGAAGATATTTGGTGAAATTAAACAAGCTATGGTGGGTAAAGAAGTAGCAATTTGTGTTGTCAATAGGTTTTGGGATTCAAGCGATAGTGAGGATGATCTTGTATCCAAGAAGGAGGAGTGGACCTGGTTTGAGCCTAAAGAAGATGAAGTAATGAACACTAGATCCGGTAAGCCTTATGCAAGGCCACCTCCTAAGGAGGTAGAAATTAATAAGGGAAAGGAAGTTAAAGTAGGAAATAAAGAAGAGGAAGATGATGTTGCACTCAAGCAATTGAAAAGAACCCAAGCAAGTGTTAGCATTTGGGATCTATTGGCTACTTCTAAAAAGCATCAAGAAACTATGGCCAAGGCCTTAGCTAGCATGCCAATTTCTACCTCCACAACACCGGAGGAGCTGATAAACTTTATAAAAATTGGAGGAGTAATGAAATGTGAAGATATTTAAGAGAAGAGCAAAGTTAATATGGGAGCGGTTTCTTTCTCAGATGCGGATTTACCAGAAAAGGGGAGAGATCACATCCGCACTTTCTTTATCAAAATAGAAATCAAAGGGAAAAGGACTCCATGTGTAATGGTCGATGATGGGTCTGCCATAAATGTTTGTCCACCTAAAATATTGCCAAAGCTAGCCATGTCAACAAGGAATCTAAACACGACCGAGGTGATCATTCGGGCTTATGACAACACTAAGAGACATGCCGAAGAAACTTTCAAAGCTGCTGCCAAGGTCGGTTCAATTGAATTTATTATTTTAGACATACCTGTTACCTTCACCTTACTCTTAGGATGACCATGGTTTCATCCTCTTGGTGGAGTTCCTTCCAACCTTCATCAAAAGATCAAGTTCCCTAGCGGAGATGAGACAGTGGTCATCGAGGCCGAAGATAATGAGATTGTTAATGCTCTAATAATTGAGAGGACTCTCAATGGTTTCCAAGTAGCTGCACATTCTAATGATGAAGTAGTGGACTCTAAAGTCTTGAATATGATGAAGAACATGAACTACCTTCCTGGAGCTGGTCTTGGAAAGGGAAATGCCGGTTTGACAAAGCTGCCAAATTTTAGAACTCAAACTTCCAAGAAGGGATTGGGATATGATGAAGCCAGTAATGTCCAGCCAAAGAAGAATGATAAGATGAGCTTCCCACCACTTAAAGAGATCTTTGTCAAAGCTCCAGACATGGGACCACTCCAAGGAAAGTCCAAGCCAATCATATTCATGGGAAAGTTGATCCTGGGTTTTGAAATTTTTGCAGATGCTGCCGAGCTAGTGGAGCAAGTGAAGAAAAAGCTCACCCTACCAATCAACAAAGAATCCAATCCGGAAGAGAAGAAGGAAGCTATCCTGAAAGCTGAGAAGACTCCGGAGGAGATTGCTACCCTTGTTGATGAAAAGTTTGAAGACATTCTGCCTTATGATTTTGAGAACAATGATTTTGATTTTGATTTTAATTTGTCTGCTTTGTATGAGGATGATAATGTTTTCTTTTCCAGAATGAATGCAATAAAGTCTGATTTTTCTTACTTGTGTGATGTTTCTTCTGATGTTTGCATACATTCAAATAGCAGTTACATGAGCATCTTTAGTATTAATTCTGTTGACACACAATCATTAAATTTGAGAACAATCAAAAATCCTAAAAACATTAACATATCATCCAAACTTACTCCTAATGAGAGAGAGAGAGAGAGAGATTTGAAAAAATATTCAAAAAATATGAAGAAGTATTTGCTTGGTCTTATAAGGATATGCCTGGAATAGATCGAGACATAGTCGAACATCTTATTTCTACTTACACTCACGTGAAATCTGTCAAACAAAAGCTTAGGCGATTAAGACCAGAATGGGCTAAATTGGTCAATGAAGAGGTCACTAAACAAACATAAGTGAAGTTCCTTGAAGTGATAGAATATCCAGATTGGTTAGCCAATATAGTACCCGTGCCAAAGAAAGATGGAAGAATAAGGGTCTGTGTGGACTATAGAGATTTAAACATGGCTTCCCCTAAAGATGATTTTTCTTTACCTCATATAGATGTACTCATTGATAGTGTAGCCTCTAGCGTGCTACACTCGTTTATAGATGGATTTTCTGGATACAACCAAGTGTTAATGGCCCAAGAGGATAAAGCCAAAACTGCCTTTATTACTACATGGGGTATATTTTGTTATAGGGTGATGCCGTTCGGCTTAAAGAATGCTGGAGCAACCTACCAAAGGATGGCCACCACACTATTTCTTGACATGATGCACAAAGAAGTTGAAGTATATGTTCATGATATGATGCTGCACAAGGGAACAACACTTCCAAAACATAGAATTATTCATCGATAGAGCATTAAAATATAAGCTAAGATTAAACCCGAAGAAGTGTGTGTTCGGTGTTACCTCAAGATATGTGATTAGGACATGTGATTGGTCCAAATGGCATTGAGATTCATCCTAACAAAGTTAAAGCAATCAGGGATATGGCAGCCCCAAAGATGGAAAGAGAAGTACGGGGATTCATTGGTAAATTGCAATACATTAGCAGATTCATAGCAAAACTCACAACAATCTATGAGCCTATCTTTAAATTGCTTAAAAAGAATCAGCCAGTCATATGGAATGAAGAGTATCAAAAGGCCTTTGAGCGAATAAAAGAGTATTTGCTGAATCCACCAGTTTTGAAACCACCTAAACCCGGCAAACCTCTATTACTATACTTAGCAGTAGAAGAAGAGTCAATAGGAGCCATGCTAGCCCAAGCAGATGAGTCAAGGATTGAGCATGCAGTCTACTATTTGAGTAGAAAGCTCCTACCTTATGAAATTAAGTATAGTATTATTGAAAAAACATGTATAGCCGTGGTTTGGTCTTCTAAGAAGTTGTAGAATTACTTTCAATCTTATAGTGTGCAAGCAATTTCCAAGTTGGACCCAATGAAGTACTTAAGGGAGATACCTTCTTTGATTGGGAAATATGGTTGCTGGTTGATAATATTAGAAGAATTCGAGATTGAATATGTAACTAAGAAAACAATCAAAGGTAGAGCAGTGGCAGAATTCCTAGCCCAACAACCATTACCAGATAGCGAAGAGGTAATCTTGAAATTTTCAGATGAACATTTAGAGGCAACTAAAGTATAAGGGTGGAAAATGTATTTTGATGGAGCAGCAAACAGGAAAGGAGCATGTATGGGAGTCATACTAGAATCGCCTGAAGGAAAACTTATCCCTTTAGCCAAAAATTGAAATTCAGGGCAACTAATAATATGGTGGAATACGAAGCTTGCATCTTTGGTTTAGAAACCCTAATGATTATGAAGGTGGATAAGGTGGAAGTTTTTGGCGATTCATTGTTAGTAGTATCCCAAGTAAATGGAAAGTGGGAGTTGAAAGAGGAAAAATTAAAACCATCCCACCATTACCTGACTATGATGAAGAAGAACTTTAAGGAGTGTAGGTTTATACACCTATCAAGAGAAGAAAATAAGATGGTTGATGCCCTAGCCACATTGGCTTTGGTATGGGAAAATTCTATCAATTTATTCCTTAAGCCTCTAATTTTGACCAGTTCATCAACTCCTTGCTATGAATATGAGACAATCATGGAAACTGATACAGACCACAATGCATGGTATGATACTATAAGACAATTTTTGGAGAAAATGGAATACCCGTCAGGGGCAACAAAGAAAGAAAGAAGAGCCATAAGGCGGTGGTCTTTGCAATACGTCACATTCTATGGGGAGTTATATTGAAGATGGCCTGATGGGGTGCATTTGAGATGTTTAAGAAAGCCTAAAGTAGAGCATATCATGTCAGAAATACATGCGGCAAGTTGGGGTCCGCACATGAGTGGTTTGGCTCTAATTAAGAAGATTATTTTACAAGTTACTACTGGTTGACCATGGAGAGAGATTGTATTGAGTTCGTAAAGAAGTGCCAATAATGTCATATGTATGGTAACTTGAATCACATGCCTCCTGAAGAATTGCATTCTATGTTTTCACCCTGGCCCTTCGCCACTTGGGGTATCGACATTATAGGAGAGATACATCCGACTGCCTAAAATGGTCACCATTTCATTATAGTAGCAGTAGATTATTTTTTGAAATGGGTCGAAGCTAAATCCTTCAACAAACTAGGCATAAGTCAAATGGCTAGATTTATTGAAAAGAACCTCATCTGCAGATATGGGGTCCCGCATAGTGTGATATCATACAATGGGGTACAGTTTCAAGGAGCAGCTAAGGATTTATTCTCGAAGTACCGAATCCATCATCACAGATCTTCTCCTTATAGACAAAAGGCTAATGGGGTAGTAGAAGCATCAAATAAGACAATTAAGCAAATTCTGTCCAAGATGACCAAGACTTATAGGGATTGGTCAGAGATGCTTCCTTTTGCTTTGTGGGGATATAGAACAAGTGTGCGAACACCGACTGGAATGACATCGTTCACTTTGGTTTACAGGATGGAAGCAGTGTTGTCAATTGAAATTGAGATCAAGTTACTAAGAGTAGTCTTGGAAGCTGAACTGCCTGAAATAGAATGGGTAGTGAGCATATACACACAGTTAGCTTTACTAGAGGAGAGAAGGTTAAAGGCAATGTATCATCACCAACTGTATCAAAAGAAGATAGCTCGGGCCTACAATAGAAGGGTTAAGATCAGAAAACTCAGAGTCGGGGATTTGGTGTTGAAGCAATGTAAGCCTAATGTATCTGATCTGAGAGGAAAGTTTAGGCCTAGCTAGGAAGGGCCATATGTTGCGAAACAAGTCATGAATAAGGGTGTAGTGAAGTTAACAGACATGGACAGGAACGAGTTTAGTGAGCCAGTAAACATTGATAGGTGGAAAAGGTTTTATGTATAAAATAATTAAAAAAAAAGAGAGCTCACTAGGTTAAAAACCCAAAGGACAGCCTAGGCAAAAGTTAGAGCAGTTCGCTAGTTCCGAAAACCTAAAAAGGGCGGGCTAGGCTACAATTAGGGCTAAATGAGAAGAAAATCGTCAATTAGAAAACCCAAAATGGCTAGTTGGCAACATGAGTGATCTTGTGTATGCTGGATTTATGTTTGGTTGGTCCCCAATTTAAAAAAAACAAAATTAATGTTAAAGTTGTTCTATGTGCACTATTATAAGTATTCGACCAGATATGGATGAAATAAAAAAACACAATAGCAAAAGGTGATGACAAATTATAAATGGAAAAGAAACATCTTTTATTACATTAATTATTTTTCTTCCTAACAATACACTTTCTGAATTGACAAATGTAAAATCTATGTGCAGATGATAAGTGTAATGTGTAGGCCAGCTTTGCCTTAGTCAATCTAAGTAGGCTTCAATCAAGCAAGGCATGTCTAAATCGAGAGTAAAGTCAGAATCGCGAGGCTCAGCTCCATCCTGGTGGCTAAGTCGGCAAGGATCATAGCAAGTACCTTGACGAAGAGCAGCAAGAGGAACATACATCAAGTATGTCCGCATGGTGATACGAGAAATCTTCCACCAAGGTACCAACCAACGGATGTTGACTTCAGCGCGTGAGTGGATCCAGTCAACCTAATTAGCATATGAAGAAGTAGGATGGAGTAGTTTCCTAGCAGAATGATGCCATGGCAGATATCTGGCAAAATCCATGGATGGAGTATCAAGCAAGCAGAGATGCTTCTGAAGCCAAATCTATGAGGAAAAAAATAAAAATAATAAAATAATAAAAATAATAAAAGAGGTCCACTAAGTTGAAAACCCGCAAGGGCAGCTTAGGCAAAAATTAGGACAGCTCGCTAGCTCTGAAAACCCACATGGGCAGACTAGGCAAAAATTAGAGCAATATAAAAAAAATTTTAATAAAAGAGGTCCACTAAGTTGAAAACCCGCAAGGGAAGCATAGGCAAAAATTAGGACAACTCGCTAGCTCCGAAAACCCGCATAGGAGGACTAGGCAAAAATTAGAGCAATAAAAAAGAGAACAAGAAAAAGGAAACCTGAATTGAGAACCCAAAAAGGTAGTTTAGGAAATTACCTGAATCAGCAATGGACTCCGGTCAGTCTCTTTGACAATCCTAACTTAAGTTGGTCTAATCCAATTAAAGTCTCGGCTAAGATCACAGGTATTGGCGACAAACCTCCTTCCATTTGGTCCATGATATCCAATACTCATGGATCAATATCGCCATCAGAGGAAACAAGCAAGAATTGGCCAAGTAAGCAAAGAAAAAGCATATGTCCCCATGCCTTAGTAGGAGCCAAATGAGAGAGACAAAAATCAATCAAGGGAGCAAGTAGAATTTTCTCACCTCTCATCAACTGAATAACTTCGGGTTTTGAAATTTGAAATAACAACTGCATCTTCTGTCGAGTCTTAGAAATCAATGCGAGCAATGCCATTTTTTGATTATTTGGATATCCAAGGATGGCCACAAATTCTTCAATCAAGGGACATATTTCAAAGCCATTATTTTTAAATGTCTTAGAATCCACATTCCAAAAAGAAGCCACAACATGTAAAAAGGAGTGGTCCAATTTAACATTTTGAAAACACTTTAAAATATCAAGTTTTGACCAAGAAATTTGCTTCCAGTGAATAGCATCCATATTCTTAAATAGAGTTTTTATCTTCTTTAAATGAAGTTCGGTCATTGTTGAAGGATGAAGGAAAATTAGAATTGATAAAAGGAGTTTTTGGTTTTTTATGAAATTATGGCGTGAAGAGTAATTTATATAGTAGAAACATCCTTTTCCAAAATTGATAAGGAAAAGATGATAAGGAAAAAGCATGAGACCATGATGCATGAGGAAAAGAATTAGTGATGAAATTACTTTACCGTATTGCATTTGGTTTTAGCCAAATGATGCGGCTGTGAATTGTGAAAAGGAAATTGTGGTGCAATGATTATGATGTGATATATATATATAAGTTACAGTAAAGATGAAAATTATATATTGTCATTTTTATGCTTATTGCACCATGTTTATACAATTATTACAATATTTATACATCACTAAGAAGGTGGTGGTAGGTCATCAAATAAAGCCCTGAAAAAATCATCGCCTGTGGGAGGAGGAGGCAAATCACTCATCCCGAGTCTGCCCGAAGCAGGAGCACCAGAATCCCTATTACCTTGGAGTTTCGATCTATTATGGTCCTCATCAGAAGTGGAAGAAAGGATCTCATGGTCATCAGTTTGGGGGCCTTTAGATGAAGAAGCACCAGGATCCCTCATCCCCTGAAATCAAAAGTCTCAAAAATTTTATTCTGATTGATGATATAAATTTTCAAAATGAGAAGCCTATTGACGACTAGCGGCCAACTCTTCTTAAAGTTTCTTATTTTGTTCTTCAAGCATCCGCTGTGAGCCAGAAAGGAAAAGGTAAGAGCATACATAATCATGCATACATATAGCATAAATTACCATTAAATAAGAAAACTTACCAGGTAATTCATATCAATACCCTATGGATCTGATGGCATATCTGGCGAACTAGAATGAGCAAATGAAGGAGCAATAAAAGAAGGTGCAGCCTCATAATCAAATGAGCCAGCAACCTACAATAATCATTAAAAATTCAAAATAAGAAAGAAGCGATTGTAATGGAAAAATGGTAAAAGTTTTACCTAAGAAGTGCTAGCACCGAGATGTGGAATGAATTCTCCTGCCTCTCCATGATGTTCCTCTTCATCTCTACCCTCACTTTCTTCTGGAATTTCATGTACACCAACAGGAGATACATCAAAGTTTAAAAGTCTCATTTGAATAAAATGGGCATAAGATGCACCCGGCGGATAGAGAAATATTTCAACACTATAACCATGCAGGGCCAACCGCCATGCATCCTCCGGCATTGATATAATATTTAAAGTATATTCCGGGCAATGCATCGGGACCCTTCGCTACTCTGGAGCAAGAAACCATTCATAAACTCTCTCTCTGAGAAACCAGCCACTAAACACAGGGCCAGCGATGACTCGGCGAGTATGTTGGAAAGATAGTGCAACATTCATGGGGATCCAGTTTATCCATTCTTCTGGGTTCCACCAGGCCAAATTCACCTGCAACATAACATAAGGTAAGTAAACTTTCACATAAAGTTTAAAGTATACTAATGCTATTTTACCTGGTCCCAGGTTAAGCGGCTCAAAAAGAAACGTTGGGTATGCACATGGTGAGAGCCGGGAACTTCTACACGATCAGACAACCAAAAATTCAATCTCAGATACCCGACTCTCTCTCGGGAAATACCAGGCACCCTCACAAGGTTGTGTTCATATGCCCATGCCTACAACAATAATAAAAATCAAATTCATATAAAAAAATAATGGAATTGACATTGGTGGAAGAACAATACATCTACAACCGCCATAAAAACAACAAAAGACTTCTTATTTGGGCAAATTTTGTCAAGACCATGGTAAAGACAGGCGAGACCAGCTTCACCCCAGCCATAAAGTGGTACTGTCCTAAAATAAGAAAGGGCCCTCAAAACTTACAAATGGATGGCGGATTCAGTGCTGCCTAAGATGGTCAACCCAAGCAAATATAACAAAAATCCTCAAGCATATTGTTGGGCCGTGTCTTTGTGAACCAGTCCTTCGTAGTTCTTCCAATAACTACGAATTGGCTCAATTTTTCTCTTAAAAGGCCCTTTATATGATGGTTCCATACCAATTAATTGTTGAATTTATTCAAATGTCAGAACATCCTTGGTAAGAAGGACCAAAACACCATCATACTGAATGCCGGTTATAGCAGCAAAGTCGACTAGACCAATTGTCATCTCTCCAATGGGCAAGTTAAAAGTATGAGTTGTGTACAACCATCTTTCTGCAAGTGTTTAGATCATTTTTGTACTTGTTTTTAGTATGATTTTTATGTGTTTTTAGTTAATGTTTTGATTGATTTTTGTTTTAAGTGTGTTTTAAGTGTTGTTTTTAGGTTTAGGTGCAAAAACACACTTGGAAGATCAAAACAGTGCAAGAAAAGCATGAACCAAGCAAGACATGGCCAAGCCAAATCAAGCTTGGCCGTGTCCCTCGAAGAATGAAGAGGGTAGAGCATGACACGGCCATGAGACACAACTATTTAGATCATTTTTGTACTAGTTTTTACTGTGATTTTTATATGTTTTTAGTTAGTGTTTTGATTGATTTTTGTTTTAATTTTGTTTAAAGTGTTTGCTTTAGGTTTAGGTGCAAAAACACCCTTGGAAGATCAAAACAGTGCAAGAAAAGCATGAACCAAGCAAGACATGGCCAAGCCAAATCAAGCTTGGCCGTGACCCTCAAAGAATGAAGAGGGCAGAGCATGACATGGTCATGAGACACGGCTAAGCCTTTGGCCGTGTCTCATCCAAGGAGCAAAACCAAAGAAACCAAGAAAAGAAGAGCAAAATGAAGAAGCAGGAAGAGACACACTCAGTGACACGGCCAGCAAGCTTGGCTGTGTCCCATTTTGTGCCAAAGAACAAGGGAGCAAGCAAAGAAGGAAAGAAAAGAGACAGTAGTGGACACACCCATATGACGCGGCCAAGCTAGTGGCCGTGTCACATGACATGGCCACAAGCTTGGCCGTGTCACCCCTTGAGACCAAAAGGAAAGAAGAAAGGAAAGAAGCAAGAAGTGAAGGACACGGCCAGCCAGCTTGGCCATGTCCCATGAAAATTTAGGGACACGACCACTAGCTTGGCCGTGTCACCTCATGGAAAGAAAGAAAAGAACAAGAGACACGACCAAGCTACTCTTGGCTTGGCCATGTCACACCTGAAACAATTGATTTCTTTTTCACAAAGTGGGGAACAAAGTGGGAGACAATGCCTTGTGGTTGCCAAAAGAAATACTAAACAAAGAAATAGTGGGGAACAAAGTGAAATGGTGTGAGTTGGAAGGCATGGGTTGTGTTTTTGAATGAATTAAATAGAGAAGAAGAGGGAGATGGAAGGAGTCTTGGTTTTCTTGGAGCAAAATTTCTGCTACATGTTTGGGAGAGGGAGAGAGTGACACTATCCCTTAGCCCTTCATTTTCATCTCCATTTCTATCCTCTCCACCTTCTCCATCTTCCATTGATAAGATCTTTGAGGTTCTTTGGGATAAATTGGGTCAACAAGCTCTTGAAGGTTGAAGAAGATTAATTGAGAAGATTGGTGACTTGAGAAAGCTCCATTCCATCTTCCAAAGGCAAAATCAATTGAAGAGTTAGTGACTTGAGAAAGCTCCAACCAAAGGTTTGGTGACTTGAGAAAGCTCCATTCCATATTGCAAAGGGGAATCAACCATTGAAGAGGGCTTGAGTTCTTCATCAAATACATCAAGTGGAACTAGGAGGAAGACTAGCAATCCTACTCTTAGCATCTTCATAAGGGGTTTTTCTATTCTCTCTTTTAATTCACTTTTATTGTTGTTGTTGTATTAAGAGATTGATATTGCAATGAACAATTTGTATTTGTTTTATATTGAGTTGAATGAATGTTTTAAATTGATGATGTTGAGCTAAATACCCATGCCTAGGGTTTGTAGTATATTTGATTGAATGCTTTGATTTGATATTTCCATTGATGTTCCTTGTTGATTGGTTGATTGTGTTGTATTACATGCTAGGTTGATAAATTAGCTACCTATTAATCTTTGAATATTGGATGATGGACTGAGAGGTGAAATCCGATATCGGAACTATGCAATCGACCACCCTATGATTGAATTAGAAATACAAGTTCTAGGGTTTATTAATTTGGTAATGTAAAAGAATTGGTCATTGTTAATTCATGAATGTGAGAACTAATGGATTGGTAATTAACTATTTAACCTTAAGGAACAAATTAATTACAATGTTATGTTAATGGATAATTGAGAATTGAGCTTTGATTAAATGGACCTATACCCCTAGGCACCTTCCCAAGAATCGATTTGATCTTGTATCACCATCACACACCAACCCTACGCACATTAATTTTAGGTTTAAATTATTCTCGCCATCATGATAAAACAAACTCTCGTGCATTTAAATAATTGTCAATCAAGCTATTACGAACCACACCTTCTTGGGGGAACGACCTTGGGTCAATCACCTTTGCTACAGGTACCTCGTATACTTGTGAGTGACGCTTTGTAGTAGTACTTAATTCGAGCGCAACAAGTTTTTGGCGCCGCTTCCGGGGAGGGCTGTCGAAGTAGTAATAGTTTGATATTTTTTATTCACTCGTTTGTTTGTTTTCTTTGAGTTACTAAGTGTTGTTTTTTGTAAAATAATAATAAGTTGATTGTTTTTGTTTTACTTAATTGTTTGTTTGTTTTGTTTTATATTTCTTTAAGTAAATTATTTGTTTGTTTTCTTTAAATTACCAAGTGCCTTTTGTAAATATGCAGTTTTCAAGGTACGTAGGGGTTTATGATTATAACCCTTACTCTGACATGGAATGGCAATTAGCAGAATTAACAAACCAACTTAAGATGCTAAATGCAAGAGGAAGAACACCTATGCCTACTCATGAAGTATGTTCAGCATGTGGCATTGCAGGACATAGGGCAAATATGTGTTCATTTGGTTATGGACAATACCAAGAGAGGCAAGAGGAAGAATATGCCTATGAAAGTTTCCAGCAAATGGGTGGAAATGATCCATATCCCAGACCTTATAATTCAAGCTGGGGAAGCCATCCAAATTTTTCTTGGGAAAATCAACAGCAAATTCCACCTCAAAATTTTTTTCAGCCTTACCAAGGAGGTCCTTACTTTCAAGGATAATTTTCAAACCAAGATTGCCTTAAGATACCCACATTTGAAGATAGTTTGAATGCCTTCATTCAAACTAGCGCACAAAATTAGGAAAAACTTAAGGAACCCACTTTGGAAGATAGTTTGAATGCCTTCATTCAAATTAGCGTACAAAATCAAGCTCAATGCACAGTGGAGGATAATTTAAATGCTTACCTTCAAATTAGTGCACAAAATCAGGAAGGGAGCAATAAGAGGTTTGATTCTTTTGAGGAATCATTAAAGAAGGTGGAAACTCAAGTTGATCAACTGGCACATCAACTCCAAGCACACCAAGAAGAGGAATTTCCTAGCCAATTGGAGCAAGTCAAGGTAATTACAAATTTGACGAGTGAACAGGTAATATATAACAAATTTCATGATTCTATGGATGCAGGCACTAATCAAGAAGATATTGGCGAGGAAATACAATCCAACATTGAGGAGTTGAGCCAATCAAACAAGAAGGAGAATTTGGAGGCATCAACCTCACCAAAGTTGCATGAATATTCCAATCCTAATAGGCCACCAAATCTATTTCCATGTAGCTTGAAGGATGAGGAGCAAGGTAAGAAACTTCCTGACATCTATAATATGCACTCCCAAGGAGACAGTGAAAATAAGATTGGGATGACTATGACCTTAGGAGAAGAATATGAAAAGCCCAATTTAGAAATTGAGGAGTGTAAGCTAATTTTAGATGCTGAGGTTGTTGAGATGGGACTTGACATTGTTAAATTGGATGAAGAAGTGATTCAACCAAACTTGGTTGAGCTTAAAGAGTCCCCAAAAATCATCTCTTCTACTCTTGGTGGTAAGGAAGAGCAGAAAACTTATATACCCATGTTGCACAATGAAAACGGGTTTTACAAAGTTCCTATTGCACTGGAGGATTACCCTAAGATGACCTTCACATGTTTTCAAATAATGCTACTTAGGCTTAGCAATACATCGGGCATCCTTCGGAATTGTATACTATCCATCCCTGCAAACATGAGCGACAATTGCATTATGGGTGGAAGGAGCATTGTACATCGCATATGGGAACGATGGAAATAAGGTTTCATCAAAACCCTCTCTGTAGTATGCATGCTCACATTGAGGACAATGTGAATCTTTAAGTGTGGGGTGCATTTTGTGTTTTGTGTTTTTACTTTTAATTGCATTTTGTGTTTTTACTTTTAACTTGTTTTTGTTTAAGTTAGTTAATGTTTTTCTTGTTTTTCATTGAATAAATGAATTTTAGAAAGTTCAATTGTTATAAAATTGTTGATTGATGACCTTTGAAATTTTGAAGCATGAAATTGAGAATTGAGTAGAATTGGTGCTTATTGTCAATTTTGTTCGTTTTTCCCTTGCATTACCATTAACCTAGTGAGGAATTGAGCCATCAACTTATCATTATTATTGTGGGTGAACATCCTTGATTGATGATTTGCTAAAACTTGCTTTGAGATGCATTTTAAGATTACATAAAAATTTCAATTTGGCATCAAGATGATTAAGGCAATTAGGTGAACCCACTTTGGCTTAAAAAGACCAACCCTATCTTTAACCTTAGTTAGCCAATTTTGAGCCTATTTTATTTTTCCTTTTCTTTCTTTTTCACAACACCATTAGCTTGAACCTTGTTGATTAACTCTTATCCTTTCATTAGGTCAAGAGCATTTTAAGAGCGTTTATGACCGAGTATTGTGTTGAATTAAGTGTGGGGTTAAATTTAGTAGGTTTATGATTGCAAAGAAAAATAATAAAAAAAAAGAGAAAAAGAGAAAAATAAAAAAATATATATATAATAATAATAAGAATAATTGTGGTTCTTGTTGAAAGGGTTGGAATGTATCATTGCAATATTTAATAAGTGAGTTCCCTTGAAAGGCTCTTTAATGTCAAGGGGTAGATGAGAGGAAGGTGTTTCGGGATTGTTGGGTTATGTATATGATTGGGTACTTCATTCTTAAAGTGCTCTTGAACTTAATGATTTAGCTCACATTTCCTAAATGCCATGCCTTTACCTTAGCCCCATTATAACCCAATAAAGACCTTCTGATTGATGTTTGATTGTTATTTTGTGGTGGAAATCTAATTGATGAGCAAGCCTTTGGCAATAATCTTTCATTGATTGTTATGAGTGTAAACACCACCATGATCAAACACTTGTAATAGTTGGTGAGGGAGTGACAACATTGGTTATGCATGGAAAGCCACTTAATTGCATTGGTGTCGATTTTGTTTGATTCGATATTGATTGCAGATTTAGGGACAGGGAAGTCTTGATACATCTATATAACTCTTGAACTTAACAAAATTTATCTTGTTAGTGTGTTTTGATTTTAGCCTTGCTTGGGGACAAGCAAGGGATTAAGTGTGGGGTATTTGTTTAGATCATTTTTGTACTAGTTTTTAGTGTGATTTTTCTATGTTTTTAGTTAGTGTTTTGATTGATTTTTGTTTTAAGTTTGTTAAAGTGTTTGTTTTAGGTTTAGGTGCAAAAACACCTTTGGAAGATTAAAACAGTGCAAGAAAAGTATGAACCAAGCAAGACATGGCCAAGCCAAATCAAGCTTGGCCGTGTCCCTCAAAGAATGAAGAGGGTAGAGCATGACACGGCCATGAGACATGGCCAAGCCTCTGACCGTGTCTCATCCAAGCAGTAAAACCAAAGAAACCAAGAAAAGAAGAGCAAAAATGAAGAAGCAGGAAGAGACACACTCAGTGACACGGCCAAGCCATTGGCCTTGTTACATGGTCGTGTCCCATTTCATGCCAAAGAACAAGGGAGCAAGCAAAGAAGGAAAGAAAAGAGACAGTAGTGGACACACCCACATGACACGGCCATAAGCTTGGCCGTGTCACCCCTTGAGACCAAAAGGAAAGAAGAAAAGAAATAAGCAAGCAGTGAAGGACACGGCTAGCTAGCTTGGCCGTGTCCCATGAAAATTGAGGGACATGGACACTAGCTTGGTCGTGTCACCTCTTGGAAAGAAAGAAAAGAACAAGAGACACGGCCAAGCTACTCTTGGCTTGGCCGTGTCACACTTAAAACAATTGATTTCTTTTGCACGAAGTGGGGAACAAAGTGGGAGACAATGCCTTGTGCTTACCAAAAGAAATACTAAACAAAGAAATAGTGGGGAACAAAGTGAAATGGTGTGAGTTGGAAGGCATGGGTTGCATTTTTGAATGAATTAAATAGAGAAGAAGAGGGAAATGGAAGGAGTCTTGGTTTTCTTGGAGCAAAATTTCTGCTACACGTTTGGGAGAGGGAGAGAGTGACACTCTCCCTTAGCCCTTCATTTTCATCTCCATTTCTATCCTCTCCACCTTCTCCATCTTCCATTGATAAGATCTTTGAGGTTCTTTGGGATAAATTGGGTCAACAAGCTCTTGAAGGTTGAAGAAGCTTCATTGAGAAGATTGGTGACTTGAGAAAGCTCCATTCATTCTTCCAAAGGTAAAATCAATTGAAGAGTTGGTGACTTGAGAAAGCTCCAACCAAAGGTTTGGGGACTTGAGAAAGCTCCATTCCATATTGCAAAGGGTAATCAACCATTGAAGAGGGCTTGAGTTCTTCATCAAATACATCAAGTGGAGCTAGGAGGAAGACTAGCAATCCTACTCTTGGCATCTTCACAAGTGGTTTTTCTATTCTCTCTTTTAATTCATTTTTATTGTTGTTGTTGTATTAAGAGATTGATATTGCAATGAACAATTTGTATTTGTTTTATATTGAGTTGAATGAATGTTTTAAATTGATGATGTTGAGCTAAATACCCATGCCTAGGGTTTGTAGTATATTTGATTGAATGCTTTGATTTGATATTTCCATTGATGTTCCTTGTTGATTGGTTGATTATGTTGTATTAAATGCTAGGTTGATAGATTAGCTACCTATTAATCTTTGATTAATGGATGATGGACCGAGAGGTGAAATCCGATATCGAAACTATGCAATCGACCACCCTATGAATGAATTAGAAATATAAGTTCTAGGGTTTATTAATTTGGTAATGTAAAAGAATTGGTCATTGTTAATTCATGAATGTGAGAACTAATGGATTGGTAATTGACTAATTAACCTTAAGGAACAAATTAATTACAATGTTATGTTAATGGATAATTGAGAATTGAGCTTTGATTGAATGGACCTATAACCCTAAGCACCTTCCCAAGAATCTATTTGATCTTGTATCACCATCACACACCAACCCTACGCACATTAATTTTAGGTTTAAATTATTCTCGCACCATCACGACAAAACAAACTCTCGTGCATTTAAATAATTGTCAATCAAGCTATTACGAACCACACCTTCTTTGGGAAATGACCTTGGGGCGATCACCTTTGCTGCAACTACCTCGTATACTTGAGAGTGACGCTTTGTAGTAGTACTTAATTCGAGTGCAACAATGGCCAAGCCTCTGGCCGTGTCCCATCCAAGGAGCAAAACCAAAGAAACCAAGAAGAAAGAGCAAAAATGAAGAAGCAGGAAGAGACACACTCAGTGACACGGCCAAGCCACTGGCCATGTCACATGACACGGCCAGCAAGCTTGGCCGTGTCCCATCTTGAGCCAAAGAAGAGAAGAAAAAGAAGCAAATAGAAGTGGACACACTCAGTGACATGGCCAAGCCACTGGTCCTGTCACATGACACGGCCAACAAGCTTGGCCGTGTCCCATTTCATGCCAATAAGACTTGGAGCAAGCAAAGAAGGAAAGAAAAGAAGCAGAAGCAAACACACCCACATGACACGGCCAAGCCAGTGGCCATGTCACATGACACGGCCACAAGCTTGGCCGTGTCACCCCTTGAGATCAAAAGGAAAGAAGAAAAGAAAGAAGCAAGCAGTGAAGGACACGGCCAGCTAGCTTGGCCGTGTCCCATGAAAATTGAGGTACACGGCCACTAGCTTGGCCGTGTCACCTCATGGAAAGAAAGAAAAGAACAAGAGACACGGCCAAGCTACTCTTGGCTTGGCTGTGTCACACCAAAAACATTTGAATTCTTCTGCATGAAGTGGGGAACAAAGTGGGAGACAATGCCTTTTGCTTGCCAAAAGAAACATTAAACAAATAAAAAGTGGGGAACAAAGTGAAATGGTGTGAGTTGGAAGGCATGGGTGTGTATTTTTGAATGAATTAAAAGTAGAAGAAGAGGGAAATTGGAGGAGGCTTGGTTTTCTTGGATCCATATTCTGCTACACGTTTGGAAGAGGGAGAGAGTGACACTCTCCCTTGTCCCTTCATCTTCATCTCCATTTCCATCCTTTCCACCTTCTCCATCTTCCATTGGTAAGATCTTTGAGGTTCTTTGGGATAAACTGGGTTAACAAGCTCTTGAAGGTTGAAGAAGCTTCAATAAAAGGTTTAGTGACTTGAGAAAGCTCCATTCTATCTTCCAAAGGCAAAATCAATTAAAGGGTTGGTGACTTTAGAAAGCTCCATCCAAAGGTTTGGTGACTTGAGAAAGCTCCATTCCATATTGCAAAGGGGAATCAACCATTGAAGAGGGCTTGAGTTCTTCATCAAATATCAAAGTGGAGCAAGGAGGAAGACTAGTAATCCTACTCTTGGCATCTTCACAAGGGGTTTTTCTATTCTCTCTTTTAATTCATTTCTTATTGTTGTTGTTATATTAAGAGAATTGATATTGCAATGGACAGTTTGTATTTGTTTTATATTGAGTTGAATGTTTGTTCTAAATTGATGATGTTGAGCTAAATACCCATGTCTAGGGTTTGTAGTATATTTGATTGAATGTCTTGATTTGATATTTCCATTGATATTCCTTGTTGATTGGTTGGTTGTATTGCATTAAATGCTAGGTTGATAGATTAGCTACCTATTGATCTTTGAATATTGGATGACGGACTGAGAGGTGAAATCCGATATCGGAACTATGCAATCGAGCATCCTATGAATGAATTAGAAATATAAGTTCTAGGGTTTTATTAATTTTGTAATGTAAAAGAATTGGTCATTGTTAATTCATGAATGTGAGAACTAATGGATTAGTAATTGACTAATTAACCTTAAGGAACAAAATAATTACAAGGTTATGTTAATGGATATTTGAGAATTGGGCTTTGATTGAATGGACCTATAACCCTAGGCACCTTCCCAAGAATCGATTTGATCTTGTACACCCATCACACACCAACCCTACGCATAACACTTTTAGTCTTAATTGTTTTAAAGTCGCAACTCAAACATTAAACTTCCACATTTAAATACTTGTCAATCACACTATTACAAACCACACCTTCTTAGGGAAACGACCTTGGGGCGATCACCTTTGCTACAGCTTTCTCATATACTTGCAAGTGATGCTTTGTAGTAGTACTTAATTCGAGCGCAACAAGTTTTTGGCGCCGCTGTTGGGGAGGGCTGTCGAAGTAGTAATAGTTTGATTTTTTTATTTATTTACTCGGTTGTCTATTTTCTTTAAATTACTAAGTGTTGTTCTTTTTATTTTTGCCGGGGAGGGTTTTCGAAGTAGTGATAGTTTGATATTTTTTTTATTTAATTGTTTGATTGTTTTTTTGAATTGCTTGTTTGTTTTATTTGATTTTCTTTTAATTTAATTAATTGTTTGTTTTCTTTAAGTTTATAGGTCCAGAACCTAAAATTTTCCTTAAGTCCAAAACTCAAACTGGGTCCAGAACCCAAAAACTTAACCATCTTAGAAAAATTAAGTCTTATTGCTTTTCACTCTCTTTTACTAAAGTCTCAGATCGTTCAAGCAGGGGGCAAACTGTAGACCCTTAATTTTTAACCTAGTCCGGTCTAATATATTTTATATAGTCAAATAATTTTTGTGTTATTTTAATTAAATAATATTTATTTTAGTATTTATTTTTTTATAAGTTTTAATAAAATAAATAATAATAAATAAATAAATAAATAAAAATAAAAATCGACGACGGAAAAATCGGCGACAAAAAATTCATCGCTCGCAGCCCATCGCAGTTTTCGCCAATGAGATTTTTCCAACGCAATTTTTTCCGAAACCAAATTCTATTTGTTTTTTATTTTCTTTTCTTTATTAATTATAGTTTCCTTAAACCATTGGAATTAATCTTCTAAATTTCCTATAAATAACACTAAAAAATACAGAAAAAGGGATTGGACGAAAAAAAAACATTAAGGAGAAAAACTTAGGACTAGAATTTTGAATTTGGGGACTTCAGATTTGAGAGGAATAAGCAAGCAAGTAATCAAGCCATCAAAGTTAGCAATCTTGCCTTTGTCTCCGTTCATCCAAAAGTTAATTTTGGTGGAACCAATTACGCAGGTTTGATCCTTAATCATAAACTATTCATAGCTTTGTTTCTTTGATTCATACTAATATACATACAAAACTTTGATCTTTGAATATGTAATAATTCATTTCTTTTGTTTCCAAAAACCTTAAATGATTTCTTCTATTTCTAAATACCTTAAAAACCTTAATTTATTTCTTTTGTTTTCCAAAAATCTTAAATTGTTCCTTCTGTTTCTTCTAAAACTCAAGAACACTAATTTTGTTTCTTCTAAAACTTAATAACCCTAATTCTTTTTCTTCTAAAACATAAGAACCCTAATTTATTTCTTCTAAACATTAAAACCCTAGATTTTTCCTTCTATTTCCAAAAACCCTAAAAAATACTTTTCTGTTTCTAAAAACCTTAAATCATTTTGTCTATTTCCAAAAGCTTTTAAAAACCCTAATCTATTTTCTTCTAATTTTTTTTCCAAAATTTCCAAATGTTTTGTTAAATATCCAAACTCTAAACCCACTTTACAGTTTCTAAAAATCATAATTACTTTATAAAGCTAAACTATTTTCTTCAACTCTAAAACCAAAATAGTAAACCCCCAAACCAGTAAACCTAAACCCTAATTCCCTCAAAACTAATACGTAAACCCTAGTTTTCCTAAAACTTAATCCTTAAAACCTTATAAACCTAAACATTCAAACTCAATACAGTAAATCCAAAATAACAATCCAGTAACCAAGAGCTATAAACCTAATGTTTTAATATCCTAAAACCCTAATTTCATAATGTTACCCCTAAACCCTAATTTAATTCATGAAACCTTAATTCATTCCAATTTTCCAAAATATTTACAGTAGGTTAAATAAATAACAATAATAATACTGAAATTCCAAAACCCTAAAATATTAATTAAAGAATTTTAAATAGAAACAATAATCCTAATTTGTATCTTTACTTGCTTTATTTTTTAGATTTGATTATGTAGTTTATTATATGTTTTGATGGTTGATTTATTTAATTTCAATGTTTGATTTATTTAATTTATCATGGATGGATATTTTCTTTATTATTATGATTATTATTTGTTTATTTTAGTATTAAAATTATAAGAGGTATGTTTTCACTTTGTGGGTACCTCATTAGCTAAGTATTATGTAATTTAAATTGCTTTTATATTTGGACCAATGTAAAGGATATGTTTCCACCTTTTGGTGGGTGTCCTATTTAGTTTAGATATTAACGATGTAAGGACATGTTTCCATCCTTGGATGGGTGTCCATTTATTTGCTTTGTTTGGACATTACTTTGATTTTAATATAATGATGCTTTATTTTAATTGTTGCATGTAGTATGGATAATATTGTTATACTTAAGAATTTTATAATATTAAGACCTGCAAAGGAGGCCGGTTCCAATGAACCGGGCATTGTGGGGGTGCTAGGCCATTTCTCACCTTCCCCACACGTACCCAACTTTCTGAACCGATTAAGGGGTTGGGGATTCCATAGGAATTGAGTCCTCCACCCCTTTCTTTTTCTCAGCCCATCCGGGTGGCGACTCCATTTTCTTCGGGCTTAGGCCCGTGTTCTCTAAGGCCCTAAGCCTAAACAGTACCAAAGTCGCAAGAACCATTCCACTGGGAGTGGAGGCGAAAATCCCAGTTCGCATCAGGGTGTTACATCAATCCCATAATTATCCAAGAGTTAATAGAGTAGTACTTGGAAGTTAGTTTCCTACCTAAATAAATAAATTTTAAGTGATAAGCCAAAGCTTACTTAGGATCGAGTGATATATGGATATTGGCCCACTAAGAAAAATCAATTATTAAACTTTGAGGGTTATTAATTTTAGTGGGAGTAATTATATGAATTTCCCCATGAAATATTCATTGAAAATTTGCAATTTTTTTAGACAATGGCATTAACGAATACTTTTAATTTGACTTTACAATTAGTTTTGAGAAGGAAAAGCTTAATGGAATAAATTTACTTGATTGTTTTAGAAACTTGAGAATTATTCTTAAGCAAGAAAGGAAGTTATATGTCATTGAGAACCCTATAACCAATGAACCTGCTGCCAGTGATCCAAGAGCTCAAAAAGATTCTTATGATAAGCACCTAAATGACTCTGTTGATGTAGGTTGCCTCATGCTTACTACCATGAACTCTGAGCTTTAGAAGAAATTTGATGAACTGGGAGCATATTATATGATTATGCAACTTAAGGAAATCTTCCAAGAGCAAGCACGTCAAGAGAGGTTCAAACAACAAAGGCTTTAAATTCTTGTATGATGGCTCCTCGCAAATTAGTAAGTGCCCATGTGCTAAAGATGAACAACTATATTGATCATCTTTAGAAACATGGTGCTCGTATCAGTCAAGATTTTGCTATTGATCTGATTCTTGGGTCTTTATCTAAGTGTTTTGATCAATTTGTTATGAACTACAATAAACACCATATGAAGAAATATATTACTGAGCTACATGGGATGCTTAAAAATGCTGAGGAGAATATAAAGTCCAACAGAAATTTCAAAAATATTTTGATGGTTTAAAAGGGAAAAGGATATGAAGAAGAAATGGAAGGGCAAGGGTAAGTGTAGACCCCTAATTTTGGCCCTAAGCTAATCCAATCTCAATTAAAGAATGCCAAAATAAATTTGATCCTACTTTAAAAGATTTAAACCTAGTTTATAACTTTTAAATAAGTCGGTCCGATTTAAAAAGGCATCCATTCAACTATAAAACCCTAAATTGAGTTTTTATGCTCAAATGAAAACTTTTTGGTCCAAAAAAAAAAAACACAAGAGTAAATCAAGCCAGGGCAGCCAAGGATAACTTGAGCCATTGCTCATGTCGACCTAGAAGGCCTAGGTTGACATGAACATGGCTCATGTCGATCTGGTGATCCAGATCGGCATGCGCCAAAGGCCATGTCAATCTGGCTGCCCAGATCGACATGGCCTTAGCCCATGTCGATCTAGGACACTGGATCGATATGGTCATTAATTGTTTTGAGTTTTGGCCGACCATTTAATGCCCTAATGAAGTTAGAATTCATTTTAAAGACTGATTAAAATTAGGTTTAGTGTTTTGGAGTCAGAATTTAGCCTTTAAATAATAATGTTTAATATTGTAAGTAGATCAGTAATTTTGACAATAGAAAATCACACAGCAATGAAACAATTATCAAAAAGAAAACAAGAATCAATCTAATACAGAGAAAGCATTATCAAACAAGGCAGTAGGTACTGTCTTAGTTTTACTCAACAAGAGTTTCAGGTTGGTACAAGCAAGATCATTGTATCAATGTTTAATTTTTGTGGAATCTACAAATGGAGGTGTTTTGAGCAGGGATTTTCACCCTCACTCCCGGTGGAATGGTTATTGCGACTTCAGCACTGTTTAGGCTCAGGGCCTTAAAGAACACGAGCCTAAGCCTGGAGAAAATGGAGTTGCCACCCAGACAGGCTGGGAAAAAGAAAGGTGTGGATGACTCAATTTTAAGGAATCCCCAACCCCCTAATGGGTTTGAAAAGTTGGGTACATGTGGGAAAGGTGAGAAATAGCCCAATACCCCCACAACCCCTGGTTCATTGGAATCGGCCTTCTTTTCGAGTCTTAATATTATAAAATTCTTAAATATAATGATATTATTCATACTACATGTGATCATAAAAATAAATAAATGCTTTATTAAAATCACAACAATGTCCAAACAAAACAAATAAATGGACACCCATCCGAGGATGGAAACATGTCATTACATCGTCTATGTCTAAAACTAAATAGGGCACCCATCGAAAGGTGAAAACGTGTCCTTTACATTGGTCCAAAATATGAAAATAAATTAAATTGTATAAAGATTAATTATTGAGGTACCCAATCATGGAAACTTACCTCTTACAATTTTAACAAATAATAATAATAATTAAATAAATCATCCATCCATGATAAACAAATCAAATATTAAAATTAAATAAATCAATCATCAAAACATATAATAAACTATATAATTGAATTTAAAATTAAAATAAAGTAAATAAAGATACATATTTAGGTTTACATATTAAATTAGGGATTTTAGATAGGAAATTAGGGTTTCAAACATGAAATATGATTTTATGGGTATTTGGAATCAAACTAGGATGTTGACTTGCAAAACAAATATTATTACTATTTTAAAAATATTAAACTACTATAAAGGTATGAAATATAGAATTAATTATGATTTTAGGTTTTAAGAAAACAAAATTTAGGGTTGAAAGTTTTAAGAAGTGATTAGGGTTTGAGAAAACAGATTTTGGTTTTGGAAAACAAGGTTAGGGTTTTGGAAAACACGGCTAGGGTTTTTAGTTTCTTCCAAATAATTACCACCCAGTCCGTGTGTTTAATACTATTATTTATAGGAAAAAAAAGACCTAATCCTATTTTAATAAGGAAATACCAACTATTTAGGAAAAAATTATAAAACCATGTGAAACAAGATTTGGTAAAAAATCGGCAGAGCAAGGGCTGCTGGGCCTGCGGGCTGTGCAAACTGGGTAAGCCCAGTAGATTGCTAAGGTGAAACCCTTGCTGCGCTGGCTAGCCAATTCCTCCGATTTTTTATTATTTTTTATTTTTATTATTAAAAATAACTATTAAATATTATAAATAGTGAATAAAATAAATATCAAAAAATTATTTTTGAACTATTTAAAAACATCAGACTGGATAGGGTCAAAACTTAAGGGTCTACAGGTGTGTTTTTCTAATTTAATTCATTTCAATTTATAGCGAGTGAACTTATCCATCAAACCATATATGTTTAAAGTTTATTCATTTTACTTTTAGTTTATATACACATATACACATTAAGAATAAGTGGTTTCTTTTATTGTGTGCATGATCAATGGTAGTCCATTAAATCACTAACATCTAGTAGCCATATACCATATAAATATTTACCAGTAGCCATAACTTGTTCATATAGCTTAAAAAATCTTTTACAACAGTTAAGTTTTTCCCAAACCTTAATATATTTTTTCCAAAATTTTTACCCTAACTTGTTATTTTCCAAACCCTAAAAATCAAAAATCTTTATTTTGTAAAAAAAAAACCCTAATTTATTTTCTAAAACCATAGTTCTTTTTATATAGACACTAACCCTAATAAACTATAGCCCTAGATTTGTTTTTTATAAACCCTAAACGCTTTGTTTTCAAAACCTTAAAATAGTAGTTTTATTTTTAATTCCATAAAACCCTAATTTTTATCCTAAACCTTAGGTTAAGAAAAACCCTAATTTATATACATATAAAACCCTAGTTAAATAGGAACCTTAATGCCCCAACAAACCATATCATATAAAATCATTTACCTTTTTGGGGCGCTGCCCCCGAACCCCGCGGGACCGTCATAAGCACGGTGCCCTATATTTCATTAAGGGGTTAATGTTTGCTCATGGATTGCACCTTTTTTGTGATTTCATTTTATTTAAAGTCCTAATTTATTATTTTTTAATGATTATGTGCATTATTATGATTTATTTGCTTATGGATTGTAATTTCTTATTATTTGGGATTTTGAGATTGTAAAAAGCATGTTTCCACTTTGTGAGTGCCTTGTTTATTTTATTTAATTTATTTTTAGAACAATTATAAGAGACATGTTTTCTACCTATGGTGGGTGTCCTATTTATTTATTTCGCTTTCGTTTTGGACATTGGATATTGTAAGGGCATGTTTCCATCTTGTATTGGTGCCCATCTTTTGTTTTGCTTGTTTTTATCTCAATAATATGATGGATGTTTATTTATTTATTTATATTGCATGTAATATGGATAATATCATAATATTTAAGAATTTTATAATATCTACACCTGAAAAGGAGGCTGGTTCCAATGAACCGGGCGTTATGGGGGTGCTGGGCAACTTCTCACCTTCCTCATACGTACTTAACTTTTTGAACCCAATAGGGGGGTTGGGTTTGGATGAGAAAAATCTCTCTTTCCTCTCTTGCTATGGTGATAGCTGGCCCAAAGAAAGAAGAAGAAGAAGATGAAGAAAGAAGAGCAAAGTCAAATTAATAACCACTCTTAACCACCCAATCTTCTCTTTAAATCTCAACCAAGCAATTTAAATATTAAAATACATAAATATCCACTTCCACTTAACTCAATTTCCATTTCAATTAATTCAAATAAAATTTAAATATTTATATTGACCAATTTAAATATTTGTTCGCAACCAGCTGCGGTAGTTTTTTTTGCCAGCGCAATTTTTCCGCAGCAATTTTTTTCGCTAGCACAATTTTTCCGTAGCAGTTTTTTTTCGCCAGCAAAATTTTTCCGACGCAAATTTTTCTGAAACCAAATACAATTAGGTTTCGGTTTCCTTTTCTTAATTAATGTTAGATTCCTTGAATAACTAGAATTAATCATAAAAATCTTCTATAAATAAGGACTAAAACAACACAAAAAGGGGACGAAAATTTGGGGGATTTTAGAGGTGAAATTTGAGACCAAAATTGAGGAGGAAAGCTTTGAAAGATTTGAAGAATTCCTTCTGGCAGTGAAATCGATCAGACTTATTGAGACAACAAACAAGCAATTTAATTCATCAAAGGTAGCAAAGCTTGTCTTTGTTCTTGTTCATCAAGAAGAAATTTTTGGTGGAACCAATAAACGGAGGTATGAATGTCTAATTTTTTTCACAGTAGCTTAAACCATCCAATTGTCTCTTCTGATTCAAAAACCCTAGAACTTTAATTTACCTTTTTTAAAGCTTAAAAACCTTAAGTCATGTCTTTGTTTTCCAAAAATCTTAAATTTGTTATTTTGTTTCTTCAAAATCTCAAAACCCCAATTTGCTTTCCAAATTTTCAAAACCATAAATTGAATATGTTTCTTTCCAAAAAACCCTAAAAAAATATCTTTTTTGTTTCTATAAACCTTAAATCATTTTGTTTATTCTTATAAAGCTTCATAAAATTATCAATTGTTTCTCCAAATTCTAAAATAAAATATATTCTCCGAAAACACTAAACCCTAATTCAACTTTAGAATCAAGACAGTAACCTCAAACCAAATTATTATAAACCCTAGTTTTCTTAAACCCTAATTCACTTAAAACATTAAACCCTAATTTTTCTATATCCTAATCATTTAAACCTTAAAACCTTATAAACATAAATATTAAAATTCAAACACAGTAAGCCTAAAAACCATAATTCAGTAGCTAATAATCATGAATCCAATGTTTTAAAGTGTTCAAACCCTAATTTCATGATTTCACTCCTTAAACATTAATTTGGTTAATCAAAGAATTTTATCAACCTCTTAAATTATAAAACTTTAATTCCATTAAAACTCACAGTAGCTTAAACTCATAAATTCTAAAACCCAAAACACATTAAATAAAGAATCTTAAATAGAAACTGTAGCCCTAATTGGAATCTTTACTTGCTTTATTCAATTTTATACTTGATTATGCTTTAATTTATTTTCAATGCTTTATTGATTTATTTAAGTTCAATACTTGATTATTTTAGTTTATCATGGATGGATGTTTACTTTCTATTTTGATTGATATTTAATATCTTTGATTAATGATTTATTTATTATGAATGGTTATTTACTTTTATCGATTTATTTAAATTTCCAAATGTTGTAAGAGGTATGTTTCCACTTGGTGGGTACCTCAATAGTTAAATATCATATAATTTAAATTGCTTTTCTATTTTAGAACAAATGTAAAGGACATGTTTCAACCTTTCGGTGGCTGTCCTATTTAGACATGGATTATGTAAGGGCATGTTTCCATCTTTGGATGGGTTTCCATTTATTTGTTCTGCTTGGACATTGTTTTGATTTTCAATATATTGATGCTTTATTTTAATTATTGTGTGTAATATGGATAATATTGTTATATTTAAGAATTTTATAATATTAAGACATGTAAAGGAGGCCGGTTCCAATAAATTGGGCGTTGTGGGGGTGCTGGGCCATTTCTCACCTTCCCTACACGTACCCAACTTTTCGAACCCATTAGGGGTTTGGGGATTCATTAGGAATCGAGTCATCCACCCCTTTCTTTTTTCCCAACCCGTTCGGGTGGCGACTCCATTTTTTCCGGACTTAGGTCCATGTTCTCTAACGCCCCGAGCATAAACAGTGCCGAAGTCGCAAGAACCATTCCACCGGGAGTAGGGGCAAAAATCCTCGCTCATAGTGGCGACTCCACTGGGGATAGGAGAAGTTGATTCTGTTTGTCTTTATATTATTCTATTCTTTCTTATAATGATATTATCCATTGCATCATATTAGATTGCATCGTGTGCGTGAGTTAGGGCGCCCGTGTTACCCGTGCTGTGTTATGTAAGGGATACCATACTTTCACTCAAGGTATGGAGATCGAGCATGGCATAACCACTCATAGCCTTGTACCATTTAGTATATACTTGATATGGGAACCTAAGCCTTTTAATCCAAAGACTAAAGCTCATGTAATTGGCCTAGTAACTTTCCTTAGGTTTTTACCCCAAATGCATGTTGTTTGACTATGGTTAATTTATCTTGGCTTAAATCATGGCTTATTTGGTTTGTTATTTTTCTAATATGACCTAAGTACATTGTAAGCTCAAAATAAAATTTTCTTTAAAGTCCAAAAGACCAAAATAATTTTCAAAACTTTTCAAGATGGTCTTTGGACATAAAATGTTTTTAAAAATAAATCAAAAATTCTTTTGTTCATGGCCCAAATACTAAGCCCAAAATCCATTTTTTCTAAAATATTTTTACAATGGCTTAGAAACAAAATTATTTTCATTCAACTTTTTCTTACAAAGAGCTTTCAAAATATTTAGATCAATTACGAAATACCAAAAATTAATTGTGAGCCTAGTTTATACTAAGAATAATTAATCGTGGGCTTGTTTTTGGCATGAATCATTAGTTACTTTTTCAAGTGAGAAATCTAATTGTAATAGACCTCTTAATTTAGTTTTAATCCAATATAGCGTAAAGGCTACTTTAGTTGGTTAAATGGATTAAAACCTAATTAATGGGAATTATCATAAATTGATTTTCATTTTTGAAAATATAACTATTGGTTGAAACGTCCGAGGGAATTATGCGAAAACAAGATGCCCCATGTTGGTATTTTGTTAACCATATACCTAGGAAAAGAGACTCACCATTCGTTTATGGATGTTATAAGGTTGGAAGGAAAGCCCTATTTGTCCTTGTTTATTGTTCATGCATACATGCATACATTTGCATCTCATATCATTGATCCTTTCTGGCTCATAGCCCTGGATTATGACAGTTCAAAAGCTTACAACAATCCAACCTACGCCGAAGATGAAGAATCTAGCAACGAGTCAATCTCACCAAAAATAATGGATCCCGAACAAATTCAAAGAATGGTGGATGATGCCCTCAACGCCAAGATGGAAGAAATAAAAGAGGCCCTAGCTGAGACCATGAAGAACCAATTGACTGCAATTTTAGAAAATCATGCCGAAGCATCTGCTAGCACTAAGAAGCCAAAGGATAAATGGAAGACCAAAGATTGTGAAGTAGTTTTTGATGATGAAAAGGTGATCATTAATGATGATGATGATTGGGCTCAATACTACCAAGATCCTCAAGACAAGAAGAAAGAACCGAAGATTGTTGAAAGATCAACTATGGAGAAGACTGAAACTTCTGATGTTGAAAAGATGATTGCTGATTTAGAAAATAAATTTGAGAAGAAACTGAAAACTGAGGAAATGTCCAAAGTTGACAAATTATTTGAGCTAGATGAAGAAGTCCCGTACAAGTTCAAGATTCCATCTTTCGCGAAGTTTGATGGAACCTAAAATCCTCATCTCCATGTGAAGCAGTATATAATTGCTATGCAGTCTACCCAAGCTACTAAAGCTCAAACTCTAAGGTACTTTATGCTCTCATTGGACCCTATTGTCCAAAATTGGTTCAATACCTTAGATGATGGAACACAAAAGAGTTGGGATCTGCTTTCCAAAGCCTTCATCCAACAATATGGATATAACGTTGAGATGGAAGTTACCTTAATGGAAGTGGAGTCCATTAGGCAAAGGTCGATTGAGAATTTGGTGGATTATGTGAAGAGATGGAGAAACAAGGCTGCTTTACTCAAGAAGAGGCCTGATGAATCCGATCAAATAAGGATGATTGTGAGAGGGGTATTGCCTAGTCTTCATGAGAGGATGTCTCATACACTCATCCATGATTTCAAAGACCTTCTTCAAGCGGGTTTGCAAATTAAAGAATGGGAAAGAGAGAATAACAGTTTTTCAACAAGAAAGAACGAGAAAGGGAACTATCAATCTGGAAATCAAAGCATGCAAAAAGAAGTCGATGTTAATACTACTAACCAAAGAACAAGAAGGCAATTTTCAAAATTAGGCAAGCCAATGTCATGGGTTCTCAATAAGCTTCAGAGAAAGGGATTGTTGCAACCCTTAAATCCTCGCCCTTTGCCTAACCCTCTCCTACCTAATTTTGATACTAAAGCATTTTGTCAGTTTCATTAAATGCAAGGGCATGACACGGGTAGATGTGTGAGGTTGAGACATGAGATCCAAAATCTAATTGATAATGGGAAACTACCCGAGCCCAATGAACCAAACACCAAAGACAATCCATTACCCAAGTTCAATAGAGTACCTCTAACGGCAACCTTCATGGTGGGAAAAGGATTGGAAGAAGATCTTGTCTTATCCTCTTTTCAAGATGGAAATATTGAAGATATGAAAGGAAAAGAAGCTTAAACTCAACAAACTTTCCTTAACTTGAATGTTGCTTTTCAATTTTACTTTCTTTAATATTTAATTGGAACTATCGTGTTTTTCAAATTTAAATTTATTTGAATAAATTACTTTTATCAAAAATTTTGTTGGTATTTATTCGTTTTGATGCTCAACCAATGAGGAATTTAGCTTGATAATTCATGAATTAATATATTTATGCATCATGACTCGAATGACTTTACTAGGTGAGGGAATTGCTCTATAGCATTGAGTTGTGTATGCTTACTTAGAGAGGGCTCTTGCATAATTACCTTGGCCTAGGTCCTAGTCAGTCTTAGAACATGCTTGGACAAACTTTCGACGCGAAATTGAACTCTGCTTATTTTAAGGGAGAGATGATCTAGGCATTGTTTGGTTAGCCAACAACTAGTATCCGCCCTATTAAATATCAATCCCTAGTTGTCCTTTTGAGCCTTCATAAAATTTTAGCTTTCTTTTCATTGGCATATAACCTCAATAACCTACCATGAGCTGTTGTGATACTTTTGGCAAGTCTTATGATCACTAAGGTGAAGAGGCAAGAAGATCAAAGAAAGGAATGAATAGTCAATATCATAAGGATAGTTGATGTTTTCAAGACCATAAGGGTAGTTGAAGTTCACCTAATATCTCCAATCTTTCAAGATAGCATCAGAGTAACAAATGATTTATCCCTATTAAAGGAGATTTATGTCACCCCACTCATCCATTATTGGAAGCCCAAGTTAGTACAAACAAGACAACTCTTTTAGAGCTAGAACCAAACAAAAAAAAACAAACAAACCAAACAAAGAAGAGAAGAGAAGAAAAGAAAACAAAAAAAAGAAAAAAGAAAAGAAAAACAAAAAAGAGAAAAAAAAAAGAAAAGAAAAAAGAAAAGAAAACCCAAAATGGTTCAAACAGCCAACTGAGTTCTCTTTTACCTAAGACAACAAAAGGCTTCCATTTGGTTTATAAGGACGGTTTGACTTGAATTGGTCCAACCCAACCAAAGATTCGATCAAAAATCAAAGAAAAGGAGAAAGACCATTCAGTTATTGAAAGTTCTGTACTTGACAGTCCTACAAGAAAGAAGGACAAAATTATAAAATGCTCAAAGAAAGGAAAGAGTAAGAAAAAGAAAAAGAAAGAAAAGGGAGAAGAAGGAAAGAAACAAATTTGGGTAACAAATTTTTTTGCAAGGGCAAAAAACTGTCCTAATCAGGATCCAGATTAATGCCAAGAAGATATAAGGAATTTGGAGTCTAGCAAGATTGCTCCCAGTCACCTAAAGTTCAAACAAGAAATTTATAGTGTGAGGGTTTGTCCATTGTGTCACATCAACTCCTATCTCAAAATGGTCTTCTCTTAAACCTGTGTCCCTTATTGACCCCATTTCAAGCCTATCAAAGACCTATTGATCTCTCTTGGCAGGTAGAGTCTATTAGTGGAGATAGTTTAAATAAGTATGCATATGACATAGACAATATTTAAACTCAATGAAACCTTTGGCCAAGTAATGTGTATGTTGCTATCTGAAGTGCAACAATTCTTGCTTAAATAGAAATGATTCCCGAGTTTAGTATGGTAACTGGGGTTGTCATGTTATAGATATGTTAATTTGGAAAAATCAAGTCCTGAGGTACATTGCTATTGATTTGACAAAACCAACATTTGATTTCAAAATCAAGATTCAAAATAAAAAATATTTTATACAAAGCCTTCAAGTTAAGAGAAGTTTTTTAGGCACATTAGGCAAAGGAAATGATTGCTGGCAAGGTTATGAAGAAGCTACTAACTAACATGTTGAATGGATGTATCTCTGCTATTTGGGGACTCCATTGTTCATGTTCTCAATATCTCGAAGCATCATGTCATTCCAAAGCAATACTTGAATGGGTATCTAAAAGGAGTCAATGAAAACACTTCCAAAGATCACCTTGGTCTATGAGTCGACAAAACCATTCAAACGTCCTGTGAAGCAAAGAATCAAAAGAAGATATTGAATCAGGGGGGCATAGAAGGTCCATTGCTTGAGAAAGGAAGAAATGCATGCTTGTTCAATGAGCTAAACAATTGGTGGGTCGCGTACCTAGTGCTATAGCAATACCACAAGTGCACGGGTCGCCCAATTGGTGAGTTATCGTTCCACTAGGGACAAGGTCAAATACCAGTGTGTGAGTGGAGATTTTTGCCCCCACTCCAGGTGAAATGATTCTTGTAACTTCGGCACTATTTAGGCTCGGGACCTTAGAGAACACGGACCTAAGTCTGGAGAAAATGGAGTCTCCACCAGGACGGGCCGGAAAAAAGAAAGGGGTGGATGACTCGATTCCTAAGGAATCCCCAAAATGTTGGGTACGTGTGGGGAAGGTGAGAAATGGCCCAGCACCCCCACAACGCCCGGTTCATTGGAACCGGCCTCCTTTACAGGTCTTAATATTGTAAAATTCTTTAATATAACAATATTATCCATACTACACACAATAAAAAGAAAACATCATTATATTAAAATCAAAGCAATGTCCAAATAAATGGACACCCATCCGAAGATGGAAACAAGTCCTTACATCACATGCCTAGATAGGACACCCACCGAAAGGTAGAAACACGCCCTTTAAATAAGTTCTAAGATAGAAAAGCAAATTAAACTACATGATATTTATCTAATGAGGTACCCACAAAGTGGAAACATACCTCTTACAATATTTGGAAATCTAAATAAATCGATAAAAGTTAATAACCATTCATAATAAATAAATCATTCATCAAAGGTACCAAATATCAATAAAAAGTAAACATCCATCCATAATAAATAAAATAAACCAAGCATTGAATTTAAATAAATTAAAGCATAAGAAATAAAACAAAGCATGATCAAATATGGAATTGAATAAGGTAAATAAAAATCCAAATTATAGCTACTGTCTCCATTTAGGGTTCTTTATCTCATGTGTTAAGGTTTTGAAATTCATAAAATTAGGCTAGTGTGACTTTTTTATGGAATTAAAATAGATTGAGGTTTTATGTTTTAAAAGGTTGGTAAGACTCTTTGATTAAATAAATTAAGGTTTGAATGGTGAAATCATGAAACTAGGGTTCTAGACATTTTAAAATATTTTTGATTCATGGTTTTAAATGGTGATTTCAAGCTTACTGTGTAAATTTAAAATATTTATGGTTTTATGGTTTTTAATGTTTTAAAGGATTAAGGTTTAGAAAAAGTTAGGGTTTAAGGTTTTAAAGGGGTTAAAGTTTACTATTTTAAATTTGGAAGTTGAATTAGGGTTTTGGGATTTAAAATTAGGGTCTCGGGTGATGAATTGGCTTTTAGAATTTAGAAATCAATTTGATAATTTTATGAAGTTTTATGAAATTAAACAAACGGATTAAAGTTTTTATAAATAGAAAAATGTTTTTTAAAGCTTTTTGAAATAAACAGAACCTAGTTTAAAATTTTGAAAGAAACATAATCAAATTTTGGTTTTATTGAAAAATATGTTCAATTAAGGTTTTAAGATTTTGAAGAGGTAAAAATAACAATTTTAAGTCTTTTTGGAAAATAAAGTAACGTATTAGTGTTTTTAAACTTTGAACAAAGGGAATTAAGGTTTTAGGGTTTTTGAATTAAAAGACATCATTTATTAGTTTATGCTACTATATAAAATATAAAGAAATTAGAATTTCATACCTTATTTTGTATGTTGCACCAAAATTGCTTCTTGGATGAACAAGCTCCAAAGACAAGCCTTTTTGCCTTTTGAATCCCTTAAATCGTGTTTTTGCTACTTTAAAAATCAATTGAATTCAAGCTTTTCCTTCATGGATTTGATTTTGCCTCTGCTGTCCAATTTTCTCCCCTTCGGCTCCTCTAATTTGATTGTCTTTGGTCCTTATTTATAGAGGTTTCATATGATTTATTCCTAATTAATCACGGCAAGTAATATTGATAAGAAAAGGAAACCAAAACCTAATTGAATTAGGTTTTGAAAAATTTGAGTCGGAAAAATTGCGTTGCCGAAAAAAATTATCGCAGAAAAAAATGTGCTATCAAAAAAATATACCGCAGTGGGCGAGGAGCGGGCGAAATACCCACAAGCCCGCGTGATGATTTTTTCGTCGCCGATTTTTCTGACGCCGATTTTTATTTTTATTTTTATTTTTTCACTTTTATTTGTTTATTTTTATTTTTTATTAATAAAAATTAAATACTAAAGCAAAAATTATTAAAAAAAATTATTTTGGACCAATTAGACAACAAAAATTATTTTGGACTAAATAAAACATATTGGACCGGACTGGGTAAAAAATTAAGGGTCTAGACAGTGCAAATCTTAACTGTTGTTTAGCAAATCATTAGTTTTGTGAAGTTTTTAATTAAAGAAAATTAAATTAATAACTGAAAGTAAAGAGAAATTAAATGTTGTGCAGAAAGGATTGATGATAATAATACTATCCAGATATTGAATCCCCCTAGCCACAATTATATTTATGAAAATCAATCCATTTAAATCACATAATAGAGTTGAATTGGCATTCCTCTAATTTAGACTAAAACCTCTCTCGAGTGAATTAATCCCTAATCACTAAGTAGAATGTTGAAATCTCTTCTCAAACATAATTAAGTAGATCTTGCATTGGGAACAAGGAATCATAAACCAAAGGATCTTGTAAGTCTATCTCTAGCACTCCAATCAATCCTCAACCCTTATGAGTATTCAATTCATATCAAGCTTTCTCAAGTCAATAATATGAAAATTGCGACCAATCAATAAGCATGCTATTATCAATTGGAAATAAATCATTAAGCATCATAAGAATAAAACAACTCCATTAATTAAAATTATTCAATCCATACAAATAAGCTATGGCTCATCAAAATCTAGATAGAGAATGAGCTAGTTCATGTTAAATACTCTTAATAAAATAATAATATTAAAATGAATTAAAAGAGAAAACAGAAAAACCCCTTGTGAAGATGCCAAGAGTAGGATTACTAGTCTTCCTCCTAGCTCAACTTGGTTGTATGATGAAGAACTCAAGCCCTCTTCAATTGTTTATTCCCCTTTGCAAAATGGGATGGAGCTTTCTCAAGTCACAAACTCTTCAATTGATTATGCCTTTGGAAGATGGAATGGAGCTTTCTCAAGTCACCAAACCTTTCAATGAAGCTTCTTCAACCTTCAAGAGCTTGCCAATGGAAGATGGAGATGGTGGAGAGGATAGAAATGGAGGATGAAAATGAAGAGCTAAGGAGAGTGTCACTCTCTCCCTCACCCAAGCCGTGTATGCCCAAGCCTCCTCCTCTCCAAGTCCGTTCTTTGTATTCTCCAAAAATCGTCCCCCTTTTCTTCCTCTTCTTCTCTAATCATTCAAAGCTCAAAACCCATACCTTCCAACTCACACCACTCTCCCTTGTCTCCCAACTTCTCTTTATTTTTTCTTTCTTTTTATCATTTAGGCAAGCTTTTCGTTTCTTTAATCTTTCTTTTTGGCAAAAGCAAATTGTTTGTCCCCCACTTTTTTCTCAATCCGTGCAAAATAATTCAATATTTTATAGGTGACATGGCCAAGCCACTCATGGCTTGGCCGTGTCTCTCATCTCCCTTTGGGACACGTCCAAGCCACTTGGTCGTGTCCATCACTGCCCCTTCTTTCTTTCTTTTCTTTGTTCTCAAGAGGTGACACGGCCAATGGCTTGGCCGTGTCATGTGGGTGTGTCACTTACTGCTTCTTCATTTTTCTTTATTTCTTTTCTTATTTTCCAATTGGTGACACGGCCAAGCTTCTGGCCGTGTCATGTGACACGGCTAGTGGCTTGGCCGTGTCATGTGATGGTGTCAGCTTCTGCCTTCATTTCTTTAGTTTCTTGGTTTTACTCTTTAGATGAGACACGGCCAGTGGCTTGGCTGTGTCTCCTGGCCGTGTCAACTACTGTCTTGCACTTCTTTTGAGTGACATGGCCAAGCTTGCTTTGGCTTGGCCATGTCTTGCTTGATTCATGCTCTTCCTTCATTGTTTTGATCATCCAAGGGAGTTTTTGCACTTTAACCTAAAACAAACACTTAAAACAAACTTTAAACAAAAATCAAATAAATTATTAACTAAAAACACATTGAAATCATACTAAAAATAGGTATAAAATGATCTCATCAACAATGTACAATCATCACTCAAAGCTGCATAGAAAAAATCATGGGTTTGAGCCTATACAGGGGGGCAAGGCTAGATAAAAAAAAGAAAGAAAATAAAAAGGGAAAAAAGAGTTAGTTATAGTAAAGGTAGAAATTATGTATTATTATGCATATTGTACAATGTTCATACAATTGATACAATTTATACATCACTAAGAGGGTGGTGGTAGGTCATCAAATAAAGCCCTGAAAAAGTCATCGTCTATTGGAGGAGGGGGCAAATTACTCGTCCCGGGATCACCCGAAGTAGGAGCACCAAAATCTCTATTATCTTGAAGTTCCAATCTGTCACGGTCCTCATCATAAGCAGACGAAAGGATCTCATGGTCATCAGTCTGAGGGCCTCTTGATGAAGAAGTGCCAGGATCCCTCATCCCCTGAAATCGAAAGTCTCAAAAATTTTGTTCGGATTGATGATATAAATTTTCAAAATGAGAAGCCTGTTGATGACATGCGGCCAACTCTTTTTGATGTTTCCTATTTTGTTCTTCAAGCATCCACTGTGAGCCAGGAAGGAAAAGGTAAGAGCATACATAATCATGCATACATATAGCATAAATTACCATGAAATAAGGAACCTACCAGGTAATTCATATCAATGCCCTGCGGATGAGATGGCATATCTGGCGGGCTAGAATGAGCAAATGAAGGGGTAGTAAAAGAAGGTCCAGCCTAATGATCAAATGAGCCAACAACCTGTAACAATCATTAAAGAATCAAAAAAGAAAGAAGCAATTGCAAGGGAAAAATAGTAAAAGTTTTACCTGAGAAGTACTAGCCTCGAGATGTGGAACAAACTCTCCTGCATCTCCATGATGTTCCTCTTCATCTCTACCCTCATTTTCTTCAGGAATCTCCTGTACACCAATAGGAGATACATCAAAGTTCAAGAGTCTTCTTTGTATAAAATGGGCATAAAATGCACCTGGTAGATGGAGAAATGCCTCAACACCATAACCATACCAAGCCGACCACCATGCATCCTCCGACATTGACATAATATTTAAAGTATATTCCGGGATATGCATCGGGACCCACCGTTGCTCTGGACCGAGAAACCACTCATAAACTCTCTCTCTAAGAAACCAGCCACTACATACTGGGCCAGCAATGAGTCGGCGAGAATGTTGGAAAGATAGCGCAGCCCTCATGAAAGGAGACCAGTTTGTCCACTCTTCTGGGTTCCACCAGGCCAAATTCACTTGCAAAATAACATAATGTAAGTAAACTTTCACATAAAATTTAAACATACTAATGTTATTTTACCTAGTCCCAGGTTAAGCTACTCAACACAAAGCGGTGAGTATGCACATGATGACAACCGGGAACGTCCATACGATCGGACAACCAGAAATTTAATCTCGGATACCCGACCCTATCTCGGGAAATACCGGGTACCCTCACGAGGTTGTGTTCATATGCCCATGCCTACAACAACAATAAAGATCACATTCATGTAAGAAAAGAGTGGAAATGACATTGGTGGAAGAAAAATACCTCGACAATCGCCATCAAGCCGACAAAAGACTTCTTATTTTGGCATAGTTTATCAAGACCATAGTAAAGATAGGGGAGACCAGCTTCACCCCAGCCAAAAGATGGTACATTCTAAAATAAGAAAGGGCCTTCAACACTGACAAGTGGATGGAGGATTCAGTGCTGCCTAAGATGGTCGAGCCAAGCAAATATAACAAAAATCCTCGAGCATACTGTTGGGCCATGTCCCTGTGAACCCGTCCTTCATAGTTCATCCAATAACTATGAATCGGTTCAATTTTTATCTTAAAAGGCCCCTTATATGATGATTCCATACCAATTAATTCCTGAATTTCTTCAAATGTTAATATATCATTGGTCAGATGAACCGGAACACCATCATATCGAAGACCAGTTATGGCAGTAAAGTCAACCGGACCAATTGTCATCTCTCCAATGGGCAAGTGAAAAGTGTGGGTTGTGTCCAACCATCGTTCTACAAGTGCTTGGACTACGCTCCGGTCTATCTGATACTCCTCTGATGGTAATTGTAGGATGAAGCTCTCAAAGCTGCAATCTCGGATAATCTGCCTTACCCGAGAAGGCACTACATCATACCATTGTCGGGCTTTATAGATACACCCTCCAGCCCGAACAACGCAATGATCACGCTAATACGGAGCCAGGTAAGTTAATACTAGGTAAGTACATATCATCTTATCTGCTTAAATTAATATATTTTTCCTAAATTTTTTAAAAAAAGATAAGAATATAAAAATATAAATAAAAAATAATAATAAAGGCAAATACAATAATAATAAAAGAGCATAATATAGAAATATAAATCAAAAATCAAAAAAAATATAAATAAAAATAAAAAAAATAACAAAACACAAAGACGAAAAATCAAAAAAAAGAGAGAGAAAAAGAAAAAATAATTATCGCGCTCTTTTGATTTGAACTACGATGAAACGGCATCTCGGCTAGTAGATCTATATTTCCATCTTCATGATGCCAAATAAACTCTAATAACTCAGCATTAGAATGAGTCCCTGACCTTGAAACATGTATTTTTTTTAAAAACTATGTGCTAAATTTGAAAGAATTTAAGAGAATTATAGAAATTGAGAAATCTTGCTGTGAATCAAATGAAAGAATTAGTTGGTTCTTATAGAGAAACGGCAAGGAAAAAAACAAAATTCAAAAGTAAGTTTTACTGTTCATGAACAGTGACTACACAGTAAATAAAATAGTAAATTTAATTATTCACTTTAATCATTCAAATACTTGTGTATATATAAATATTTTTACACGCAGGGGGCAAGAAGAAGACATACATAAAAATTAGCAAAACTTTTTGAAATAAAAAATTATTAGCTCCAAAACCCAAATCTTCCTTAGGTCTAGAACTTAGAATCTCTTTTAAGTCCAGAACATAGCTCGGGTCCAGAACACAAAATTTTCTTATGTCCAGAACCTAGAATCTCTTTTCTAAGTCCAAAACTTAGCTCGGGTCTAGAACCCAAATTTTTCTTAGGTCCAGAACCTAGAATCTCTTTTCTAAGTCCAGAACTTAGCTCGGTCCAGAACCCAAATTTTTCTTAGGTCCAGAACCTAGAATTTCTTTTAAGTCCGAAACTTAGCTCTGGTCCAGAACCCAAATTTTACTTAGGTCCAAAAAGTATAATCTCTTTTAAGTCCAGAACTTAGCTCGGGTCCAGAAAATAAGCAACTTAATTCATCAAAGGCAGCAAAGCTTGTCTTTGTTCTTGTTCATCAAGAAGAAATTTTTAGTGGAACCAACAAACGGAGGTATGAATGTCTAATTTTTTCATAGTAGCTTAAACAATCCAATTGTCTCTTTTGATTCAAAAACCCTAGAACTTTAATTTACCTTTTTTTAAAGCTTAAAAACCTTAATTCATGTCTTTATTTTCCAAAAATCATAAAATTGTTATTTTTGTTTCTTCAAAATCTCAAAACCCTAATTTGCTTTCCAAATTTTCAAAACTAAAAATTGAATCTGTTTCTTTCCAAAAACCCTAGAAAATATCTTTTTTGTTTCTATAAACCTTAAATCATTTTGTTTATTCTTATAAAGCTTCATAAAATTATCAATTGTTTCTCCAAATTTTAAAATAAAATATATTCTCCGAAAACACTAAACCCTAATTCAACTTTAGAATCAAGATAGTAACCTCAAACCAAAGTATTCTAAACCCTAGTTTTCTTAAACCCTAATTCCCTTAAAAGGTTAAACCCTATTTTTTCTATATCCTAATCCATTAAACCTTAAAACCTTATACACATAAATATTAAAATTCAAACACAGTAAGCCTAAAAACCATAATTCAGTAGCTAATAATCATGAATCCAATGTTTTAAAGTGTTCAAACCCTAATTTCATGATTTCACTCCTTAAATATTATTTTGGTTAATCAAAGAATTTTATCAACCTCTTAAATTATAAAACTTTAATTCCATTAAAACTCACAGTAGCTTAAACTCATAAATCCTAAAACACTAAACACATTAAACAAAGATTCTTAAATAGAAACAGTAGCCCTAATTTGAATCTTTACTTGCTTTATTCAATTTTATACTTGATTATAATTTATTTTCAATGCTTTGTTGATTTATTTAAGTTCAATGCTTGATTATTTTAGTTTATCATGGATAGATGTTTACTTTGTATTTTGATTGATATTTAATATCTTTGAAGAATGATTTATTTATTATGAATTGTTATTTACTTTTATCGATTTATTTAGATTTCCAAATGTTGTAAGAGGTATGTTTCCACTTGGTGGGTACCTCATTAGTTAAATATCATGTAATTTAAATTACTTTTCTATTTTAGAACCAATGTAAAGGACATGTTTCTACCTTTCGGTGGGTGTCCTACTTAGGCATGGATTATGTAAGGGCATGTTTCCATCTTCGGATGGGTGTCCATTTATTTATTTTGCTTGGACATTGTTTTGATTTTCAATATATCGATACTTTATTTTAATTATTATGTGTAATATGGATAATATTGTTATATTTAAGAATTTTATAATATTATGACCTATAAAGGAGGCCGGTTCCAATAAACCGAGCGTTGTGGGGGTGCTGGGCCATTTCTCACCTTCCCCACACGTACCCAACTTTTCGAACCCATTAGGGGGTTGGGGATTCCTTAGGAATCGAGTCATCCACCCCTTTCTTTTTTCTCGGCCCGTCCGGGTGGCGACTCCATTTTCTTTGGACTTAGGTTCATGTTCTCTAAGGCCCCGAGCCTAAACAATGCTGAAGTTGCAAGGACCATTCCACTAGGAGTGGGGGCAAAAATCCACGCTCACAGATACAAACTCTGCTATGTCTCTCTTCATACTTGACCACCAATAGTGTTGCTTCAAATCATGATACATCTTGGTACTTCTAGGATGCATAGCAAAAATCGATTGATGTGCTTCCTCCAAAATAATCTTTCTCAATTTTGCATCATCAGGAACACACAATCTATATTTGAACCATAAACTACCATCATCTCTCACATGGAAATCTTGGCTCTCACCTTTTTGGCAATCCAACACAACTTTATGAATTTTCTCATCAGCCAACTAAGCCTCTTTAATCTGATCCAACAATACCGGTCTCAATTGCAATTGAGTTAATAAAGCACCATCATCACATGATTCAAAACTAGCATGCAATGCTCTCAATTCAACAAGCAACGAGAGTGAATAAGCAATCAAACCTGCCAAAGACTTCCAACTCAAGGCATCTACAACAACATTTGCCGCACATGTATGATAATCAATCAAACAGTCATAGTCTTTAATCAACTCCAACCATTGTCTCTGCCGAAGATTCAGCTCTCTCTACACCCCCAAATATTTCAAACTCTTGTGATGCGTATAAATGAAACACTTCTCCCCATACAAGTAGTGTCGCCAAATATTCAAAGCAAACACTATGGCTGCTAATTCCAAATCATGTGTCAAATAATTAAGCTTATGCGGCTTCAACTGCCGAGAAGCATAAGCTATGACTCAACCCTACTGCATCAAAACAGAACCTAAACCATTATGTGGAGCATCACTATAAATCACATATGGTTTATCTTCCACAGGCAATGTAAGAATAGGAGCTTGAGTCAACATCTCCTTCAACTGCTCAAAGCTTGTCTGACATTGATCTATCCACACAAATCTAACTCCCTTCCGAAGTAATATGATGAGTGGAGTAGCTATCAAAGAAAAACCCTTCACAAACCATCGATAACAGCTTGCCAAACCCAGAAAACTTTTAACTTCAGTCACTGACTTCGGTGGACTCCAATTCAAAATGGCCTCAACTTTACTCGGATCAACTCTTATACCATCTGCTGAAACTACATGACCAAGAAAAGTTACTTGATCAAGCCAAAACTCACACTTCGATAGCTCAGCATACAATTGCTTCTCTCTCAAGGTCTGCAACACAATTCGTAAGTGCTCGTCATGCTCCTCTTTATTATGCTAATACACCAAAATATCATCAATAAAAACTACTACAAACTGATCTATATATGGTCTAAACACTCTGTTCACTAGATACCATCACACTTGTACCATCACTAGTTCTCAGGGTAACACACTTCTTTTGACAGTCTACCACAACTCCATGCTTAGACAACCAATCCATGCCTAAAATCAAATCATACTCCTTAAAAGGCATTTCAATAAAATCACCAAGAAACTCCTCACCTTGCACCACAATTGAACTATCTCGGTGCACCTTGCTAACTACCATACTATGCCCTAAAGGATTTGTCACCAAGACATCAAATCCTAGAGACTCAGAATGCAATACCGTTATAGGCAAAATAGATGCACTTATATACGAATGAGTAGATCCTGGATCAATAAGAGCAAGAACTAAAATGCCAATTAAAGAAAATGTACCCGCAATAACTGTTGAAGCATCCGGTTGCCTCTGCATCACATACACTCGCTGAGATGACCCAGCCTCATCTGGCCTACTACTTTCGGATGTAGAGCCTCCTCTCTTACTGATCCCAGGTCAACCACCTCTACTAAAACATCTGCCCCCTCGACCTCCTCTACTAACACTAGGTCGAGAAGCTACAGTATCGGTCTGTCTATCTTCCGATAGCTCAGGGTAATCTTTGATAAAATGAGCTGGTGACCCACATCTAAAACATACTCCTGATCCACCCGTCTTTCAGCAAACACTCTCATGTGCCCTACCACAATGAGCACATGTAGGTGGAATAGATCTCTGAACCACTGGAGTCAGAGCACTCGCTACAGAAACTGTAGGTCTCGGTCTCTACCTCTGATACTGAACTGACCTACCAGACTGCCTCTGGCTCCTACAGACTCTCAAAATAAAACTTCCTCGGCCTCTCTTCATAGATGAAGACCCTGTCTCAAACTGGGGTCTCCTAACTCTAGTCTCCTCTTCAGTAGCAACTGCTGCAATACCCTATGCTCTCTCAACACTTCTGGCTGCTGTAACCAATTGAGAAAAGTCTTGGTACTGAGAACCAGCAACAATACACATAATAGAGGGCCTCAACCCCTCCTCAAATCTTATGCATCGGTCAATCTCATCTGAAATAATTTGACCTGCATAGTGACTCAACCGAATATACTCTATCTTATATTCTATCACTGTCCGATTATCTTATCTTAGATTCAAAAATTCCATCTTCTTGACATCCTTATACTCCCTTGGAGTATATTTCTACTCAAACTCCCACAGAAAATCACTATAAGATAAGGTCGATGGATCATCCATGGCATGTGGAACCGTCTTCCACCAATCATAAGCATCTTTCTGCAGAAAGGATCTAGCATAATCAAACTTCTCTTTAGGAGTGGCTTGCAACTGGATGAATATCCTCTAAACTCTATCCAGCCACTGCTCAGCTACTGCAAGATCTGTAGTGCCAAAGAAATCCTCAGCTCCAAACTTCCTCAATTTATCATAATGCCTCACCGACACTTGTGGCTGTGGTTGTGGTGGCGGCTGCTGCACTGGAGTTTGCCTCAACAATTCTACCATATGTCTTAGCCAAACTGGTGGAACCTCATCAGCAGCTAGTCTCTCTGGCACAGGAGCAGGTGCCTCTCTAGTTCTCTCAACCCTAGCTTCTTCTCTACCCTCTTCGGAGCTACACTCTCAGCACTACCTTCTATGGAATGACATAACTGCGACGCCATCATTACCTATATCTGCAAACACAGCAGAAAATACCTCATCAAATATCAGAGACTGCCAATGCCAAAACATGTATCTTATTCAAAAACCATATTTTAAAATCACAATTTTCTTTTTCTTACAATTCACCTAGGTTGAGAATCTCAAACATAGGCTCTGATACCAAAATAGTTGTAACACCCCTATACCCCATATATGCATACTACATAAAACCACATCTGTAATATACGTATATCGGATACAGGAGTGTCACGGTTTATATTAAACAAACCAATCTTTCCTTTTAGCAATAATATAAGAAAACTTAAAACATTTAAGTTATATTATAAAACATAATAGATAAAACATTTATTTATTAAGCAGCGTAAAATATAGCGGTATTTACATATATATATACATCAAAATAAATATTTACAAACATAAAGTTTATACATGTTTGGCAGTTTGTCTCTGATCTTGAAGTCCATTATCAACACTTCACAAGCCTAGACTCGACTCGGTCTAGCTGAACTCTCCAGTTCAACCAGATCTACCCTGTCACCTGCACGATGAACCACAATCGCACTAAGCCAACGGCTTAGTGGTACAAACCACAATAACAATATGCTTTAATGTAATACAAATGTCATACTTTCAAATATTATAAACAATCCATAAAAATATCATATTTCAAAATATTACATTAAACTATATTATTCATTTGTTTCATCATTAATTATTCACATTTAAACAAAAACAAGCATGGGCCCAAAAAAAACTAATATGCCATTCAACTTTCAGAGTTAATGTTTTGGTTCAATTATCACATTTATCATCATCCCAACTAGGCTTCAAGGATTAGGCCCAACCAAGCTTCAAGGGGAGCGAAGCATGCTAAGCATCAAACCAACTTGGCTTCAAGGACCAAACCCAACCCAGCTTCAAGGGTTTGTTACATCCCATCTAGGCTTCAAGGACTAGGCCCAACCAAGTTTCAAGGGGAGTTAAGCAAGCTAAACTTCAACCCAACTTGGCTTTAAGGACCAAGCCCAACCCAGCTTCAAGGGATTGTTACTATTAGGCAGGCCACCAACAACAAAACTCTGAAAAGTGAATAACACATTAGGCACACAATTCTTTCATTATTTCATTATCAATTCCATTCTCATTTTCTTATTATCATCTAGGCAACCATGCCCCAATTATTTCAGTTGCATCATTATAGCCAACAACAATAGCTTCACATCTCATCATTAGAGCATACATAACCAATTGCATTGGACATACATTTTGAATGATCATCATATCTTTCACATTATGCAAATCATAACATTAATCAAATGTATCAACAATGTAATATATTACTTAACACATTTACAACCAAATGTGTTAAGTCCCAAAGTCATGTAAATGTATGCAACCATGTAGGTTTGTACTCACCTCAAGAGAAACTCACACAACACCAAACTCCTTTTCCAAGAATCCTACAACACTTGGATTAGGGCAACTCAATCTCTTTAAAACCTAATCCAAAAGGGATGATACACACTTACTTAGAGATACACATGAGATAATATGGATAAGAACCAATTAGGGCAAACTTTACACATGCCACACTCAACAACATGGGTGTGTCCCTGATCGTGCCTTAAACTCAAAACATAGAAGCTTTGACACGGTCAGTGACATGGGCTTGTCTCTGGCCGTGTTAATCCTCCCTCAACACAGTAGTTATGACACATTTAGTGACATGGGCGTGTCACTGGCCATGCCAATTCACCAACATCACAGAAGCTGTGACACGCTCAGTGACATAGGCATGTCACTGGTCATGTCACCCATCCAAAAAATAGAACCATTGACATGCCCAAAGACTTGGCCATGTTCATGGGAGTGTCAGGCCAAAAATCTTGATTTCGGCAACAACAACACCACATCCAACAAACCTCTTACTTTCACCATGTTCCACTCCAAACAAACTTAACCAAACAAACCAATAAACCATAATAAACTTGCAAAAACATCAAAACAATTCAAACATACATCAAAACACAAATCACAATCATCATCACAACTCATCACATACCCAAAACACAACACTTGCTTTCCAACACCAAACTTAACCTTTCCTTCAAACCAACCCCAAAATCAAAGCCAAATAGACAACATAATCTCAAACACATCAAAATAACCATACACATATCATCAACAACCATACAACAACCTCAATTCACAAACTCAAAAGAAAACCAAAGAATCAAGTGGAAAACTTACCAAAAATGATGAAACCCTTAGATTTCCAACTTGATCACTTGAAACACCCTTCAATCTTGAGTTTGGATGAGAAAAATCTCTCTTTCCTCTCTTGTTATCATGATAGCCATCCAAACAAAGAAAGAAGAAGAAGAAGATGAAGAAAGAAGAGCAAAGTCAACTTAATAACCACTCTCAACCACCCAATCTTCTCTTTAAATCTCAACCAAGCAATTTAAATATTAAAATATATAAATATCCACTTCCACTTAACTCAATTTCCATTTCATTTAATTCAAATAAAATTTAAATATTTCTCTTGACCAATTCATTAGTTGACTTGTATATGTTGTATATATCATACAACATATACACACTCCTCTTTCTTTTCTTATCTTCCACTTAAACATATATACACTTATAACATTTAATCCAAAACAACAATAAGTATTCCAAAAATTTTAGGGTATAATTTGGGATATTACAGTTATAGTTGAGCTTATTGAGTTGCTATTGAGATTAGAAACACTACCAGCAGCATGTATATATTTTTATGTTATTGTACATTTTTTAGTTTTATGCATAATATATTATGTTTTAGATTTTACGTATTGTATATTATAAAGAATGTTTGGGTCAATGTATTTGAAATGGGAGAGTAAGTGTGTTTTAAATAATATATATATATATCTATATATATAAATGTTTGAGAAACTTGGTGAAATTGAAAAGTACAGTTGAGATGGTGATTGAAAATTATTTGGGAGTGTTTTCCTTTTGCAGGTTGTGATTTGCTAAATTTTGGGATATCTAAATTACATACAAAACTCTGGCGAATTTTTCCCAGAGATTTATATATATATTATTTATTTTGGGTTCTTATAACAAGTAAAGAATATTTATATTCTATTTAATTTTTATATATTTAGAATTTGAAATTTTAAATTGGAAATGTGAAAATTTTTTATTAAACCGCTCTGTGATATTTTTGTATTATATTTGCGTATTTTACATATGCTGGAAATATATATTGTACGTATATAGGGTATAAGGGTGTTACAGGGAATGCATATAGCAGTCCCGCTTATAGGATTGAGTTTTATTGTGGAATTTGGGTTTAGTTATGAAATTAGGGTTTTATCATGCAAAAGAGGGTTTTAAATTACAAAATAGGGAACACTAGGGGATTTTATGTACAAATTAGGGCTTTGAACTAAAACTAGGGTTTAATTATGTATTTTAGGATTTAATCCTAAATCTAAGGTTTAACATGCAAAGCTAGGGTTTTATCAGCAAAGGTAAGGTTTAATCCTAAAACTAAGACCCAATATTGCAAAATTAGGGTTTTATGTTGTACAATTATGATTTCAATTAAACCTAAATCTAAAGCCACGACTTTATGGATGGGATTCTAAAATTAAGCTCATAATTCAAAAAGCAGTAAATGAAAAAAGGAATATGGACAATGAGGTTTAATTGGAATTAGATAATAAATCATACCTATGTTATTGGCTCCACCAAAATGGTTCTACTGAATCAAGCCTTGCCCCAAGCACTTCAATTCCTTCACAGAGGCTAGAACTTGATAATGTTTCAATTTGATTCGATCAGATAGGTCTTGGCTAAGCTATATAATCTGACGATTATACTGTGTTCACAAACTTTTGGCTACTACATATTTTTGCTTAATTGCATTTTTGTCTCTCCATTGCTTCTTAATTTCTAATGCTCAAAGATGTCTCCCCTTCCTCTTTGATTAAAATGATTATATAACCATAAAAATTAAGGAATATCAAATTATATCTTAAAAACATGTTAATTTGTCAAAGTTACCACAAAATTATAACTTTATGTAAATAGTTTCACTCTATATTTACAAATGAATATTTATAATATTACAAAATAACAGTACTCCAACCACCAAATAGTATATTTTATCCACACATTTTCCATTATAACCTAATTATTTCCTTTAAATATACTATTTAATCTTTACATATGTATTTCAAATTTTAAAGTACCTTTTCCTTATTACCAATATCAACATCGTACATTAAAATTTGAACTTCATCATATTTTCTTAACTAATAATAAGTGTTCTTCCATTTTTCTTAAATAGTAAATCATCATTAAAATTTATGAAATTCCATACATCGAATATGAACACATAGATAAACTTTCCGTTAGAATTTTAAGCTCATTTAACATCTCTAAATTAGTCTAGAAATTTAGACTTCGCAGCATGTATATAGAGTTTCTAGCAATTATATTACTCATTTCTCAAACTTTTATTTCATATTATAAATCATTTCCTTAATTCCACTTAGTTATCAATTAAATCAACTATAAATCTTAATTTCCAAATGAATGTTCCAAAATCATTAATCTATAATCTCTCGAATGACTCTTTCGCTGCGCCGCTCTGATCTACGTGTCCTTGCACCATCTTAACTTATATCTGATACATCGAATGAACATTGCCACATTAGAGACCAATACAAGTGCTAATGTATATGTATGTCTTAAAACGCAAATCATTGTTTTAAAATTCTCCTTTTTAAAATCTCCTTCCTCTCTCTCTTAAAAATTCACCTAGGTAGAGAACCTCAAATCTAGGCTCTAATACAAAAATAAATGTAACACCTTATTCCCTATATACACAGTACATATATAGAATGTAAAGGTGATACAATGATTTACTGTATAATCATATTTTCAAAACTATATTAAATTAAAATATAATTAAATAAATTTATAAAGGAAAAGTCTTTGGAAAAAAATTCGCAAGAGTTTTGTCTATAATTTTAACAAATCTCCAAAATAACACAAAACCATAGCGTGCAACTAAAAGTGCACTCATTTAAAATTCACTAAGATCCAAAATACTTCATTGTCATCATTTCATTAATTTATATCTATACACTTTATAGTTTAAAACAAAAAAAATATATTACATATACAAATTTACACATAATTGTTCAACTATTAAAATAAATATAAGTAAATATTATCAACAAAATATTATACATGAATTTAAAATCTTATGAATTGCTCTCATGGTACACAAATTCTTCAAATCTTAATCACCACCCAGATCACTTTGGTATGCTCATAACACCTGTGTGATACATACTACCGCACTAAGCATATAGGTTAGTGGTACATACTTTAATAACATTTGACCATTTAATACTTATTGTATTATTTCTCATGACACAAAAAAACTTCAAGCTATCGTTATATGCATCACTCGTTTACACTATCCCTAGCTCATAAAATAAAATATTTAAATCAAATGTTATAACAATTTTCAATATTCATTTGCATAATACATATTGTCATCATCACAAATGATAAGTGCACAATTGATGATATTTTATTCCTATTTCTTAACATGATTATTATCCAATTGAGTTTAATTTGTTTGTTCAAAGTGTATTTTAGGGTTAATTTCAGGAATTCTCTGTATTTTGAGGCTTATGGTCATTTTGGAGGAATTACGGATGAAAGTAGAAGAAAAGAGTAAAATTCATCAATGGAAACACCCATGGACATGGGCATGTCAATGGACGTGCCCTTGATGTGGCATACAGAAGCATTGACACGCCCAATAAGGATCCAAAATTTCATATTTTATAACCTAGAGCCGACTTCTAAATCAAAGAGGAGAGTTTTGGAGGAGAGATTGAGGGTGAAGACATACTCTAAATAAGATCTAAACCAAGAATCAAGGATTGAAGTGAAGAAATACAAATTATTCGCCATGGATTGTTTGGTTTCTTTTATTCATTTCTCTTATTCTGTTTTTCTGGTTTTGAATATGAACTAATTCATTCTCTATCTAGATATTGATGACCCCTAGTTTTTTGTATGGATTGAATAATTATATTTAGTTGAATCATTTGATTGAGTTGTTTTATTCTTATGATGCTTAATGATCTATTTCCAATTGATAATAGCATGCTTATTGATTGGTTGTAATTTTCATATTATTGACTTGAGAAAGCTTGATATGAATTGAATACTCATAAGGGTTGAGGATTGATTGGAGTACTAGAGATAGACTTACAAGATCCTTTGGTTTATAGTTCCTTGTTCTTAATGCAAGATCTAATTAATTGTGTTTGAGAAGAGATTCCGGCACTCTACTTAGTGATTAGGGATTAATTCACTCAAGAGAGGTTTTAGTCTAAGTTAGAGGAATGCCAACTCAACTCTATTAAATGATTTAACTGAATTGATGTTCATAAATATCATTGAGGCTAGGGGATTCAATATCTGGATAGTTTTATTACCATCAATCCTTTTTGCTCAACATTTAATTTCCCTTTACTTTCAGTCATTAAATTAATTGTTTTTAATTACACCACATCACAAACCTATTGATTTTCTAAACAACAGTTAAGATTTGTACTGGTACTTGACCTTGTCCTTAGTGGAACGATAACTCACTCACTACTTTATTACTTGGTCGACCTGTGCACTTGCGGTATTGCTAGAGCGTAGCTCGCGTACACCAATTTTTTGGCGCCGTTGCCGGGGACAACGGTTTCAATATTAGTAATATAATTAAGACTATTGATTTAGTTTTATGTTTATTTGTTTTTAACATTGGTCCTTGCTTATTCACTATTATTTTAGGTATTTCCTCCCGTTTATGACTAGAGGTAACTCATCCCAACTATTTGAGTTAGACCCAGAGCTAGAAAGAACATTAAGGAGAAAGCGAAAGGAAGAAGAGCAGGTAGTTTTGGAAGACACAGAAATAGCAATAAATCTGGAAATAGCAGAAGAAGAAGAATAGTTTGAAGTGATGGAAGGAGCTGGGCCAAGAACAATGCAGGAGTTTGCTAAGCCCAATCTCAATGGAGTTGAATCTAGTATCTGGAGGCCGACAGTTGCTGCAAATAACTTCAAAATAAAAAAGCAAATGTAATTCAAATGGTGTAGCAGACTTGTCAGCTCGATGGGTTTCCTGATGAAGATCCTAATGCACATATTGAGAATTTTCTGGAGATATGTGACACATTCAAGATAAATAATGTCTCAGATGATGCAATTAGGCTGAGATTATTCCCATTGTCCCTTAGAGATAGACCAAAGAAGTGGCTGAAATCTTTTCCTCCAGGAACCTTCACCACATGGGGTCAGTTGGCAGAGAAATTCCTAGAAAATTACTTCCCACCATCCAAAACTGCTAAGTTGAGGAATGATATCACATCCTTTCTACAGCAAGATGGTGAGACCCTTTATGATGCCTGGGAAAGATTTAAAGATTTGTTGAGAAGGTATCCTCATCATGGACTTCCACTATGGCTTCAAATTCAAACATTTTACAATGGGTTGAATTATGTAAGTAAGCAATCCATTAATGCAGCAGCTGGTGGTACCATAAACAACAAGACACCTGAACAAGCAAGGGATTTAATTGAAGACATGGCTATCACCAATTATCAGTGGCAAGCCCCAAGGGAGCAAGGAAAGCTGAAGGCCATGGGTTCACACCAATTAGATCTTGTGGTGGCTTTGACAGCCCAATTGGAAGTATTGAATAAAAAATTTGATTATTTGGCCTCTCCTTCTGGGAAAGTAATGCAGGTGATGTCCTGTGAATGGTGTAGGGGTGGACATCAAAGTCAAGAGTGCCAAAGTGGCAACATGTTTACTAGGCAAGAGTAAGTAGACTATGTTGGAAATATGCCAAGCCAATAGCAGAATAACCCCAACAGCAACACATACAATCCGGGGTGGAGAAATCATCCAAATTTCTCATGGAATAATCAAAATAATCCAAGACCTCCCCGTGGATTCCAGCAGCCCCAACATCAACAAGCTGCCCCTCCAAGAAACAGTAATTTGGAGGACATGATGGAGAAATTTATAGCAGCTTCTGAAACTAGGTTCCAATCAACTGAAACCACCATAAGAAATCAGCAAGCCTCCATTCATAATTTGGAGAATCAGGTGGGACAAATTGCCAAGTTGCTCAGAGAGAGACCACAAGGAAGTCTGCCTAGCAACACTGAGGCAAATCCTAAAGAGCAGCTCAAGGCAATTACACTAAGGAGTGAAAAAGATATCAAAGGTAATGTGGATGAGAAAAGAGGAGAAGTGGCAGAGAAAAGGGCTAAAGTACAAGAAAAAGAAAAAGAAGACGATCCTCCTGTCACTTTGGGAGAGGAAACTGCATTGGAAAGTGAGAAAGAGAAGCAGCCGCAAGAAAGCAGCCCCATATTGAAGGAATACCGACCTAGAGTACCCTATCTGGCAAGGTTGAACAAGGACAAGATTGATGCTCACTTCGGTAAGTTTCTTGAACTTTTTAAACAATTGCACATTAATATTCCATTTGCTGAAGCTTTGTCACAGATGCCTAAATATGCTAAATTTTTGAAAGATATCATTTCTAATAAAAGGAAACTTAAGGAAGTGTCTTTAGTGCATTTATCTGAAAAGAGTTCGACAATTTTGCAAAGGAGGTTACCTGAGAAGTTAAAAGATCCAGGTAGTTTTACCATTCCATATTTATAGGTAACCTTGAGATCAAGAGTGCATTAGCTGATTTGGGGGCTAGCATAAGTGTTATGCCCTATAAAATGTTTAAAGAGTTAGGCATTGGTAAACCTAAACCAACACTTATGACCATCCAACTTGCTGATAAGTCAGTAGTCCACCCTCGTGGCATTATAGAAGATGTGTTGGTAAAAGTCGGGGATTTCATTTTCCCCAATGATTTTATTGTAATTGATATTGATGAGTATGCAGATGTTTCACTTATTCTTGGTAGGCCATTTTTAAATACAGCCCGTGCCCTTATCGATGTTCATGATGGCATATTAACTTTGAGAGTGGGTGATGAGAAAGTTATTTTTAGGATACATGATGCTATGAAACATTCACTTTCACTTGATGAGGTAGAATCATGCAATGATGTTATTGAGCATGAGACCATAAATTGTGTTACTAACATTGTTTCTAAGGATCTCCTTGAGTTGTGTTTATTGTAGGAAAATGTTGAGGATCAAGAAGCAATGGAGCAGGTTGCTTTTCTTGAAGCAAGCAATTCGTTCAAATGCAAGGCATATGAGACTATTGAGATGCCAAAGGAAGAGAACCCAAAACCATTGGTGATTGATCCACCCAACTTGGAACTAAAGCCCCTTCTAGATCACCTTGAGTATGGATTTTTGGCGGAAAAGAAGGAATTACCAATAATTCTGAGTTCCCACCTATCTTTTGAGGAGAAAGAAAAGCTTATTCAGTTGTTGCAAAAACATAAAAAAATAATAGCTTGGAAAATAGCAGACATCAAGGGTATCAGTCCATCCTATTGCACTCACAAGATACTGATGGAGGATGAATTCAAGCCGGTAGTGCAACCATAATGGAGACTAAACCCGAAGATGAAAGATGTAGTGAAGGCTGAAGTGATAAAACTACTTGACGCAGGGATTATATATCCGATCTCGGATAGTTCTTGGGTGAGCCCAGTCCAGGTAGTACAAAAGAAAGGAGGGATGACGGTGGTCCCTAATGAAAATGATGAGCTGATTCCAACAAGAACAGTTACCGGTTGGAGGGTTTGCATAGATTATAGGAAATTGAATGATGCAACTAGGAAGGACCATTTTTCTTTACCCTTCATTGATCAGATGTTGGAGAGGTTATCCGGGCATGAGTATTACTATTTTTTGGATGGTCTTTCAGGCTATTTCCAAATTCCTATCGACCTGGAAGACCAAGAGAAGACTACATTCACCTGCCCATATGGGACATTCGCATATCGAAGAATGCCATTCGGGTTGTGCAATGCACCTGTGACTTTTTAAAGGTGCATGGTGGCAATCTTTGATGAACTTGTTGAGGATATTATGGAGGTATTTATGGATGATTTCTTGGTCTATGGCAGCTCATTTGATAGATGTTTGGAAAATCTTGAAAGAGTCTTGATAAGATGTGAGGAAACCAACTTAGTGCTTAATTGGGAAAAGTGTCATTTCATGGTTCAAGAAGGAATTGTGTTGGGACACAAAATTTCAAGCAAGGGCATCATGGTAGATCGGGCTAAGGTGGGCACCATTGAGAAGTTACCACCACCCACATTTGTAAAGGCCATCAGAAGTTTTCTAGGATATGCATGCTTTTATCGGAGGTTCATATGAGACTTTTCTAAGATAGCCCGGCCATTGACAAGACTCCTAGAGAAATATGTGGATTTTGTTTTTGATGAGGAATGTTTGAGAGCATTCACAACTCTTAAGGAGAAATTGACCCATGCTCCAATCATGGTAGCTCCCAATTGGAATCTACCATTTGAACTAATGTGCGACAACGCAAGGAGAAATACTTCCAGCCTATCTACTATGCAAGCAAGACTCTGAACACAGCTCAAGCTAATTACACAACTACGGAGAAAGAGCTGCTAGCTGTGGTTTTTGCTTTTCTCAAGTTTAGATTATATCTAATCTTGTCAAAAGTGATTGTTTATATAGATCATTCAGCTTTAAGGTACTTATTTGTGAAGATTGATGCTAAGCCTAGGCTAATTCGTTGGGTTTTGTTGTTGCAGGAATTTGACTTGACGATTCGAGATAAAAAGGGAGTTGAAAATCTTGTAGCAGATCATCTTTCTCGTTTGGAAAATCCAACTTTGGAGAGGTTTGAAGAAGGGGACATTGATGATCACTTCCCCGATGAGAAACTATACGCCATGGTAAGTGAGGTAAGTAATTTAAATTTTGAAACACCTTGGTTTGCAGATTTTGCTAACTATTTAGCTGCTAGGGAACTTCCTAAGGACTTAATTTATCAAGCAAAGAAGAAATTCTTTTCTGACTTAAAGTATTATATTTGGGAGGATCCTTTTTTGTTTAGATTATGTAAGGATCACATGATCCGACGATGTGTGGCATGGCCCGAAACAATGAACATTCTTAATCAATGCCATGCTGGACCAGCTAGTGGTCATATGGGAGCCAATAGGACTGCTCAAAAGGTAATAGAATCAGGATTTTATTGGCCCGCTTTGTTTAGGGATAGCTACGAATTTATGAACAGATGTGATCATTGCCAAAGGACTGGAAACATTTCATCTCGTGATGAGATGCCCCAAAATGGAAGTTTAGTGAGTGAAGTCTTTGATGTATGGGGGATCGATTTTATGGGACCATTTCCAAATTCTTTTGGTAACAAATATATTCTTGTAGCTATAGATTATGTCTCTAAAAGGCCGGAAGCCTAAGCCTTGGCAACCAATGATGCTAGGGTTGTGATGAAGTTTTTGAAGAAGTTGTTTTCTCGATTTGGTACACCAAAAACAATTATAAGTGATAGGGGTACTCACTTTTGTAACTTTCAGCTTGAGAAAGTTTTCAAAAGACTAGGAGTTACACATAGGTTTACTACTCCCTATCATCCCCAAACTAGTGGGCAAGTTGAGAACACGAATAGGGAGATTAAACAAATTCTAGAAAAAACTGTAGAGCAATCCTGAAAGGATTGGTCTGAGAAATTGGACAATGCTCTATGGGCTTTTAGGACTGCATTTAAAACTCCTTTGGGCACTACGCCATTTAGACTAGTATATGGAAAAGCTTGTCATTTACTTGTCAAAATTGAACATAATGCATATTGGGCTATTAAACAGATTAACCTTGATCCAGCTCGTGCAGGTGAACAAAGAAAGTTGCAGGTAAACGAGTTGGATGAGTGGAGGTTGCAAGCTTATGACAATGCCAGAATGTATAAGGAGCATACCAAGAAATGGCATGATGCTCGCATTAAGGACAGGAAAGAGTTTCAAGTGGGAGATCAGGTATTATTGTACAATTCAAGGCTTTGACTCTTTCCGGGTAAGTTAAAGTCTCGATGGTCTGGTCCTTTTACTGTTAAGGAAGTTTTCCCCTACGGAGTGGCTGAAATAACTCACCCGGAAAAAGGAGATTTTAAAGTTAATGGGCACAGGCTCAAATTATGCCTTGGAGGGGAAATACAAGACTTGAAGGAGGTTTTACACCTTCAAGACTAGGGAAGTTTACCCTACCAATATTAAGGTAGCTTAGCATATTCTTAACATCAGAATCTGCTAAGCCAAATCAAATGCAAATGAGTTATACAAAATCAAAGTATACACTTTCCTAGGCATATGCTAAAATCCAAGCCAATTCTCCTCCAACTCCAACTTGTATCAATGCCCTTCACTTCTTTAATTAGGCAAGTCCATTGTGTTCAATGCCTAATCAAATCATGAGTTTACACAATCCATTAGAAACATAATTCTTCACACTCTAACTACTCAAACTTCAAATTTTATAATTCTACCTAATTTTCAATTTTTGCCTTAATATACTTCAATTTTAGAAAAAGTATTCTAACCATTTCCAAATTGAGTTTTAAGTTCAATTATCTCATTACAACCCCATTTAAACACAATTTAATCAATTAAATCCAAACTACATGCATTCTAACCAAACCCCCCATCAAAATCCTAAGCACCCTTACTACCTCTCTCAAACCTCAACCAAACGTAATTTTTTCTACAATCTAACCCTAAAATCATTTCTTCTATATCAAATTAACATAATTCAAAACCATTTTATGCATTACGAAACACTCCTTCAAAATGAAAATTCTACATAATCATAAATTAAGAGAAACTTCTTTTTAAAAAAAGAAAACCCTTACCTTATGATAGGAATCTTCCAAATCCACCCCCTAAATCTTGAAAAATTGGTGATATTTTGAATATTTGAAGGAACCAAAAATTTCCCTTTGGATCACCAAGAAAATCGGCCATCCTTGCTGAATGAAAAAGAAAATGGTCTTTTATACACTAAATTCCATACTTTATCCTTCATACATATACATATATATATATATATTTATAATATAATAATAAGATATTTTCATCTTCTTTCCTATCCAAAAATAATTTTAATTTTGTTTTTTTTTTAATTTACTTTGTTTCTTTTCTCTTAACAATTTATATAATAATATAATTTATTAATTATTAGAATTTCATAATTTTCCACTATCATAAAAAATTATTTTAATTTTGAATTTTTTTATAATTAAATAATTAAATATCTTACTACCTTTAATTTCCACAAATTACTTTATTTCCTTCTTTGACTTTCTTTCCCACTATTATTATTATTATTATTATTATTATTATTATTGGTGTTATTGTTGTTGTTGTTGTTATTATCAACTTTTCCAACATCACTTTATATTTAATATATATGTGTGGCATATTTTATGTATATGTATATGTATATGTCTTATATATGTGATTTATATTCCATGTATACTTCAAGTATATAATAGGTGTATATCTCATATCTATTTTATATACATCTTATATTTCTCTCTAACAATCATACCTATGTAATCTTCCATATTAATTACTCTAATATACACTATAAATGGGGATGTTACAAACTGTATTGGATATTGTGAACCAAATAACAAATGATCTTTTTACTATTTCTCTGATTTTAGCTAAGCTTCTATTTGGCCCGGACTAATTCAAGTGGAAACTTTTTGCTGCTTTAGGTGGATAAAACTCTGTTGGCTTTTTAAATCACCCTTTTGGGTTTTCAATTTAAACTTTTATTATTTTTTTTCCTTTTTTTTTGGGGTCCTAGCTCTAAAAGAGTTGTATTATTTTGCACCATTTTATGGTTCTGACTATGGATGAATGGAGTAGCATGAGTCTTCTTCAGTGAGGATGAATCCTTTGTTGCCCAGACTTTATCTCAATGATGAAAGAGATTGTAGATATTAGGTCTAGTTTAAGTAAAATTTAACTGTCATTATGGTCTTGACTATGCATCAATTTCCTTGATCTTCTTTGGCCCTAAGTTCCTCAGAGATCATCAGGCTTGTCATAAATGTCACAATAGCTCAAGGTGGGTTATCAAGGTTCATAAGTGAATAAAAAGTAAGCTAAAATTTAATGAAGGCTCAAATGGGCAAACTAGGAATTGATTTTGATAAGGTGGAATCTAATTATTGGCTTACCAAATAATTCCTAGATCATTTCTTCCTTAAATAAGCAAAGTTCAATTTCTCCTCAAAGTTCATCAAAGCGTGTTCTAAGATTGATTAGGACCTAGACACTCATAATTATGCAGGAGTCTTCACTAAGTAAGTAAACACTGCTTAATGATATAGAATAACTCCCTTAGTTAAGTCATTCGTATCATGATGCATAAATACACTAATAAATGAATATCAAGCTAGACTCATCAACGGATGAGCACCAAAATGAACAAAAACAAACAAAAACATAAATGTAACAAAAAATAATTTATTCATAATAATGTTAATTGAAAAACAATTGTCCTAACAAACCAAAGAAATAAAATGAAATGAAAACCACATAAGCCGAGGGAAGTTTATTTAGTTGGAGTTGAAAAAGCTTCATCTGCTTGGACATGTCAGGGGCAAGGATTTATCCATCATCAATGAAGTTTTATATTTTATGCCTTAAGCGCACACATTGATTAGTTTAATGACTAGGCATCTAATTGAACTGACAGAAAATCTATGTATCAAAATTAGGTGGCAGAGGATCTGGCAAAGGTTGAAAGGTTAAAGGTTGTAATAACCCCTTCTTAGGTAATTTGTTGATGACCCAATATAGTGGCCTTCCCAATTTTGAGAATTAATGCTTATTTGCTAGTTCAATTGCTGCGTTCACCTCATCATCATTTCATCCTCCTTGACTTTGTCCACCATAATGATAGCAACTATTGTTTCTCCCTTTTCCATAGTATAAGTTATTTTCTCTTTCCCATTATTCCAATTGAAGATTTGCTTGTAGAAGATTCGTGAAATTCCTTATAAGAGTTTGAGCCATTATTTCTTTAAGGTGGGGCAAAACACCCTTGATTATCATTCGTATCTGGTTTGAATCATCTGGTCTTTTCTTAAGGAAGGCCACTTTGTTTCTCCATCTCTTTATATAGTCAATAAAGCCCTCATTTTATCCCTATCTGATAGACTCAAAATTTATAAAGGTTACCTCTAGCTCGATGTTGTACCCATGTTGTTGGATGAAAGCTTTATACAATAAATCCAATCTTTTTTATTGCTCTCCACTAAAGTATTTAACCAGTTTGGACCATAGGATCCAAAGATAGCATGAAGTACCTCAGTGTTTCAACTTTAGTAGCTCTAGCAGATTGCATGATAGTAATGTACTACTTAACATGCAAGTGAGGAATTCTTGTAACATTGTACTTGGGAAAAATAGGCATTTTAAACTTGCATAGGAGGTTCTCATCCTCTTCAAAAAGCTTAACAACCTCTGAGGCCTCTTCAGCCTTTAGTCTATTTTCAAACTTCTTTTCTAGGTCAATAATGAGTTTTTCCACATTAATAGATTCAGTTTTCTCTATAGCCTTTTCTTCCTTCTTCTATTCTTGTTGGTCTTGGAAGTATGTTTCCCATTCATCATCATCTATCACCACCTTTTCTTCATAAAAGGCTATCATAGCTACCTTAGTGTGAGCAGGAATTTTCTCCCTCACTCTCGGTGGAATTGTTCTTGTGACTTCGGCACTGTTAAACTCAGGGCCTTAGAGAACATAGGCCTAAATTCGGAGAAAATGGAGTGGTCACCCGGATGGGTCAGGAAAAAGAAAGAGGTGGATGACTCAATTCCTAAGGAATCCCCAACCCTCTATTGGGTTCAAAAAGTTGGGTACGCATGGGGTAGGTAAGAAGTGACCCAACACCCCCATAACGTCCGGTTCAATGGAACCGGCCTCCTTTTAGGTCTAAATATTATTGAATTCTTAAATATTATAATACCTTCCATATTACATATAATTTAAAAGAAATAAACATCCATCATCTTATTAAAAAAAAAAAGCAAAATAGGCACTCATCCAAGGATGGAAACATGCCTTTATAATATAAAAGTCCATAAGAATAAAATAAGATAAACAAAATGGGATACCCACCAATTGGTGGAAACATGCCCCATTCATTGGTGGCCAAATATAAATAAAATAAAATAAGCAAATTAAATAAACAAGGCACAGACAAAGTGGAAACTTGCCTTTTACAACTCCAAATAAAAAATCAACCAATTAAACCATCCAAACATAACGTAATATCCCTATGTATGCCCTAGAAGTATTGGTTATGTTGTTATTATAATTGGATTGAATGTATATGTATATGTGTTTTCGGAAAGAAAGAGGGTTTAGAGACAAGTTTATATGTTGTTTATATGATGATATAACTAACATATACATAAGTCAAATAGAGAGTCAATGCAAGAGGATATTTATTTGAGAATTGTGAAATTACTTAAATGGGCACATATGAGACAAAAGGTTAATTAAATGGATGAAGGGTATTTAAGTAATTGTTTTGTTAAATTGTGTGGTGGAGATTTAAAGAAGAAAAGCTATTTGACTTGGGTTGAATTTCTTTTCTTTTCATGTATGTGCCGGCCATCCAAGAAGAGAAAGAGCTAGAGAGGTGTTTGAAGTTCTAAACTCAAATTGAAGAAGGAATCAAGGGATTTGGTTAGAGATTTGTGGAATTTCTTCATTTAAAGTAAGTACTCTCTTGTTTTCCTTTGTTAATTTTGAAGTTGTGTCTAAGGTGAATTGTGATTTGTTGATGTGATGATTTGGTGTGTTTGATATATGTTTACAAGTATTAAAATTGATTGTAAGTTAAAAGATTGAATTGGTGTTGGTTTGGTTGTGAAGATTGTAAGTTTAAGTGGATGTTGATAGTGGAAGAAGTTGGTTTTAGGGTTTGGGATTTGGTGAATGATTTAATGTATGGTTAATGTGAATATTGTGTTAAATATGCAAAATAAGTGTTAATAACTTTGATTACATCTATTTGAATGAGTTTATGTTGTGCATAATGGGTTAAAATGCATTTAGAAGAGGGTTGGCCACATTTAGGGTTTTGTTCATGAGTGACACGGCCAAAAGCAAGGAGAGACACGGCCAAGCCAAGGAAATTTGGGCGTGTTGGATTGGTTTTTGAGAGACACGGCCGTGTCCCCTAGCCGTGTTAGCTACTGTGATTTTTGGTTGAGAGACACGGCCACAAGCTTGGCCGTGTCCTATGCCCGTGTTTGCTACTGGAATTTGTGGTTGAGAGACACGGCCACAAGCTTGGCCGTGTCCCTCAAGTGTGCTGCCCGTGTCCCTCAAATGTGTTAGATAAGGTTTTTATTCTTTGACCTCATTGCATTGTTTGGATTCTCTAAGGGTAAGTTGGTACCTAAACCTAAACCTAAACACACTTAAAACAATGAATGACCTAAGCAAATGCATGTGGAAGATCCTAAAGCCATGAACATTGTTATGTTATGCATTGTGGGTCTTGTGAAATGTATTATATTGTGAATTGAGACATGGTTATTCAAATATGTTGAGAAGCCATTGTATGTGGCTATGAATGTACAAATGAAAGTGTTGAGGCATGATTGCCTATTTGATATGATATACAGATTGAGAATGAGAATGATAAAGAGATTAATGAAATAGGGTATGTTTAATATGTTATTCAGTTTCAGAGTTCTGAATTTGGAGGCATGCTTATAAAATGAAAGGTAACAGTCTTGCCGGGTTGAGGATCTCTTCATTTGAGTTAAATGGAGGTCCAAGAGACTGGGTCTGTTACACTATGAGAATTGTGATTATGAGATATATAATTGGTAACAGTCTTGCCGGGTTGAGGGTCTTCTCGGGTAGCCGAGTTGATGGTCCAAGAGACTGGGTCTATTACTTGAGTAATGTGAAATGTGAATTGTAGTAACAGTCTAGCCGGGTTGAGGATCTCCTCGAGGTTAACCGAGTTGATGGTCCAAGAGACTGGGTCTGTTACGCTATACATGAATAGAGATGTATATGTATATGTTGCCTACGGGCTTGATTATTGTGATCTTGAGCCAAAACAGTAACTCTAAATTCTAAATATCGTATTAAATACTTGATGGGCCATAGATGTCTAGGTTTTATGTATATTATAAATGATGTTCTAATGTAATGAATTGTTAATATTACTTAAATGATGAAACGGACTATTCACGGAATATTGTCTGTTGAGTATGATCTTTATTGATTGAGAGTGTATCATTAATGTTTATTTATTAATACAAATGTGAAACATTGCATTGCATTAAAGCATACTTTGTACTACTAAGCCCTTGGCTTAGCGCGATAGTGTTTGATCGCGCAGGTAATAGAGTTGAACCCGAGAGCTCTTCGAGACCAAGTGAGAGTAGACATTGAAGTGTTGAGTTTGGGACTTAAAGATCAGAGCAGACTTGCCAATCATGTATACTTCTTTATATTTTGTAAAGTATTGCTTATAATGTAAATATATGTATATTTGTAAATATGTATTAAAATGTTTTCATATATGTAAATATTTTTCTAAATTCCACTGCGTATTAAGTAAATGTATATATATATCTAATTTGTTTTATATTATAAGTTAATGACTTATTTTCTATAAGGTATAAGGAGAAAGACTATGGTATCTTTGAAAATAATTTGAATATTAAAGAAAACCGTAGCATCCCTATGTTCGATGCACGTATGCTACATTGTGGTGTTTGTAGTGTGTGTGTATTGGATGTGGGGGTGTTACAATTTTTGGTATCAGAGCCTAGGTTTGAGATTCTTAACCTAGGTAAAATGTAAGAAAAAGAATATTTTGACTTAAAAAGTGGTTTTTGAATAACATACATATTTGAGATTGGCAGTCTCTGATCTTTAATAAGATATAATCTGTTGTGTTTGCAGACATAGGTTGTGATGGATTCTCACTCACGCCAGTCAGTTGAGGGTAGTGCCGAGAGTATTGCTCCTGATGATGGAGCTAGGGTTGTTAGTGCTGGGGAGGCACCTGCTTCGGTGTCGGGGAGACCAGCTGGTGAGGAGGTTCCACCAGTTTGGCTTACTCATGTGGTAGAAGCTTTGAAGCAAGCACCAGTGCAACCACAGCCACCACCCCCTCAGCCTTTAGTATCAGTGAGGCACTATGACAAACTAAGAAAATATGGAGCAGAGGATTTCCTTGGTACAGTTGATCCAGCTGTAGCGGAGCAATGGCTTGATAAAGTACAGAGAATCTTTATTCAGTTGCAAGCCACCCCAGAGGAAAAGTTTGACTATGCAAGATCCTTGCTGCAGAAGGATGCATACAATTGGTGGAAAACAGTGCCCCATTCTATGGATGATCCACCAACCTTGACTTATGCTGACTTTCTGAGAGAGTTTGAGTTGAAGTATACTCCAAGGGAGTATAAAGACATGAAGAAGATGGAGTTCTTGAGCTTGAAGCAGGACAACCGATCAGTAACTGAGTATGAGGTTGAGTTTATTAGATTGAGCCATTATGCTGGGGGTATTATAGCTTATGAGATTGATAGATGCAGGATATTTGAGGAGGGATTGAGGCCCTCTATCATGTGTCTAGTGGCTGGATCTAGATATCACGATTTTTCCCAGCTTGTGGCAGCAGCTCGGAGTGTGGAGTGAGCTCAAGTTATTGCAGCTGCTTCAGAGGAAGAGATTAGGACTAGAAGGCCCCAGTTTGAGGCAGGGTCTTCTTCTGCTAAAAGAGGTAAAGGAAGCTTTGTTCCCTGGGTTAGCAGGAGTCAGAGGCCGGCTGGAAGGTCAGTACAGTTCCAGAGACAGAGATTTAGACCTACAGCTTCAGTAGCGAGTTCTCCTACTCCTGGAATTCAGAGATCCACCTTACCTGTGTGTGACCAGTGTGGTGGAAGACATGGGGGCATTTGTTGGAGGTATAGTAGATCAGCTGTATGCTTCAGGTGTGGATCGCCTGATCATTTTATTAGAGATTGTCCAGAGACGCGGGAGCAGAGGCCAGTTGATTCTGCAGCTTCTCGACCTAGTGTGAGGGGAGGTCGAGGAGGCAGAGGTGTCAGTAGAGGAGGCAGCGCTGGGTTCAGTTCTAGAGAAGGTGCTACATCCAGAGAGAGTAGACCAGAGGAGGTTGGGTCTTCCCAGAGGATGTATGTTATGCAGAGGCAGCCAGATGCATCGGCAGTCATAGCTGGTACTTTTTCTTTATTTAATACTTCAGTACTTGCTTTGATTGATCCCGGATCCACACATTCATATATTAGTGCATCTGTTTTGCCTGTATCTGATGTGCATTCTGAATCCCTAGGATTTGATGTATTGGTGACAAATCCTTTAGGGCATAGTGTGATTGTTAGCAAAGTGCACCGAGATAGTGCAGTAATGGTGCAGGGTGAGGAATTCCTTGGAGATTTGATTGAGATGCCTTTTAAGGAATATGATGTGATCCTAGGCATGGATTGGTTATCCAGGCATGGAGCTGTGGTGGATTGTAAAAAGAAAGTTGTTACTTTGAGAACTGTTGATGGTAGAGATGTGATAGTATGTAATGAGTAGAAACAGCTAGCATCTTTGGTTGTGTCAGCTGTTGCAGCCAGGAGGTTGATTAGAAAGGGGTGTGATGCTTACCTTGCTCATGTGGTGGATACTAGAGTTAGAGGTTCTCCTATTGATAGCATTGCCACAGTTGCAGTGTTTCCAGATGTGTTTTCCAGAGGAGTTGCCAGGGTTGCCTCTTGAGAGAGAGGTGGAGTTTGGTATTGAATTGTTGCCTGGTACCACTCCTATTTCTATTACTCCTTATAGAATGGCGCCTGCTGAATTGAGGGAGTTGAAAGTGCAATTACAGGAGTTGTTGGATAAAGGATTTATTCGCCCCAGTGTTTCTCCTTGGGGAGCTCCTGTCCTATTCGTGAAAAAGAAAGATGGTACTATGAGATTGTGTATCGATTATAGGCAATTGAACAAGGTGACTATTAAAAATAAATATCCTTTGCCTAGAATTGATGATCTCTTTGATCAATTGAAGGGTGCAGCTGTGTTTTCTAAAATTGATTTGAGATCAGGGTACCATCAGTTGAGAGTCAAAGCTGAAGATGTTCCTAAGACAGCTTTTCGGACCAGGTATGGGCATTATGAGTTTCTAGTAATGCCTTTTGGTTTGACGAATGCACCTGCAGCTTTTATGGATTTGATGAATAGGGTGTTTAGGCCCTATCTGGATCAGTTTGTAGTGGTTTTTATTGATGACATTCTGGTGTATTAGCGTAATGAGGAGGAGCATGATATGCATCTGTGGATTGTGCTGCAAATTTTGAGAGAGAAGCAATTGTTTGCTAAACTGTCGAAGTGTGAGTTTTGGTTGGATCAAGTAGCTTTTCTCGGTCATATAGTTTCTGCAAAAGGTATTAGAGTTGATTCGAGTAAAGTTGAAGCTATTTTGAATTGGAGTCCACCCAAGTCTGTGACAGAGGTTAGAAGTTTTCTGGGTTTGGCAGGCTATTACCGACGGTTTGTGAAAGGATTTTCTTTGATAGCTACTCCACTCACCAGATTGCTTCGTAAGGGGGTGAGATTTGTGTGGACGGATCAGTGTCAGGCTAGCTTTGAACAGTTGAGAGAAATGTTGACTCAAGCGTCAGTTCTTACTTTACCTATAGAAGGCAAAACATATGTAATCTACAGTGATGCTTCACATAGTGGTTTTGGGTGTGTACTGATGCAAGAAGGTAAAGTTATAGCTTATGCATCTCGTCAGTTGAAACCGCATGAGCTTAACTATCCGACCCATGATTTGGAGCTAGCAGCCATTGTGTTTGCATTGAAGATATGGCGACATTACTTGTGTTGGAGAGAAATGTTTCATTTACACTGATCACAAGAGTTTGAAATATTTGGGTGTCCAAAAAGAGCTCAATCTTTGACTGAGGAGGTGGTTGGAATTGATTAAAGACTACGACTGTTTGATTGATTATCATCCAGGTAAAGCAAATGTTGTTGCTGATGCCTTGAGTCGAAAGTCTTTAGCAGGTTTGACTGTATATTCGCTCCCGTTGCTTGTTAAATTGAGAGCATTGCGTGCCAGTTTTGTATCTTGTGATGATGGTGCATTGTTGGCACAGTTGCATTTGAAACCAGTTTTGTTGGATCAAATTAAAGAGGCTCAGTTGGCTGATGAGAAGATTCAAAAGATTGTGTCAGATTGCCAGAATGGGAAGAGTAGAGATTTTATTGTGAGAGATGATGGGAGTCTCTGGTTTAAGAACAGATTGTGTGTACCTGATGATGTTAAATTGAAGAGGATCATTTTAGAAGAAGCACATCAGTCAGTGTTTGCTATGCATCCGGGCAATACCAAGATGTATCATGATTTGAGACAGCATTATTGGTGGGTTGGTTTAAAGAGAGATATTGCTGAGTTTGTATCGAAATGTCTCACCTGTCAGAAGGTAAAAGCAGAGCATCAAGTTCCAACCGGGTTACTTCAACCGTTATCAGTGCCTGAATGGAAGTGGGATAGAGTGAAAATGGATTTTGTGTCTGGTTTGCCATTGACACAAAGGATGCATGATGCCATATGGGTGATTGTGGATAGATTGACTAAGACAGCTCATTTCCTTCCGGTTTGGATGGATTACTCTTTGGAGAGGTTAGCTGAGCTGTATATCTTTGAGATTGTGAAGTTGCATGGTGTTCCAACTTCTTTAGTGTCTGATTGAGATCCCAGGTTTACTTCCAGGTTTTGGAAGATTTTGCATAGTGCTTTGGGTTCTCGACTGCACTTCAGCACTGCTTTTCATCTACAGACAGATGGGCAGTCTGAGAGGGTGATACAGATTATTGAGGATATGTTGAGGAGCTGTGTCATCGATTTTTCTGGAAGTTGGGACAGATTTCTACCACTTGTGGAGTTTGCTTACAACAATAGTCACCAATCCAGCATTGGTATGGCACCATTTGAAGCACTGTATGGTAGACGGTGTAGAACACCGCTGTGTTGGAGTGAACTTGGTGAAAGTAAGTTAATTGGGCCTGATTTGATTAAAGAAACTGAAGAGAAAGTGAAAGTCATTTGAGGCAAGTTAAAAGCAGCTTCAGACCGACAGAAGTCTTATGCAGATCTGAAAAGAAGAGGCATAGAGTTTGATATTGGAGATAAGGTATTTTTGAAAGTGTCTCCTTGGAAAAAGATATTGAGGTTCGGTCGGAAAGGGAAATTGAGTCCTCGTTTCATTGGACCATATGAAATTTTGGAAAGAGTTGGGCCAGTTGCTTATCGGCTTGCATTGCCACCAGAGTTGGATCGTATTCATAATGTATTTCATGTTTCTATGTTAAGGAGGTACAGGTCGGATCCATCTCATGTGTTGCCATTTGAATCTATCGAAGTGAGTCCAGATTTGACTTTTGAAGAGGAAACAGTTGCTATCTTGGAACGAGAAGTGAAAGAATTAAGAAATAAGAAAGTGCCACTTGTGAAGGTTTTGTGGAAGAATCATGCAAAAGAGGAAGCAACTTGGGAAAGTGAACAATCTATGCGAGAGCAATATCCTCAGTTGTTCAGCCTTGATATCAAGTAATTTCGAGGACGAAATTTCTTTTTAGAGGGGGAGAATTGTAATATCCCTATGTATGCCCTAGAAGTATTGGTTATGTTGTTATTATAATTGGATTGAATGTATATGTATATGTGTTTTGGGAAAGAAAGAGGGTTTAGAGACAAGTTTATATGTTGTTTATATGATGATATAACTAACATATACATAAGTCAAATAGAGAGTGAATGCAAGAGGATATTTATTTGAGAATTGCGAAATTACTTAAATGGGCACATATGAGACAAAAGGTTAATTAAATGGATGAAGGGCATTTAAGTAATTGTTTTGTTAAATTGCGTGGTGGAGATTTAAAGAAGAAAAGCTATTTGACTTGGGTTGAATTTCTTTTCTTCTCATGTATGTGCCGGCCATCCAAGAAGAGAAAGAGCTAGAGAGGTGTTTGAAGTTCTAAACTCAAATTGAAGAAGGAATCAAGGGATTTGGTTAAAGATTTGTGGAATTTCTTCATTTAAAGTAAGTACTCTCTTGTTTTCCTTTGTTAATTTTGAAGTTGTGTCTAAGGTGAATTGTGATTTGTTGATGTGATGATTTGGTGTGTTTGATATATGTTTACAAGTATTAAAATTGATTGCAAGTTAAAAGATTGAATTGGTGTTGGTTTGGTTGTGAAGATTGTAAGTTTAAGTGGATGTTGATAGTGGAAGAAGTTGGTTTTAGGGTTTGGGATTTGGTGAATGATTTAATGTATGGTTAATGTGAATATTGTGTTAAATATGCAAAATAAGTGTTAATAACTTTGATTACATCTATTTGAATGAGTTTATGTTGTGCATAATGGGTTAAAATGCATTTAGAAGAGGGTTGGCCACATTTAGGGTTTTATTCATGAGTGACACGGCCAAAAGCAAGGAGAGACACGGCCAAGCCAAGGAAATTTGGGCGTGTTGGATTGGTTTTTGAGAGACACGGCCGTGTCCCCTAGCCGTGTTAGCTACTGTGATTTTTGGTTGAGAGACACGGCCACAAGCTTGGCCGTGTCCTATGCCCCTGTTTGCTACTGGAATTTGTGGTTGAGAGACACGACCACAAGCTTGGCCGTGTCCCTCAAGTGTGCTGCCCGTGTCCCTCAAATGTGTTAGATAAGGTTTTTATTCTTTGACCTTATTGCATTGTTTGGATTCTCTAAGGGTAAGTTGGTACCTAAACCTAAACCTAAACACACTTAAAACAATGAATGACCTAAGCAAATGCATGTGGAAGATCCTAAAGCCATGAACATTGTTATGTTATGCATTTTGGGTCTTGTGAAATGTATTATATTGTGAATTGAGACATGGTTATTCAAATATGTTGAGAAGCCATTGTATGTGGCTATGAATGTACAAATGAAAGTGTTGAGGCATGATTGCCTATTTGATATGATATACAGATTGAGAATGAGAATGATAAAGAGATTAATGAAATAGGGTATGTTTAATATGTTATTCAGTTTCAGAGTTTTGAATTTGGAGGCATGCCTATAAAATGAAAGGTAACAGTCTTGCCGAGTTGAGGATCTCTTCATTTGAGTTAAATGGAGGTCCAAGAGACTGGGTCTGTTACACTATGAGAATTGTGATTATGAGATATATAATTGGTAACAGTCTTGCCGGGTTGAGGATCTTCTCGGGTAGCCGAGTTGATGGTCCAAGAGACTGGGTCTGTTACTTGAGTAATGTGAAATGTGAATTGTAGTAACAGTCTAGCCGGGTTGAGGATCTCCTCGAGGTTAACCGAGTTGATGGTCCAAGAGACTGGGTCTGTTACGCTATACATGAATAAAGATGTATATGTATATGTTGCCTACGGGCTTGATTATTGTGATCTTTAACCAAAACAGTAACTCTGAATTCTGAATATCGTATTAAATACTTGATGGGCCATAGATGTCTAGGTTTTATGTATATTATAAATGATGTTCCAATGTAATGAATTGTTAATATTACTTAAATGATGAAACGGACTATTCACGGAATATTGTCTGTTGAGTATGATCTTTATTGATTGAGAGTGTATCATTAATGTTTATTTATTAATACAAATGTGAAACATTGCATTGCATTAAAGCATACTTTGTACTACTAAGCCCTTGGCTTAGCGCGATAGTGTTTGATCGCGCAGGTAATAGAGTTGAACCCGAGAGCTCTTCGAGACCGAGTGAGAGTAGACATTGAAGTGTTGAGTTTGGGACTTAAAGATCAGAGCAGACTTGCCAATCATGTATACTTCTTTATATTTTGTAAAGTATTGTTTATAATGTAAATATATGTATATTTGTAAATATGTATTAAAATGTTTTCATATATGTAAATATTTTTCTAAATTCCGCTGCGTATTAAGTAAATGTATATACATATCTAATTTGTTTTATATTATAAGTTAATGACTTATTTTCTATAAGGTATAAGGAGAAAGACTATGGTATCTTTGAAAATAATTTGAATATTAATGAAAACCGTAGCATCCCTATGTTCGATGCACGTATGCTACATTGTGGTGTTTGTAGTGTGTGTATTGGATGTGGGGGTGTTACAATAACAATTAATCCAAACATATAGTTTAATTATCACAAAAATAATAAATTAGAATTTAATAAATGGAAATTAAAATAACTCACAATGAATTACAATCCATAAAGAAATATTGACCCAATTGATGTGGGATCGCATACCACAGTCTCGCTAGCCGATTAGCCGGCGGGGGTCAAGAGAGCAGCGCCGCTTGCGTAGGATCTGGGGCAGCGCCCTTAAAAGGTAGAGGCTTTACACGACATGGTTTTGTTATGGAATTAGGGTTTCTATATAAGCTAAGGTTTTATATTTATAGAAATTAGGGTTTTTTAGGGTTTACTGGATATTAGGATTTTGGTTTTTTTATTTAAAAGACTGGTTTAGTTTTTGGAAATTGAGAAACAGATTTTGGTTTTGCAAATTGAAGAAAATAATTTTAGGGTTTTGATCATTCTTAAAAGAATCATATTAGGGTTATGTAAGAACATGATTGTTGTAAAAGTGCTAAAGCTATTTTAACATTGATTTTTGTATGGCTACTGGACATTTCCAAATTATATATTAATGAATGCATATTGGACATATCTAAGTTACTGGGACTTATTTTGGATGGAGCTATGATTATAAAGAAACATCACCAATACTTATTATGTTGAGTTTAAATGAATTTAATTTATAGGACATACCTTCGTTTGTTGATTTCACCAATAATTAAATGTTGATACAAAGTCCTTGCATCAACCTTGCACTTATTGGTTGAATGAAATCAAGATAGCGGCTACTGCCTTGTTTGATAATGCTTTCTCTATATTAGATCACCTTATGTTTTCTTGTTTGATAATTGTTTCGTTGTTGTATGATATTCCAATGTTGCTCCCCCCACCTCTCTTAAACCTGTATTTATATAAGGATGTATTAGGTTAAACCTTGTGAAACTTTTTTCATTTTAAAAATAGATTACTGAGGCATATTGAATTAGATTGATTTTAATTTGACCCAAACCGTGAGCATGCTGGACTCAAATTCTTCTAATTCGACATGGAATGAAAATCCATAAGCTCCATATCGAATTTAGATTGCCCTAATTCGATATGGAGTCCAACAAATCAAATTCCATGCCAAATTAGGGTCCTATATCAAATTGGGGAAGGCTCAATTCGATATGGGACCTCCCCTTTTGAATTGGGGCTTCCCAATTTGATATGGGAGTCCTATATCGAGTTGAGAAGGTCCCAATTTGATATAGGACTATCCCATATGGAATTGGGACATCCCAATTTGATATGGACTATCCAATATCGAATTGGGAAGCCCAATTCGACATGGGTACATACATGAAGTGTAATTAATCCCCCCACGTCAAATTAGAGCCGACCAAACCTTTAAAACAAACATATTTAGGGTCATAACCATCTTATTTTAAGCCTTAAAAATTAGACTAGTCAAAATAAAGGCTTAAAATTGGTTTAAGCTGTTAAGAATGGACTGATAAGCACTTAGGCCATCTTTAATTAGGACTAAACTAGCTTAGGGCCAAAATAAAGGGTCTACAGTTTACCCCCTACTTGAACAATCTTGAATTTAATGAGAGAGTGAAAAGCAATATAAGTTTGAGCTAATTTTAGACATGGACAAGTTATGGACTCGAGGTTGATTTAGCTTGCGTTCTGGACGCGAGACTAGGTTGGGTTGGATTGGTGTGGGTTCTGAACCAAAATTGAGTTCTGAACTCAAAAATGATTTAAGAACTGGACCTAGATGGTTTGGCTTCTGGACCCAACACTGGCTTGGGTATTCAACCCAAGACTGGATTGGGTTCTGGACCCGAGGTTGAATTTGGTTTCTCGATCTGATGCTAGATTTTGGATTCTTGACCAGAGTCTAGATTGGGTTCTAGACCCAATGCTGGATTAGGGTTCTTAACTTGAGACTATATTTATTAGAGTGCTCAACCCGAGACTAGATTAGGGTGCTCGACCCGAGACTAGATTAGGGTTCTCAATCTAAGACTATATTAGATTTATCGACCCAAAACTGGATTAAGGTGCTCAACCCAAAACATGATTAGGGTTGTTGACCTAAAACTGGATTAGGTGCTTGATCCAAAACTGGATTAGAGTTCTTGACCCAAAATTTGTTTAGAGTGCTCCACCCAAAACTGGATTAGGGTGCTCGACCCAAAACTGGATTAGAGTGCTCGACCCAAAACTGAATTAGGATTCTCGACCCCACACTTAAGCTCTTCTAGCTTGATCATCCTTTTGTCATTTGAGAATTCTGGCTTTCTTCTAGCCAATTGGTTCCATCCTTCAATGGATTAACTTTAGCTCTTCTAACTGACCTTTTGTCAGTTGAGGGTATGGGCTTTCTTCTAGCCACTTGTTCCAATCTTTAATTATTTACACTGATCTTCAATCATCTAGGAGTTTTAGCTTTCTTCTAGTCGGTTGTTCCATTCTTTAATGGATTATGGTCTTTACCCCTTCAAAATGGAGATTGGGTCTTTCCCTTTAAAAATGGATCTTTACCGTTTGGAGACTGGGTCTTTACCCTTCAAAATGGATCTTTTATCCTTTGGAGATTGGGCCTTTGCCCTTCAAAAATTTATTTTTTATCCTTTGGGAATAAGGTCTTTACCCTTCAAGATGGATCTTTATTCTTTGGAAATTAGGTCTTTACCATGCATTAACTTCAGCTCTTCTAGCTGGACTGATCTTTTATCTTTTACATCTTCATTCTTTTGAGGTTCTTACATTCTTCTTGTTCCATTATTTTTGTTCTTCCTTTTGCAAAAAAAATTTAGTTATTTTTTAGCTAGCCCTTATATCCTCTCTTTTGTTTGCCCCATGCGTGGCAAAATATTGAAAGTGAGTCTAAAAATATTTTGTACATGCATAAAATCAAGAATTGAAAGGAAGTTTTGCCCCATGTACAGGCTCAAACCAATGATCTTGTTCCCATACGGGCTCTGATTGATGTTTGCATTTTGTTGGTTCCTTGCACAAGCATGCATCTTCATTTTTGCAAAGTGACTAGATCTTTCTCAAGTGATGGGCCTTCTATGCCCCTTGATTCAATATCTGCTTCTAATTGTTTACTTCACAAGGTGTCTACTGTTCACTTTGACAAAAGAATAGACAATGAAATGTGATATGCTCATATATGCATGATATGCATGGGTGATACTCACAGTGGTTCTACTGACTCACATACCAAGGTGGTCAATTGAAGTGCCTTCATGGATTCCTTCCAGATGCTCATTCAAGTCTTTTTTAAATTGGAACTAATGTGATATTGTTGATAAATCTTCACACTACAAACTTCTTCTCAAAACTATATGTTGTTGGAAGCATTCTTAAATTTTGGGCACCATTTCCTTCTTTTAGGCATCTCCCTATCTAGATTTATGAATAAAGCTTGAATGTTCTTCAATCATTTAGCATAATTCTTTATCTTTTTCTTTTGCAAAAAACTCAGGACCATTATTCTATCCTTTTTCCCTTTGGAATATCTAAGACTTTCAAAATTATGGACTTGGAGCAATGTTGGATGGTCTTTCTTTGATTATTTTTGGATCTTTTGTTAAGCTAGATCAATTCAAGTCAATTTATCCTCACAAACCTAGTAGAAGTCTTCTGTTGCTTCAGGCTTTCTGAAATGGCCTTTTGGGTTAACCGCTCTTTTTTGGATTTTATTTTCTCTTTTTCTTTTCTCTTTTCTCTTTTTCCTTCTTTTTTTTTCTGCTACTTTTTATATTTTTATTTTTCCTTTTTTTTTCTTTTCTTTTTTTTTTCTTTCTTGTTTTTTTAGAGAGTTATCTTATTTACACCATTCGATGCTTCTGACTATGGATGATTGGATTAGAGTAAGTCTGCTTCAATGAGGATGGACCCTTCGGTGCCTTGATATATCTTAGATATTAAGTCCAATTTAGGTAAACTTCAACTATCTTTGTGATCTTGACTATACATCCTCTTCATTGATCTTCTTCAGTCCTTGGCACCCCATTTATCATTAGACTTGTCATAAGAGTCACACAACTCAAGGTAGGTTATTGGGGCTTACAAGCCAATATGAGCAAGCTAAAAAAAATCATAAAGGCTCAAAGAGACAAACTAGGGATTGATATTAATAAGGTGGATATTAGTTGTTGGCTAACCAAACAATGCCTAGATCATTTCTCTCTTAAATAAGCAAAGTTCATCAAAGCATGTTTTAAGATTAACTAGGACCTAGACATAGGTAATTATGTAGGAGCCCTCTCTAAGTAAGCATACACAACTCAATGGCATAGAACAATTCCCTCTCCTATTAAAGTCATTCGGATCATGATGTATAGATACACTAATTTAAGAATATCAATGTAGACTCATCATCGATTGGGGACAAAAATGAACAAAGACCAATAAAATTTAAAGAAAGTAATTTAATCAAACAATCTAAATTTGAAAAATATAATTGTTCTAAAAAATGTCAAACAAAGAAAATAAAATAAATAACCAAATAAGCTAAGGGAAGTTTTATTGATTTGAAATCGAAAGATATTTCATCACTTGGACATGACAATGACATAGGCAAAACAAGGAAACCTTCAGTGGTTTCTCCATCTATATCTTGAAAAGATGACGCGACAAAACTTTCTATGAATCATCCTTCTATCATGAAGGTTGTTAGTGGTGGCACTCTTCCAAACTTTAGGCAATGGATTAATTTTAGTGTTGGGTTTATCGGGTCCAGGCAGCTTGCTACTATCGATCAAATTTTGGATCTCATGTCTTAATCGAGCACATTTATCTGTATCATACCATTGCATTTAATGGAATTGACAGAAGGCCTTGGCATCATAGTTTGGTGGTAGAGGATCATGCAGCGGTTGAGGAGTCAATGGCTGTAATAGTCCTTTCTTCTATAACTTATTGAAAACCCAAGACAATGGTTTATCCAACTTTAGAAACTGTCTCCTATTTGCTTGACCAATTTGTTGCATTGACATCCACTGACTTTTATGTACCCTGACCACCAGACTGGTAACTTCTCTTATCATTTCTTCTTTTAGAAAAATGATTCTTCTCTCTTTTCCATTACTCTATTTACAGTCCAGCTTGAAGAAGGTCTTTAAAATCTCTGATAAGGGTGTGGGATATCCTTTCTCGAAGATTAGGCAACACCCCTCTCACAATTATCCTAATTTGATCTGACTCATCGGTCCTTTTATTGAGCAATGCAGCTTTGTTCCTCTACCTTTTTATGTAGTCAACAAAATTCTCAATATGTTTCTACCTAATTGACTCAACTTCCATCAAGGACACTTCTAATTTCACATTATACCCATACTACTAGATGAAGGCTTTGTACAGTAAATCCCATTTCTTTTTGAGTTCTTTCTTCTAAGGTATTGAATCAATTTTGCACAACAGAATCCAGTGAAAGAATGAAATACCTCAGAGTTTGAGCCTTAGTACCTCGGGTAGAATGCATAGCAGAGATGTACTGCTTGACATAAAGATAAGGGTTGCCAGTTCCATCAAACTTAGCAAATAATGACATCTTGAACTTTTAAGGGACCTCATCATCTTATTCAAACAACTTGTCCACCTCTGACATCTCTTCAATTTTTAATTTTTCTCAAACTTCTTCTCCAGATTAGCAATCATCTTCTCCACATCAAAAGTCTCAGTTTTTTCAATATTTGCCTTCTCTACAACCTTCAGATCCTTCTTCTTATCTTGAAGATCTTGAAAGTACTAAGCCCAGTATTCATCATTATCCAAAACCATCTTCTCATCATCAAAGGCTATCTCACCAACCTTAGCCTTCCCTTTGTCATTTTGTTTCTTAGTACTAACAAATGCTTCAGTAGAGTTCCTAAATATTGCAGCCATTTGGTTTTTCATGATCTCAGCCAAGACTCCCTTTAGCCCTTCCATCTTGGTGTTAATTGCATTGTCTATCATCTTCTAAATCTATTCAGGTTCCATTGCTCTTGGTGAGAAGCTAACTGAATCTTTGCTGGATTCTACGTCGTTGGCGTAGGTCAGATTATCATAAGCTCTTGAAGTGTTGTACTCTAGGGCTGCAAGCCAGAAAGGATCAATGATATGAGATGCAATGCATGTATGCATATATGCATGGATGTACAAGTAACAAACAAATAAACTCAACATAGTAGGAACGAACCTTCTAACCTTATAACTTCCACACAAGAATGGTGAGTCTTTTTTCCTAGTTATATAACAAAATATCAACATGGGATATCTTATTTTTGAAAAATTCGCTCGAACGATTAACCAATAATTTTATTTTAAAATTAGAAGTTAGTCCATGATAACTCACATTAATTATGTCTTAATTCATTAGGTCAACAAAAGACAACTTTTATACTATATTGGATTAAAACTAAATTAAAAGGCTTATCATAAATAAATTTCTCCATTTGAAAAAGTAACCAATGATTCATACCACAAACAAGTCCTGATTAATATGTCTTAGTGTAAACTAGGCCCACAATTGATTTTAAGTATTCCATAATTGACCTAACAAGTTATAAGCCCATTTAAGAAAAGTTTTTGTCCAAAAGCCCATTGAAAAGGGTTAAAAATGGTTTTGTTTCAAAGCCCAATGTGAAAAGATTTATTCAAAAAATGAATTTTGGGCTTTGGGCTTGGGCCACGAGGTAAAAAAAATATTTTTGTTTCAAAAATCCATTGAGAAAAGATAGATTTTGGGCTTTGATCCCCAACCCCCTAATGGGTTTGAAAAGTTGTGTAATATCCCAAAATATACCCTAGATGTTTTGGGTTTTATTATTATTATAATTGGATTTATTATATATGTTTTATTGGAAGAAAAAAGGGTTTTGAAGAGAATGTATATGTGGTGTATATTAGAATATTTATAACATATACCTAAGTCAATGGAAAGTCAAAGTTTTGAGTTAGTGGAAGAAGATATTTGTTGTGATTTTGAATTTGTTATTAATTAATTAATAAGGATTTGAATGTGTGGAAGAGGTTGAAAGGGATTAGTTTAATATTTTAAACTTTGCTTGGTTGAGAGGGTTTTAAGGAAAAGAGGTTTTGACTTTTAGCTTTCTCTTTCTTCTTTCCTTCTTCTTGCCGTGAATCACTTTCTCCTTCTCCTTCCTTTGCTTTGTTTGGCCGGACCACAAAGAAACAAGAAGACAAGAAGAGTTTTGATCTTCCAACTCAAGATCTAAGGAAGTTTTCAAGTGTTCAAGTGAAAAGTTAAGAGATTTCTTCATCCTTGGTAAGTTCTTCACTTGACTCTTTGATTTCTTTGAGTTTTTGAGTTGAGTTGTGGATGATATGTGATTATGTTGTTTTAGATGGATTTAAGAGTGTTTGGGTAACTGATGTCTTGTTTTTGGGGATGGTTTGAAGGAAAGAGTAAGTTGTTGAAAGTGATTGTTTTGAGGTTGTGTTTTAGGTTTGTGTTGATGATTTTTTGATTTGAGATTTGAAGAATGTTTTAGTTGTTTTGGTGTTTTTGTGAGTTTGTTATGGTTTTTGGGTATGTTGAGATGAGTTTGGTTGAAATGGTTTTTGGTGAAAGAAAGAGTTTTGTTGGTTGTGTTGTTGTTTTGGCCGGAATCTGGGTTTTTGGCCTGACACGCCCTAGGGCACGTCCAGGATTTTGGGCATGTCGATGGTTCTGTGTTTTGGTTGGATGGCACGAGCAGTGACACGCCCATGTCACTGAGTGTGTCATAGCTTCTGTGTGGCAGTAGGATTGACACGGCTAATAACATGCCCGTGTTATTGAGCGTGTCATAGTCACTGTGTTTTTGGGGAATTGACACGGCCATGAGCACGCTCTTGATGTTGGACGTGTCAATTTTGTTGAGAGGCAGTATGTGTTACACGCCCAGGAACACGCCCGTGTTGATGAGCGTGTAAAAGCTTCTGTGTTGTGGAGTTAGGGCATGGTAAGGGACACGCCCGTGTTGGTAAGCGTGTCAAGTCTAGAGTTTGCCCTAGTTGGTTCTTAGCCTTATGTTCTTATGTGGGTTTCATCTACCTTTTTGGATTAGGTTGTGAAGAAGCTGAATTACCCTAATTCAAGGAGTGAAAGATTATTTGGTTTTGGGCATTGTCTCTCAAGAAATGGTGCCTAATATCTATATATTTTGACCTAGAATATTGAATTGGGTTTTTGGATAGATTTATGGCACTAGTGTTATCACATTTAATAGGAATATGATCAAATGTTTTTTCATGATCAAAAAATTGTTGCTTCATCCAAAAAACTTGAGTACAACAAAAATAAGCAATAACGTATTCGACTTCCATGGTAGACAAAGGAACTGACACTTGTTTCTTGCTAAACCAAGAAACTAGACATTCACCAAGAAAATGACATGCCCCGGTCATGCTTTTTCTATCCAAAAAACTATTAGCATATTCAGCATTTGAAAATCCTAAAACATTAAATGATGTGTTCCTAGGATACGAAAGTCCTAAATGTAATGTACCATTCAAGTATTTCAAAATTCTTTTAGTGGCATTCAAGTGTGACTCTAAGGCGAGATTGAAACCTAACACATAAGCATACATGGTACATTATATTGGGTCTAGAAGCAGTTAAGTAAAATAGCAATCTGATAATACCTAGATATTTCTTCTCACCTACTACCTTACCACTTTCATTTCTGTCAAGTATCAATGATGTGCTCATGAGAGTCTTGCTAGTCTTACAACCATCCATTTCATATTTCTTTAAGAGTTCCTTTATGTACTTGGATTGGTTGATGAAGATCCCATCCTTGCATTGCTTTATTTGTAATCCAAGGAAAAATTTGAGTTCACCCATCATGCTCATTTCAAATTCCATAGTCATACAAGAAGCAAATTCCTTGCACAAAGATTCATCAGTAGCACCAAATATATTGTCATCAACATAAATTTGTACAATTAAGATATTATGCTTATTCTTTTTAACAAAAAGAGTTATATCAACTTTTCCTTTTGAAAATCCATTTTCAAGTAAATATGCACTAAGTCTATCATACCAAGCAATTGGAGCTTCTTTCAATCCATATGGTGCCTTGTGAGTTTAAAAACATGATTTGGAAGTTTATAATCTTTAAAATTGGGAGGTTGTTCAACATACACTTCCTCATTTATAAATAAATTTAGAAATGCACTTTTAACATCCATTTAAAAAAGTTTAAAGTTCATATGACATGCAAATGCATGTAAAATTCTAATAGCTTCTAATCTAGCAATGAGAGTAAATGTCTCATCATAGTCAATGCCTTCCTCTTGTTTATACCCTTTGGCTACTAATCTAGCTTTATTTCTAGTAATGAGACTATTTTTATCAAGCTTATTCCTATATACCCATTTACATCCTATAGTTGGATGATCTATAGGTCTAGGAACTAGTTCTAGGAACTAGTTCCCACACATTGTTCCTTTAAAATTGGTTGAGTTCATCTTGCATTGCAATCACCCAACATTCATCACTAAGAGCCTCTTCAATATTTCTTGGCTCAATTTGAGAAACAAAAGCAAAATTAACATCTAATTTTTTAAATTTTGGATCTAGTAGTTATTCCCTTTGATTTTTCACCAATGATGAGTTCTTTTGGATGATCCTTCTTGTATTGCCATTCCTTTGGTAGCTTTTGAGCCCCTTCTTCAAGTTCATCATGATTGTTCTTTGGAACACTAATTTTTTCTTGTTCAAAAGTACCTACAAAATCATCAAGTGTACTACCTTTCCTTTGATCAAGTTTATAAGATTCATCAAAAATAATATGCATTAATTCTTGAACTACTAGAGTTTTCTTATTGAATACCCTATATGCTTTGTTAGATGATAAATATCCTAAAAATATGCCTTCATCCGATTTGGATGAAAATTTTCCAAGATTATCCTTGGTATTCAATATGAAGCATTTGAATCCAAATACTCTAATATATAAAATTTTGGGTATTCTTCCATTCCATAGCTTATAAGAAGTTTTGTTTATTAGAGGCCTTTTGTAAACTCAGTTTGAAATATAACAAGCGGTATTAACGGCTTCTGTCCAAAAATAAGATGGTAAATCATATTCATTGAGCATTGATCTAGCTATTTCAACTAAAGTTCTATTTTTCCTTTCAACCACACCATTTTGTTGTGGTGTTCTAGGAGCCTAAAAGTTATGTGATATACCAAATTCATTATATAAGTTTTCAAAATTTTCATTTTCAAACTCTTTGCCTTGATCACTTCTAATAGATGTGATTGCATAGCCTTTTACATTTTGAACTCTTTTTGAAAATATTTTGAAATGATTAAAAGCTTCATTCTTTTGAACTAAGAAATTAACCCATGTAAATCTAGAGTAATCATCAACAACAACAAATGCATATAACTTGCACCTAGGCTAGCAACTTTATTTGGTCCAAATAAATCCAAGTGAATGAGTTCCAAGGGTCTAGAAGTGCTTACAACATTTTTAGACTTAAATGAACTTTTATGTTGCTTACCAAGTTGACAAGGTTCATATGTTCTATCTTTGTCAAATTTAATTTTAGTGTGACCATCAACTAGTTCTTCATTACTAATGCATTTTAAATTATCTATACTAGCATGTCCTAGCCTTTTGTGTCATAACCAAGAATCATTATTAATGGAAATCAAACATTCAAATGCACCATTGGAATGTATGTCAATTTTATATGTGTTGCTAATTCTAGCTCCTTTGAATGCAATTTCACCATTTGAACTAGTAACCTTGCATCGTTTGGAATAAAAATTACATCATATCCTTTATCACACAATTGAGTAACACTAAGAAAATTATGCTTCAATCCATCAACAAGCCATACATTTTAATTCAAATTCTTACCAAGTATGCCAATGGAACCAATACCAATGATTTGAACTTTAGCATTATTTCCATAGGTAACACTACCTCCAAACTTGTAAGTATGACTTGTAAAGAGCTTCGCATTCCCCATCATTGCCTTGAGCATCCACTATCCATAAGCCATGTGCTTTCATTGATAGTAGACTTTAGACATACCTATAAGAATATTCACCTTCTTTTAGGTACCTAATTGAACTTGGATCCTTGAGGGTTAGTATTAGAAGGATCCTCTAACTTGAGATGAGCCTTCCTAATATAGCAAAAAGTAATCTTATGCCCAAATTTCATGCAATATGTGAATTGATACAAAGTTTTATATTTATGCTCTTTTCTATTAGCATTCACACAATTGCAAATATGAGTTTGTTTTTTAGCATTTTTTTGTTGATGTACATGTCTAGTATACATGAATGTATGTTTTGCTCTTGGAGCCTTAGTTCTAGAGTCTTGTGAACTTAATGTAATGCTTTTGGGATTTTTAGTTTTGGTTTATGTATTAGTGTCTTTTACAACTTCAACACTAGAGATTTGAGTTGTAGATGCTTTCACAAATGTTGGTTTACTAGAAGTAGCATTGGATGAGCCATTAAATCCTAAGCCATGTTTCAAGGAGGGTGACCTTTGATTAT